>OY728145.1:1690434552-1691684552 GCA_963277665.1 Viscum album | reverse complement strand
AAATTCTATTTTTTAATTACAACAAAGTGGTTTCACTATTCAGCCAAAAATTGACGTTTTTCAAAAAAAATACCAAAAATTAAGCCTATGCCCTATTTGATATTCTAAATTAAAAAATGGTTTCTATTTTATCAAATTAATATCATAAAAGTCACATTAATTAATTTAATGTTAATTCTAGTTGTCAAAACAAATAACGTGTTTTTAAGAAAAAATAACTATCAAGCGGTTGATACTTGTTTATATCCAATTTCAACATGAAATTAATTAAAATGACCAAAATTAAATTAAATGGTAAAAATATATTCTAATTACACTTTAAAACAAATTAAAAAGATAATATAACCATATAAATATATTATATTAAAAGGAACATTTGAATTAAAATACATTATTTTTCACTATTTATAAAAAAAATGAACTTTATCAGAAAAATACCAAAAATTAATTGAAAGTAAATTCTGATGTCCAAAATCTAGGGAAGAATTTTATATTGACAAATATAACATATAAAAATGACCAAAACTAGATTTAAAGTGGGTTCGCCATCAAAGGGTGGTAAATCTTACTTTTACTAAATATTAGAGTATCCATGCTTAAAATTAGATTCATTCATAATTTAAGCCCCACACGTTTATTGGATAAATTTAAAAACATTTAAAAAACGTGTATAATCATTTTTTGTTAGTTTTATTAATTCACACCATTACAATGGCATGACATTAACTACAATTTAAAATAATAATATTATATTGTTATTTTTTAGTATAACACAATGTTGTGTGCAACGTAAGATTTAAAAAAAACTTGTTGTTGTGTATTGGGTATTCCATTGAATATAGAATCCCATTTATAGTAAAATTAATATTTAATTCACAAATATTAATAAATATGAAAATGGTTTACTCATTATTTACCTATGATGTTACATCCTTCACCTCTTTTCGAAATTACATCCTCGTAATTTTAAAATGGGGCTTGGAAAACTAATTTAATGTCCCACATTGGAAAAGTGTAAATAAATATATCACATTAAAAGAAATAAAGATAAGTACAAAGGTCAACCGAGATAACAAATAGTAGGATTCCATGAAAACATGGGTATGGAAGAGAAAACAAATCATCTAGTTCTGATGGAGAGTGATAGAAAACAAGATTAAGAAAATGTTAACCACCAGAAAATAAAAAACTGGCAATGGTTTAAATAGTCTTTGATTCCCTAGTAGAAAACGATAACAGAAAATGTTTTTGTATTAAGTTACTTTTAATTGAGGAATTTATTTATGAGTTTAACAAAAAACATAATGAAACATACATGTCATGTAGACTTTCATCCTTTACTAGATTTCTAACACAAACTCATATTTCCACCAAACGATGTGTATTCAGGATGACTTGTTCACATTAAAAGTGCTATAACCAACTTCGAGAGAATCACATAATCCACAAAACATGAACTATATACTTCCATTGTCGTTATATATTAACTAAAACCAAAATTGTTAGTATGAGATCATAAAATCCCCCAAAAGGATAATCCTTTATAAAAAGAAATACTTCTTTTAATCTTGAAAATTCATCGAAGAGTACCCAATTTTCAAGAAAGACCATTAAATACAGAATTGTCTTCAAAATTCATCAAAATAATCAAAACTAATATTGAAACCCAATACTAAAAAGAAATTATATAACATAGTCCGCTACATTAACTCTTAATATTTATCCCCAAAAACATTGAGTACTCTTAAAGTATCATTATAAAGTGTCATTAACCTAATAACATATTATCTATGATAGGTTAATCATTTTAATTAATAATCCAAATCACCTTATGTCCACAATACAAACATAAAATCTTCCAAAATAATATTTCAACCATTACTCCATAATTTAAATCCCAAGGTTTACTATTTTCATTAAGTATATAGTGTTCCCAGAAGAGAGAATGTATTCAAAAATATCCTTTATCAGTTAATCAACAAATAATTTTCCTATACTAGGAGTGTTTATTTGATAAAACATATAATCCCAAATAAAATAATTATTGATCAATAAAATCATTTAACTAAAAAAAATTAGTCATACTAACCAAAGACTTCATGTAGTGTAGTGGTAGGCGATAAATCCCAATCGCACTTTGGTTGTGGGTTTGATTCCAGCATCATTTTCTGTGACGACAGATTGTCACATTTTCTTTGTGTTGTCCTTTTTATAAAACTATACAATTTCATAACATTCTAAAAAAGAGGGACAAATTATTCAAAAAACCAATATCTTAATTTATCCTCAAAAGTTTTCTAATACCTTTTATTTGGAACCCCAAAATGTAATAACCATTTATCACTTCTAAAATAACTATGACCCTTTCTATTATGTTAAACATTATGGTTATGCCACTTATGCTTAAATTACACTCTAACCTCTAATGTTATCTAAACCGACCTTTGAAATAAACTACAAGGACTTGACCATAAAACATTACATAATCTTGAATTAAATGAATAATTTAAATTGAGGATCTTTTCAGGTTTAGAGGTTTAAGGAATTAGGACATAAAATTTACCTTATATATCAAAAATTACAAGAAATACATTTCTACATTATAAAATGTTTCAAAAAAATAAATTTCATTGAATAAAACACGATTCCTTTTATTGATATAAATCTTCTTGAATACTTATTTTCTCTTAACCTTCCTTATAAGATGTGAAAAAAATTTCATAAACATGGGATGAGCATAAAAATCTCATTAAGGGTCAAATAATAAGGAAGGAAAACATTATCCAATCAATAAATACAAATGAATGAAACCATACTTTTCAATCATAACATATCTTATAAAATCATAAGATTTATGAATAAAACACAGAAAACATAAATCATAAAGGTTACATATAGAATCTATATGAAACTTACATTGTATCTATCACATATACATTGGGAGTTACACTTAGAATACCCATAATAGTATATTCGTTAAATCTCTTATGAGAAACATCACATTTACCTCTGTCACGTTACCCAATGCATTGGAGAGATATCTCGGGCTCACCCGCCCTAGGTTTATCATGGAACCACCCGCATAATTAAACAGTTCCTAATAAACATAACATATTCATAACATATAATACAGTCATAAATGAAAGAAAAAATTTCCACATTCTAATCAAAATATATCAAATCAAGATATTGAAATAAACAATGCTTTATCAAATCATTTTTAAAACCATTTAAAACATTTAATAAGTATAGTTTTTAATCAAACTGTCCCATACCACTTTGAGACATTTAAAGGGATTAAAATTTCAAAACATTAATGTCCATATAAATAAATAATAAAAACCATTTTGAAAACATGGACATTAATGATAAATATTTAGCAGAGTAAATATTTAAAACATTTAAAATGATATTTTAGATGAAGATTTTTTAACAAAATGAGAGATACTTGAATAAAAATAATTGAGGAATAACATTTAATCATAACTTTATATTAACTTGTGAATAAATGGATTCGTGATATAATATTCCAAATTACAGTATATACACCACATAAGAGTTAATTGGTGCATGACAACAATGAAGTCTCAATGGAATGTAAATTGAGACAAAATCACTTATAAAAACTATATCCTTACATTAAGGAAAAATCAATTCCATAATAATCTCTGAAAAATAATAATTCTCTCAATATAATTGGATATTCAGTTTAAATCAATCACAGTAAATTCACACATGGTATTTTAATGGAAAAACCAATGACTTGGCTGTTTAAATCAATGAGTGGAAATTGAGTTAAAATTACTCTTATCAAGTTCATATCGATGACATGAGAAATTATCAATACATTGATTATGTGTATCAAAAGTATATACACACAAAGATGAGTGTAAATTACAACATAAATATATATATATATATATATTCTAAAAAAATCATATAATGACATAATTTAGAATTGGAAGATTAACCCAAGGAATGGAAATTGGGTTTAAATGTTCCCTTACCGATTTGGTTACTTATGAAACATACAACTCATGAAAGAATGATCATAAAATGAAGATGTAAATACCCAAAAATTTAATTATATTAAAAAATTAATACAATCTTGTGATGTACATACACCACACAAAAAAGTAAATATTGGAAAATATATTAGAAATCTCAAGAGAATAAAAAGTGAGATGAAAATCCCTTACCACGTTGTAATCAATCAATTCATATGACCAAATGATAATAACAACCAAATTAATCAAAAAATACCATGAATATAATGATAATAATTATTATATATATCAAATGTTAGTACATAATGAAACAAATTTAATAAATAAGTGTCAAACAATGGAAATATCACAGAATTAAAAGTTAGATAAGAAATCCCATACCTCATTTCCAAATTAACTCTTTTATTCCTTGTTCTTCATAAATAATAAACTAAAGTTACTTTATTTTTTTTTAGAAACTTTTTAATGTTTATTATTATTTTTATATCACTTATTACAATGTTATAAACATTATTCAATCATTTAAGTTAATAAAGGTTGTTTGGTCGATATTTGGTACTTGAGTCAAAAATGGACTTCTTATAATTATAAGTTGTTCTTGTGGTCAATATTTCATTATCTAAAGAATGATATTCATGATTTAGATATCATATATATCATAAATATCGACTATATATATGTATTTATAATATTACATAACATTTAGAGGTAAGAAATGAAATACATCATTCATGGAGATGGTAAGCCGTATGTACGCAAGAACGCTACATTCAATTCTATATCATATTTTAATAGAATTAAAACATAATTATACATAGTTATATTATAATTAATGTTTTATATCATATATAATATCATTAAATCCATCCTCTATATGTCCCACATTTTGCATTAATGAGTCAAATCACTTTGAGGGGGTGGTAGTCCGCACTTCTGCATTTGAAATTATCACGTTTAACCATAATTGAAACCATATTAGTATTATATAAATAAAAAATACAGAATAATAAATAAAACATAAACATAATATATATATCATATATAAATATAGTTCCATCATATTGGTAACTGTGAGAGGAGTTAGGAGATAATCATACAATCATCGTTTCGTGAGGTGTTAGTTTTACATCCACAGAAACAATATGTACTTCACGCATTAAATGGAGGTGTTTGTAAGTGTAGTTAGAATAATTCTCATAAAAACATCCTAGTATATTTTGGATACAGTTTTTTTATTAAATAATTCTATAAAAAGAGTTTAGGGGTTGGAGAAGTAAAATAAAATAAAGCAGTTAAGAGGAACTATTACCTTTAATTTTGGGTAACTTCCTTTGGTTTGAACCAAATGGACTTCTTGAAGTGCCTTATACCTAAGGTAAGGCTTCTAGGAGGAGGATAGGAATTTTTATAGATTATTTGGGAAGGGGATGGATGATCCAATTGGATTGAGAGGTGTGAGGAATGAGTAAGTGTTGAGGGATTTTTATAAGGGGGAGGACGGGTTCTTTAGGAAACTGTAAAAATATTTTTTTTTATATAATGATATTCGGTTTCTAAAGATCCAAAACAAATTAAAGTAGAAGATAAGATGACTAATGGTAGAAAAAAATAATCCAATAATAATTGTATAGGTTTTTGATGTTATTTTAATATTTATAATCCTATTTATTTAACACATTTATTTAGGATGTAAATATTGCATTATTATTGTGTCATAAAATATTTAATTTATTTGAGGTCAAAAATTATAAAAAATACAATGATATAGGAAATTTATCAAGTTTTCCAAATAATATTTATAGTCAAAAATAGAACTTATTGAAGCCAATGTAAAAATTTATTTACTATAAGATATTTCTTTGTGTCATTTTTGCCTTTACATTAAATTAATTAATCTAATGTGTCATTATCACTCATAAGTGGCTCCATGGGGTCCCAAAATAAACCCAAAGATGCCAATGGTCGTCCATGACTCATCCAATAAGGTTATGACAAGTTTTAAGATAATTTTATATTATTAAGATATTCATTTTACCTTGAATTACCCTATTTATCTTTACCTGCTGTAAATAAAAGTCAAAAGTTACTATTCAAAAAAATTATTTTTTTCTTAATGAACCAAATTTTAATTAATTATAAAAACCATTTTTTTTGGTAATTTTTAAATTCAATTCAAATAAGTGGTTAAATTTCATTTATATGAAAAAGTCAGTTTTTTAACTACTGTTAAGTGGATTCACTATTCATCAAAAATTGATGTTTTTCAGAAAATTACCAAAAATTAAGCCAAGGATATATTTGATATTCTATATTCAAAAAGTATGTCTATTTTACCAAATTAAAATTATATAAGTCATATTAATTAATTTAAAATTAATTCATGTTATCAAAACAAATAGAATGTTTTTAAGAAACAATAACTATAAAAAGATTGATACTTTTTAATGTCTAATTTCAAAGTAAAATTAATTATAATGAAAAAAATTGGATTAAATAGTAAAAATATATTCTAATTACACTTTAAAATCAATTAAAAAGATAAGATAGCCATATAATTAAATTATATTAAAAGGCACTTTTGAAATAAAATACAGTATTTTTCACTATTCATCAAAAAATGAACATTATCATAAATATACCAAAAATTTTCTCAATGTAAATTATGATGTCCTGAATCTATAGAAGAATTTTATTTTTTCAAATAGAGCATATAGAATAACCAAAACAATATTTAATGAGGGTTCACCATCAAAAGGTTGTATATCGACCTTTAATTGTATATTAGACTATTCATGCTTAAAATTACATTCATTTGTATTTTAAGCCCCTAACATTTATTAGATAAATGTAAAAACATTTAACAAACTTGTATAAATTTTTTTTAGTCAGTCCTATTCATTCCTTCCATTACAACTACTAGGCGTTAACTACCATTTAAAATAATAATATTATATTATTATTTTTCATTATAACTCAATGTTGTGTGCAACATAAGATTTAAAAGAAACCAGTTGTTGTGTATCAGGTACGCCATCGAACATAGAATCACCATTAATGTAAAATACATATTTAATTCACAAATATTAATAAATATGAAAATGTCTTACTCATTATTTACCTGGGATGTTACATAAAGTATCTCTCCTTAATGATATTATTGGTAAAGTAGAGTAGACACAACCTATAAACGGAAATTGTTTCCACAGAAAGTATGATGTACATATTGTGCATGAATATGTATCTTGGTTTCATGAGTACCTAATTAGAAACCCACTAGAGTTTGAACTTACGTATTCTATTGATCTTTAAAATAAGGAATTTTTTATATCTATGACTCACTCAAATATTTATTCATTTGAATTTGTTGAACTAATGATACAAAAAATGTATTCTATGATAAGGAATTTATGCACCCCAGTGTTTTGGCAAGAAAGACCCTGTTAATTTGATTATGATGAAATATTGTTCATTGAGGTTGTTTTTCAATTATATAAAAATCAGTTCCTTTACTATATTAAACATTTTTATGTTTCTCCAAAATGATGACTTATTTAACCCAGGTCAAGGATCTCAATATTTTCTAAATAATTATTTTCATTTAACATATAATAAGAAAATGAGTATGGAATGATTATATTTAAAATTTAATTTTAATGTTTTAAAATCATTATAAATTTTTAGTAATTTTATTTGGAAGTAATAATGGACCCTCTATTAATATGGATTATTGGACATATGTTTAACGAATTATCTAGATAATTTTATTATATTTGATGATTATATTTTGATAAAAGCTAAAATTTGTTATGAGGATAAGAGTAATTTATATATTTTTATTAATAATCATAGGGAAAATTTTTAATTTTCTAAAATATATAATTTTAATTCTAGATTTTGGAAGATACTTTTAATGGTCATATTTTCTCTTATAATGGAATATGAGGTAATACTTCAATGTCAAAGGAACTAATGGAATTGTCAATGATATTTAATATAACCAAGGTAAAAATAATTCATTGATTAATAGGACACTATCAACAATTTATTCAAATTTTAAATGTTTAACTAAACCATTATACATGTTGACACATAGATTTGTTATTAATATATGATTTAAATTTTATTATGAATACATTGAAGAATTTAAGAGGAGATTGTTAAATTCACTAATATTGAATTTAACATTTGGAATGAAAAGTTTTTATATTTAGTGATTCATCGTAGAAAGTTAATGAATATTTCCTCAATTAAGACAAAATATATTTCCACTACGTGTCAAGGTAACCAATATTTTAAGAATAAAATTCTTAAAATTAAGATATTTATTTTGAAGCTATAATTATTATATTTATTATATGAAGGAATTACCTTTATAGTTAATCATAAAGAATGTAAATGGAAAAAAATAGTGTGAAATAAATATTATGATTGTTAAAATATAAATGAGGAAAATTCAATAGTTGAAACTACTCGAGGATGATGTTTTCTCAGTTAACTACCACTCCTGAATTTCAAATAATGTGTATGATTATTGGTTATGAAAATTCATAGAGTTTTAAATAAAATGAGGATTCAAAAAGACCATATAACAATAGATTTACTAATGTTTGATATAGAAATAATTATGGATAGAGAAACATTACATATATTACGAATGATTTCAAATCCATCATCATTAAATAAAATAAAAATTTCCCAATAAGATAATGAGACTATTAAAAGGGAAATAAAATCCTTCAGTGATGGGAAAATAAAATACACTGTCTATGAATATAGTATATTAAAATTTGTGAAACGATTATGTGCTCTATCTTTAAATTTGATGAATAGAGATTTATTAGATGAATTTACTAACAAAAATTTATTTATACAAGCTATAATCCCTATAATTTATCATTATTTTATTGAAACATTCATTTTTCATAATATGAAATAGGAAACTAAAAACTCTACATCAAGAAGGTTGGTTTTTAAAAAAATAATAGGTTAAGGAAATATATCCTAATGAAATATTGGAATATAAATGAATTAATTTGTGGAAATTGGATGATATTTCTATAGAAATTTGCACTATATGACCAAAGAAAACTAGAATAACGGATATCATTCGATTTATTTTTTGTCGACATAATAACACTAAACATTTCCATAGTATGAGGGAAGATAAAACTTTTTATCTCTTCATGTTTATTTATATTAAAAATTTTATGATACATCATATTAATCCTCGTTTTATTTTATTTTATTATCATTTAAGGTTAACAATTATATTCTGGTAGAGCTTTGAGAATTCTCATGACCCAAAGATATGTTTGAGAACATCCTATGATACTCATACATTTGTGTATTCTTGAAGGACTACTCAATTATTAAAAGAATTTATGAGGTAAGGCTCACATCATATTAATGATTTGTGGGGTTATTATTTTTCATTAGTATAATTTAAATATAACAATTCCATCCCTTCATGTATTAAAATGGCACTAGATTAGATATAATATTGAATGATTATTTATACTACCATATAGAGGGACAACGGTGGTGAATAAATTCTTTTAATCCCAGATCCTATGGGAGAGATAGCAATGAATAGTGTATACATTCCAAATAATATTGTTATAGTACAATGTAGATAAAAAATTGTACTTATCATCGATGTAAAGGTATAAACATTCAAAGGGATATCATTTTTTCTTGAAGAAATATATATGGAAAGGTGAAATAATGTTAATAATAAGGGAAACAAAATCCTATGTAAATTGTGTTTTTTGAAATTATTTAAATAATTGTATCTATGGAATACTATTTGTAAATTCTACCTAACCTCTCTAAATTTCATTACATCTTACATATTAATTTTTATAGGAAGTAAATACATATCATAATACATGTGATCACCTATTTGGAAATATATTGAGACCTAAATATATCTTATAATAAAGTTCATATCTTGATTATGGACACTAGTGAATAAGTCCCAAGGAATTAGATGACTGGATTCGTAATGTTACTTTAGATAAATCATACTCCAGAAGAGGTGACATGGATCCTAAAAATTTATGATGAGGGAAATCCCAAATATTTTAATGAATTGAGATTATGAATGGTTTTCATGATGAATTTTATTAAGGGGGAGGAAAGTATCACTTAAGATTAAATTATAATATGTTTTACTTTCAAAAGACATAATATTATTATGCTCATATATTTATTCATCACTGAAATGAAAAAAAAATGAAAAAAAATTGTATTTAATTTGATAATAATTATATAATGTTTTTATCATTATATAATTATTTTCTTTGGATGAAATACTTCCATTTTTCTGAAATTATTAGTTTTGATAGTGAATATTGAAAAATACCAATTTCTTAGAAAATATTAATTTCTATTAATCTCTTTATAATTAGAAATTATTTATCAATTTATTTTAAAATTTACATTTTTTATGAAAAATAATATAATTAATTTCATTAGAATCGGCATTATGGTCAATTAGTGTATAAAAATGTACTTTTTTTAGAATTAATATTTATAGAAAATGGTTATATTAAATTTATTTTATTTTAATTCCTATTGATGAATCATGTATAAAGGATTCCATATTTGGAATGATCATAATTAATATTTCATAATATAGTTAAATTAAATTTTCAACAAATTGAATGGTCCCTATTGTAAATATTTATTACCATTGTTGAGTGTAAAATGGGCCATAACTACATAATATTCATATCTATGTAATTTTGTAGCCATTTTTATTGATTATGAAATTTATATCTTTTTATATTTGGAAACATTCCGCTTTACCATCTTTATTACATAAAAATATACACCACCTCTCCTTTCTTCCTCAAAGTTCTAAAGCCTCATTGTTTTAAGAATACCTACCTAAATAAATTTTTAAATTTCCCTCCCTTTATCTAAGAGTTTTAGGTTTGATCACAATATAACCCTATGAAGGCTTCAGATATATAGCTATGGAGGTTTTCTAAATAAGATTTGTATTTCGTAACCTATGGTTTTTATTTGATTACATCCCATTTCTCCATTAAAATATCATTAAATAATATAATATAATTACATTAATATCTTTTATATACTTGTATTTTAGTATTATTGTGGAAAACAATTACAACCCACCTTTCTAAAATTGATAAAAACATCACTTGTTAATATGTATAGCATACTATCTCCACATGGTAGTGTAATTCATTTTAAATTACCACACTACCTAGATGGTTATAAAGAAAAAACTGATTAATACATATGGTATTTATGAAAAAATTATGAATCTAAAAATATATGATATCATTTACTATTTTGACCTTCCACCCATTAAAAATATTTAATGTCGCTCATGTGTTTGAGGACTATCACATAAATGATGTAATACTATGCATTTTGAGGTTTTAATTTAAATAGTGATAAGAAATATTTATATAATTTATATAGATTATAATTATATCATTATTATAATACTATAGATGGTGTTACTAGGGGAAATAAGTAGTGACTAATACAACCTTCCAAAAAAATACATGGAAAAAGAAATAATTAACAATAGAAAATCACTATTTTAATAAGATATTATAATTAATAAAATGTTGAAATTTTATATGGTCATATATATATTATTATAAGTAAGTATACTTTTATTTAATATTGGTATAATATATTTAAATATTATATAGGTGGTTAAAATCACTTCTGAAATACGTCATACCTAATGTGAGTGTTCATATAATATTATTATCCTTATTAAGGATTTTTAAAATTTAAGTATATGTTGGAAGAATTATATAATGTACATTCATTCCCCCTCACACTAGAGATACTACAATGAATAGAGATAAAAAATCACCCATGATTCCTACCTCAAGTTGGCCCCATGTAGGTGATTTTCACTAAGGAAATATAAAAATATCACAAATAAGAAGTATTGCCATCTATTACAATATAGGATCCTAAGATTGACAGGTCAATGAAATACATTATGTAGAATAAAAATGAAATTAGGCGCATCCTATAATGCATGTATAAATATGATTGATACAAATAAAATTCTCCAAATAAAATCCTATGAAAATAAAAGCTAAGGTAGTGACAAAAAAACTAATCCAAAGGTCTAAACTATTATTTTCTAGGATGGTCTGTGATTTCCTCTTAAAAACATGAAAAAAGTTTTATATACATAAGGTGAGCATAAAATTATACTTATTTAGAAAATGAATGTCTCTCCTTTACATGTGAAAAGAGCATACTAATAGACCCATGAGGAAATAGTAGATCTAACCCATATATAAATAGGTCAACTAACCAATAGGGAACACTCAAAAAATAATGAATCCACATATAATAACATAATATGATACATATATATGAAATTTTACCTCACACAAATTTCCACTAATGAACATATCCCACGCACCAAGGAAAATTATCATGATGCTCCAGCCTCTTTTGTATAACTACACATCACATCAGATCACAACACATGCCTCTAGTAGACCCTTGGTCCATCTCACCAAATCAACTACCCCTTGAAGACTACTAATCGAGTACCACAACTGAAATTAGAGGTATTTGCGAACGTCTATTTTCGAGGGGATCCATTGAAAAAAAACGTGTTTCAGAAAATGGAATTGTAAATAATCTCTGATTATATACATTGTATATAAATAAACCATTTGCGATGGACCCATCGCAAATACTATTTGTGAGGGAGTAGTTCCTCGTTTAAAATAATCCTCCGATTATATACATTATATATATATATATAATCTTTTGTGATGGGCCCATTGCAATTACAATTTTTGACAAGCTCGATGTCCCGTCCCAAATAATACTAATAAAAACTTATATATATATTATTTGTGATGGGAACCCTTTGCAAAATGTCTTGTCGTAAATACTAACCATAATAAAAAAATATTTAATAAAATTATTATTAATGAAAATAATTTATTAATTATATATAAATAATAAATTGATAAAAAATATTATTATTAGTAAAATAAATCAACATTAAAAAATATAATACTAAAAAAGTATAATAAGAAAAAAATATTCATTAAAATTATGATTAATAAAATAATAATATTAATTTTATTGAAATAATAAAAAAACAAATAATTATTAAAATTCTCAATATTTACAAAAAAAATATAAAAATATCATAAAATGTTATTATTATTTGTAAAATAAACAAATATTAAATAAATATAATACTAATAATAAATAATAAAATATTAAAAAAATTATGAAATATTTGCACCAATATAAAAGATAAGAACTGAAAATAGTTTATATTACAATAAATATTTACTTCAATTTTTTTTATCCTAATAAAAAATCACTCGGGGGTCATCTTCTAGAGGAGGTGGAGGAGCTGTAGGAGATGGTGGAGGAAACTCCATCACTAAACTACGAGTCAGACGGTGCATGTTCTCCATCTGCTCATGTTGTTGCTACTACAATCAACTCATATCCTCCTTGTGATACATCTTCTACTACTGCTGCCGCCGACCAATCTCTTCATGCTCTTTCTACAAACTCGTTATAAGCTCAGACTGAGTTCGCAACTGCTCCTGATACTATAAGGCGGATGATGATTCCTCTCCATGAGCTCATGTTGAGCTGGATGCCGATAACACTACAGTACTATAATAAGTTCCAGGTGTCAAATGAGATCTAATACCAACTAATCATCCCTTCTGAAAGCCATACTGAGTCGCCTTTATCCATGACGCCTCATCGAAATGGTGGGCACTAGACTACTCAATTGTCTCATCCTGACTCTCAGACTTTTTCAGAGAGGTCACAACCTCATATGAAACCTTCAATTCCAATTTGAAATTAAAATGGTGAAAATATTATATGATGTTAATTTTCAAACAGAAAAAACAATACTAACCACAATATGACGCTAGCAATCACCTTTAATCTCTCCAGTTGCTGGATCAATGGACATCCTCTGATAAACGTCGAACTCCTTAATATCGGGATGCTCAACTGCCTAAATAAGTATAACATAATCTATTTATATTAAATGTTATATAAAATATTTAAAAAATATATTTATCAGATGCTCATTATGCATTCTGAATGTACGGCTACCATCTCGATGGGTCACCTCCTATCTCCTCCGGTTCTGCAGTCCAACTAAAGATCTCCTCCAAAATTCATTACACAACTAGTGTAAACAAAATCCATCACAAACATGAGATGGAATGTACTCTAGTCGGTGGGCTTGATACAAATCATAAAATTCGGTCACTCTTACTCTTTTAATTTTTGTTATTCTCAAATTGTGAATGAAATGACGGAAACGGTCACACATAGACACCTTCCATGCCTTGTGGATAGCGTCACACATGTTATCATCTATGGGATATCATAAAACCAACAAATAATTTATAATATCAAGTTAATAATAAAATAAATTTCAAAATAAATATTCTTTATTTATGTTCTAGTCAATGATCGAACATGTCATGTTGCACATCAACGTGAATCTATTCCCCTGTTATCCATGGCTGAGAAAAATAATTGCCCAAGATAGTGTTGCCCTGTCCAATAGCGACATGTGAAAAACTGTGAAAAAAGAATAAATAATCAATCAATTAGTATATATATAAATAAATTAATTAAATCTAAATAAAATATATAGGTTACCATACCTCAGTGTGCGTGGATCGAAGCCAAGGCATGGATGACGGTCCAGGATAGGGTCAAGAATCATCAGTCACACAATACTGCACCCCTTCCGCATACCCTCTAAACCTTTAGTAGGATGAGGGTCAGATGTTCCACAATCCCCCTCATCCAAAGGTAGATCAGTATCCTGCAACTTCTGAAATAGATCAGCATCCATATAAAACACAAAACGATTGTTGTTAGAAGATAGTTGAAAATAACTATTATATATATATTAGTTATTATTATAACTAGAATTTGACTGTGTCAATGTCCATTTTCTTCCTCATCTCCATAGTTGTCAATTTCATTGAATTCATCTTCCTCTTCATCATCATCAATATCCATATGAGTTTCAGTTTCATCATCTCTTGTCATTTCAAATTCATTAGTAACATCAATAACATCTTCATCATTGTCAATCCTTAATTATGGAGTGTCATCATTGATATTTACATATCTTTGAGAAAAAGATGTATTTTGAGTCGTCTCTTGAAAAATTTCAATTCCTTCCACTTCAGCGGAACCACATTCAGTTTAAGTAAACTAATTTTTCCAAGATCTCATTTTTATTATGCTCCACCAATCAATGAAGTCTCTTGAAGTAGAACATTAATTTTTTCCGTAAATTATATGTGCCTATTGAGCTAGTAAAAATTGGTCATTTACTGCAAGAATAATTTTATATTTAATATCGACGATTCCAGGAGTCGGATGAACACACAAGCCTCTCCCAGTATCCAACCATTGACATTTGAACATTGTTACGTAATTATGTCATAGATAACACATCTCAATAATTTCATCCATAATTCCATAAAATTCAAATTTAGTTTCTTTGAGATGTGATCCTCTCAAGAAAACTCCAATGTTCATTGTTTTTTTATTCCCCATATTCACATGTATGAAATATAAAACCATTCAACACATATGCATTTTAGGATTTAACCATTTGGTATGGTGGGTTACTCAATATAAATAGTAGCTTATCAATTTTATCATCATTTTGAGATACCTATAAATTTTTAACACATTTATCAATATGATAAGGGATAAACAAGATTGATATTAAACCATCAATAATTTATGTTACTAGTTTTTAAAACCATCGAGAAAAATTTTATTGTCTGCGTTCTTCACGATAAGCTGCTGTAATTTGTGGAAGTTGTTTTCTGATATCATTATCATATAACCTAAAAATAAAATAAGTTTACATACTATAAGCTAAATTATAGAATAAGTGATAGAGTAACATACATTAAAAATGACGTCATTTCTTCATAGTTGAGTATAACATATGTATGAGCTCTGTGATGTTCATCATCTGAAATCTATTGTTCTTGAACTCCATCGAAACCATGATTTGGCTAATTAAAAACTGACAATTGATTGTCCATTCTTCATTAAACATTCCATCATTTTTTCCCATGCGATTGTGTTTTGATTGATATTGAGATTAAAAATAATGAGTGCATAAAAAATAGATTTTCTCTTGTAAATAAGCTTCAGAAATTGATCCTTCAACTGATTCCTTGTTACATACTTTTTTCATAAATTTCAACATGCTTCACTCGAATGGGTACATCCACTGAAACTGTACCGGGCCTCCACATTTAGCTTAATATGGAAAATGTAAAATCAGATGTTCCATTTAGTCAAAGAATGCTGGAGGAAATATTTTATCCAGTTTACATATAATTACAACAACATCTTCCTCTAGTTTTCATACCGCATCGTAGACTGTTGTCGCTACACAAATTTCTTGAAAAAAATATGATAGGTCTGTTATCGAATCCCAAATAATATAATGGAGCAAGCCTATTAATCGAATTGGAAATTTTTTTCCATTATAACATGACAATAATGAATTTTTAATCCGATAATCTAACCATTCTTAACACATCTGCCAAATTTTGAAGCATAGCCATCTGGAATTCTCAAATCTGCAATCTGGTTACAAAATAGTAACTGACTCTCATTGGATAGTATATAAGCTGATTTTGGCTTCATTAACCTCTATGATCAAACATGTTCAAATATTTCAAGTTCTGGTCGCCTAAAAATTTGTTCAAGATCTAATACAGCCTTTATAGTATCTTTGGTCTTACATGGTGTATCCAAAACCATATGAAATAAATTATCAAAAAAGTTCTTCTCAACATGCCTGACATCCAACATGTAGAGAACCAACAAATCAGACCAATATAGAAGATCCCAAAAAAATTTCATTTTATTCAATTATGTTCTTTCACAAAGTCATGAATTTTCTTTTGGATTACTATTGTCCCAAATTTGATGGGTGGTAATGAAAATACAACTGATTTTAAATTTATACCTAATATAATTTTTGGTGGTTCATCACTTTAAATTGTACCTTTTCGGAAATTATATTTTTTCCATTAAAAGGGATTGTCAATTGTAAAAAAGCTACTATGACAGTCAAAATAGTAAGGTTTTTTCATTTATGTGAATGAACGCTTTGTTGTCTTTCATATAGTATTGTCATGATTTCAGACGATGTGTACTCTAGCTAGATAACAAGACATATGCTGGAAAGTCACTAATCATCCACATCAATGTAGTTTTTAATACAAAATTTTGTTTCGCAACAACATAATATTTACTAACTCCATCACTCCACAATGCATTTAACTCATCAATAAATTGTTTCAAATAAACATCAATATTATTTTTCAGATATCCTAGGATTAATATGGTCAAAAAGATATATGGATCCTTTATCAACATCCATGTAGGTAAATTGTATGGTGTTATAATGACAGGACAACAATAATACTGACTACCATAAGAACAAAACGGACAAAAACCATCTGTAGTAAGACCCAATCACATCTTCTAGTCTTCAAAAAAAAGACAGATGCAGATGGTCAAATTGTTTACATGAATCACCATCAGATGGATGATTCAAGCTTTTATAAGTTCAAATCATGGTTTTGTGCCATGAAATAATTGATACTATGTTTTGGGAAATAAATAAACACATAATCCTCGGTGTAAGGGGGAAATATCTCAACTATTTTTCTGGAATCGGTCCAGACTTCCCCAGTTCAGCTTATTTATTCCTCGATTGACCACATGTTGGAAAAATATCTAACAAATAATTTTCTCCAAAATATAAGATGCAATCATTTAGAAATGCATGAATCATCCTATAACTAAGGCCTAGATTATGAACCAACCTCTTGCTCATAGAGTAATTTGCAAGAAAAGCATTTCTTTCATTTAATAATGTTTTAACCAAAGAAAATATCTGATCAAAATAGTTGTTTGAAATTACATTATCTGATTTAATAGCGATGTATTTTTCAACAGCTTTTAATTTTCTTACCTTCCAACAAGTATATAATGAATCCTCAGCAGACCTCATCATCTAATAAAACTTGGATGGTGCCAACTCATGAGTTAAATAAATATCATCTTGAGTTTTAGTTTGTTGAACAAATGGACCTACAAAATCTTGTAATAAATTTTGAAATCGTGATGGATCTAGAAACAAGTTATCAGTATCATCTCTAGAAATGACATCACTGTGTTGATAACAAAAAACATGATCTAGTTGAAAACCAACCCGCAAGAGATGTCCACTATCTTTGTCAAATGTGTCAAACATTCTCATAGAACCTTTTTTACAAGGACACTTTATTGTTCCTTATAATACATTTTCTAGTTTTGATGATTCAAATGATAAGAAAGCTTCAAACACATCAATATATACATGATTTAAACCAAAACCCTTTGGATTTGTATGCTGATTTATCCATACGGGATAATATAATAATGATTGGTGTCGACTTCCTTGTTCGATATTTTTCTACACAATATAAACTCATTAATATTTATGAATAATTTGAAATTATAAAAACACTATATAAAAAATTAGAAATAATTACATTTAAATTTTAATAATTACCATGACTTATAGGCGACATAATTTCTAGTGGATTTACAGCTACTCTTTTGTCTGACGACTCATTTAATTGCAACTTTCTCATATATAAATCACAATGAAAAATCTCCTTAGTGGTATGCTTATTCATTATTTTATGCACAAGAATGAGTATGAAAACCTCTGAGTAGATTCTTCATTGATATTTATGTGTGTGAAAGTTGCATGTAAATGAGCCATCGGACAAAAATCCCCCTTTTCGTCGATGCATCATCTTCTTTCAACAATCACCGCCTGAACACATTATGAAAAATGTGTTTCTATGAATGAATATTCAAACTCACGCATACGATATTGGATATTCATATGTATAATTATACTTTTCATAATGTTTTGAGTCATTGAAAGATGATATGAGATGAGTTATCGAGAAAAAGCAATGTCGTCAATCCACTAGAAATTGTTCCAAATTATTAAAAGTTATTACAATTTATTACAATTTATTTTCTTCCAAATTTTTCATATTTATTACTATTTATTACTATTTATTACTAATTATTCCTATTTGTTACTATTTATTGCTAATTATTCCTAGTTATTCCCAATTATTCTTATTTATACATATTAATTCTTAATTATTCCTAAATGTTAATATTTATTTCTAATTATTACTAATTATTCATATTTACTCATATTTACTCATATTAATTCATATTTATTCTTAATTATTCTTATTTTTTCATAATTATTTCTAATTATTCTTAATTATTGCTAATTATTCCTATTTATTACTAATTATTGCTAATTATTCCAATTTATTCGTAATTATTACTAATTATTACTAATTATTCATAATTATTACTAATTATTCCTAATTATTACTAATAATTCTTATTTATTCCTAATTATTCCTAATTATTACAAATTATTCCTTAATTATTCCTAATTATTCCTAATTATTCCTTAATTATTCTTATTTATTATTAATTATTCCTATTTATTACTATTTATTACTAATTATACCTATTTATTTTTTTATTCCGAATTATTACTAATTATTACTAATTATGCATATTTATTCCCATTTTTGGCTAATTATTAATAATTATTACTTATTATAGAAAATTATTCCTATTTTTTCTAATTATTTCTAATTATTACTAATTATTCATATTTATTCCTATTTATTATTATTTATTCCTAATTATAGCTCATTATTACTAATTATTACAATTTATTACAATTTATAAATATTTATTACTATTTATTATTATTTATTAATATTTATTAATATTTATTGCAATTAATTACAAATAATTTTTAATTATTTCAATTTATTACTAATTATTCATATTTATAACTAATGTTCCTATTTATTACTAATTATTCTTATTTATTACTTATTAAACCTAATTACTATAATTATTACTATTTATTTCTATCTATTTTTAATTATTACTAATTATTACTAATTATTATTAATTATTACTAGTTTTTAATAATTATTCATATTTATTACTAATTATTAATAATTATTCCTAATTATTAGTATTTATTCATATTTATTCTTAATTATTACTATTTATTCCGAATTATTCATATTTATTTCTAATTATTACTAATTATTTCTAATTATTCCTAATTATTTCAATTTATTCCTAATTATTAAAATTTATTGCAATTTATTACTATTTATTACGATTTATTACTAATTATTACTATTTATTACTATTTATTACTTATTATTCCTATTTATTACTAATTACCAGTAAATATTTATAGACAATACTAATTTCCATTAATAATTATTAATTATTGCTAATTATAAATTTTTAATAATTATTAAGAGTTAATATTAATAATTTTAATTGTTGTTACAAATAAATACTGATATCAAAACAATTTAAATCTAATTTATTTTCAAATAATCATCAATAATTAAAATTAACATAGAAAAATGAAATAAATACTAAATTAAATAAAATATAAATACTTTTAAACATGATCTCCTATTTGAAGTAACCGACTTCACAAATTCATAAAAAAAATAACTCAGATAATTTTTTACTCTAAATGTAGAATTTAGAGAGAGACAGCAATGAGAAATGAGTGGTAGAGAATAAAATGGAGGGATATTGATGTATGGATTATTTGTCGCGAAATCATCAATCAATTAATTTTTTCCCAAAAAACAATGCAATATAGCAGTCCCGGGATTGTCTCTCGAGGAGGTTGCAATTTGAGTTTCCAAACTGTCACTTTATTGTTGGTTTGTTTTCACATGAAATGGAAAATTGGGGATTTGATTAAAGATTCAAGAACGGAAAATAAATAAAACTAAAGAGAAAGAAAATTGGAGAATGGGCTAGAAAATTTATTGGAAATAAAATGGGTTTCAAACTAGAATCAAAATAGTGGTTACGGAGAAGCTTTAACCTCCCGGACACTCCCCTCTTCCTTGTTTAAAATAATATCTCTAATTAATCTCTCAATGCCTACCCAAATACCACTGGATAAACACCTTATTTGGCAAGGATATCATATTAAGACCTCAATATGATCGTTTCCCCTCCTATATAAGTGATCTAATTATTTGAATACTTTCAAATAACCAAACCTAACCGAAATTACTATACTCAACGGCAAGACCTCACCGTAGAAATTTAAATAGTGAAATTGACTATTTTACTTTATAGATTGGGAAACCATCCAGAACAAATAAGTAGAAAATATATTCAAGAAAAAAAACAATTGTTGTCATTCAGGAAATATAAATTCAAAGGAGATGCAACAGAGATTACACATGAAGATCAAAACTCGGATGGGAGTGTCCGTCGGTTGTCGCCGTCCACAACCACTTGGTGTTTAGAATTGCATCACATGATCAGCCCACATCACCTCCATTCCATCAAGAGTGTACACCATCTTCATCATTGTATCCACAAATCCAACCCCTCTTGAAATGAATGAAGAGATAGGGAGAATAGGGGAGGAGGGCTGGAAATCTTCTATCCAGATTCTGTCAGCCCGAAATATGATTCTATTTTGAACACCTACCGACCGAATCAACCTCTGGATCCTTCTAAAGAGTTGTTTAAAAATACATTCTCTGTCGGTCCACAAAATATCAACCACTTTGGAGACTTGTTGAAAACGTTATTAATTAATTAATCCATGACTCTTTCTCTTCCCGAGGAGACCTTTCATTTCTCACTTGTTTGACTTGATCATAGTATGCTCTAATTATCGAGTATGACCATGAAATTAATATTTTATGAGAGCCTTGGAGTACTATTGCACGCCCAGTTGTAATTAATGACATTGGAAACATGTATCCGATGTTATGCTCCATTTATTGAGGTGGGCTCCACACATCCGAACATACAAACTCTTCCCAAAGAATGATTTATTTGGACCCTTAGATGGCCGATTTAGATCTTGATCCAGTTAACATATATGAAGATAACATTCCAGGGGTTCCTAAAAAAACGAATCAGTCTAATTGGATAAGTATTTAAAAAGATATAACCAAATAGTCAGACAAGTCAAAAACTGCATAAAATCCAGAATTAAGGCATTTTCACAATTTAGCTCAAAATACAATAATATTCCAAAAATGATGCAGCTTAACATGTAATGAAAAATTGGTGAGGAATAAATCATTGAAATTTAGATAAAATATATTGAAAATATCAGCTCTATCAATTCCCCCACACTTAAAACATGGTCTCCTGGACAAGTGATCAATAAAACCAAATCAGTGCATATTCAAAATACAAACCAATGAGGTTCACCAATCAACCACCAAGAATCAAATGATATAATGCCTCCTCAAAAATGATTCATGTTTTAAATTCAGTTCATTCAATCCATTTCAACTCATTTTCTCCTTTCATTCACTTAACACAGTCACCTCATAAAAATTTTCTCCCAATAAAAATATTGATTTCCAACAAAGCATCTCTCAAGAAAACATGCATGAATCATCATAGGCTTGAAAAATTACTAATTCTCCACCTGATGTGAGCCAAGAAAAATGTGATCATCTTGAGGGATTTTCAAGGATGTTCTGTGAAAAAATGGTGGGTGGGTCTCAAATGTCCAAAATTCTGAAGTCGAATAAGGAGGGTTTGGCTCATTTTGGAAGCAAAAAATACATGAATCTAATCATCACTCATGTGGGGAATCCTCCATACTCTCCTCTAATGAAATTCATATTTGAGAATCCCTGAGAATATCATTTCCACCTCAATCCATCCAAATTTCAGCAGCAACAGTTACATTTCTCTTTTTTTTTCAAAAGCTCCAGATTGGGCACAACTTTCATCTATCAAGAGCTCCAGGCAGGCACATCTCTCTTCAATTGAGAGTTCCAGATAGGCACAACTCTCTTCCTTTGAGAGCTCCAGACAGGCACAACTCTCAGAAATAAAACATCTTTCAACAGAAAAAACATCTCTTCATTGTTTAGATAACCACCAAAAGCAACAACAGATGATGTAGCACACCAAAAGTCATCTCCCCCACACTTAAGTTCAACTATATCATGCATTAATACTTCCAGAGCAGGTTTGAAAAGGAAAATCGCTTGTAATGTGGCTATCTAAAAGGATGTACATGGAAACTATGTTCTCAAGAAAGATAAAATGTAAAATATTGGCTAGAATAAAAGGGATAATCATGAAAAAGGGGCTTTCAATCACAAACAAAATGCCTCAATCATTTCAATAACACTCACCTTAGCCCAAAAGTTTTGATAGAAAAAGATCAAGTTCTGGTTCAATCAGAAAAGAATTCTTTAGTTCACTCAAGAAGTAGGATGAATGTGAAGAAGATGAATAATGTGTTCAAAATAATCACGGGCAAGTGGTTTTCAATATTAGACAGCATTCATGGAATGAAATTCAAAATTCAATAGTTTTTTCAAAATGTTGGAACTTGAAACAGTGTCTTTTTCAGCATTCATTTATAACCAGATTCAAGGGACCAAATGGTTCACTCATTGATAGGGTTTTAAAAGATCATCATGTTAGCTAAAATGTTTTTCAAAATTTTAAATAAAACACATAAAGTTTGAAAAATAAAAGAACACACCAAAAATTGAAAGAGAGAGAAAATAAAACGAAAAAAGAAAAAAATTGAAATAAAAGAACACAAAATCCTAATCTACCTAGCATGTTCCTCCCCCCACACTTTTTTTATGCAATGTCCTCATTGTGTAAAAAAATATATATGAATATGAAATTCGAGAAATCAAAGACATTACAACAAAAAAAGTGAGAAGGAAAAACACAACCTGGCATCAATTGTATTCTGCTTCATGAAGATAGATCTCCACCCCCAGAGGAGAGTGATCTTTCTCTCTAAACAGATTCAACCTATGCCCATTGACTGTGAATGGTGTCACTTTTCTTGGTTCTTTAATCTGGATTGCACCAAATGAAAAAACATGAGTAACAATGAATGGACCAGACCATTTGGAACGAAATTTACCCGGGAACAACTTCAATCTGGAATCAAACAGCAACACTTTGTCTCCTTCCTTGAAGTTTTTGTTGAGAATCATCTCATCATGAAATGATTTGGTTTGTTCCTTGTACAGTCTAGAACTTTCATATGAATTCTTTCTGATCTCCTCCAGCTCCTGCAATCAAAAGTTTCTTTCTTCCCTAGTATAAAACAGATTCATGTTACATGTTTTAACAGCCCAAAAAGATTTGTGTTCTAACTCAACGGGAATGTGAAAAGCCTTTCCATAGACTAATCTAAATGGTGACATGCCAATTGGGGTTTTGAATGTAGTACTATAAGCCTAGAGTTCATCATCAAGTATGAAACACCAATCCTTTGTATTTGGGTTCACAGTTTTTTCCAGAATTTGTTTGATTTCCCTATTGGAAAACTCATCCATTCCATTTGTTTGGGAGTGATAGGGTGTAGAGACCCTATGATGAACTCGATACTTCATAAATATTTATTCTAATGTCTTGTTACAAAAATGAGTACCTGGATCCGTAATCAAGAACTTTGGGAATCCAAACCTCGAAAATATATTTCCCTTCACAAACTTGGACACAGTCTTGGCATCATCGGCTCTGGTGGGAATAGCTTCTACCCACTTGGATAGATAATCAACAGCAAGTAAAATGTAATGATATCCAAATTAATTGGGAAAAGGTCCCATGAAATCCATACCCCAAACATCAAATACATCACAAAACAACAGAGGTTTTTGTGGCATCTCATTCCTTTTGGAAATACCCCCCTGAAATTGACAATTTCTATATGTCCTGCAGAAATAAAAAGAATCTATAAAAATTGCAGGCCAATACAAACCAGAATCCAGCACCGTTCTTGTAGTTCTTTGAGGCCCAAAGTGTCCTCCACAACTCAATGTGTGACAAAATTTTAGAACAGATTGGAATTCAGAATTTGGAATGCATCTCCTAATCATTTGATCACTACAAACATTCCACAAGTAAGGATCATCCCAAATGTAATGCTTTGATTCACTCAAGAGTTTAGAAAATTGATTCTTGGAAAACCAGTGGGGAACATCATCAAAAGCTAAATAAATCACCATATCATCAAACCATGGCCTTTGAGTTTGACAAGCATACAACTCCTAATCTGGAAAAGTTTATTTAATTGAAAGATAGATCTAATGATCCCCATTAAAAACAGACGGTATCCTACTCTTATGACAATAAACAAGTATTTCACATCCCTTATTTTCCTTTATTTCAACATCAAACTCTTGTAATAAAAAAATCCATCTCAAATGTCTTGGTTTTTCATCATGTTTCTTCATAAAAAATTTGATTGCAGAATGATCAGTGAAAGCAACAAACATAGATCCCAAAAGATAACATCTAAATTTGTTCAAAGCAAAGACAACAACAAACAGCTCCTTCTCAGTTGTTGTTTAGTTTGATTGGGCTTGATCTAATGTTCTAGAGGCATAGCCAATCACATGAGATTTCTTTTCCAAACATTGACTTAAAACAACCCCAAGAGAAAAGTCAGATTCATCAGTCATGATCTCAAAAGGAAAGTCCCATATAGGAGGTTGAACAATGGGAGGAGTAATCAAATTTTGTTTCAGCTCCCCAAAGTCCTATTTATAATTTTCATCAATGACAAATGGGGTGTTTTTCTAGTGAAATATAGACATTTGAAGTGAAACCTTACTGAAATCCTTAATGAATCTCTTATAAAAACCAGCATGACCAAGAAAAGATCTCACATATCTGATTGTTTTTGGGTATGGCAATGAAGAAATGACCTCAACTTTGGACTTATCAACTTGAATTCCATCCAAATACACAACATGTCCAAGAATAATCCATTTACCCACCATGAAATGACATTTTTCATAATTAAGAACAAGGTTCTTATCAATGCACCTTTCAAGAAATGAGCCTGACCTTCCAATCAACATTCAAATGACGATCCATAAACAGTGAAGTCATCCATAAAAAAATCTATTCGTATTAAAAGAAAATCAAATAAAATACTCCTCATACACCTTTGAAAAGTTCCAGGAGAATTTTACAACCCAAAGGGCATCCTCCTATAAGAAAATGTTCCAAATGGGCATGTGAATGTGGTTTTTTCATGATCCTCTGGTGCAATATGAATTTGGAAATAACCAGAGAATCCATCCAGAAAACAGTAATGGGTTTCTCCAGCCAATCATTCAAGGACCTGATCCAGAAATGGAAGTGGAGAGTGGTCTTTCCTTGTAGCCAAATTTAGCTTCCTGTAATCAATGCACATTCTCCATTTACTTTGAATCCTAACAGGAACAAGCTCACCAAATTCATTCTTTGAAATTGTGAGGCTGCATTTTTAGGGAACTACATGGATTGGACTCACCCATTAACTATCAGATATGGGAAAAATAATTCCAGCAGCTAAATGGGTGGTAACTTCCTTCTTAACAACCTCTAAAACTGTTGGATTCAACCTCCTTTGAAATTGTCTCACCGGTTTAAAATTTTCTTCCATGAAAATTCTATGCATGCACAATGAGGGGCTGACTCTAGTTGAATCAGATAGAGTCCATCCAATATCTTTCTTGTGGGTTTTGAGGACTCCTAACAATTTATTACCTTGGTCCTTCAACAAATATTTTGAAATTATAACAGGGAATGTTTCATTTTCACCTAAGAAAGCATATTTGAGATTCTCAGGAAGTGGTTTCAACTCTAACTCAGCTGGGGTATTTTCATTGTTCAAGGAACATTTCTTACAGGTGTGGTTGTTTAGTGTGGTTACAGAATTTAATGGAAAATCACCATGAATATCAATTTCATTGTTCTTGAAATTTGATTCTAGTGGAAAATTTTCAATTTCTCCTAGGAGACCACTAGCAGCACTATGGATTTCTAGGGAGACATATTCCTCAATGTTGAGATCAATAGAATCTTGCAAAGTCATCTCAACATTCCATGACTCATCATCATCTCCCCTTTCCCTCTCTTGTTGATCAGATTCAACAACAAACAAATTTCCATCATCAAAAATATCAACTAGTTTCTCATCATAGGCAAAATCAGGGAATATATCAGTGGAAAACCAATCAATCATGTTCACTTGGGGGGATGAATGATCCTCGACTGGGTGTTTCATGGACTGAAAAATATTGAAATGAACAACTTCTCCGCCAAACTCCAATGAAAGTGTTCCCTTGTGAACATTGATGATTGCTTTTGTAGTTTTCAGGAATGGTCTCCCTAGAATGAGAGATGCATGGGTACTAAACCTATCATCTTCCATATCTAAGACATAGAAATCCATAGGAAAAATCATGTCTCTCACCTGAACAAGAACATCCTCAATAACTCCAGTAGGCTTGGTGGTACTTCGGTTAGTAAGTTGAATGATGATCCCAGAGGGTTTCAATTCTCCAACATGATGATATGAGTAAACAGAATCTAGCATAACATTGATGGAGGCCCCCAAATCAAGCATAACATCCTTGAATTCACATTTACCAATGGTACAAGGAATTTTAAATGTTCATGGGTCATTACATTTATCATGCAAGTCTTGCTGGATCATGGATGAAACATTCCTCCCTAAGTTGACCTTTTCACATCCTTTGAATTTCCTCTTGTGGGTACACATTTCCTTCAAAAACATTTCATACCTTGGAATTTGTTTCACAACATTAAGCAAAGGTATATTGACTTGAACATTCTTAAAAGTCTCCAAAACTGCCTTATTTAACTCTTTCTCAGCACTCGACTTCACTGGTGGTTCACTCCTAGGGTAAGGAAATGGTGGTTTGGTTGTTTGAAGGAAATTTTGAGAACTTCATTGAGAAACAAAAGGTCCAGACATCCTCTTCCAATCCCTCTTTTTTATTTTAAGAAACATTTCCTCTCTTGAAATTGTGTTTCCCTTCAAAGAACATTTAGAATTTACAGCATCTCCATCAGTGGTGGGATTCTCAACTACAGTTTCAACAACAGGTTTTGGTTTCTCCATTTGAGGGGTATTCAATTGTTTTCCACTCCAATGTTCAATTGCACTCACATTTTCCTTCCCTTTATCTCTCAGATTCACTTGGGGTTGTGAGGGAAAACCTCCACTCATTTGATTTATTATGCAATTAAGATTAGAGGGATGTTGACCCATTTGAGTCATTAGGGTATTCAACATGTTTTGTTGTTGGTCTTGTGTTTGTTTCATTGCCTCATGTTGTTTCCTCATTGCATCTTCAATATTACTCTCTGAATTTTGTGTCGGAGGGGTAGCCTAAAAGTTTCTTCCAGAACAAGCATTGTCTTGCTCATTGAAATATCTTGGTTGTGAATTGCTTTATTGTCCTTGGAAAAAGCCTCTAGGTTGTTCAGGCTGTCGAAATCTTTCATTATAGTGGTTGTTCTAGTGTTGATTGAAATTTTGATTTGATTGAAATGGCCTTTGTTGGTTTTATTGAAAGTGTTTTCCTGGAAAAATCGCATTGCAGTTTTCAGAAGGTTCTTAAATTTGATGGCATTGGTCACTAAAATGGTCATTGGAAGAAAAAATTCCACAGTAGACATTCAATTGAAATGTTGCTTCAGGTTTGGGTGGAGTTGGTGGGGGTATTTGATAACATCATTGACCTCACCATGGTGGTAAGATCAGAAAGTTGACTCGCAATCATATTGTTTTCAGGAATAGAAATGGGGAACTCTTGGGAAGATTTCACATGAAGAAGGCCTCTTGTTCCAAACTGTTGAGCATTTTGGGCCATGTTTTCAATTAATGTCCTAGCAGTAGTTGGTGTTTTGTCACCTAGAGCCCCTCCTGCAGCAGCATCAATCATGCTTCTATCAGTAAGACACAATCCCTCATAAAAATATTGAATCAAAATTTGGTCACTAATTTGATTGTGGGGGAAACTGAAAAAAAGCCTTTTGAAGCATTTCAAATACTCATGAAAAGTTTCACCTTGATTTATCTTAATTCCACAAATCTTGTTTCTAATGGAAGCAGTTCTAGATGTAGGGAAAATTTTTCAAGGAAAAGTTTTTTCAATTCATTCTAATCCCTAATCAAAGTAGAATGTTAATAGAAAAACCATTCTTTGGCAACTCCTTCTAATGAAAAAGTAAAACACCTCAATTTCATTTGATTTGCATCAATGCACTGGGGTTCCATGTTGACTCAAAGATAAATAAATTCCTAAAGGTGTTTATGTGGATAATCCCCAGGAAAACCATTATATTTTGGATGTTGGTGAATGAAACCAGATTTAATTTCAAACCCAGCATGTGCATCAAGATATTCAACAGTATTTTCTTGATCTACATCATAAGATGAAGCCAATTATTAAAAGTTCTATTTTCAGCCATTGGAATTTAAATTTCAACTAGGTTTCTCCTAAGTGCATTATTAGAAGATTCACAACTTGGTACAAATGGATTTCTGGTAGCTCTATCCCTAGAGTGAAAAGTTCTATCAATTTCAGAATCCAATGGGAACAAATTTGGGTTAGAATTTCGTGTCATGCAAAAACAATTTTCACACAAATCAACTCAAGCAACATCCCTGGAAATGAAGCCAGTTGATCTATGGATTATTTTTCGCAAAATCCTCAATCAATTAATTTTTCCCCAAAATACAATCCAATATAGCAGTCTCTGGATTGTCTCTCGAGGATGTTGCAATTTGAGTTGCCAAACTGTTACTTTTTTGTTGGTTTGTTTTCACATGAAATGGAAAATTTGGGATTGGATTAAAGACTCAAGAACTGTAAATAAATAAAAACTAAAGAGAATGAAAATTTGATAATGAGCTAAAAAATTTATTGGAAATAAAATGGGATTCAAATTAGAATCAAAACAGTGGTTACAGATAAGCTTTAGCCTCCCGGGCACTCCCCTCTTCCTTGCGTAAAATTATATCTCTAATGAATATCTCAATGCCTACACAAATACCTCTAGATAAACACCTTATTTGGAAAGGATATCATATTAAGACCTCAATATGATCATTTCCCCTCCTATAGATGTGATCTTATTATATGAAGACCTTCAAATAACTAAACCTAACCGAAATCACTATACTCAACGGCAAGACCTCACCGCAAAAATTTAAATAGTAAAATCAACTATTTTACTATAAATATTGGGAAACCATCCAGAACAAACAAGATATAAATATATTAAGTAAATAAAACAACCATTTTCATTCAAGAAATATAAATTCAAAGGAGATGTAACAGAGATTACACGTTAAGATCAAAACTCGGAAGGGAGTGTCTGTTGGTTGTCGACGTCCGCAACCACTTGGTGTTTAGCCTCGCATCACTTGATCAACCCAAATAACCTCCATTCCAGCAAGAGTTTACACCATCTTCATCATTTTATCCAAAAATCCAACCCCCCATGAAATGAATGTAGATATATGGAGATTAGGGGAGGAGGGCTGGAAATCTTCTATCTAGATTCTGTCCGCCCGAAATATGATTCTGTTTGGAACACCTACCGGAAGAATCAACCTCCTAATCCTTCTAATGAGTTGTTTAAAAAAAAATTCTCTGTCGGTCCACAAAATACCAGCCGCTTTGGAGACGTGTTGAAAAAGTTATGAATTAATTACTCCACGACTCTTTCTCTTCCCGAGGAGACCTTTCATCTCCCACTAGTTTGACTCGATCATAGTGTGCTCTAATTATCGTGTTTGTCCTTGAAATTAATCTTGAATTCGAACCCTGGAGTAATCTTGCACGCCCAGTTAGAATTAATGACATTGGAAACATTTTGCCGATGTTATACTCCATTTATTGAGGCGGGCTCCACACATCCGAACATACAGACTCTTCCCAAAGAATGATTTATTTGGACCCTTAGATGGCCGATTTAGATCTTGGTCTAGTTTACAAATATGAAGATAACATTCCAGGTGTTCCTACAAAAAAATGAATCAGTTGAATTGGATAAGTATTTAAAAATATATGACCAAATACTCAGACAAGTCAAAAAACTGCTTAAAATCCAGAAATAAGGCATTTTCACAAAAAAGTGACCTTTCGACACACCATTTGACAAGGGACAACATCCCGTCAAAAAAACCCTTTTACCACCAAGGGTATTTTCAATGGGTCCCACCGAAAAAAAAAATCTTCTTGTGCTTTGGCGCGCATCCCACGCCAAATCGAGCATTACCTTTTGCGACGGGACCCCAAACCCTGTCACAAATAAGCTTTCAGATGGACTATTTGCGACGGGATCTGACCCCATCACAAATAGTCCATATCAGAGTAATGAAATCATAATGACTGCACAATATATATATATATATATATATATATATCCTAAAACGATCCCAACCTATGGGTTCACATCAAGGAAAAAACCAACTCATTATATCACCACATTCACTAAAACTTTTAAATGTACAATACTACAAAACCAACCACAATCCACATATCAAATTTTATCTTGTATTTTATGTTTTATCCATCCTAAATATTATATATTAATATACAATTTAAACTAAAAATCCATTTTATTCGTATATTCTAGCCCATTAGTTCACTTTTATACCCCAACTCCACAAACTGCACTACCCATTTCAATCTGTTATTCTATAATCCAATTCAACCCACACCATTATTTCATCCCTTTCTTTGAACATTTAACAATAAACACATTAAACACCCATTCCTATATCATTTCAAAAATTGATTATCTACTATAACGCATTCTATTACAATTTAACATTAATGTTTGTTTCCATTACTACATGAGCATCTATAGAATAAAAAACCATTATCATCTCATCTTCCACGTATCACACCTACACATTAAAAAATCCTCAAAATCACATTAACATATTAAATTTTATATTCACCTAAGGGGATTTCAACACATTCTACATTAAATTTTAAGGGTATTTAAATGCAAACCAGGTATCCAGGTCCAACCAATTCATTATCCAGGTATATGTGATTAACCATTCATTCAATGTGGTTTCACAAAAATTACACAATAATAATTCCCAAAATATAAATACATAATTTCAAACAACCCCAATGGTCTTGATTATAATGGGGAATTTAGCCTATATAATTCAAAATATTTCTTTAATATGAAACATTTAAAATGAAATCAAAAACAAATTAACTACCACATGAATTTCAATCATTTGATTGTTTTTATTTAATTATGATGATGTAAAAATATTACACAAGGATAGAATTTGTACACCCCTCCAAAAAATTACATAATCAAAAGAAATGTGGGATCCCCTACGTAGAATAACTAATCCTTGTGTGATCCACTATAATGAGATTAAGTGGTTTTCCCACATGATGGAACAACTATTGGAAGTTCTAAAATAGAAATTAACTATTACAATAGGGTTCAACCAATCAAAGTGGAAGTCTTTAGCACAACCCATCATAAGATAAATCATGTATGAATTTATTAAGGAATAATCATTAAATTATAATTAACATATCCAAAACTAGTGGTATTTTAGATCATGGACATGATCTTAATTGACAATAAATTCGAATCTCTTTAAATTCATTGTGGAATGAATAAATAATGGCATTGTTCACCAAGAAAATATTTTGGAATAATTATCATCTTTTAATTATCATTTAAATGTTTCCAATTCTATCATTAAAAGCTAATTTACATATTTACAAATTTTATTGGAATTGTGGGAGAAATTGGAAAATCTATTAATTTTGGTGATGTCCCGAACTTGCTTCATCAACCTACATACCATACTGAAAAACAAGTTATTTTGTCAATCAAATGCACGACCGACCTCCCAACTACATGAAAAAAACTTCTTTCCAATTGACCCCACAACCAACCACCAGATAGTATGAACTAACAAGTGACCATGCCAACTGACTAATAGATAAACTGCCCTACTACATGAACACAAAATGTTACTATTCTAACTGAATGCACAACTAACCACCAGACCCCATGAATATACATACCACCATACCAACTGACTTCAAAAGAAACCACCCTACTACATGAACATGCATGTTATTGTGTCAATGGATCACACAACCAACCACCCTAATGAAAGAAAAAACAAATTATTGTACCAAAAAACTACATGAGTAACCACCATAAAACATGAATAGAATACTGGGAATCCCAACTGAATACATGGCCAACCACCCTACCTCATTAATATACATGTGTCCATGCCAATTTATAGTATGATCAAACATTGAAAAAAATACAATGGGATAAGTCTCCAGACACCATCTTAATCACATCAGTCCTCAAAAAAATTAAAATAAATGGGGATTATAATTAAAGAACATTATATTAGATACCAATCAAACAATTCCGTTCCATGATAATCCAATTAAACTGGGGGCCGGAAAATAGAAGGAAGGGTCTGAACAACCATCATATGAGATAACTCTAAATAATATCATTATATATGGAATAGAATAACATTAGGGAAATTTTTTTAAATATACACAACACCTTAAATGATCTCCCATGGGAGATACTTCTCAAATGGGAGTAATACTATTAATAAAAAAATTACATTAATAGGATAAATTCATATCATATATTCAAATGATATCAAATTATGCATCAATATAGAAAAATTTTAAAAATGGGGATATTGAGCATGAATCATTGACTCTCATTCTCAAGAACGTTTTCATAGATATCCAAAACTAAAATAGAAGAATGTAATGATCAATAACTTATAGAAAAAACATTCTTATCATAAAAATTAAAAATTCATAGTTTAAATGTCTAACTCTATGTTTGAAATAAAGTCAATATTTTTTTATAAGTTTATACCATTAAATATCATCTATAATTTAATGATATTTTCTTTATTTACAATAAAAACCCTATAAAATCACTTTTCATTTAATGTAATTTTTATTTTCTACCTCACAATATTCTCTAATACATTACAAAACTATTTTAAAGTTTCATACCGTTTATTTCAAAAAAAATTAATTTTTTTATCAAAAATACATTGATATAATTTTAAATCATCAAAATCAAAAAACATTTCGCATCAATCTAATTTCATCATTTGTATATTTAAAATATTTATTTCAACTCATTATAATTATCCTGAAATAAATAAATTATAATTTTCTAAAAAAAATATCAAGTGTTTTCATCTAACACATTATTCAATTTCAAATAATTTGTCAAAAATCTCAAATTTTTCATATAATACTCATTTTTAACAAAACATGAGTTTGGAAAATCCATTTCATCCTGATTTAAAACTTGTTCTGATATTTTTTAAAAAAAAATTATTTTATAGAAGTATACCCATGAGATAATTCACAATTAATTTATAATCCAACACTAAAAATCATACCAATATAGAAATATCATTAGAAAATATACAAATCAAAGGAACTGATCCACCACACCACAAAATTGTGTTCTTTGGGAACCACTAACAAGGCCACATGGTTTAAAATTATGTCTTAATATAAGTTATCTTGATATAGGAAAGATGTTCCATCAGTTCATATATTTGAGGCCATAAAATGTTTCATAAAAATAATTTTAATCAAAAAAATAAAACCAATATGATAGTAGTTAGAAATATGAATTTCATACTTTATATAATGATTTATGTGTTCAGGGAAAGCTCATCTCCACTAATTTCATTATTTCTAAACAAACATTTTTATTTACTAATTTAGATGCTTAAGAATTTAATGGTAGGGGTATTGATTAATACGAATACATAAAAACATAACACAAGTCATATCACTATAGAAACCACAAATATCATCCACTTCACATCACCCCCATTGTACATGACTACCAATATGAAAACATAACAATGAATGAGATCATAAACCATACATTTCAAACAACCACATCACCAAACTACTTTACAATACACAATAAACAATCATTTTCACATAACCACATTATCCATCTCATCCTACACATTGATCCAACCAATTATTTCCATTATCATCAAACATAAAATCCTAATGAACACAAATACAATAATTTCCTATACCAAGTAAATTTATTTTCCACTTTGGGTGATATTGACCAACCCATATTATTTTAATCTTGTTAATGTATAATGTGTCTTAATTAGTCATCATGTTCCACCCTATTCAATTACATGCTGTTTTTAATCAGTAAATACATAAGGAAAAATAACATGAACAACCACATATAGTATAGTCACATTCTGACTTCCACAATTATTCATGGGATTATATTACTTCATCTCATTATTTATCTTGGTCATTCTCTCAAAATTTAATGTTTATTAATGGAAATATATTAATTAACCATATAATTAATTATAATTTTAATTCTAGGTGATATTAATTATTAAATCACATTAAGGGTTTTATAAGCCATAATAATCATAGTGATTGAAGGGTTTTCATCAACCATAATTTTTTTAATGACATAGAAACACTTCAATTAAACAATAATATTGAAGTCGCAAATGAAACTCCCCATTTCCAAGTCATTTATAGTGAAACATCGTCTCTTCTATTTAAATAGCTCTAACATGAAACCAATTTTAAGATGAAATTGTAGAGATGTCCTCTTACACTAAATGATTAATATTCATAAATAATTCATTTTAATTACATTTTTATATCAAGGAAACATTTAAGTTTATTTGAAAATATATACATGCTATGTTATTCTAAATATTTCAAATTCACCACCACATACACAATATGTTTTAATATTTCTAAAAATAAAAAATTCTCACTATGAAAATATAACTACACATATTTTTTTACTGTGTTCATGATTAATAAATCTCTAATAAAGAATTATTTAATGATTTAATGACGTTGGGTAACATAATTATATTAAAAAATAATCATAGATTGATTTTAGTTCCATATTTAAATTCCATATATTATATATATTCTATAATTTTATGTCCCACGTACAATAATTTCCTTCATTAACACAAAATAATTTCAACTTTAGGAATTCATTACGTAAAAAACCACCCTTCCATTAATATGTGAGACAAGGTTATCTCGCCAATTAAAAATTATAATCTTTCATAAATGGATAAATTTTATTTATTTTATTAGTTACAAATATCAACCGGTTTTACGTAAATAAGGATTATTAATTTAAATTAATTTGTATCAAATTTAATATGATTTTATACATGAACACATGCTTATAAATTATCTTTATCTCAATATTAAAAAAATAAAATAATATAAAAATAATGATAACATTATTCCTGTCAATGTCTTCCAAAATTATTGGAATTATCAATAATCAAGAATGTAATTTTCATAAATTTATGAACTGAATTGTACAAAACCACGTTATACAATAATTATATGACATATGGCCATGATAAATTAAAAATTGAAAGACAATCATGACATATTAACTCAAATCGGAACAAGAATATATCCAATAGTGGTTTTAAAATCATTCATTCTTCATGAAATTATGAAATCTACCCATGGAAACGTACTTCAAAAGGGTTTTAAAAATAGGAAAAGAAATCCCAAAAAATACACACAAAGCCTGCTTCTCTAACATAAAAATTAGGATTCCCAGTTGTAATGTCATAAAATTTAAGAATTCATAAAAAATCAATTAAGGATGAATCATGATATTTTATATAAGAAGACAACACATTAAATCCAAAAGAAATATGCTCAAATAAAAAATAATTATAGTTAATCATCATTCTACACTTTACATCTATGTTATATGTTAAATTTAAGAAAAAATATAAATTATTCTGGAAATATAATCTATTAAAAGGTAGAGAAATATAAATAAAAATTCCTGATTAATTAAACTAACATCTTTATCAACTTAAAATCACCTCATTAAACTAGAAGTGTAATCAATAATGATAAATGTACCTCTCCCTGGAATTTACCTTGAAGGTGGTTCAACCATACTTAATCATTTGGTAGACTCAGTACCCTTCCATTGGATCTTGTGGGGACCTAATGTCTTGTGTCCATGGTAGTATTCCGTATTCTATATTACAGACCAATATAATTTGCTGTCATTTCCCTACCACCCATGTAATCCTCACTCTAGAAAAATTAAAACTACATCCTATAACATAATCCTTCCTTGGATTAATCTTTTTTATGATCCCCTCCCCCTAGAGATACCATTCTGAATTGAGAGAGATATAACCCTTAACATGTACCAATAGTAAGCACCAAGTTTGAAACAAGATTTTTGGGTATATAAAAAACTAAAAAATAGGAATAATTTCCCTATATAGTATTACTGGATTAAGAGATACAATATCATTGAACAATAAACTCTTTTAAATAATATTACTAGGAAAAAAACCATCCCAGAATTCAATGTGAAAAAAATGTTATAAACAAAATACATCAAATGAAAGCCCAAGGAAATATAAGGCATCAATATAAAATAAATTCAAAAGGTCAATGCTATTAATTTCCATCACAGTCCATAATTATCTCCTAGAAACCCAACAGAAGTATTATATAGGATGGGTGAGGAAACAAGTACAATCAGTAGTAAATCCAAACTCTCTCATGCACATGTGAAAGAGAGAATATTGATGCACCTATGAGCTAGTAGAAGAACCAACTACGCCTAAAGAGGTTAACTAAAAAATCCCATCCTCAACATAGATCACACACCAAATATCATATCCATGTATAATCACAAAATATGATTTATATCAATTATAGGGTACCTCACACCACTTTTCCGATTATTAAATACTCTCACACCCCAATATAAAAATACTAGTTACGCAACCAATTCTGTATATCAACAAATAATTTCACATCCCTCCCACAATCACCTGGGACATCTCATCAAATTATCTCCCTACAATAGAAACATAGTAAACCTCCCCACATCTCATAACAAGTGTAGTGGGGTATCGTGAACATTACGGAAATCAGCCGCATTCCCTCCTCCTACAATGCATGTCCCCCACCATACACTATATCATCCCATTACACTATACCTATCCCAAAGACACTTGGACCAAGATACCTCCTCACATCATATATAGACAGTACAATGTTTTACTTATGTACATTATACAATGTTCTTTTCATTTTCATCGACAAGAGGGATAGAGAATGATTGGGTGGCCACCTATCCATCCTCATCACTTGGATGATTGGAAAAAATACACCAAAATATATTGTTATCAACACAGTTCTCAACATTGGTGGTGAATGTATAGAAATTATAAAAAATAAACATTATATGTATATATTTATATATTTATATAACCACCCACAGTCCCATCATATGGGTCTATAAAAAGGCACAAAAAATCATATCATGGCTTGTTCCACTGCCAATTCTAAATGAAAAACATCACATAACATGCCATGAGACACATTTAACTTTTCATCCCCCTTTTTTAGATTTATTAATTATCTATATTTCATATTACCATTATATAATAATTAAATCAACCAATTTATTCATCTTTTCTAGACCATAAGATCTCATATAATCACCAATTCTTCAAACTGTACATTACATTTCAATTCATTCTTCAATTGGCCAATTCAACCCACTCTATGATTTCATCTATATTCATTCCCATTTATAAAAAATGAAATTTATCACACATTACATTATAATTTTATGGATTATTTATCCACTCCAACTCATGCCCTTAAAATTTAAAATTAGCATTAAATTCTATTACTACCTGGGCATCAATCACAACCCAACCCATTCTCATATCATCATCCATGTGTCATTACCGCACATAAAAAACCTTATATATCACATTCCTATATCAATGTTCATATTTTTTATAAAGTAGTTTCAGCACATTACACATTAATTTTTATGGTTATTCTCACATAGGCCTTGTATCTAGGTGATACCAATTCATTAGCTGGATATAAATGATTATCCATTTTTACAAGGTGGTGTCACAAAAATTAGACAGCATGGATTCCAAAATTAAAACTAAATAATAAGTAAATAACCCTAAATGGTAATGATTTTTGGTGGGGAATTTTTCACATACGGCTCACAATATATTCATAGTATCGCAGTTGTAAAACGACATGTTAATTCAACCCCCTTCCTTATTAATTTAAATTAGTAGACTTTGTATCATTATTTCAATCAATTTTACAATCATAGGGATGTATATCATGAGTATAAACATCATAAATTTAAAAAAAAGATGAGAGATTATGTGTCCCCTACCTTCAAAAAAACCCACCTCATCCATTACAACAAAAAGAAGGGGTGCATGAAAAAGAGAGTACCATTATAGGGATAAATCGACTAAAATTAATAGTTGTATTAGGGTTCCACAACTACAAGCAGAATGATTAGAAACATCCAAAATAGAGGGAAATCGAAAATGAAAGAGAAAAATGATTAATCTCTACAATAGATTGGAATATCCAAATCTATCTTGATTTTTGATCTTGGATGAGATTTTAATTTACTATAATGGTAGACCTCATTAAATTTCACATAGAACGACACATTAATGTAAATTTTTATAATGGAGATCATGATATTAATTATCCTTCTCAAAATGTCCTTTAAACCTGGTAAATTTAATCTTTAAGACGATAGTTATTTTAAAATTGTGTATTTATGAATTTGAGGGTCATTCTATGAAAAATGATAATTCTAAGACATCTGACTTCATCCTGAACTGATCAAACTAACCATCCTATAGCGTGATAAAAACCTGATAGTGTCAACTAACCAAATGAAAAACCATTGTAACATACTAACATATAATTGACGGTTCCATATAACTACAAAACCAACCACACTTCTGCATGAACTGACTAGTGACCATGAAAACCGAAAACATGACCAACCATACTACCACATGAAAAAGAGAAGTGACTATTCCAACAGAATACATAACCAACAATTCTAAAACATGAATAGATAATTGAAAATCCCAACTAGCAACATAATGAAACAAATTACTACTTAAATAGACAAGTGACTATACACAAAAAACACAATGACCAACCACAATACTGCATTAATACTAAGTGACTGTGCAAACCGACCACATTAATAACTATCTTATCTCATGAAATGAAATTGTGGCCAACATAACACACCAAATAAACTACCAATCTACAGAATGAAAATGAAATTTACAATTCTAACTGGCCACATAACCAAATGTAGTAGAAGTGAAACAATGGGAAAAATACCCAAAATCATCGTAATCTCTTAAAACATCATAAAATTCAAAGGAATGTGTCTTTTAATACCAAAAAATTACATTTATTCTATATTAAATAAATTATTTTAATATCATATGGTTATTATTTATTTCAAAATGTGGAAAAAATATACAGAATGAATGAAATTATTATTTTTGACATTCACTACATGAATAACAAATCGAAACAACACAAATATTATTTTCATTGAAGAATAATTGAAAATTTACAATGATTAATTTCAATGAAAAAAATTCATAATATTTTGGATATTATTAGTTTTTAAAAATATAATTTCAAAATGAATAGTTTATTTTTCTCAATAAATGTCATGAGGATCCTTTAAAATTATTTTCATATGTTGCATAATATTTGTATAATCCTTATAGCTTATTGGGTTTAAAATATTATTTTACTATCGACATAATTTATATGGAAAGATAGTGATAATGAAATTATTTATTTTAATTATGAAAAATATTAACATATAACTCTTTATTTTTTAATACAATTACTTATATTGATTATGTATTGATTTTTTATTCACACTATTAACATGAAAAAATCATTATACTTTATATATAGTATGTGGGTTTTATTATACTTCCTTGATGAATTGGTAGGACTAATGAGATAATAAATATTATGTAACTGGGATATGCCTTAAATTTTAAACTATGTTGTTTTTTGAATAACTATATAATTATAATATTATGATGTCCAACATTATGAATTGTATCATTATGAAACAAGTTACTATTATCCATTCTAAAATTTATGATTCAATTTTATCCATGGTTATTCTATATTTTTTATATTATTATTTATATAAATTAATATTATTATTAAACTATTTCATAGTATTTTTTTGTTTTGTTTCTATTACGTTTGATTCTATAATTTCTTTTCCCTTTTTGAGCATATAAACTCACTCCTTTATTATCTTTTTCTTTCCCAAAGATACCATGATGGGATCTATGAATGCATTTGATGATATCATAGAAGAAAATATAAATTTCTATGAAAATTTTATATATGGAATTTCATGATTTTAGTAAAAATTTAATAAAATTATGGGTATTTACTAACCTTTGACTACTAAAAAATTATATCCTTTGAGATTTGATCCAATGTATTTTGGGCCAATGTAGTAAAATACCTGATAACATTAAGTTAATGGCACTAGGGAGCTACCACCTAAGGCTATAAAATAGATACAATAGCTATATAAAATGAGAGGATTAAATAATGATAAACCTATATTTTTATTTAATTAAAAATGAAGGAATAATGCATTAATGAATGAGTGGGAGTGTTCCCATTTAAAATTGAAGACATGGGTTATTTTGTGTGTCCTCATTACATTAATATAATTCAATGTTATTATTTTATCACCAAATGTTCTAAAAGTGGACAATAAGAAGGTGAGATATTTATTTGGAATAATATACTCTTAAAAAATCAATTTTGATATAACTGGATTGGATTTAAAGATATTAATTATAAAATTTTATAATTTATCCTAATTTACATTTACTATAATAATCAATATTTCACAATGGTATTTATAATTATTTAAAAAATAAAAAAGAACTTATTTCATAATTTAAAACTATTGAATTCAAATATTATAATCCTTTTGTTAAAATAATATTCTCTATTCTAAAGATGGTAATTTTAGAATAAACACAAAAAATTCAATAAAAACATTTTTATAAATAGTGTTTTTCTACGAATTAAATTTATGTTTACGCTAAAATTACCAAAGGTATTAGAATATATGAAATAAATTGAATTATTATTAATCAAATAAATATATAATTTTTCTTTCAAATTAATCCACCAAAATAATTTACCATAAAAATGTTAAATGAAAACAAATGATAGAAAATTGTTTTCAAATTGTGACAAATTGAAACTACTGTTCTATAAATATTAACCAGTTTTTAAATATAAATACTATATTTTTAGATAAATGTTTTTACTACTTGTAAAAATATTTTATCAGTAAAATTTTTTTAAAATATTTTTTTGCATCATATGTTGAAAATACCATAAAATTTTGAATTTTTGTAAAATTTTTATTATTCACTATTCAATTAAAAATCAATTATTTTTGGAAATTACCAAGTAATACCCTTAAGATTATTTTGACATTATGAATTTAAAAATGAGAGTCATTGTAAAAAATTAAAATTATAAAAATAAACAATTATATCCTAAATTAAAATATATATATATATATATAATGAAAAATGTGATTTAATGAAAAAATCTGGTTAATATATATATATATATATGATCATAATAATATTTCTTCTGGATTTAAAATTTACACCATATTTTTATTTACTTGGGGTTTTATTTGAAACACCCTTATATTTTTTAAAATATTTTTTCTAATTAATTTAATATTTTGATATTTTATGAAACATTGATTTTACCTTGTAATACACGGATGAATAATTTTGTCTTGTGTTACACAAATAATTAGTTTGTTATGTGTTACATTAAATTCAATGTTTAAATGAAATATCATATACATTTAAAATATTATAAATATATAATATGATTGTTATCACCTAGCCATTGGAATGGTAGATATGAATATGATTCAATAAATTTTGGAAATAAGTTTTTCACATTAATTATATACAAGAAAATTAATTTAAAATGAAAATAATAGCCTTATGAATATGATGGAAATAATTTTCTAGAAAACTAATTTTTTGTATATAAAATATTTTTTCTTAAATAAATTAAAAAAATTAGTTTTGGTGAATAAATCTAATGAAATATATATATTACATATTAAATCAAATTTTTACATTCTTCATACATATTTTTTATAAAAAAATTGAAATAGATCCAATTTTATTTTTAAAACATATATTTTATCCAAATAATAGATTTATCACCTTTTTATAGTGTACATATGTAAAAAAATTAATATATTATAAAATAAATGTGATAAAATAATCATTATTTTTTAAACTATAATACAAAAACTATATTTGTGTCATTTTTTGTTCTTTTTGAATGTTTTAAACAGTTTATGAATAGTAAAAAATACAAAATTTTAATTAAAAACTATCATTTTACCAAAATTAAATAAAAATGGTAATTTGTCATTTAAATTTGTTTTAATGTATAATTTGTTAAGTAAAACATCTATTAATGAATTTTTTTATTTTTAATATATCTATTACAGAAATTATATATATAATTTATTTATTCCTTAAAATATTTTCACATTAAAATCCTTTTTTATTATCATGTTGGAGATATTAATTTTAAATTTAATTATTCCACTGTTGTGAGCTAAATTTGGAAACGAGGATTAAATATTTGGAATCATGTTAATTTATATTAAATAACTTCATTAACTTAATTTTTTCTTTTAATTATTAGTGGAAACATATATAATTAATTACATGCACTAACGATGAAACACAATTTTTTTTGAATTACATGCATTTTCATTAAGATTAATTTTACTAAATAAATAAGAATTTTTATTTAATAAATCACATTTATTTTTACGAATCATTATGTCTAAATTATCTAATATTTCTCTTTTTAATTATATTCTTAAAGGAGAAATTTCTGAGGCTAAAAAAATACAAGTTAGCATGGAAAGAATATTAAATAGTAAAAGTGATAAAACATAAATACTATTGAACAAAATGATAAAAATGTTTTAATTTTTTGTGGTGTACATGTTTCTAGACCACATATACCATACCCTTCATTAATTATTTATTTTTCAGGCACTTTAGGTAAGGGAGACCTCCTAATTATTAATTTTTTTGGTGGTCACAAGAATGTCACTCCTATTTAATTATAAAGGGGTACTAACTCGCACCATTTTACACACTTCCCTATACATTTTCAGGACGTACCCCTTAAAAATCACTTAAAAATTCCCACCACTAATCCTATAATATTTATATTTGACATAAAACTCTCCGATGAAGGATTTACTTCAAACTTAAGGAGAATACTATTTGAACATTTAATACTCTCCGACGAGCATAATTATATATTTATTTCTCCATCACCAAAATATCATATTATAACATGAGTATATAATAACCAAACTATATTTTAAATAAAAATATTATATTTTTTATGGGTATTACCAACAATAGAAAACACTTCCATCAAGAAATCATCATTCATGTGCATGGAGAACTATCGTTTCATTATCCCATGTCATTTTTTCCCATTAACACATCTCATGGGTGGCCATAATGATGGATTAATATTTCTTATATAATAATTTTAATATTTATTATCATAGTATTAATATTTCATTATTATATGACACATTACATCATTCTTTCCATTTTGTAGTAATATGATAATTTTGTTCTTGTTTACAGTAGACTACCTCCTTGCGAGGCAACATGATTCATCCATGTTTTATAAAGACTATATTAAGTATGGGTTTAATAAATATATGAGATATATAAGATATATAAATTATATTTCAATGAAAATATATATCCCATTTACTTTAACTCTTTCAATGCGTTAAAAAAATTGAAATAATGTTCATGTGTACATATGACCTACCGTCTCCGTGAAGGTAGTGTTTAATTTTATACAACTAAGTTTTATAGATTACTCTATATAAATATATACTAAATATGTAAATTATTTATATCATGTAATAAATTTTGGTTATTATGAACCCATGATCTATGTAAAAGGACCCAAAATAAAAATTCTAAACATATAAGAAAGACAAAGGGGTTATTACCCAAAACATAAATTTAACATGGAATGGTTAAAAAATGAGTAATAAAAGGTCATAAAAATAATATATGAGATGATATATTTAAGAATGATTCTATAATACATATATTATAAAAATATATTTATTATAAATGAGTATTTAATGAGTACAATGGATGTCGATACAAAAGGTAAGTGGGTTTCTAGTATAAATTTTAATTCTGAGAGACTTGTTCCATATCACCACTCATTTATATTGTGTAGTTTATACACATCCATAATAAATTATATATCATGAATATATCTCATTTAATTATAATTAATTTTTATATTGACTTTATTATTTTATGGGCCTTTTTATTGAAGAGTTAAAAAAAGTTAAGGATTTTTGTCTCGCGTTTATTTTATGTGACACACATGCCATTTTCAAAACATGTTTATTTTATGTGGTGAATATAGTACTCATGAAAATATTATAATATTATTATAACTAAAAAAATATATATACATAAAAATTTTAGGATCTATCTTCCATGAGGTTTATATTTTAAATGTTACCAAATTAGTAAGTATTTGTTTCCCAATTTTCTTTCATTGAGACCTATGTTATTTAATACACCTATCATCTTTTATGAGGTCTATATTATACTAATTTTAGATGATTTAAAATTAATCTCTTTATTTTAATGATATTATAAGATTATATTAATTTTATTCTTCTATGGGGATTATGATTAATTACTACCCAAGTAGTATGAGTATAATCTTTACATTCTGAAAATTTATCAATGTTTTTTAGGATTATGCTACCAATTATGATATATTATGATATATCTATCAATAAACTCTTGATTTTATTATCCTATGATTATTTTTTTATAATAAAAATTTTCATTCATTTTTCTCACGTTAGGCACTGAAGGGTTCAAATGAATTTTTTTTTACTAATAACATCTTTTCAGTCAAATAATATTTTTATTCCAAAACCATATTTTCAAAAAAAATGTTTTAAAAATAAAATTTCAAACAAAAAAAATCAAAAATAAATATTTTAAATGTTTATTTCAGAATTCCTTTATTTTTTTTACTAGGTATTCTTCAAAGAAATTGTTTTCTGAAAACATATCTTTTTTTAAAAAAGTGAATTTTAAAATGAAAAGGATATTTTCCTCAATTATGATTTTAATGATATTTTAATGGAATATACATTCATAAACATCAAACAACCTTTTATGTTACTTATCATTAATTATGGATATTCTTCATTTATATTATACTCATTATTTCTCTGGATGGAATAAGATTGTTTCAAAGGTATTTTTATGAAAACCATTTCACATCCATGGGTTAATCATGTATCAAAAAGACTATTATGAAACCAATTTCACTTATATGAGTTAATAATGACTCAAATATATTTCCATGGTCCCCATTTCATTTCCATGGGTTAATCTTGTTTAAAATATATTGATATGGAACCCATTTATTTTTCATGGGTTAATCATGTTATAAAGGGAATAATTATGTTTTTTTTATTTTTATGATGAAATGAAATATAATTGTACTTTTTTCATGTCATGGTTTTTTGAAATTACATATATTATAGGTCAGACCATATAGGTCATGTTAATTCTGTTACAACTTAAATGATAGGGTTTCACATATATCGGTGTGTAAGCTCATTACAGATTTTATGATGGGGCGACCCAGATAGCTTTTGGTAAGGCCATTAATATATATTATTCGTTGGCCCTGAGAGTGTTGTTTAATATTATTTCATCTTAAAAAATGTGGTGGATTAAATAGAACGGGATGAGCCCATTATAGCTTATATGATGGGTGTTCCCAGATAGTGATCCAATGCATTAGATAATGATTAATGTTCTCTTGGCTAAAAGGGTACACAGGTTATTAGCCGAAGACTAAAAAATTAGGGTAGATGGGTGATTATTCAATTCCAAAAAAAAATAAGGATACAAAGGTGACCAGAATATGCCTAAAGAGGAGGGTACACATGTGGCATCCCAATCCCCATTATGAGGATATATTGATGGTTAACCTATTCCTTAAAAGGAGGTTAAATAGGTGGTTATCCCAATCCTAAAGTTGGTACATGTGTAGTTTGTCTAATCGTAACACTGTATGAATTTCATGATGGGTAACCATGGAATAATATTTTAAATTATTATGTGTATGAATCAAATTTATTTTTATGTAAAATTTATGCTCTCATGGATCATGTTATTTGGTTCCCGTAGGATTATTGTTATATGAACATCTAATCTATATTCCATGATTCGCTTTTATGATCTATTATAGGTTGGATATGAAATTTCTATGTTATGATAATTTTTAGATATCGCTATTCTTATCATACACTTCAATATTATCATATATTTATTTTCCTTATTTTTACCCCCACTATGCATTCGAGGTAACACTTTCTTATTATTTCATTCCACAACATATACTAAAATATTTTGCGTAGGGTATATCTATGAAGAGTACTAAATAAGATGATTATTATGTGAAATAATGAATATCATTCACTAAATTAGAATATTGTGTTCCATTTTTTCAATTTCACTAAAAAATTAAACTCGTTATTATTGTGTTGTTTTATTGTATGGACTATTCATAAAAAAATATGGAATATACATGCATGATAAACCAGGGTTTCTATAGTTTGTATTAAAATATTTTTTTGGTTATCATTTTTAAATTAGAATGATAAAACTATTGTGATACCCCTAGGGATATTTTTAAGGAGAAGACTTGGGATGTATCTAAGAGTATACCTAAAGATTATTTAAATTATAGGAAGATGTCTTTGAATTTTGGTAAGGGAGAGAGTGAGTGGCTTCCTAGTAACACATCCCAATCTGGACACTACAAGTAGATATGGATTTATAATATTTGTATCTAGGGGTGTAAAACTTGAAACAATTATATTGACATAGACTCAATTCTGAACTGGTGTCGAACAATGGGTTTTTCTTTGCACTTAGATTGACACTCTTGGTAGAAATTATTTGTATTTTCATAAACTCTTTATGATCTATCATAAAGGATTTATATATATGTTGACTATGAATGACCAAGTAAAAACCAATTGTGCCATTTATTAAATAATTTTTATTGATTTAGATATCTTATATGGGAATCTCAACATTATTTCTTTTCCCAAAATGATTAGTGTTACTAAAACTACACTTTATGATTTTGGACAATGGTGGGTATCAGAAGGAATTGGGTCATAATTATATTTTATGGGAAAATAGTTGATTAGAGAAAAATGGGATGATGACTAGATTAAATGATATTTTTATTATTCCAAATTTTTTATCCAATAAAATAATTAACAAAATTTACCTTAGAAAACACTTAAAATCACAATTGAAGGGAAGGAAGAAGTTCTCTAGGAACTCAAGTGGTGGACATCATAGAATAATAATGATTTAGTTTCATTTCTGTCATGAATGAGGGAAGAATCACTCAAGATAAATTCTCAAAGGATTGATAATATGTCTTGTTTGTGTTGAATATGTCCATATGCGAAAGACAAAGCTATAATTACCCAAAATGTAACATTAACATGGAATACTTAATAAAAAGGTAATTATATATCCTAAAATTAATATATGATATTAAATATATATATAAGTATTAATATATAATAAATTTATAATAATATTATATTTATTATACATTAATTTTGAATTAGTATAATGGAATCCAAGACTTAATGTCATGGGATATCTAGTTTCACTTTAATTTCTAGGAGATTTATGACATATTCACCCATCGTTTCACATGAGTCATGTATATAGTGACATATGAAATGATATATCATGAATTTTGAAAATTTATTAAAATTTAAATTTTATATTAATGTTATTATATTATGGGTCATTCAATTCAAATTTTACTCAAGATATACGAGATTTTCGTCTCATCGTTATTTTTTGTGAGACATTTTCCATGTTCACCGCAAGTTTCTTTTATGTCTTTTTTATAAATAACATGAATGTATTGTATTATTGTTATAAAAAAATTTAAATATATATATATTAATTATATTATCTATCTTTCATGGGGTTTAGGGTTTAAAATTACCAAATTAGTATGGGATTTTTACCTCACCTTTGCTTCTTTCAGAAAAATGTTATGAAATAAACTAATAATACTTTATGAGGTGCATATAAATCTCCCATTACATATTATATCATTAATATAAATATTTTTAGGATAGTATAAGTTTAATTTAATTTTATAATATAATGTTATTATTATATAAATATCACCAAGTTGTAAGAGTCTTATGTTACAATTTCGTCATTTAACAGTATTGGTTAGTATTAAGCTTAGAAAGATGATATATTATGATATATAACTCAATAAACTCATGGATTTATCATCCAATGATTATCTCAAGAGAATAAAATATTTCCATTAATTTTCCTCACTTGGTGTACTCAATGTTTTATAATAACATTTCAATTAAAAATCATTTTTCGGTCAAAAACTATTTTACTTCAAAATCCATGTTTTTTAAAATACATAAAATGTTTTTTTAAAATGTGAAATGATATTTTAATCATGAATCTATTTATATTTTTTAACATAAATTATATATTTAAAAGTTTTTTTCAATGAAAATTATATTCAAAAAATTATATTTTAAAAAATATTATTTTCAAAATGAAAAGGATATGTTCCAAAAGAATGTTTTAAGTGATATTTAATGGTATTTACATTCAAAAAAATCCAACAGACCTTAATTTGAATTATCCTACTCCAGGGATATCTATTATTGATACCATATTAATTCTTTCTCTATATGGAATAATATTTTTTCAAATATATTTTTAAGAATCCAATTTCTCTTTTATTAGATTTTCATAATTCAATGAGATTGGTATGAAACTCATTTCTCTTACATGGGTTAATCATGTTTCAAATATATCCTTATGGATCCCATTTCTATTCCATGGTTATATAATGTTTAAAATAGATTAACTATAAATGAATTTTATTTAATAGAATCATCAAGTTCTGAATGGAATAATGATTGTTTTTATGAGTGTTATGAGGAATGTAAATCCCTTTATATATTAGTCATGTTTTGGTTCTTGGAAATTAGTTATATGATTAATTAACCTGAATATATCTATCTAATCCCATTACAATTTATACAATGGGGTAGACTAGATAGCACTATATACGATATATATAGCTTATATGATGGGGAAGCACAGATTGTGTTGGGTAAGCTTGTTATAGCTTATACGATGTGGAATCCCTGATATGATCTGGTAATTCAATTATATATTATTCAATGGGTAATCCTATATAGCATAAAGTGATACTATTAAATATTCCAGGATTGGTTTTCCAGGATAACACTCAAATTCAATGGCTAATGATAAATGTTTAATGATCATATATCATATACAAGTCATTAGCATAAGACAAAAAATGAGGGTAAATGGGTGATAATATTATTCCAATAAAATAGGGTGAAATGGTGGTCTAACCCATCCCAAAGATTAGGGTACATGGGTGGTCATACCAATCTAATGATGATGGTACATGGGTGGTCATCTCATGCCTGAAATTTATGGTATAGTGGTGTTCAACCCTACCCAAAAGCTGGTATATGGGTGGTTACCCCAAACCTATCATGTTATGAATGTCTTTGTGGGTAGTCTTGACATTAGATTTTAATTCTTATTTTTATATCATGAATATATGTTCTATATCAATTTTATGCACCCATGACTCGTGTTCTTTGATTCCCTAGTGATTCATGGCCTATGATCTGCCACCATTTATTCCATGACTCATGTTTTTAAACTATGATAAGTTGTGTATGATCATTTTCCGGTGCGATCATTATCAAATTACCATTTTAATACCTTATAATTTCATATGATCATTTATTAATATCACTTATGTTTCCCCTTACTGATTATTTTATCTCATCCTTTCTTATGTTTACTTTACCTAGGTTATAAAGAAAGATTTTGTGTAGGTTATGCATATTAAGAGTACGAAATCAGATGATCATTATGGTAAACATTGAATATTTTTCACCACATTTTAAAACATAGTTCCATGATTCTAATAACACAAAACGTTTATAGTACTCATTCGTTTTTTCCAACATAATTAATATTCATCTAAAAATTTGTAATATTTATATATGGGAATCCTAGTTCTATATATTAATATTGGTAACTATTATTAATAACATTAATATAATATGTCACAAATAGTTTTTTAGATTAAATCTTAATCAAGTAATCAAAATTATAATTTAGATATATATATATATATATTCAAAATTCTTGTGGTACTACTGTATCCCCACACCCAAAATACTTTTTTCACTCTCAATTTAAAATTACATTTATTATTAAATGAGTATTAGGAATCCATAAGAAAATAAATTTATATAATCTACTCTGGTATCCAACATAATTTTACTAATATTACTAAGAACATATTTAACACAAATATACTTTTTAGGGGTTCATATGGATATACCTAATATAGAATCATTTTCATTATGATCCTTCTGAATAACAACAAAAAACACATTTTATAACAATTTTCAATCAAATCATATAAACTGATCATTTGAATATGAAAACTCTACTAAAATATGTATTCTTTAATGAAACATTCTTTTCATTCAAGGATACATTCATTTTAACTATGATATAATTAGAGCAAACTAATACTTATTCAATATAACCTATGTTATATATAGTCATTTTCATATTATATTATCTAACATAACACATGAAATTATTATATATTTAAATCTATATTATTTCATTGTATAGAGAATGTGGTTAACTAATTAATGTCCTCTAGGAGTGTCTAAAATTTTTATGTCATAGGTAAACTAATCATAAAACATTGTCATGATTCGGTTGATACTCAACCAACATTTTTCAAGGTAATTAACACTAGGAAAATCTTTTCTACAAGGAAATACACATTCAAATATCAATTCATGGATGTCATTTTTAAGGTAACCACATAATCATTACATTACCAAAACATTGGTGCATTGTTATTTATAAAGAATTATCCCTTAGATACATCCCTAGTGGTTTCTAGATATTTATCAAACCTAAATATCTAAAATAAATAAATTAATAATTAAAAATAAAAAAAAAATCATTGAACATACTATAATGATTCAAGGTAAACATATTTTATATTATATAATTTTCTAAACATAACTATTACATATTAATAAAATCTCACAATCCCATAAACTGAAGAATTTGAGTCCTTGAGGACCTACAACATAGAAATATTATTATATAAAAAATAGGAAAAATGAACCATAATCAACACCTTTATACTCCACTAAAGACATCTCATTTATTATTCTCATCTCCATAAAAAGTGGAATGGAAACAAAATATTGGCGATGATCTCAATTGTTGGGTAACAGAAAAAACTAATCATCATGTTATCAAGGGTTATACCATATTAATATGAGAACACATAATCAATTGGAAAATTATTATTGGAAATAAAATTAAAAAATGAGATTTTTTTCGAACACATGATGAATAAACATGAAATATCCAAAGAAAAAACCCATACCATAGAAAATGAGTTTGGAATTAAGAGATAGTATTAATGATATATGGATAATAAGAATAACCATTTGTAAAAATTGAATTTTATTGAATGGTAACATGATAATATTTAATATGAAAATCATAGCCATATAAAATAGTTTTAATAAAGTATCATGTGGCATGTTCACCCAACAGACATGTGAATAGTGTTTCTTGAATCATGAATACACAAAAAAAATATGGAAACAGAATAATGTGTCATGTTCAGAAATAAAAAATGTGAAAAAACCATCCCGAATTGAGTTGACATAATAAACCAATGAAAAACATTCTTTCATCACATTATTAGACTATAATAGAAATAAATAATATTAATCCATGTTCACACACAATATATATGATCCATGATACTTGTATCATGATCAAACAATACACATAAGAATAAGGATTCCTACATCATTTTCAAAAAACAATCATATGAATAATGATTACCATATCCCATTCATGCAATATTTCATCATCTAATGTGATATGTAACAATATCCAATGCATTTAAGGGATATATATGATCTAATCCATCAATAATTCATACAATTGTAAGTAAATTTAAAAAATTAATTCTTCATGACATCAAGATTAGATGTAAAGAGAAATGGGTATCATTAAATTTCTAGATGATATCACCATAATTTTCCGAATAATGTAATTAGTTGATACCAAAATTAAATCACTGAAAATGTGTATTTTATAAGAACACATTTAGGGGTGTTCGTGAATACTAACTTCTAATTATTTGATAATGTTAACGATAAATTATAAAATAGATGTGAAACCATCAATGATTTATAATCATTTTCTTTTCATTTTCATTGTCGATGATATTATGAATCACATTAAGAATTGTTTGAAATGAAGAAGTGAAAACATATGAAAAATATTAATTGTTCAAAGGAAAATCAAATTGATGAGTATTTAATAGTATATAATGATTTCAAAATGGTGATTTGATAAAAATTGAAATCATATACATCTTAAAATAATACATTAAAAATGAGCATTAAAATATAATCCTATTACAAAAAATGTAATGTGAAAACATTGGAATGAAATTATTTTTGATGAAGAAACAATAATAGTTGAACCTTTAAATGAAATAAATTTTAATTAAAATAAATATGGAGTGGAATATAACACATTTTATTTTTAAATGTTATAATTTTTTTTAAATATTATAAAATATATTTATTTAACACTCATATCATAAAAAGTGTAACAAAACAACCATTAAAAAACAGAACAAAATATTTAAGAATATCACATGAAATGAAACATAAATATCCTTAAAATTATAAAAGAGATCATTGATATGAATTTAAATTATGGTGAATATGGGGATATCATTATTTTTGTGTATTTCAATTATTCTCATAAATAGTTGTCATATTTAGATGTTAATTAATCAAGTTAAATTCATTTAATTAAAAAGTCATTCACGTCTGAGTGGGAGAGAGCGTATTAAGAAATAAAATATTATTATTTATTTAACCAACCATGGATGAAATATGATCATGAAGAATATTTCTATTTTAATGATGGAATTTTAGTTAACGAAGACCCTTATAATCATAAAATCCATAAAATCCAAATATTTAAAAAATTTAAAATGATGTATCTCTTAAATAGCCCCAAATAATTTTAATATGGTAATATAAATTCATTAGATGGTAGTAAAAAAATCAATGTTCTGAATGAAAATGTTATGAGATACATATTATGGAATTAAATTTATGACAGAATTCCCTCTTATTGTAATAAAACGTAATAATAAAAATATCATTGGAGGGATTCAAATAAATTAAAGTGAAAATATCAATATTTTAAAATTATTAATTAAATTTTAAGGAAATATATAAATTAATGCAACATTTTAAAAAAATTATGGGGAAAATAATCAAGCATATCTCATGTAATTAAAAATGAAACAAAGAAACACTAACCTTTTATTACAACATACTCAAACAATATATCCTAATTTATAATAAAAATAAATATATTAATCACCAAATTGGGAACCTTTTTCACTTTTTAAAACATTTATATAGTTCTTTTATAAATATTATTACAATTTTATTACATATAAATAGTTTATTTCCATAATCTAAGCTAATAAAATATCGGATGGGTGTTCAATACATGTACCATGTTGATTGATTCAATTCATATTTGTTGGTAAAAATATCATAAATCCCAGACAATCTATGAAAATATATTCATTTTTAATTAATTACTTGATATATCCTATATTCATTTAGTGTGTGATGAAGGTGTTGTTTTTTATCAAAGAAATTGTGAAAATTTGTTTCAGAATGTTTAATGGTCAAAGAATGATATATTTATATATATATTAAATATCAATAGCTCTATTATAAATTAATTAATAAAATATACATGATTTATTATTACAAAATTTTATCATTATATATTATTCTTTAATTAATCATTAAATAAATTAAATAACATTGTACTTGTAGTGGGTAAAACCACTCGAAAAAATGGCATGGCATAATGATTTAATGAGTATGCACGTGTATTTAATATTATAAACATAGAGTTACCAGAATATTAAAAATTCCATAAATATTCTATAACATCATTAAATTAATTCTTATATCTATATACAGTGTGAGGTGATGAAAAATGAAATTCTTCCATCATCTAGTTTCTAATCCCCATGTATGATTGATTATCGAGCTGATTTCTAAAAAATCAGTTTAAAAGTAGGAATATGAGAAATTGCCTTTTCATAATTATAATATAGGAATAAGAAAAATTTATATTAATTTAATACAAACTTGTTTCCAGCTTTTAAAGGTAGTGATGAAGAACCAAATCTACCGTTTCAAGGAGGTCATAGTCATTATATAGGAATGGTCAATGTTGTATTTTTTGGGATGATCGAAATAAATTTATAATGGTTTATAAATTAATATAATAACATTAAAAAATATTCATAATATGATTTTCATTATATTATATTTTATATAATATGTTTTGAAGAAAAATATTAATATGAAAATGTTGCGGAGTAAGAAATAGTCACATTCAAAACATGAGATTTCTTGTGGAAATATCAATGGAAATATAGTAAATTTGATATATAATTGAGAATAATGGATCATATAATTTATCAATAATTCTAGGAAGATAAAACATTATATTTATAGAATAAATATTGAAGGGATATGAATGTCATGATGGCGAGTAAGGGTTCCCTTTTATAAATAATTAGAAAGATAAGTTTTTGAGTATTAATTAAATAAGGCCCCAACATTAAACATTACAAAATCATGAGTAAAATCAAGAATTAACTCTGAGGATCATTTCAGGTTTATTGTTTTTGGGAATTAGGTTATATCTATTATATAACCACTCATATATTTCAAAGAAGACACTTCTACTAAATAATCATATTTTCAAAAATTAAAACCCATTAAAATAAAACATGATTTTGTTTTCTTGGTAAAAATCTTCTAATAATTTATCATGAAATCCTATTTTCACTTAACCATCCTTACACCCTATAAATCCTTTTCAAAACATGGGATCAGAATAAAAATCTCAGTAAGGGAAATATGATATCGAAAGAGAACATTAGTCCATTACTATTTATAATCCCATGAATTCATAATTTTCATACATAAAACATAATCTCTTTAACATACATCATGATATAATAATATTAATGAATTTTTTTTTAAAATCATAAATAATAAATGTAACATGTGGAATCCATATCATACTTAAATTTTAAATTTCACAACTACATAGGTGGTAAGCTTTATGGTTTTTTTGGAATACATATCATTGTATATTACACAAATCTCTTTGGTGGAACCATAATGTATAACTTAATCTTATTACTCAATGCATTAAAGTGCTATCACAATCTCATCTTCTCATTGATTATCAATGTTCCACATGTATACATAAACAATTCCTATGAACCCTAACCTAATCATAACATTGTAATAAACATAATGTAAAAATAATATTTCCACATTTCAATCACAAGATATAATTTCAATATATTTATATAATCAGTAAATCCTAAAAATAATTTTCAATATCAAAATACTTGAAAATTTAATATGGTATGTTTTTCTTTATAAAATAATAAGGATAACATAGGAATCCAAATATCAAATAACGGTTATGGGGTCGAAGAATTCAATGTCTCTAAAAATGTAAAAAAAACATTCATTTTACCATTCAGTAAAATTATTTATAAAAAAATATTCCTTTTGAATGAAATTTATGAAATTAAATGTAAAGGGGGAATATTATACATCTTATAAAAGATGGTGGTGTATCGTGTCAAAATATGTCCCAATGATAAGATATTGAGACGAATTCCCTTACCTTGAGTCTAACTGGTCACATACAATCATTATATTCATAAATAATAAAATTAGGTTAATTTATAGATAATTTAAAAACTATTTCAATATCCTTATTCCTTTATATTAGGATATGAATTTATTAAGGAACATACATAATTTTGTAAATTCATATCAGATGTTTTGTGGATATTCAGTACTTGAGTTGAAGATGAACTTTTTATGAAGTAAATTGTCCAAGTCATCATAGTTAAATCACCTACAGAATATTATTCATGAAATAATCACCATATTTATAATTTAATTATATTTTTAAATCAAACCATTAATTATGGTTATGAAAATTGAACAACATTATAATCATAGAGACAGTTGGTCGTACAAACGCATGAGTAATATTTTCTATTATTAATTGATCAGTATGGAAATAAGTTAATAATTTATTTCTATTTACATAATTATAGTATTATTATTAAAATCATAATAATAATTTAATTTCACTTATATATAACATAATAGTGATGTGGTTAATAAAAACAATTCAAATCACTTTGTGGAGGTGATAATTCACAAGTATGCACAAACAACATTATCATTTTAATGCTCATAAAAAGTATGGACATGATTGAAATATAATTATTCTAAATTGATATATATGTCATGAATATCATATATAAACATTTACTATATCATTATAACCATTATTTATATACGATAATTAAAAACGAACTATATTGGTTCGCAAGACGGCAGTTCGCCGTACAGATGAAAGAAATGATCACTTCCTATTTCAGTTAACTGGAGTTTGATTTATGTGATCATATAAACATAATAATATTTATGTATATTTATGATACATTAGTTATTATTTCTTCATGTTTTAAATATATTTAAAAGAGTTTCAAGAATAAATAAAATAGAAACACTTCAAAACAGATTCCTCTTTATCAATTGATCACTTTTTAAGAACACATTAACACCTATAAAAAGGCGTTCTTCCTATAATAAGGAATCAAGAAAGTGGGAAGGGATTCTAGGAAGTGTTTTTGGTATATCGTTTCTGATCTTAATGGTTTGTTAACTATGAGTATAGGAGAATATTGGGTAACTTTTTATAGGAAAGGGGAGGTGAACCCTTGGAAACTCAAAACATATTAAATTAATATAAATTATTTTTTAATCTAAATGAATCTTAATTTATATATGAATAATTTAGGTTGAAAATAGTTCAAATTAATCTCATGTAATAATTTTTAGACATGTATTGATTTTATTTTAAACCTTATCTTTTTGGTTCCCCTTATTTATTAACTTTTAATTTTAATTATGGTAACAACATTCTAAATATTAAGATGGTATATATTTCAATTATATGAGATTTATTTACCATAATTGGACACTTAATGATATTTTATACCTTATACTCGTAGCTTTTTATTTTTAAAATATTATTTTTATTTTTAAATAATTTAATAAATTATTATATTTATAAAATATTAATTATATCAATTTCTACACTGTTCATTTCTTTGAATTTAAATAAAATCATAACAGAGATATAAATTCAAAAAATACCCATTTAATATAATTATAACAAGTAATATTCAAAATTAATTTTATTTTATGGAATATACCAACTCAAATTATTTTTATGTTAATGTTTATATTATCATTTATGTGATTCTTTATAAAATAAATCTATTATGGCATCATCATTATGTCATTATTAAATTTAATTATTTATTTCCAAAAAATATTAATAAATTAATAGGATTTAGTTAATATTTTTATCTTTATAAACAATATTATTATGTGAATAGATCCCTTTGATAACTCCATATTAAAATAAATTACATTTGTTTTTAAAAATAGTGTAACAGAAATGACTCTTCATTGAATATATTATTATAAATGCATTAAAGTCATCCAAGTGGCACTATGTGGTCATAAAATTGACCCAAGTATTTTCATGGTTATGATACACTCATCCTGGTAAATTAATACAATTCATAGTGTAGGTTTATATTATTATAGTATTGCATTTACCTTCAATTACCGAATTTATCGTTAACCATATTTATTGAAATAATTACAAAGTTGATATTCATAATGTCCAAAAAAATAAAAAAACCTATTTTCATAATATGGACCATCTTTTTCCAAATATATAATCGATTTTCACAAATACAAAATACATAATTAAAATTAATTAATTTAAAATTAATCCCTGTTGTTAAAATGAATTTTATAAAAGTGAAAACCATCAAAAGACTAACATGCGCTTATTTCTAATTTCACTTTGAAATTAGTTATATTGAAAAATATTTGATTAAATGACAAATAAATTATTTAATTATACATTAAAACCAATTAAAAGGATAATCCAATTATATAATTTAATTATACCAAAAGGCTGTCCTGAATTATAATGCAGAATTTTTGAACTATTCATTAAAGTATGAATTTTATCAGAAAAATGCCAAAAATTCAACCAATGTGAATTTTTATGACCCTTTTATTAATATAAAGTTTATTTTGTCAAATGGAACATATAAAGGTGTCCAAAACTATTTTTATAATTATTTTTACATAAAAATGAATTAAAAATAACATTTAAAAATATTAGAGTGTTTAATGCTTAAAAATGGATTTATTCTCATTTTAAGACTATAAATTTTTTAGATGAAAGTATAAAAATTAATAAAAACGTCTAAACATAATATAGTTAGTTCTTTTAATTCCCACCAGTAAAATTTCTATGTGTTAACTACCATTTAAAGTATTAACATTTATGATGTATTATTTTCTAGTATATCTCAGTCTTCTGTGAAACATAATATTTTGACGAAACACATTGTTGCATGTCGGGTACACTATCTGACACAGAGTCCAATTTAAAGTAAAATTTTTATCTAATTCATAAATATTAATATATATATATGTGTGTGTGTGGATATTTTTTGTTCTATAAATTCATGGGAGGTTAAATCCTTCCCCTATTTTGGAAAATTATGTCCTCGTGATTTTATTCACCAATAAAATAGGTGGGGGTCTTCCTGCTGCATAGAATTTTCAGATTTCCATGATTAATCATCAACCATATGCTTTTTATAAGAAAACCTTAACCTAGTAAATCATATTATTCCACAAGAAATATTCTCTATGGTCGAGAATCTAGAATGGATGTTCCTTATAAAAAAGATTCTCTTCAGACTGAACTACATCTAGGCTCAAAACATGAGATGGATTCAGCATATACATTATTAAAATTCAAACGTGGAGAATATTGTGTACATCAGATAAACATGGAGGTAAATCCACTCAATAAGAAACTAATCCAATTTTTACAAATATTTCATATGGTCTAATAAACTGTTGGATCATCTTCCTCTTCTTACCAATATACATTACACATTTCCATGGTGAGACATTGAGAAAGTCATGATCACCTACCTTAAAATAATGATCCTTCCTCTAATTATTTACATAACTTTTCTTCCTTATCAAGGTTTTCCTTAGGTGTTTCTGAATCAAATGAACATTTTATGTCATCTCTTCTACCAATTTTTATCCTGTAAATTTCCTTTCACCTAAATCTTTCCAAAATGATAGAGTTCAACAGTGCTTTCTATATAATTCGTCAAAGCGTGAAATCTATATATTATAATTAAAAAACTGTTTTTCTAAGAAAAATCAACCAAAAAACAATGTCGGTCTTAAATTCCCTAGTAATCAATTGAACAACCACATAGAATATCCTACAATGTATGAATTGGATGTTCTATATTCCCATATGATTGAGGAAGAAAATCTAAACCAAAAATATAATTAAGTTCCCAACGACTTCTAATGGCCTTTCCAAATGATAGATGTGATATTGGGATCACGATCAGATACAATGGGGAGAGTACCTCTATAAAACCTAATTTTCTCATAAAGATGAAAATGAGAAATTTTATCTACAAACATTGTATCTTGAATTGGAAGTAAATTATCATAATTAGTCAGTCTACCAATAATAACCCAAATCACATTGTTATCTCAATATGTTTTTTTGAATGCCACTACAAAATCTGTGGAAATATTTTCCCATATTAACTATGGATATATAAAAATGTTATTCCATTTATCTTGGACACTTTCATTCTGGTTTTTCCTACTAATATGTCAAACATTTCACTAAAAATTATGTAATATCTCATTTTATTCCATCTCATTGGTAATACTATTGAATTTCTCTGTATATATTATTATTGCCATGATAAACTAAAAACTGAGAACTTTGAGATTCACATAACTTTTCCTTCTTTAATTGTGATTTAAAAGGAACACATAATAGCTTCCCAAAACAAAAAACATAATCTTTATCAATGTTAAATTATGGTAACATAGCCTTCTTAAAAAATTATTCCTTTTCCTGTTACTCATTTTCTTCCATTTTTGCTTTACTAAAACATTATGATAGAGATGAATTCAACCAAAACTCAAACAATACCTCATAATTTTTGTTACCAAAAAATTCCTTGTTAACGTTCATCACATCATTAATCAAAGTTTCATATTCCAAATGTAACATGGTTAATATAGAATTAATTTTCTGACTCAAATTATCATACAATTTTTTTCTTTTCCAAGATGTTAATGAATCATTAAAACATAATCCATGATTTATTCCAATTATATCCTCTATATCTTGTTCAAATCATTCTATGTGAATATTTACTTCAAACTTTTATGATCAGTATATATTTCACACATTTCTCCATATAAATGATGCCTCCTGATTTTAAAGAAACAACATTAGTATCTTATTTCAAATCACATGTAATGTAATCTAACTCATTAATTTTCAACTGACATGAAACATAATAAATTGATGGAACATTCATCACTAAGACACAACCATGTCCATTCAACAAAGCATCATTGTTGATTAAAAAATCACTATTTCTGGAATATTGTTCAAAAACTGAATCATTCACTAATCTTCATTTCAATTATTAAAAAAATAATCCAATACTTTTCTCCAATTGAACAGAAAATATTTTTGAGTTAACATAATCAGTAGTCTAGATAACAATGAAAATGTTTCAAAAAACCATTGTTAATATCCGGATAAACCTAGAAAACAAAGAATCATGGTTATATTTGTAGGTATTGGCCATTATTCAGAAATATTTGTTTTAGATGGATAGATAGTTATGCCATATTTCAAAATAATGTGAACAAAGAATGAATTTTTTTATAACCAAAACTCAAACTTTCTAAATTTAAAATACAATTTATTTTCTTTTCAAGTTTTCAAAAAAAATGCTTAGATGGATTTCATGATCCTCTTTACTTTTAGAATATACCCAAAATTTCTTCAATAAACAGAACAAATAACATATCCACGAAATAAGGGATATTATTTTTTATATGATTCCTGAATATAATTGGGGAATTGGTTAACACAAAAGGAATAAACACAAATTCATAATAGCCATATATATTATAAAACATGGTCTTTGGAATGTCTGTATCCCTTAATTTCAACTGATGGTACCCTAACCTCAAGTCAACTTTCAAAAAATATTATTATCCCATGATCTGATAAAAAAACCATCTATATGAGGTAAATGATAATTTTTTTAATAGTAATGTTATTCAAGAATCTATAATCAATGAAACGTCGCATTGAACCATCATTCCATTTAACAATCAATAAAACGACCCCCATGGGGATGTGATAGGTCAAATGAAACATTTTCCTTATAACTCCTGTAATTTCTTCTTTAAATCAAAATGTTTAGTTTGACTCATTCTATAAGGGGGTATTGAATTTGGCATAACATCAGGAACTAATTTAATAGTAAATTCAACTTCATGGATAGGTATAGTACAAGGAAACTCGTTATAAAAAACATAAAGATACAAATTTTACACTAGTATATCATTAATATATTATTTTATATTATTTTAAAAAATATGTGAAAGATAAAATTCATTTCTATATTTCAAAAGATTCAATGATTTTAACAATGTTATCAAAGGTAAGGGTTCATTCTTGTATAAAAACTGAAACTCTTTTTATAAGAAACATCCTTATCTTTATAGTCAATATTATCATGAAAAAAATAAATCCCACCCATGCCCAAAATAACATCAAATTATACTAGTAGAAAAAGAACAATGCTTTTAGGTAAATTCCTTCCATGAATTCAGATATGAAGATTATTATAATTTATATTTTCCTTAACATTTACCCAAGGTGTTTTTACAATATGTTATGGATTCATTTATTGAGGTGGAAATCCTAATTTACATAAAACATTCTTAGAAATTATATAATGTGTAGACCCGAAATCAAACAACAAATTGGATTTATCTAAATAAATAAAATACTTACCTAATACCACTTCATTTGATGGCCCAAAATCATCTTAAGTAGTTTCAAACAATTTCACCATACCCTTCGACATATAGTCCAGTTTCATCCCATCATTTTAGTATTTCATCAGTCATTCATTCACATAATGACACATCTCATTTCAGATTAAACATTTTAGTGAATATAAATAAGATATTTTTTATACCAATACCTTGATATTTTTAGTGAAATTATGATCCTTATGTCTCATACTACCGCATTAGTAGCACATAACAGAATTCAAAATTAATTCCTAAGTATGATTTTTACCACAATTTTCATGAATAATAAACATAATTTTCTTACCATCAGACCATTTTTAATTATTCTTCCATTTTTCGTACCACCTCAACTTCTTATTCGTTTGTTTGTCAAAAAATATATGATCATCAGAAACTCTATTTTAGTATTCTCCACCGATCAAACACATTTTTTAGATTTTGATCTAACAAGAATAAAATTATCATCAATACTTTGGCTTTAATCCAAAGTTAAAATGGTTGATTTTACTATCAAAATCTCAGATGAAATGTGATGTGTAGCTTTCCTGAAGAGTAAATTCTACTTCATATGTATCCTTTGATTCATCCTCCTTTATAAACATCATGAATTGTTTTCCATCCTTTAGTGAAACACCATATGAAAATATTTCTCAAGAAACACAACATTGAATTTATCCGAATCTAGAGAATAAATATAATCATTTTCCCTTATATTCACATCCATAAAACATCATTGATCAGATTCACCTTCACAACCATAAATAGAAAGAATAATATTTTGATTTTTTGAGAACACAATCACTTAGAAACAAATTTCTATTACTTTAATCCAACCTTTATCTTGAATGGGGCCAGACGATCATCTGAATTATGGGGGATAATTCCTCATGAAATGCACTAGTACTCACATGACTCTATTTGATTAAACATGATTATATTTTGGAGGTATACCACTTCTATTTATATCCTGATTCAATTTCTTCATCACTACAACAAGATATTCTCTTCTGATTCCAACAAACTCAGTTTTCTGATTTGGAATGTTCGTTTCCTCATGATTTCTTCATAGCATAACTGTACAGTTTCATCTATAGAAAGAGATTCGTAATGAAACATATATTAGATAATGATACATGGTAATCTTAAAAACAAATATCATTTCAATTTTACCATAAAATAAAAAAACATTTGTTTATATTCTGCTAACAATATACTAACCCCTAAAGATATCTAAATCGACATTCGATACCAACTATAAGGACCTAGCCTTAAACATTAAATTCTATTGTGTTAAATAATGAATTCAAGTTGTGGGTCTTATCATATTTATAGTTTATAGAATTTGGCCATAACTATTACATAATAACTGAAATATTAAAAAGAATAAATTTCTACTCATTATTCATTTTTTCACAAAATAGAACTCCTTAAAATAAAAAATCATTATTTTTTCTTGATACAAATTTTCTTAACATTCATCTTTACATAAATAATTAAATTATCCATCCTTACACCCAATAAAAAAAATTATAATTTGAAATTATCACAAAAACCATAGTATGATAAATAATATTAATAAAAATATTATTCCATAATACATATAATCAAATGAAATCATATTTTTCACCCACAAAACCAAATCTCTTTAACATTCATCATGAAGTCACAGGTTTCATGACAAAAATATTATAAATGATAAATCATAGATGTTACTTGTGGCATCCATTTCATACTGACATTCTAGGTTTACAAACTACATAGGGTGTAACCTTAATCGTTACGTTCAGAATACCATTAATAGTATATTACCTTAATATATTAGGATAAAACATATTGATTAAATCTATATCATTAGCCAATGAATTTGAGAGTTTTCATAGGCTCACCCACCATATATTTATCATGGAACCACCCATATACATTAACAATTCCCAAGAACAATGTCTTATTTATAAGACATTAACCAGCATTAATGAAATGATAACACTTCCACATTTCAATCACAAGATTTCATTTCATGGTATTTACATAATCAATCAATCCTCAAATTCTTTTTCAATAAATAAATACATTAAAAGGTAATATGGTACTTATTTTACTTTTAAAAACATTAAGTCATATAGAGGAAGTCAAATATTATATAATGGCGACAATGGAAGAATAGTTGTTGTTACCGCATATGTAAAAAAATATTTTGTTATTTAATAAAATGTTTTGTAAAAAAAAATATTATATTAGAAAAACAATAAATTAATTTTAAATTAAAAGCGATTTATTATAAACCGTATAATATAAGGTGGTTTATAAAATCAAAATAAACCCCAATGAATTGAGATTGAGATAGAGTCCCTTATGAATCATCTCTTACAATCATTATATTCTGGAATAATAAAAATTGTTTAATTTTTACTTTCTCCAGAACCTTTTCAAGTTTATTATTCCATTTTCTATCACTTTTTATCATTTTAAACAACATAAATAATTATTTACATTCATATCAGACATTTTATCGATATTCTTTACTCAAGTAAATAAAGAAATTATTATCATGTAAATTGACCATGTGGTCGTAATTCTATCATCTATAGAATAGTATACCAAAAATAATTATTAATTTTATTCATTAATCAAACTTTTTAAATCAAACAATTAATTACGGTTATAATAAATGAACAACGGAATATTCATGGAGACATTAGGTCATAGGTAGGCATGAGTAACATTTTCCATTATTAATTGATCATTATTGAATTAATGTAATTATTATTTTAAAATTCTATAATGATAATAATTTTATTAACATCATAATAATCATTTAAATATGCATATATATATATCATACATGTGAATTGGTGAATAAAAATGATTCAAATTGCTTTGCGGGGGTAATACATATACGAACCAACAACATTGTCGTTTATAAGTGCTTTAAAGATAAGAAAACAATTGAAATAAAATTATTTTAAATTTATAAATATATCATTAATATCATATATAAAATATTTCTATATAATTAAAACATGTCATAATATATAGTAACGAAAAACAATCTATAATGGTTTGTACAGAGATAGTCCACTATACCCACGAATGAAATGTTTATTTATCATTTGAGGAAACTATAGATGGATTTAGGTTATGATATTTACAAAATAACATCCAAGTATATTGTGGAAACTTGGGATAATATTTAATCATGAATAATCGAGATTTATTGGTAGTGTAAGTAGAAATAAAATAGAAACACTTAAAAATGATACCTCTTTTGGGTTCATCACCTTTGAAGAACACATTAACACATTTAAGAAGGATGTCCTCCCAAAAATAATTCCTCAATAATTTGGTAATGGATTTTAGTAAAAGTATTAGTTAGATCATGGTTGAACTAAATGATTCATGATGTGTGATTATTAGAGTAGATTGTGTACCATTTCGGATGATATGGAAGGGGTACCCTTGGAAACTCGTAAAATATTAAATGAATAGAAATTATGTTTTTTAATCCAAATTACTCCAACATGATATTTGTTAAACATAATATCAGTATAGTTCTAAATAATCTTATTAAATTTTTTTATACAAGTATTTTTTTTCATTAAATTTTATCTTTTCTATTTACCCTTAATTATTATCTTTTATTTTTCATTGTTGTGACAACATTTTAAATATTGAGTAGCTATTAATTTAACTTATATGGGGTAGATTTTAAATAATTGGGAACTTTATACACTTTTATACCTTATCAAAGTCACTTTGTGATTTTAAAATATATTTTGGATTTTTAATTATTTTAATAAATTATTATTTATATAAAATATCACTTATGTCATTTTTTATCATATTCATTTCATTGAATTTAAATTAAATCCAAAAAGAGACATTACATTGAAAAAACCATTTAATAGAATTATAATATGTCATTAACACCTATAAAATTAGTTTATAGCTTAAATAATGTCATATAATGTTTATTTTTATATTTATATTATCATTTATTTGATTATTTATTTAATAAATCTATTATTTCTTAATCATTTTTTCTTAAATAAATTTAATTTTTAAAAAAAAAATTAAAATGATGTATATAATATTTTTATACTTCAAAATACAATTTATATTTGAAGATATCCCCTATATAACTTAATATAAAAATACAGTACTTTTTATAAAACAGAAGTGTAACAAAAATGAATATTCATTGAATATAATATTATAAATGCATTATAGTACACCATATGGATCCATGTGGTCCTAAAATTGACCTAAGGAATCTCATGGGTAGGAAAAACTCATCCAATTATTTTTAAACAAGTGTTAGGGTAGTTTTATATTATTATATTATTATTTTTACCTTTAATTACTTGATTTACCGTTAACCATGGTAATTAAAAAACTTACTGATGTTACTATTCATGTTGTCAAAAAATATAAAAAAGACATATTTACCTTATTTGGACATTTTAATTTCAAATACGGAATCCATTTTTTTAAATTTAAAATGCAGAAGTTATACTAACTAATTTAAATTAATCTTCTCTATCAAAATGTATAAATGTTTATTAAAAAGTGAAAATTATCAATAGATTGACAAGGGTTTATATCTAATTTAAATATTAAGATACCTAAAATGAAAAATGATGGATTACATTATAAAAATAATTATTTTATAGTTATTTTAAACAAATTAAAATGATATTATAACTATATAATTAAATTATATGAACATGATATTTTGAATTAAATGTAGTATTTTTTAACTATACATTAAAAATACATTTTAACATAAAAAAATTCAGACAAATAGAATTTTTATGTTCTTCCTCTAAATAAAAATTTTATCTTCTCAAATACGAAATATAAAAGTTAGAAAACTAGTTTGAAAAAATGTTTTTTCATCAAAAGGTGGAAATATAATGTTTAAATTAAATAAGAGTGTTTTATTCATAAAATATGATTTATTATCATTTTAATCCTATAAAATTTATTAGAATAATAAAAAAACATTTAAGAAACTTGTGTAAAAAAATATAGTTAGTTGTGTTTATTCCCACGAATATAATGGCTATGCATTAACTTCCTTTTAAAATAATAATCTTAGTAATGTATTATTTTGGGGTATATGTGAGTCTTATATGAATTATAGATTTTGGAAAAAGTTAATGTTGTGTCTCAGCTACACTATTCAAAAAAGAATCACTTTTAAATTAAAATTAAAATCTAATTCATTAATATTAATATATATAACAATATTTCTTAATCTATAATTACATAGGTTGTTATACATTACCCTTAAATAATGGAATGATATTATTCTAGGGATAGAGGTTCTAAAAGATTAAAATGGGATTCTAAGATATTTATCTCACATACTATCTTTTACAGTACTCATTTTCTAGGAAACATGTAGTGAGTTAAGCTACATAATTTTAACAAATTCACCCTTAAACATATCAATTATTACCTCGTTAATTGATAATAATGACCCAAATAACAAAGAACCTATTAAATAATTTTAACATGATTATATATAATTTTAAAATCATTATATTATATAATATTTCAATGGTTTAAAATTGTTATTTTAGAATAAATTCTCATAGGGTATAAGAATATTTTTTAGAAAAAAAACTTTTAAAAGAAAATTTCATTGTAGTTTAATATGATGAGTGTAACTAACATACCTAAAGTAAATTATTTTATAATAAAAATATAATTTATTTATTGAATAAAAAAACCAAATTTTACCATAATTTAATTCAAATTTTCAAAAATTGTGAAAATTATTTCTAAATTTTTATAACTTGTTATTGAAGTTCTAATAAATAAAATAAACAGTTTTATAAGTTCAAATTATTCATTTTTAGTAACTATTTTAACTCAATAATTAAATAATTATTCATATAAAAGGTTTTATAACCCTATAGTTATATCTAATATATTGAAAAAGTCATAAAAGTTACAATTTTGGTAAAAAATTTATTTTCCACTATTTAGATAAAAATCAATTATTTCAAAAAACTACCCAAAATTATTTGAAATATAATTTTCTAAAGATGAAATAATAAATGAAATTCATTTTTAAAAATTAAATATAAATAATTTTTAATTTTACCTTATAAATCAATATTCCTAATATAGTATAAAAATATTTTGAATAAAAAATTACCTTTTAAATAATTAAAGTTTCATAATAGAATTTCAAAATAATTTTGAATTTATTCTAAACATTTTATTTCTTTAATATTTTATTATTGATGAAATTTTCTTAATAATATTCATCTATTATATAAAAGATAATTTTTTTCATGTGTTTCAGGTGAAAAAAGTTATCAATAATTTTATTCAGAAATATATATATACATATTTATTCAAAAATATGTTCATGTTATATTATCTCCACATCTAGCTTACATTATCCAATCCCTAAAAATGATCTCATTACATTTTTTAAATCCCTATCTAGGATCACCTAGTAAAAATATGGGTGGGGACCACCACTTGACCACAATGGAACCTATTTTCATTCTTGAGGTCGTTGACTATAGAAAAAAATCATATTACATGTATGAAGTGTCTATGCCTGATATTATAAATCTTATTCATCATGACTGACTGTACGGAAAAATTGGCATAACCCTACATATATCAAGAATCTAAAAAAAATAGTTATAAAATAATTTACCATGAGGTTCCCCATAATCCAAAATAAATGGTACAAAATCTAAACATAACACATATCAAAACAAATAATTATAGTAAAAGAAAAATGAAATCATTATATAAATAAACATGAACACACTATCCAACATATGATAAATAATTAAAAAACTAGATTGCCTCTGACCTAAATCCCATGATCCAACCTACAAAATCTATAGAATTTATAACATGATTACCTATACCAAATTTCTATCTAAAAAAGTACTTATTCCAAAAGAGAAATATGATGTTTTATACACATTCATTGAAACCCATGTAATTTACATGAGTATTTTTTAATCTAAAAACTCATAATAATCACATATTATTTTATAATATTTAGTTCATTTATGAACAAGTGTATGTTTGTTTTATAAAATAAGAGTGTTGTAATGACCATTAAATGACACCTATTAATAATCATAACAAACATTTCATATATTAGAAAGAACAACTAGTATTCATGTTCTATCATTCTCACCCAAAAACCTAACCATGCCTTCGTTATATCCATTCCCACAGGAATAAGTTCACCTCATTCCATAATATAACCAATACATAAAGATGTAATTTGGGGTTTCCAATCATTTCCTAAACCCATATTAAATGATATAGGTTTGGGTGTTTAATTTTATCATGGATAATACATGAATATGATTGGTATGGTCTTATATCCATGGCAAGGTCATAACTTCTCTATCAAGGGTGTTTTGAAAACCTGTTTTCATCCAAGGTGAGGACACTATCTTAAAATTGTCCAAATCATAATAATTATATGCCACTGCCATCTTCTTATTGTAGGGCTCAAAACCGCTAAGTTGACTAACACCCTATCACTTTGTAAAGTCTCTACGAGTACCATATTGTTATGGGAAAGGCTATACTACAATATTGTAACCATTATCCTCTTACTTTGTATAGGCACTCAAAATTCCTAATTTATTCCCTCTCAATCGAAAGATTTCTTCCATCCAGACCATCCACTCTAACACAAATGATATAGTCATAATAATTATATTTAACATAAAAAATTAAAAACACAAGAATACAGTTAGCATATACATACATCAACAATAAAGAACACAATGCTTTGGAATATCTCTCTAACACATTACCCTCGACTCTTTTTTATCTTGTCCTAGACCATGAAATCCAACATACATCTATCATTATATGTTACATTATTAAAATTTACTCAATAATGAATGAGAAAAATATGTCAAAATCATTGATATTCTCAACCCTCTCATAAGGGAATCCACCGAGGCCCCTCGGAAATTTATATACGCTACAAGGGAAATTTACAACATTTACACAAAGTCAAGGATATCATACTAATATGATATGTCATTATCCAAAATATATGAATTGGAATGCATTCCCAAAAACAACAACCGTAATGCACTAAAAGAATATTATATTAAGAAACTCAGGCATCACCTTAATGAGGTAGTGTGAGGAAAAATAACATAACCATAATAATATGTATTTCCTTTAGAAAATTTGTCAATATAAATTTATAAATCATTTAAAAGGAAATAACAAGTTTTATTAATCACATTGGACCCTGGGAAATAACCCCATTTAAATTTTGATATATCATTTCAAAAATAATTTCTAAATAACTATTTTTCAATTATAGTTCCTATTCTTGAAAATTCATTTTTTAAAGAAAATCATAAAAAATTAATTACTTTATACTATATCTCAAACAAAAAAGAAGATGAAAAAATTTATGGGAGAAAAATGAAGTTGTTGAACAATAATACCATCATTGAATCAATTAGAAAATTATAGGGTCCATGTTGACTATTATTCTGGAAGGAGCTTGTCCCAATATATATTGACATCATCCATATCATGTAAAATTCATCCAAGAATAGTAATGAGGGTAGAAAAAACATAATATCAACATTTAAATAAGAGTATATATAAATTCATGATAGATAATTTCATCTAGGGATCCACATTCATTTACAAGAACATATTTTCTTCCTCTAAATCCATGAGCACTATAAATCCTCGCAATGTCAAAACCAAGAGAAATGGGATATGATCTACTCTAAAAAATACACCAAGACATTATGTAAAATATTTAATGGTCTTTATATAACTAATTATATAATTCCCTCTACACACCATAGAAAAAGGACCCATCATATTGGTTTATTTCACCATGTACATGGGAAATTGTATGATAAAACCCATATATTCAACATAGTAAACCACACTTGAATAACCCAGATCAAAATAGACACATTTTTTTGAAGTGGGATAGAATCTTTAACAACCTAATAATTGTTAATAACCTTACTATGACTTCTTTATAGTATTTCTAATTTAGAAATCCCTGTAAAAATAATCTCTCTACATTAAAAACCACCCTACCACAAGGTAATGGTGTGATAATGGGGTCCAAATGTAATATCCCTTAAAAAAGATTGATATCTTGATAATATAGACCTCATTGTTTGGGGACTGATCTTTGTCATGATACAATATACCCTTTCCAGGAACCATAATCTGAGTCTTATACCTTCATAGTGAATCCTCTTTTTTGTTGCAACATTATTCCCCAAACACCTTCCATCATGGTGCATCCCTACAATTCACCACCTTAATTTCCCTCATTTTATACTTTTTAGTTTTCAATATATTGGTCTGTGAAAGTTGTTAAACTATAGAAAAAACAATGTAGTGGCCATCGGGAACATGAATCTATAATAACACACGATTTATCATTAATATCACCACTGATTACACAATGATTATCCAAAAACATATTCCTAAGATTCTCTAATTCATGAAATTATAATATGACTCCCAATTCATGAAAATATCATATCTCTTAAGAATATAAAAAAATTTCTTCTGAACTATAGCTATCAATAAAAATGTCTTCCATCACAACTAAGATATATTAAAAATATATCAAGAGACTTCCTAGTGAGAGGATGGTTCTTATCCTTTTCTTTTATCACACATAGAATATGTCAATGAGTATCAAATTTCTGAATAGTATTGGGAAAATAATACTACTATTAATTAATTTTCAGGATATAACATTAGTTTTCATGTTTATTTTTAAGAATATAGATATAATTATATTCATGAGAATCAATGTTTTTTCACCCTATGTGATACATCTTCCTAGTTCAGTAATTTATAAAAATTCTATTAGTATCTTTGATGTGTAATTCCCATTATATTTATGGTAAGTTGGGACAAAATATTGTTGGTGAGGACTATAGCTAGTAGGGCACCTCCTTAGAATCTATTGAGAACCCCTGAGGATGAAATTGATATTCTCTACAATATCACTATGATAAAGGTCGAATGTATTTATTTAATTTTTTATAAACTCTAATAATATATGTATAGAGAAATATATTCAATATAATTTTTCATTTCCATTCATTGAATATAAATTATATGGGTAATTCTTCCCTGAACGATTTTATAATATTCCTCTAGATTTTGTTTTGGATATTGAGATGGTACTCCAAAACTACAGTGTTGACAATATATTGTTGAAATCACTAAGTTTGTGACAACGTATAATGAGGATCAAGATTTTTTGTCTCCATTATAGCAGATAAAAAATTGTTTTCTGTTACTTGGTTACTTATATAAATTATAGTTCCATGAATCTACTACCATCATTAACATATATATTTGAATTCAATTGATTTCTTGGGGATGGTATACTGATTGTATGAATTTCCTAAAGATGTTAACAATGATAGAAAAACTAAACCTGATAATTCATCATCAAAAACAAAACATAGTCATTGTATTACATTAATGTTCAAAATATTCCCATCATGTTCAATAATATATTCCATATATAGCACAAATCCCTTGAATTTCAAGCTAGTTTATTTATTATTTACAATGTATTTTTTCACATTGAGATAAACCAATAATAATTAGGTTGCATATTGCATGAGAGGATGGGAGTTTGGATCATTCATATGGCTTTTATATAAAAATTATTGGTATCACAAAATTATTTTAATATGTGTATCCTTCTAGGTAATAATATAAATACATGTTACCATCATAAGATATACAAATCAAAATCATTTGACTTACTAGTGATATTATTCTGGCTTAAAGAAAGAAACTTGGTTCCCTATAATTTCTCTTAATCTAGAGACGATATAGGATTTCCAGGGTTGGGATGAGCAACATAATAAGATGTTTATATATATAGTTATAAAAGGAATAAAAATTTAAATTGTAGATTTTATATTAATCATACATGTCATGCCTTTTGTGGTACTGTGAAAGGGACTAATATGAAACCTTTTATTGCTATTCAACCATATCAAATTGATGTTTTTCACCCAATCCTTAATGAATAAAGTTTTCATTTCATGTGTCTATGAAAAATTGAAGTGTATTTTATGTTTATAAATATACGAAAAATGAAATATTGTAATTTAACCATATATATGTTTTCAATATATCTTGGATAGTAAATCCAAAGGTTATATAGTTAATATTATAAGTTTTCTAGTTTGATGTGTGACTCAATCCATCAAGATTATCTCTATTCAGTAAGGACTCTTGTGTTGTAGAAGGGGAGATAATATGAGACTATATGGGTCTTATAGACTTATATATCATTCTAGTTCATCATTATGATTAGTAACTAAATTTAATATATGGTTGGGGACATATATTAAATGTCATTATGAGGTGTCATATGTTATAATCACCAAATAGGAAGCCAATATGAAATCATAAAGAATATTGATTGTATATATAAGGATGAAATCATACAAGAATATATTTTGGGGCTTACACCAAGTATGAGGCCTAGATATGTATGTATAACTTGTTTTTATTAATAAAAATATATAGAAGGTGTAATTGACTTTAATATAATATATCCCCTTGAGAAAGGGTTTGGGATTACAGTATTTCATATTTATCTTTTAATTCGACATATAATGTGACTCATGTAAAGGTAGTTTTAGGTATTACACTAAATTGGAAGCCCATATTTGGACATAGACCCTTGAATACACTATGTATTCATCAACAGGGATATGGTCACACATTACACCAGCTAATATTACAATATAAGTATATTTACCTCATACCTATTTATAAATTTATGAATAATAAAAACTAGTATCATATGAAAAACTGGATTAGTGATTATGGGTTAATGGATACTATAGATTAACGCCACATTTAGATGTATATGATGTATTTTATAGATTTAGTAAAAATTCAACAACTATGGTATGGTTGGAAAAAAACCTAATTAAAATTACTATATAATTCCTAGGCACATTTACTAAATTTAAAAAGACCCTAAGATATTAGGCTTGATTGGGATCCTTAATATGTTATTGTGTAGATAATAATTTTGAGACCAAAGAGGTTTCACTAGATGTTTATTGGATGAGACCCTCATTATTAAGTGAATGTATTATTTTAAATGTATTGAGAGACTTATTGGATGGGGAACATTTTCTTATTAGTGATGTATTTTGAAAATTTTAATTCCCATGACCAATGTAATACAAGATTGATTTATGGAAAATGGAGGGAAGAACTCATTTAGTATTCATAGGTGGTCGTGGGGGTGGCCTCACTGGAATGGAATTTAAATTTTTTTACCTTGGTGAAAATAATCCATTAATTTTTTATTGGTTAATTAATATATTTTATATGACTTTTATAGAACAAACTGGTATAAAACTGGTGTGATTAAACATAATAGGTTTCCTTTATAATTTAACCCATAACAAGTAAAATATTTCATGGTTTGGGACCATTAACAAGAGTATAACATATAATTTAGGAAATTAATTTTCATATAAAATTATATCCTTTCATGAGAATATATGGGTAGATAATGGATGTATTTAAAGGCTCTACTCATGATGTACATTACATGAGCCTCCCTCCATGAAGTGGTATCCCTATTGTACATCACAGATGACTTATAAAGGAGGGCCCATTATGGTGTTATATGAGATATGTATTACCCTGAAGTTTTTTCATGAATATAATTCAATTTCGCTCTATCATAAAATAAGTTAATTTCCCGATAGTTCATCAATGACTCTAGGAATATTGATGATTCAAAAAATGAAATTATTTTCCCCCAGAAAGAATTCTAAAAATGGAAAATGTTATCCAAACAACAATTTATTATTCATGTTCATCCTAAAATTATTTATTTAAGTTAATTATTGATATATATATATATATGTATCACTTCCTATTATCAATCATATAACATGAAATCACATTGGATGATTAGGATGTGTAAGGGCAATGAGAATTCATAGGATTACTACCTCACTTCAGTAATTCGATGTCATGTCCTAATGTTATCATGTAGCCATTAATTTTGGATGAAATGTAGTTATATTGATATTAGATTATATAAGATTATTATGTGGTGATGAGTGATTTATTCGATGAATTATCATACAAACAACTAAATTTGAGGATATGAAATAGGAACAAAAAATTGATTCCACCATTCCATAATGATATAATAAGACAATGAAATGTTACACAACTAAAAAGTGGTTAGTGTTTATTCTATGAAGTATGGGATTATCATGAACAATCAACTATAATTTTTAAAACATTTCACTATTTACATTTTTGTCTCTTGATGTTATTTCATGAGGTGATCAATAATTTTTTCAGTGTGAACAACTCTTTGAAAAATACTCTTCATCCCATGATCTAATCTCTATATGATGTGACTGATGTTATCTAGGTCATTACTAAGGTTCTTCATAATGTGGTAAAAAAAATTCAAACCATGATTGAACACAAAACACTACTATTAATGTCGTTAAAATGGTGTTATGCATGTGAAATAAATATATACATATAGGTTCATCTTCAATATGTATATTTTTCAAGTTAACAATATTCTCTTTGAACTATTCTTGTAAATATAGAAACCACAATGTATCCTTTCTTGATCTTTAAGATAATTTGTCCCACAAATACCTTTAAATATATTACACATCTAGAAACAATTATTCATATGAATTAAGCCACCATGTCTTACCTCTCTAGCAGCGAGCTAAGTATTCCACCCCATGCCCAAATGAAATAGTCCCTGGGATAGTGACTAGCACTGAGTATGCATCTTACACAATTTAGTGGCCTTACCCTAATGTAAAAGTATATATAAAAATTTAAATATATACACACTATAACTATTACTAAGGGAACATGTAAAATAATGATGGAATATATAACCTCATGTATCCCACGAAAAAGTACAACGCCACAAAAAAAGTTGAGATGGAAAATACATGCCCAAAAAAATATTTGCTCCAACCTCCCCACAATAAACTATATTACCAAATTACAAAACCTCTAAAATCATTATATGATTCATCTAAAACAACACTCAATTTCCATTAATAACTACCCAATCAATTTTCACCATGATCTCTATCATAAGGCACATTTTCTAGATAATATAGCACATGTATGGCCAAATCCCATGTTAGGGTGAGTATAAACATACCCTAGGGGATACCCTGAAATCACCAGGATGTAAATCATTATAAAAGGGAAAAATATAGTCTCCAAACAAAGTGGAATATAAGGATGATCCAAAATGTATTTATAAAAGTATAAATTCATTTAGTAAGGTCTCACACCTCAAACCAAATCTAACTATCCATATTCTTTGTGCGGATCCAAAAGTCATCCATCGAATGGAGGTCAGTGATACATCTCAACAAATATAAAAGTATTTGATAAAAACCCATGTAAAGGTATTGAATTTACATATATATTAATTCACTCTAGTAGTATATAGATACGTAATCTAAAAACCCTAGTTTTTTTAATTACATTTACAAATCTAAATATTATGTGAGATGGTTTCCTTGCATGAAACACTAAACTGAAATAAACAATTTTGTTTTTATATACAATTTATAGATATTATTTTTATATTATAGTGTTAAAATATTATAGAATCAAAATAATTTAAATATTTATAAAAACTATATAAAATTAGTACAATATAAACTATTTCATTGTAATCTTAGAAGATATATGTTTCTTAAAATTGTATTTTTATGTGCTAAGAGTGTTTATATTAAAATGAATATTTACCACTTATATAAATTCAATAAATAAAAACATTTTTATATTTTTAATAATAATGATATAACTATGAATTTTGGTAAATCTATATTAGATAATAATAGGAATGTCTATATTAAATATTATTTACCATCGTAAAATAGTTATGTTTGAAAGAAAGGTAACTTCATAAATAATGTCACTTTTTATTAAATTAAATTGATATATTATAAATTAAGACTCAAAAAAATTAAAATAATATAAAATTTAATTGAAAATAGTTTCATTTTAATTCATTTATAAATAGTATTATGAACACTTAATTATTAAAATTACATTTCTCAATTAAAAGTTTTTTTATCACAAAATATAATATTATTTTAATGATGACCTTATCATATATATAAATTGAATTAGGATAAAAGGATAAAAAATGATGACTCTTCAAATTTTAATAGGTTATAAAAGGTCATATTATATATATTTTAATATATTAATTACTATGAGAAATTTTTAATAAAGATTATTAATTGTCAAAATGGGTAAATAATGTATCTCAGGTTTTTTAGTAATTAAATGGTCTCCTAAAACATCAATATAGTTTTTTAGTTATTAAAGTTATAAAAACGTGTATCTCCTAGAATTTAATCAAATAATTCACCCAACTCTCCAAACCCTCCAAACACATATGTGATCCCACTCTTACACCGTACCTAAGAATTTGTTTCCTTATAAAAGACCCTCATTTTCACATATAATAGGTGGTCATCCCCCCCGCCAAACCAGCCCATTTTATCATAACACCACAACAAAAAGGAATTAATCATGGAATTACTTTTATTATCTCTCTATAAAATACATATAATGACTTCTTATAGTTATATGTAATTCTACTAAGTTTCAAGAATCTTTTTATTAATGTAAGTGTTCTCCTCCCTGTGTTTCGAGTACATTTTTTATATTCCCTTTTGATAACCATATTATTTAGTTGAAATGTGTAGATAATATACCATAAAAATGAAATTAATTATTAAATTATATTATATTACAATTTTAACTCATTATATTCAATTTATAATCCCTTTTTTATAGTAATCATACTACTGAAATCACTCCTTAATTTTCTCCCAACATTATTCAATTCAAGAACTTCATTTATTATAATAATGTTTATTTAAGTGTGATTTAGTATCCAATTTATCATAATAATTCCTTTAATTTCTATTTTTTTTCTATTCATTTGGTAATACACCTCTCACTCATCAAATCGATGTCTTAATATTTTTCTTACCCATAATGCATTAATTCCTCCAAAATCATTACTTTATTATCCCTCTTCATACTGACCAAACTCTAATATCATTAAATGGTTTCCAAAAAAATATTTTCCATAAAAAAATTTCATTTTTTTAACATATGTTATTATTATTTTTATTTTTTATAGGAGATTCTAGTATTTCCATGATGTTTGGAATTAATGTAAGTAGTTAATGTGAATCAAATATATTTTCATAATTTATAATCACTTCAAATATTTTTTTAATCATTATTTATTCAATTATCCTATCATATTATGATATTATGTTATAATTAAATCATCTAGTATTTGTAAAAAATGATTCCCACTACATTGTACTTCCTTGTTGAATCAATTATTTCCAAAAAAAATAAATTTTGATATGAATAAATCGGATATCTTTTATTTGGGTTTTCTTCTACGTACAGGATTTCCATCCCCCCAACGTTCTATAAAATTTTTGGAAAGATAATATGATTGAAATTAATTTATTCTCATAAATCTATCACACCTTTTAAAAAGTAAAATATTTTACTCTTTAAAAAGTGGGTTTTAAAACAAAGTTATTTCTTCATATTTTTTTAAACAGGATTTTACATCCTTTCAAAATAAATTTATTATCTTTCAACCCATATTGTTTTGATAAACTATTGTACATAAAGTATAATTTAATTATAAATATTTATACAAGGTTTTTCAATTCCTTATATTTTACTTTTAAATTTTTTTTATGATTTTATTGTCACTTAATTATTTATAACTATGTTTAAAAAGTTTTATAAAAAATAAAATCCTTTATATTTTTCCTCCAAGGTACATATTCAATGAAATGATGATTTTATTGTCCGATATAAATTATTTTGAAATGATTAATTTTTTGAAATGATATTTCTGATATGTTTTGATATTTTAAGATTATTTTATGAGATATTATTTGAAATCATTAAGAAAAACATTATTCTTTTGGGGTTTATTTAGTTAATTTTTTGATTTCATTAAAGTGGAAGATATATTAATGGATGATTATGGTTGGAGTCCTATATCATGGAATAATGAAATAGGTTAAGCATATATCTCAATATATTTTGTAAAATAAAAATAATGAGTTTGTTCACACAGGCATGAGATTGATGGGCGTGTGCACATTTTCAAGTGAGGACATAATGATTTTATTAACATTTCTATGGAAATAATGGGTTCTATTGAAAATTTATTATTTAGAATATGGTAATGAAACATTTCAAATTTTTATCAAGATATTAAATTTTTTTTAAATGTAATTTATTACAATTAAATAAAATATTTTCTTGATTGTTCCATATTTTTAAATGAATTATTATCTTTTATATCATTCTCACATTTTATATGATTATTTAGATGTATTATTATCTACAACATATAGTTTATGCTTCATTAATGTTATATATATGATATGATATTACTCAATCATGTTTTATGATTATTATCTCATGTCTTTCAATCTGTTATCATGATATTTTCTTCATCCTCAAGTTCTTATTCTTATTTATGATATGACACATTATGATATGTTTTCAATTACTATATTTTTATGCTCACCCATTTTCTTATGATTCCATCCCCAATATATAAATATTATTATTTGATTTTAAATGTTTATAAGTTATTTAAAGATACATGATTATGTGGAAATGTTAGAAAATGTTCTCAAATATGATGCTTATCTTACTAATAATAGAAATACTAAATATTTAAGTATTTCAATTTTTTAAATCATTATTGGATGTATAATTTAAATAATGATGTTAATGTATTATTTATTTGAGGATTCCTTTTTAACTTTTTAGTTTGTATAAGAGTAGGTATTATTTTTCTTTGAGATTAGATTAAATAATTTAATTGAAAATCTAAAGGAAAAGTATTTGGGATGAGTTTATGTACTGGATAACATTATGATTTTATTTTAAGTTAGATATTTTATGGTTATATAATAAATTACACCCCTGTATATATTATATAAGTTAATAAAATATTTATCCCAAATGTACCTAGGGGTAATAACCCTAGGTAGGGTGGAATGATTATTAACTCAAATGTGACGTGGTATGTGATAAAGAGCCTAATGTATCACCCAGTTTTACTCTCCCTAGGTATATGATTAGTAGATAATGATATATTTATAATCCATTATTATTGATTTGAATATATATTACTATTCTAGTATGATATAAATCTATCAATAACAATGAATCAAACCTTCTAATTCATAGGATTACATTTGAGTAACATTTATGAAATCATTCCTATTTTCTTATAATAGAATTTTAAGATATTTCACAATTTTATACACACCAATTCTAAATTATCTTTTGGTCAAGATAATTGAGGTAACCTACTTGAACCACGTCAACCATCTATGTGATATAAAATGTGGATTTTTTTCCCATACAAATCCAAAAACGATTTGTTGAGGTATAAAATGGAATTATGGAAATTCACATCTAACTATCTCAAGCTATGCAGAATAATCCAATCATGTGGTGATCCCAAATTCTCCATAGAGAGACCAAATCAGCAGAGAATAATTTTTGGCTAACATACACCCCTATTAATGTATATTATAACCCTCTAGTTTCTTAGATTTTTTTTAATTTAGTGGAATTGATATTTACCATTATCTAGTGTTCAGACCATTAAATGGTTATTTTAGTACTCTATTTTCTAAAATTTTATTTTTAACAGGGGTGTAGTGTAATTAAGAATAGTCAAAAAATATTAGAAGTGGACTCTATAGTAAGGGAAGAGTTTTATAAGATATTTTCACTTGGTAATTTAATTATTAGCATTAACCAAAAATTGGAATGAAAATTCTTGTAATTTTAGAAAAAAATTATTGAATATATTAGATCATATGAATATATTTTGAAAAGACTCAAAACTTTTATCTCTAGTTTCATATCATATATAGAGAGAAAATACATAGCTTATATATCAACATAATATATTGTCTGGAAGGTGGATGTTGGGGTTTGTACTAGTGGAAAAATATTCTCATAGACCTGCATCAATCCCATGATCAAATCATATAGGCCCTAAATATTTGGGGTTTCATTTCATATTTGGATGAAGCAGGTATGAGAATCATTGTATGGAGGGATATCTCTCAACTAGGGTTATCAATGTTGAATGTGACACTGTAGGGATTTAATTTTGGAGAAAAAGGAGTGGTCAATGTTGATGAAATCAACAGTACAAGTTTGATCCTCTGTGGTAGTTGGAAGGTTGTTTGATGGATACATAGAAGTAGTGGGGACACATTGGGAATATCGATAGACAGTATCTTCAATGATGATGTCAAATTAAAGGTGTATGCTTGGGAGGGTGATGGTGTGTTGTATTTGTAGTTTCATCAGCAATAGGTCTATCATTATGGTGGCATAGATGCGTGGAAGTGGTAGTGAATGGCCTTTTTCTAGCTATCAATTTTAGAAGATCCCTGTTATAGATCCCAAATGATAAAATTTAGAGTATGAATCAAAATATCAGTGGATTTATTCAAATTAAGAATGACTATTGGATATGGATTTCATCATCATTACCTAACACCCTAAATTTATTATGAAAGGGGAAATTATTTTTTATCATCATTTTGTGATAGAACTCAGAGCATAGAAATGTTTCGGATATGGGAGGGTTTGTTTTTCTGAATTTTTATTAGGCCTCATCTTATTTGGGGCTTATTCATTAAGATTACCAGTCATCTAAAATGGTTCCCTCTAAACAAAATTAAAAAGGGGTTTGTTAAATATAAATAATAATATATCTCCTTTAGGATTTAATCTTTTTAGTGAAGGTTGTTATCCAAAATAGACATTTGTAACTATAGATAGATTTTTGTATGTGATCTTAAGGTTGAGGTGGAAACCTAAACATCTCAATATTATAGAGAAAATAATGGTTATGTATAGTATCAATACAAATAATAAGACACATAGTGGGAATAAATTCTAATTTCTTAATGTAATAAATTAAGGCTTAAGCTCCCAAATATGCCTTAATGGTTCATAAAAGTGTTTTATGCAGGTTGAAGTTGTACAACAATCACATATCTATATAATTACAAATCAAAACATAGTTAAAGACTATAAGGAAAGATGCTCCCAACCTATGATCCAACGACACTATAATTTTTCAACTGAATTTATTTAAAACAATATAGAAATAAATTCTATAAACCACATGCTAATGAATAAAATATTCTATGACACCTATCATAACATTCGACATGGAAGTGAATTCAAAATCCCCAGCTCATAGATAGAACATGATAATGAAGTGATATAAGGTACATATGATATTTTTTCTTGGTCTTATAATACCATCATTGATTCTAGATCATCATAATAATTAATATAACATATTTTTTGTATAAAAGTGTACCCACCAACCCAAATAATGGATATTGTTATTTCAATGGAAACACCTTGTTATTAAATGATCACATATAAAATTTATAAATATAAAACATTGAGATTTTGTAAATGATATTTAATGTTTCAATAATTCTTTAAGTATACAACATTATACATTACATAGTATTGAAATTAATTTATTATTCAATTCCCCACATTCAAAAATATATTTTCATTTTAGATTTTTTTAAAATTTTGACATAATTCAAACATATCAATCCCACAAGCATACAAGGTTGGTAATATAAGGACTAGTTTAGTATATCTCTAACACTAAAATGTTGTGAATTAGTTTTGGGGAATTTTTAAGAAAATTAATATTTTTCTCCCTTTAACTCTTTGACCTGTTAGGGTCTTAATTCTATTATTCTCTTTTACATATTGCATGCAATAATATTAATGAAGTAAAAATTGGCACCTAATATTTTTTCAAGGTTCACTACTCATTGAGATTAGCTAGTCCTTGTCATGGTCAGAAATAATCCGAACCACACAACCAAGAAAACAATTCCTTTGAATTTGTTTACAATTAGTATGATATTCCCAAACACTCAAGGCACACTGTTAAAATAATCAAATAATTAATGTTTTATATCTCTTGGATGGATATTTAGAATTCCTCCCAATATAGACTTATCTTTCTTGAAAAGGGTTTGTAACAACAATAATGTCTTTTACCTATTGAGACATTTTTATTCCACCATACTTATTTATTATTGTCTATTCTTCACATTGTTACTTGATTAGTAGAATGCATGTAACTTCTATTGCTTTTTCCTAGGATAAAACTTAATGCTTCACTCTATTCTTCCTCTATCTTTGATCTATACTTAAAAAAACCTACAATGAGATATCAAATTTTTATTCATGAATAAAAAACTAATTTGTGATTATAAAATAGATGAAATCTAGCTAACCAAGGATTCTTTATAATCTAAATTCCCAAAATAATAATCAATCTTCAGTTGGGACCACTATATTATTTTGTTGCAATACATTTTGGTTCAATTTAATTTCATTGTACGTTCAATATTATGCATGAGTGATCTTTCACAATAACCATTTAATATCATCTTGAATTAGATCTTGGTCAGATAACATGCTATAATTTGCTATTGATAGTTTCTGTTCAATCTTCAAGAGTGATTCATGTATCTCAAATGGTTTATTTTTCACATATGCATTCAAGCATGCATACAATTTTTAGTTTCTCTTTACCTCTTTGAAAAACACACATTATTTTTATTAACCATATTTTATTAATAGTATGTGTATGCATACAATAAACACTTGAGCAATGTGATTTTTTACTCTTATACTTTTTATAAACAAACTATATATATTTCTATTTTTCTCTGTCCACAATGTCTTCAAGTATGGGATTATACATGGAACTTGTTATTTTATAAAGCATTTCAGCAGTTTTTACACAACTATTGAATGTATATGAGACTTATTTATACAGGTTGTTCAAATCTCCTTCATGAAACCATAATGTTTTACGTATCTCACATCTTCCAGAAGTTACTTCAAGAGTTTTTTTGCACTGGTGAAATCCCTGTGGGACTCCTCTCTTTATGAATCCTTGATGTCTTGGGGGACCCTAAATTCCCCTAAATAAACAGAAGTTTAGAGAGGCTATTTTTGAAATCAGAGCTATCAGTTATGTGAATGGAATCAACCTTTTATGGTCTTGGTGATTCACATTTTATAGGCGAGGATCACAATCTATTCATCGCATTAAAATCCCACAACATACATTGTTTAAATCAATCCTTTTAATTTTTGAGTTATTTAGATTTTAAAATATTCAAACTCAATTGAATGATAAGCCAGATTTTGTTACATTTTTTCTTTACGATAAGGATTCTACATTGCGGTGAACATATCACATGCATGCAATGAGGATGACATGAAACTCCTCTTCTCAAATGCATGATCTTCTTCCATGGAGATAGAATTTTCAAGGAGCCTCATGAAAATATGTTTGATGTTCAGTATAATCATGAAAATGATGTTTAATTATTTATACTACCATGTTTGAATCATTATTATTACCCCATTGAAATCATAATATCCTCCTGTTAGATTTATGATGATTCAGTCGTCATCTCCTATGAGATAGTGGCAGAGTTGAGTGGCGGAGGAAGGAAGAGGGTGGAACTGAGTTATTAAAAGGTCTTTGGACAATCAAATGTCCTTGGTTAAATGAGTGGAGTGTAGGATGTGATAAACGTCTCATATCTCTCCAAATATCATCCTACATAGAAACATCAATGTGGCGTGGTTGTGATATTTTAATCCTACCTCTCCAATCTTAACATAGATTTCTCATCACCCCCTCTCGGTACTGCCTTGTACTAGTTATTTAGAAACCATTTGTTCCCACATATTTCTGGGTCCATGGTCTAACCCATTCACATGCTCTCCCATGCACTCTAATGGGATGACACATAGCCCTACATATTGATGCCTACATGTTTACATGGCTATACTCCTAGGGCTGCACTCAAACTAGGATCCTACAAATTCCCCTAATTGAGCCTTATTTTCAGATTAATGAGATTAACATATTTTTTTAAGTAAACCTCATAAAAATAGTATTTCATGGTAATGAATTGACACTAAGATAATTCAATTCACCCAATGTTTCTTCAAAAATAATTCAAATAATATGATTTATGATATTCCATTATTCTTTTTGGAATATAAATTTAAATAACTTCTTCATACTCAAATGGATTGTACTATAACCATATTCAATATTTTAAACAATTTATCACATTTGATACACGTATTTTTATCATTGAACCAGTTCAACAATACTCTGATTTACCAACATTGGGAATTTCTAAAGTGTGACATCCAATGCTAAGAATTAATAAAAATTCTCTAGGCATCACCATAAAACTAAATTTCCTCAAACCATTGGCATGTTTCATCAAATTATAATACATGATCACTTCATCCAAGCTCTATTAACATTGAATATTATTCATCATAATGACATCAATGTTAATTTGAAAAAAAATTCAATCCCTACAAAATGGTGGATCTTCAATCTCCCTATTTGTATTTGTTTTCAATACCTTCAAAATTAATTCCAAATGAATGTGTCAATATGTGGAAAAATTATCTTCTCTCTCCCCTTCAAATCAAATATATATTTCACTTTCTCTCTCCCTTATTGACAATGAATAATATTTTTATTAGAGAAATAGTATCAGTTCATACTCAAGAAATGTGTAATCCATCATTTCATTCTAAGTCTTCCTGAGTTTTGTTTTGAGTATAAAACAAGGGGATTTTGTTGGAACTTGAATATATTGATTATACACAAGAGGGGGTTGATTATTGTCTTTCAGATTTTTCGTTAACTCTAAGATTGAACAAGTTCTATCCTCTATGCTTTATCATATTTGATCATGCATCAGAATAATTAAAAGCAGGGACACATAAATGTATAGTGGTTCGGGGAACAGAATGACCCTAGTCCACTCCATAAATGCTCAACTCCACGAGCTTGGTGATTTTCACTATCTAGTCCACTTTTCCACAGACCTTCCAACAACTGAAAAATAGGCAGTTGACACCTTTACAATTTTCAGGCTAACAAAGCCTTCTGGTTCAAACACGAACCTAATCAGCATAGTATGTGAAGTTGGTTACTCAAGATAAAAAGAATTTTAGAAAGAACATTTCCAGTTGATCTTCAAAATTGCAAAAGAATGCAATTGACAGTAGATAGATAGTTGTCTCTAGAAATATTCATTTTCAAGTCGAAGTAGTTCTGAGTCGATCCGGTTGTAGTAGATATAGAGATATAATTCAAAACTTTAGCAGTAGTAGATCCACATTAGATATTTGGTGTAGAACAAGTGAATCTTCTATCGTGTTCCTTCTTTTTAAATAAACAGAGATTTGATACTCCTTTTGAATCAGCAGAACTGAGTGCTTTTTTCAGTCTCTATTTTCCACCTTTTTGAATAATAGTTTGATCACCACACCCCTATGACTTGTGTTTCAGAGGAAACATATATAAAAAATCCGAGCATAACCCCTGCACATTTAGATATATAAAGGTCATCTTTTGATTCATGATATTCAAAAAATTGAATTTACTGGGTAGTCGTAACTTCCTTGAAGACTCGGCATAAAAATATCCTTTTAATTCGATCTTTAATCCATTGATAAAATGGTTTTGAATCAGTCAAATTCTTATTTTAAAATCAACTTTAAATCCGGCTTGAAATCCACCTAACAATCAGCTTGTTGACCGCTAAAGAAAATATCATCTTTCAAACATTCCGATGCAAAAGGTAAGGTTGATGATGTGGCTTCCAAATATAGGTTTGACAACATAAGGTTGAACATAAATGTAGGGTTCATGTTACTTTCTTCAAACATAAGGTTGATCATAAATGTAGGGTTGATCATCAATACTTTTTTTTCACCTCTCATATAAAAGATAAAAGATCAATTCACTGAATGTATGGTTGTTTACAAAAGTAATATTGATGAACCATAATTTTGAGAAAAAAATGTAACATTTAATACTTATGTATGGTTCTCCTTCCATACTTTTTTGATAACCCAAACATAAGTTTCCTTCCTAACGTAAGGTTATTCTTCCATACTTTGCTAATAACATATGGTTGATTAACCATACATTTCTCTTATCTCAAAAACTATACACGCTTTTCATCCTTACGCTACGTTTATACACGTTGGGTATGAACATTGATTCCAGGACACGCTAAAGCAGATCCTGAATAAGTATGGTATGAAAACTTTTTCCAGAACACTCTAAAACAGTTCCCGAATAAGTAATAAATTTTCATTATTTCAAGAGAGAAATAAATAAATAATTTCCTGAGAAATACTAAATAAAATCATTAAAAAATAATTAAGGGTATTTTTGATCATCAAAATTATCATAAAGAGTCAGAGTATTATTTTCAATAATCTCCCCCTTTAAAAAACATTATTATATATTGTTGAAAACAACACTTTTCTCAATAATCTCCACCTTTTTGATGATCACAAAACCCATAAAATAATCAATGAAATCAACATAAAAAATTAATTACATATAGTTTTGAAATTTTGAAAAGATAAATACAATATTAATTTTTTCGTAAATTTATCCATTTTTAATTTCTCCCACAAAAAGATAAATATAAAAACAAATTTCTCCCAAGAAGATACTTAAAAAAATTTAGTGTTTATACAAAGTTCTCCCCCTTTTTGTGATATCAAAAAGATTAATAAAATATGGAATAGAACATAGATTGATGTTGTACTGAACAATAGTAAATGCTATAATTAGCTATTTAATAGTATGGTAATCTGATATACTAGAATATCTTAACGTAAATCTGTAATAAACAAATAGAGAAATAAACAAATAAACAATGGATGAAATTTTCATTCAAAAATAAAAGTATGTACATGAAAATGATATACACAGGAATCAAGGTTTGGGAAAGGTATTCAATATGTTCTATCTCCTCTGGATTGCAGACATGATTTCTGTAAACTGTTCCCTATGTCTCTTCATAATCTCATCTCTAAGATTGATAATGATCTATCTATTCTCCTGAGTCATATGAATATCGTCGATTAAATTGACCCTGAAAAACTCATGCATCCTTTCCTCTTTTTCTATAATCACTGACAGCTTCTCTGACATCTGATTTAACATTATCATGGTTGGTGGCTCACTAGATGTCAGTTGATCTACTAAAAATTTCTGATTGTCCAACAATAGTGAAAATGGAACACTATTAAATTGATGATCTTTCAACCTATAATTGATTTTTCCCATCACGAATTTGATTGCTTGAAATATTATGATTAAATCTGGTGAGGTACCTAATCCACTAACAAAACTATTTTCAACTGTTGAAACTTGGTTCTCCATAAACAATTTTAGATCTGATAAATCTATCTTCATAACCATTTCAGGTTTCAACTTCTCAACTTCATTCAGCATATCCGTGTTAAACATTTCAACTTCTTTCCTTGAGACTGTACTCTCTTTCACCTTTTGAAATCTCAATTTTTCTATGTCTAACGAATTTCTCAGAGTGACATTCTCAGATTCCAACTGAGACACCTTTTGTACAGTTCTTCAACTTCCTTATTCCTTGAATCAGAGGCACCCTGTGCTTGATTCTCATTCTCATGATCTAGATAATGCAACAGAACCAAAGCTAATGAGTCAGCATCAGGTTGTTCTTTCTCTTTACCTTGAGTGGGTTGGTCCACAATTTTTTCCATAGAGTCCTTAGACTCCTCCATAGAAAAATCCTCTTGAAGGAACATTGTTGGAGCATTAGGGAGATGTTCATCACAAACATCAGCATCTTTGTCTTCCATTGGAATTTTGAGAATAATATATTCAGGAGTTTCCTGAGGTCTTCCCACTTCCTCACCAGGTTGTGCCTCCTTATCTTGTTCTTGTTTAAGTGTTTCTTCAACATCAGCTATAATCTATTCCTGCGTCTCCCTTTGAGCTTCTTCTTGAACTCTTGATCCCTCTACTGGTGTTGTCCTTTCAATGACATCTTCCATAGTCTTATCAATAGCAGCTTCTCTTACAAAAGTATAAGAAAATAAATCTTCTGTTTTTGCCAATTTAGGGGAAGTAATTTCCCCATTAACATGTCTAGTTCTTCGAGATTGAAGCCCCTACTAACTTCTTTCTTCCTTAGCATCATCCACTTCAAATCATATCCTTCTTGCTACATTGCTGACTCTTGTTTCAGCTTGACCCTCCTTGGATTTAGAAGGTTGAGCCTGAGCACTCTTTGAGTCATCCTCAGCTCCTACTGGAATTTTTTTTCCTTTAATGGTGCTCTAGAAATAGCCAATTTTTCTTAGAGTTCCATCATTGAAACACTGTTTTGATAACAAAGAACTCTGGAATCCACCAGTCTCACCATATCCTTCTTGAACAACAGTTTAGAAATAAATCGTCCGAAAGGGTAAAAGATCATCCAGGCACCACTTTGAGAACAGTAATTGAGGTACCTTACCATGTACCTTGGGAATTTTAATTTGATATCCCTTAATAGAAGATACATTATTTGCATATCAGGGTACAAAATCTTTTCTATTTCTTCCATTCTGGGAGCTATTCCGGTCTGAACAATTTTAACCAGGAACTTCTGATCCTATTCTAAATCTTTCACCATCATTTTTCTAATAGTTGATGTTCCAAAAAAAGGACATAATGTCCTCAGATTTATGCACAAAATCTTCTATGTTTTCCAAATCAAAATGGTATTCTCCTTCATGTAGAAATTTAGGATTTGTCCTATTTCAATAGAAGAGATTGAGAAATCTATGTCCTCAATCATTGCAATCCTGGTGTCTTCATCCTCACCTAGACTAAAGTGAAATAATCTGAAAAAATGACGCATTTAAACCTCATAAAAAAACTCAGACCATTCACTATTGAAAGTCTCCTCATGTTTTTTAAAAGATAAATCCTATTTCAACATCAGATTTGTCTCGAATAGGTATTCCAGATCTATAAATTTACATTGCAAAATTTTTCATCCAACTATCTTTTGATTATTCACGTCCCTGCACTTGGTTTCATCTCTCTCTTCCTCTTTTCCATTTCTGGGTAGATTTCTAAAGGTTTTAGATTTTAGGGTTTGATGTTTCGAAGATCAGGGGTGTGCAATAGTATGTGGTTTTCGGGTTCGAAAGTATTTTGTTGGGGAAAACAAACGGTTTCAAATTCGAAAGGGCTCTGACAGCCTTGATTCCTGTGTAATCACTAATCATTACATTTATTTTAAAAACAGATAAAATTTGGATAATGAGAATTTAATCATAAAAATAATCTTAAACATTTTTCAAAAACAAGATAAAATTTAAAAAAATAAATAAAATAAAATAAATAACATTAATAAATATTATTTAAAATTAAATAAACCTAGATCCCCCTAAATAAAATCAAACCTTTTAGTGGGAAGTTGATTAGTAAAAATACCTACTTATTGAATTTTTTTATTTATAAATTCTAAAATTGTATCTTTTTTAATAACATCATCTCTTCAAAAGTGATGCCTTATATCAATGTGCTTAGTTCTAGAATGACTAATAGGATTTTTTTAATATTAATTACACTTGTATTATCACATAAAATAGGTGTATTTTTAAAATTCAATCTAAAGTCCATAAGAGTGTTTTTCATCCACAACACATGTGCACAGCAACTACCAGCAGAAACATATTCTGCCTCGGCTATTGACAGGGAAACTGAAGGTTTTTTCTTACTAGATCATGATAATAAATACATTCCTAAAAAGTGACATCTTCCTGATGTACTTTTTCTATTTAATCTATAACATCCAAAGTCATCATCTGAATATGAAATCAAATTAAAATCATGAGTTTTAGGATAATGTAGTGATTGAAAAATAGTTCTTTTTAAATATCTAAAAATTCTTTTGATAGTAGTTAACTGAGATTCTTTGGAATTTGATTGAAATATAGCACAAAGACATGCTGAATACATTATATCTGGCCTACTAGAAGTAAGATATAACAAACTACCAATCATAACTCTGTATAACTTGTTGTCAACTGATTTCCCAGTTTCAACCAAATCTATTTTTATATTAGTACACATAGGAGTTGTAAATGGCTTGCTTGTTTCAAGTCCAAATTTCTTAACTAAATCAGTAATGTATTTTCATTGATTTATAACATTTCAAAAATCTTTTTCAAATATTTGAATACCCAAAAAGAAATTTAATTCTCCCATCATACTCATTTCAAATTCTTCTGGCATTAATTTTAAAAATTCATGACAAAGAGTTTTATTAGTTGATTTAAAAATTACATCATCAAAATAAATTTGAACCAATAAAACATTATTTATCACAGTTTCTTAAAGAGTATTGGATATTCCAATCCAAAAGTAAAGTCATTTTTCAAAATAAAAGAAATAAATATTTCATAACAAGTTCTAGGTGCTTGTTTAAGGCAATAAAAAGATTTAGTATGTTTAAAAACAGAATCAGGTTCATGAGAGTTTTAAAAACAAGGAGTTTTCTCAACATATACTTCCTCCATTAAATAACCATTTAAAAAGGTAGATTTATCATCCATCTAAAATAATTTAAAATTCATATAAGATGCATAGGCTAATATGATTATAATGGCTTCTAACCTAGCTACAGGTGTAAAAGTCTCATCATAATCTATTCCTTCTTCTTGATTATATCCTTTAGCTACTAATATTTCTTTATTTATAGTTATTGTTCTTTGTTCATCCTGTTTATTTCTATAGACACATTTGGTTCCTATTACTATATAATTCTTAGGTCTTCCCACTAATTCCCAATCTTCATTTCTTTTAAACTAGTTTAATTCATCTTACATTGCTATTACCAAGCTTTCATCATCTAAAGCATCATCTATAGTCTTAGGTTCTTATTGGGATATTAAGGAAAATATTTCCACTAGGTTTACTATGTTTTTTCTAGTATGAATACCAGTTTATAAGTCACCTATCACAGTTTATAAAGGGTTATTATTTAGGGTTCTAGACTTTCTAGGAAATAATTGTAAAGGTTATTCAGTATCATGTTCTTATGAACTGGACTGAATTTCTATTATATCATTTTCAAAATCATTATATAAGTTTTCAAGTCTCAGGTTATCAATAGAGTCAGGTTCACCCATTTGATATGTCCTTTTCTCAAGTGGATCAGATTCATCAAATTTAACATGAACTGATTCTTCAACAATGCTTGAAATTTTATTATAGACTTTGTAAGCTTTTGAGGGTTCAGAATATCCTAAGAAAATACCTTTATCAGATTTGGATCGAACTTACCAATATTATCTTCGGTGTTCATGATGTAGACCTTGCATCAAAAAACATTAAAGTAATTTACTTTATGTTTTCTGTTATTCTATAGTTCATAGGGTGTCCTTTTCAAAAATACGTCTAATTAAAACACTATTAATTATATAGTAATGTGTATTTATAGCTTCTGCCCAAAAATATATAGGTAGGTTATATTCATTTAACATAGTTCTATCCATTTCTTGAATTGTTCTATTTATTCTTTCTACAATCCCATTCTGTTGAGGTGTTCTTGGTGCAGAGAAGGTATGTTTAATAACCATGTTTGAGAAAAAGGAATTAAATTCCTGATTCTCATATTCCCCACCATGATCACTTCTCAATGAGATTATATTAAAACCTTTTTCTCTTTGAACATATTTGCAGAAACTTTCAAATAAATTTAAAGCTACATTTTTAAATTTCAAAATGAAAATCAATGTAAATCTAGAATAATCATCAACTAATTCATAATCATATAATTTACAAGATAACCTTTCTACTCTAGAAGGTCAAAATAAATCCATATGGATAAGTCCTAGAGGTTTAGTTGTAGCATCTATATTAACAGATTTGAATGATGAATTGGGTTGCTTTCCACGTTCGCATGCATCACATAATCTGTCACTTTCAAATTTGAGACTAGGAAAATTAGAAACTAGATTTTTCTTAGATAATTTCTGTAAAACATATACATTGCAATGTCTAAGTCTCCTATGCATGATTCAAGATTTACTTACATTAGCAGTCTAGCAGTTTACTTGTTGGTTGCACAAGGAATTTAAATACAAAGTATAGACATTATCAGTTCTTGGTGCGTTAAATTTAAACAGTTTATCTATAGAAATAGTACACTAATTGTTAGAAAAATCAACAGTATATCCATCATCACAAAGTTGAGAGATACATATCAGGTTGTGTTTTTATCAATGTACATAAAGTACTTTCTTGATTGAGAATATTTTTGGATCTCCAACAGTTCCAATTCCAATCATTTTTCCTATGGCATTATCATCAAATGTGACAATTCCTCCTTCCTTTTGAGTGAGTAAAGAAACATTCATTGATTTTACACTCATATTTCTTGAGCAGCCACTATCCATGTACCATATATCTTTTCTACTCTGGTGTCCTGCTACCTGGAAAGACATTCAATCAAATTGCTTTTGTACCCATATTCTTTTGGGTCCAGGGGTGTATCTAGTAATGATCTGGGTATCCAGATTTGCATTGTTCTTTTAAAATCAGCTGAATCATATAAGTCTTTTGAATCATAGGCTTTCTTAATACTAAAATTTTGAGGTTGTCTGATGAAATAGTTTTTATCTATAAGTCCATTTTTCCCAAAAAAAGTTACAATTAACCCTTTTAAAGCTAAGAACAAAATAATTTTTATATAGCTTAGGTTTTTCTCCATTACTGACAATTCAAAATCTCTCATTTTAATGATAGATCTTCCAAGAATTTCATTTAATGAATTCTCTCCTTTTGTAAAAACCAATGCAGCCTGTTTGTAAGATTCTACCTCATCCTATAGTGTTTTTATTCTTGATTCAAAAGTAATATATTTAGTTTTAAAATAATTGTATTTATCAGTTAATTCCTTATGTTGTTTCAGCATTTTATCTCTTTTATCTAAAACTACTTTATGTATATTCTTTAGTGAATTATATTTCTTAAATACGGAGTCCTATCTTTTTTCAAGCATATTTTAGTAGGATCTAGATTTTCATTTTTGTAGCTTGATTCTGAATTTGATTCATTATTTGAGTCAGAGGAGTAATAGGAGTGTACCTCATCGGTTTCTTCCCTGAAACACATCTTTGATTTTAGATTGACTTCTTATTTTTTCTGAGCATGATTTAAGAGAGCTACTATAATATTTAGATACACTCGAAGAGGCTTTCATAGCTTCCTTATCATCCTTCTCATAATCATTTCTTTTGAAGAATTTCTTCTTCATTGCATATTTCAATAGTGAGAAATATGGTATAATATGACTCATATTCTTGCATTCATATCATCTTACTTCCTTATAATCTCTCTTAAGGATTGTTTGAAGTCTATTTTCTTTCTGTAGAGTTTTCTAAATTTACTGGCTAGCTGAGCTAGTTCTTTATCTGAGTTTAATGAGTCAGAGATCTCTGATTTAGCTTTGACTTCCTTGTTCTTCATCTTTATATTATGTTTTTGTGATGTTACCGTTTCCGACGCTTTCACCGGGGCGCGTGACCGTCCGTCCGCGGGGGAGGACGCGCTGCGCTTCTGTTGCCCCACATTCCCTCTTTCCAAAGGCGGGCGGCATTCGCTCCTTATTCAGGGACGTCTACTCCGTGATCGAAACGAGATGATGGGATGTCGGTTCTTCCTCCTGTGGATTCCTCCTCAGAACTCGTCACCTAGTCCGGGTCTCCCTTATAGATTTAATACGTAGTTCGTGAAACCCTTCCCAGTGCCATGTTTCCATGGACGCCGGTTAATTACACTGCTTCTGTCGGGACATTCCAAAGGGTCCAGTCAGGGCAGCAACCTTCAGTCAGGGGAGTAGTCACGTTGAGGCATCAGTAGTGTGTCTGGATGCTGGGGTACCTGGCATGTCTGTCTGTTATCCTTGACCACAAGGCTTCTCGAGGGCGTGGAAGCCCGAGGCATCCCACATCGAGCGTGGAGAATTATATGTCGTAGACACATATCTGAGGTTTTCCTCAGCTTCCCGTGCTCAACACAGGGTATGCCGCAAGTTTAACGTCCAGCAGAGACGGATCAGCCCAACCAGAGCATTAGCTATGATAGATCGGATTGAGGGATCCCCCTTGAAGGGATTTCGCCACCGAGGACAGCCCGTGGGCGACAGTGATGTTGGGCTTGAGCCTTGATGAGGTTTCCTACGTATCCTCGTGGCAGGGAATCAAAGTCCGCGTAGTTCGGGATGACGTCGATAAGCTGACGTGAAGGTGGACCTTGGCCCGATGGGTATCGTCAGTGTACCTACGTGATAGTAGACCCGTGGGTCCACTAATGGTGGGATTGATCCTTGGGAAGGTTTCCTATGTACCATGCCTTGACATGGATCAAAGTCCTCGTAGTTCAGATTGGGGAATACAGTTTAACGTCGTGTTGGACGATAGTGAACCCTGACGTGAATAAACGACAGGCATTGGGTGTCGGTGAACCGACGTAAATGAGGGACCTTGGTCCAATGGGAGATGGGGGCTTGGAACAACGACAAGGAGACGGTCTGGGCCAATGCTCATTGGTCTTGAACCCCAGGGAGGCTTCCTATGTACCATGCCTTGACACGGATCAAAGCCCTCATAGTTCAGGTTAGTCACAACAGCTTGCCGTCGGACTGGAATTGTAGTTTTAACGTCATGATGGATGTAGGTAGAACACAACGTGAATTGGATTATGGGTGGGCTTGAACCTCATAGAGGCTTCCTACGTACCATGCCTTGACATGGATCAAAGACCTCGTAGTTCCGGTAATGCGCAGTTTAACGTCATGCTGGACGGGAATGAGACCCGACGTGGAAGAACGACGGGTGGGCTTGAACCTCGTGGAGGCTTCCTACGTACCATGCCTTGACATGGATCAAAGACCTCATAGTTCCGGGGTGAAACCCGACGTGAAAGAACGACGGGTGGGCTTGAACCTCGTGGAGGCTTCCTTCGTACCATGCCTTGACATGGATCAAAGAACTCGTAGTTCCGGGGTGAAACCTGACGTGAAAGAACAATGGGTGGGCTTGAACCTCGTGGAGGCTTCCTACGTACCATGCCTTGACATGGATCAAAGACCTCATAGTTCAAGAGGGGTTTGTCGGTGAATCGACGTGAAAGTAGACCCGTGGGTCCACTGGTGGTGAGCTTGAACCTCATAGAGGCTTCCCACGTACCATGCCTTGACATGGATCAAAGACCTCGTAGTTCAAAGGACGAGTCCGTCGGTGAACCGACGTGAAAGTAGACCCGGGGGGTCCACTATTGGTGGGATTGAACCTCATAGAGGCTTCCTACGTACCATGCCTTGACATGGATCAAAGTCCTCGTAGTTCACAAGGGAATGCGCAGTTTAACGTCATGCTGGACGGGAATGAGACCCGACGTGGAAGAACGACAGGTGTACTTGAACCTCGTGGAGGCTTCCTACATACCATGCCTTGACATGGATCAAAGACCTCGTAGTTCCGGTAATTTGGGGACAGGGTCGGTGCTCACTCTAAGCCCACGTGAGTCATGCTCGGTGTGAGAAACAAGAGGTCGCAAGGACCTGACGATCACGTCGCGAAGGGTGCGTCCGTGAGAAGCGAAGAGGGGATTACGCGTTGAGCGGCCCATGGTGTTGGGACTTACTCCAGGATGGAGGCCCACGGCGCGACAGAGAGCGGGAAAGATGGACCTTGGTCCGACGATGGGAGGTGCCTCGTTCCCTATCACGCCCTCCACTGACCTTGGTAGTGGGGGAGTATGGAGATGCACGGGTGCGATCATCCGTACGAAGGGTTAGGGGGTTACGCTCTGAGGCATCCTTTCCCCTACGAACATACGCCACTCTGACAAGGAGGACCTCATTCCATGTGCGGAAGAGTTCCATTCCCTTGGAGATGAGTGGTGTAAAAAATGTTCGAGTTGGGGGGACCCTTCGCGAGGGGCACGAGGTCGGATCACAGTTTAACTTTATGTGTTAAGGACGTGGTGCTTGGCAGTTTAACGTCCTGCAGCTCGGACGAGGTGGGTTCACTCCACACCCCTAGGACATACATAACTGGTACCCTCTGGTCCTTGGGGAAGGGAAGGTACCGGTAAGGCCATGGTTAAGGGGGGTCGTGGAACACATCACCGGGGGGCCCACGTTAGTGTGGCTATGCGAAGAAGCAATAGCCGTTAGAGTGCCTATGCGAAGAAGCATTAGGCGAAGCAACTCTATGGGTGGTATTGTCCATGGGACTTTGAAATCACATCGTGCAAACCTGGAGGGCCGCACGGGAAGAGGAATCGCAAAGCAGAAGAGTTTTCTTTGCGAAGTGGAGTGCCTCGTCCTTAGCATGGGGCATAGGTGTGAGTTGAAGGTGCTTCGCGAAGTGGAACAGTGTTCGCAGAGCACTGCCTCGCGAGAAAGGGGTGCTTCGCGAAGCAGGGTCCTGCGGAGCAGCGTGCTTTGCGATGCATAGTGATCCTGCCTTGGCATAGGGATCACTTGCATGGGTTGGGTGTTTCACGAAGCATAAACGCTCCGCGGCTGCCCGGGTTCCCTCGGGAATCCCCTTCCTTTGCGAACGCCCTTGATCTTCGCGAAGGGCATCCCTCTCAGAAGAGGGGCTCAAAACGATACAAAGCAGAGTCATCTCGCGAAGTAGAAATACCTCGCGGAGCTCATGATTCCCGGGGAAAAGAGTGCTTCGCGATTCGAGAGAGGAGAAGCCAAAAGGTCGGATCGTTTTTTGGGGACTCAGGGGGAGTCCAGTATTTATAGGGAAGGGGCACCGCGAAGCAGGGCTCGCGCGCCGCCTCCGGTGCTTCTCGGCGGCTCGCGAACGTCAAATGGGTTCGCGGAGCATTACCGCCTCTGGTGCTTCGCGGCGGCTCGCGAACGTCAAATGGGTTCGCGGAGCATTACCCCCTCTGGTGCTTCGCGGCGGCTCGCGAATGTCAAATGGGTTCGCGGAGCATTACCGCCTCTGGTGCTTCGCGGTGGCTCGCGAACGTCAAATGGGTTCGCAGATCATTACCGCCTTTGGTGCTTCGCGGAGGCTCGCGAACGTCAAATGGGTTCGCGGAGCATTACCGCCTCTGGTGCTTCGCGGGGCCGCGAGGGTCGGGGGCGCTTCGCGCGGGTGCTTCGCCGCGGGGCTTCGCGGCTGTGCTTCGCGAGGCAGCGCGCCAGCTGTCTTTTTCCTTCCATTATTTAGGGCCGTATTTTTGGTGCCAACAAATGCCCCCCCTCAGACTTGGAGCCACGGAGGGCGAAGGGTCGAAGTCTGAGGGAAAATCGCCAAAATTTTCGGTGGTTCACGATGCCGTATCGCGAAGGGGCCCCGCGATGCTCGCCGGGGCCGCGGATACGGACACGCCGCGATGCTCCGCGCGGGTGAGGACGCCGTGATGCTCCGGGGTTGCCGCCTATAAGTAGGGGGTTCGCTCTCTTTTGTCTTCACGTGCCTTCCTTGTCTTTTTGTTCTCTCGACTTTGTGAAGCTCTGCATACTCCGCGACAGCACTCCGCGAATCGAGCTTCGCGGCGAATCGCGGGTCTCCGACTTTGCGTCTGCGCCAAGCGAATCTCTGTTTTCCGGCTTTGGCCAGACTTCGCGGCTTGGTCTCGCGACCGATCTTCACGATCCAGCTTCGCGGTCGAGCTTTGCGGTCGAGCTTCGCGATCAATCCGAAAGAATCCTTTTCTAAGGGCCAGAGTTAAAATGGCCCATCAAGAAGCTGTCTTGGGGGTCCTTGCAGATGCTGCTCGTCGATATGAGATGGACAACCGTCCGGGCTTGGGGGAGAAGATCTGGAGCCTCTCGGGCCATACTTCTTTGACGGATCTGCTCTCGGAGGGTCGGAAAGATTATCCTCAGTGCAAGAAACATCCGTTGTACGGCTTCGGGCTGAGGGATGACGTCTTCATCCCTGAGGCGAGTAGGGATGAACCAGCTTGCTGGTTCAAGAGCACACCGTGCCGGCACCAATGGTTCAGGGCGGCCGATGGTCACGCGCGGGAGGACTTCACACCCGTTACCGCTGACTGTCTCTACAACCATGTGAACGACATCGACGGGAAGCCATTGCTGCCAGAGACTTCCCCTCCCCTCTACCGTACCATGCTGAAGGCGGCCGTGCGAGATTCGAAGAAGGGATGGTCCGATGAGTTGGACCTGCGCCAGGGCGGCAACTTTACTGATGACTGGGCCCGGGCCTACTGGTTAGGTGCCTTATGCGAGGAGTTCGGGGCCGAGTTGAGAAGAGTGGGTTTGTATGAGGCGGCATGGGCCTCCCAATTCCACATTTACCAACCGAAGCAGCTAATGCCGGAGTTGCTGAGTAGATGGTCATGTAGGACCAACACTTTTAACCTGCATCATGGGGAGGTGGGCATCAGCCTGTGGGATGTCCACCAGATTTCTGGGGTCCCAATCTTGGGGGCCATGTATGACAAGTTCCTCCCCGTTGCCAGCGCGTGGGGGGATGCGGAGCAAATGCCGCGTCTGGCATCGGCACTGATGGCGCTTGTCCTTGGAGAGGACAAAGAGGCAGTGAGGGACGTCCACTTCAGGAGGTGGTTCAAATGCTTCCTGAATTTCCCAGAGAATCGAGGGTTCCCTCCGAGGCCCCGAAATTGTCCAAGGGCGGCCCAACGGGGCAAAGGGCACTCATATTGGCAGGTCTTGGAGGACAGCCAATGGAAAACCTGGGGATTCAGTGTCATCACTGAACAACAGCCGATAGTCAGGCTGGCGGCGTTCATCGCGGCTCTCATCTGTGGTTGGATCCTACCGGTGAGAGATACAAGCATGGGGGTATGACCCAGCTCGTTTATCATGGCGTCGATGTTGGCCATGGGGTAGCGGATCAACATGGGGATCCCGATGCTCACCAAACTGTACAGAATGTTGCGGCACATTAGCGAGGGAAAGAAACCGCCAAGGATATGCGGGCCCTTCCACCTCCGGTGTGGGTGGATCACAGCGCATATCAGGGGGATTTATGAATATCCAAACCCCATTTCGCCGCCGGGATCAAAATTTCGCCCCTCCATCCTGAACGCGGTCGGGAGCTTCCCGTTCAAACTGGTTGTTCCGATGGTGCTGAATAGGGTGTGGAGGGCGGACGATTTCAACTTTCATCCCTTCCCATTGCCGACGGGGAGACTTACTGATGACGGACGTGGAACAGAAGAACATCGGGCTTACCTCCTGGCCTTCCGAGGTGGAGTTTTGGTGGCATGAATAGATCGTGATCCGCTCTGTGAACCGTACACTCCGTATTGGTTTGCGAGGCAGTTTCGATGCCTCCAGCGGCTGACCCCGCAGGTATACTGGGAGGTGCGTCATGAGGAGCAACCGTGTGTGATGAGACAGTTGTGGATCATGTTCACACGTGAAGATGGAATGATGCAGATTGCATTGCCTCCATCCACTGTCGCCTTCGGATTAGTGAAGGAGTACGCCATGAGTTGGGAGGCTTCTTATCCGGGGGAGATGCTGAAGCAACCAACAATCCGGGTTGATGACGGTGGGCCTCCTCTATCTCGAGGTCGGGGTTGGAGGGCAGCTAAGGCTGCTCGCGGTAGCGGGGATGCCATGGAGGTGAGACCCACACCGGCCGAGGGTATGGCAGCAGCGGTGGATTCGGTGATTCCGGGAGAGCAGTGTCATCCGGAGGGGCGGCCGCCGAGGAGATTCCGTAGGATATCCACTCAGGCTCCGGGGAAGCGCCTGCGTCACATTTACATGGCAGAGGACGCCGTCTTCCCGGAGGCTTGGGACATTTAGGACGTCAACCGGAAATTCCTCAGCCCATCCGAGATATGGGCCCACCTGAATCGCCTTGGGGTGGAATTACCGGTTATAGGCCCAGTTCGGGCTGGGTTCACGGTGTCTCCGGCGGAGTCAGAACAGTACCTGGAAGAGCTGGAGGATTACGTCTACTCCAGTGGTGTCCCTCTCCCAATGACAGACCGGGTGAGGGTACTGTTGAATCAGACGGTCCCCCCACAGTTATCGGCTGCCGATCTGAGGGAGCGCTTCCCCTTGCCGGAGGAATCAGAGGACTCCTCTCGGGAGGATGAGGCTGGAGGAGGGAGCCCGCTGGAGGAGGGCAAGGTCGGAGACCAAGCCTCAGAATCCGACGATTTCGTGGAGGCTCTCAAGGTAACATTTCGAACTTCTCTCCTTACGATCTTTTCTTGAATCCCTATGGACTTCTCACAAATGTTTGAGCCATGCAGGAGGAACTCGTTCGTAGGCCTCGTTCTCGCTCCTTGGCGGGTGATGATGCGGGGCCTTCAGAACTCACGCCTATGGCTGCATCCAATTCTGCATCTGGTGGGACCAGGGGGCCCGAGGTGGCTCCTCTGGGATCCCCAGAACTTCCAACAGTATACGGGGGGCCTCGCCTCGGGGTCCCATCAGTACCGGCTCAGGAGCAGCGGTCGGAGGTCGATCTTCGTAACTCTCCTCCACCAGTCTCCTCGTTTCCACATGTAGACCATGCCAACTGACGTTCATGTCCCTCTTTGTCGCACAGTTCTTCGACTGGCATGGGCTACCGCGGTAAGGCTGGTCGGGATGTCTGGTGGCGTCCGTCCTAGGGGCATGCCGGTGATGGTGGAAATAATCCCTCCATCTCCTAAATCTGCGACGCATATCATCACTGGCGGGTCCGCCAGCAGGGCCATACCCGAAATCATTAAGGTGGACTCCGAGGAAGAGGATCAACCGGTCGGTCCCAGCTCTGTCGCGCCTGCTTCGGCGCCAGGTGTCGCACTGGATTCGACACCGGATTTTGATCCTGCCGAGGATTTCCTGCGGGCGTATCCCACGTATGAGCCTGTCAATCGCGCAGACTGGGACGAAACGGCCTCCGACGAGGAAGATAGCAGCATAGTCCGCCGCCGGTCATGGAAGCTGATCGCGCGCTTTATCAAGGACACTCCCCAAGCGCAATGTCTGGCTGAAATGGATAGGCTTCGCTCGCGGTTGCGCGAACTGTGTGCCGGGGGAGTGGATGCCCAACGCCCTCACACGCTCATCCGAGACCTCAAGACTGAGAAGATTCGGGAGCATGATCGTGGTCTGAGTGTGGGATGGCAGCGGAGGAAGGCGACCAGCATTAGGAAGCTCCAGGAGGCTGAAGGCGAGGTCCAACAGATGCAGATCCGGGCCAACGAGCTTTCAGCCACCCTTGATACGCAGTCTGAGCTGGTCTCACGGTTGAAGGCCCAGCTGGCAGAGGCTGAGGAGCATATGGGGCAGACCTCTGGAAGGATGGCTGCCGTCCAGGCCGAGGTAGAATGGGCCAGGGCCAGAGTTGACGAATTACACCCCGCCGCTGCTGAAGAGGAGCGGGAGTTGAATCAGCGGGAACAGGCTTTGGATGCCGCAAGTCAGCGGGTGGCGGAGCTGCAATGCTCTTTTGACGGTGTCAACCCATCCATGTGGGAAGTCAACCCCCGAGTATTGTAACAAACCCAAAAGAAACTTTTGTTAGTACTTTTGTGCTTCAACTCTTTCTTTCTCCTTTATTATAAGTGTCGTGGCACGTATGATTTCCACTGTTTGAATTGCCTTGTTACATCCCTACAATGTTTACGGGACGTTTGGCGACAATCCTTCAAATCCACATGGGTCGAGCCCAATGTGAGATGCAGGAGGTAGTTGGCTTGATCGGAGAAAGAACTTCCAAGATAGCCAAATTACAGTTTCTTCAGCATGCTCTTATGCACGAACGGGGCAACGCCAGGGGCGCTGAAATCGGTCCAAACTGATGAATATGGGAAGTGTGAATCACGATACCCAAATTCGGAACACTGTGGGGATGGCGTGACAATAAAGGAAAACCATTAACCGTGGCGGACAAATGGTATCCTTACTGCATTAGCCTGAAATGGGGACAAACAAATGAGGGTCGACCGTTGACCATGTTCGAAACACGGGACCATGTCACAAGTGTTGTTGATCCATCCTTCGGGACGTTGGCCCAGGACAGTAGGCGGACCATAGGTCAGACATCCATACTGTTAGGGTGTCCTTCCGGGCATGACCCGTCTTTCGGAACGTTGGCCCAGGACGGTAGGTGAGCCGATGCGGCATGAGACCAGACCGTTAGGGGGTTCCTTCAGACATGAAAGAGGATGAGGGTCCGAATAAGGTGCACGAAAATCGTGGAATACGGAGTGGTGGTTTGTTCAAACAGAATCCAACACTTAGGTAGTTACACCACCGTGGTGGGAGTACACCAGATGGGCGCATCGGTCTGATCACGGATCATTCATTCTTCCAGATAGGGCCTCTCTAGCAAGGGCTGGAAATGGGGAGGAACAAGATTTTGTGATTCCAGGGGCTGAACCCTAGGTGAAATTCTTGGGTGTCTCTACGTATCCCATGATGATGGGAATCAAGCCGTACGTAGTTCTGGAAATGCAGTTTAACGTCGTGCGGGACGAGGAACAACCCGACTGTATTGGCACACATCCTACCAAAACTACTAAGCCCACGTGAGTCGTGCTCGGTGTGGGAAACTAGAAGTAGTGGTGGGGATTTCCCGACACAAAAGGGGTATCCTAGAGCAAAGGGACGCTCAGTGACTACCGGCCCAATAAAACTAACACGATCATTTAGCGCACCTAGATGCGCGAAGAGAAAGAGCCAAGTATGATGGAGTTCCACTTGAACATGAGGGAGTGGAAATGTGTGAATCATGACGCTCGAGATTCGGATCACGATGATGGCGGCGTGACGATGGAGGATTACTGCTGACCATGTTCGCAACACAGCATCCTGTCGCGTTAGCCTAAAATGGGGACAAACAAATGAGGGTCGACCGTTGACCATGTTCGAAACACGGGACCATGTCACAAATGTTGTCAGATATCCGCAGGGACGTTGGCCCGAAACGATTGAAGGGACCTTAGGTCCAGCATTCATGGAGAGCCCTTAAGCTTAGTATCCACGTCGTCCGAGGGTCCTTTTGGACGTGGAATAGGATGAGGATCCAAATAGTGAGCTCACAATGCTTGGTCATGGGATGACAGGAATGTCCCTATGAAAATCCCACGCTTCGGGCTCTTTGTCAAAACACATCTGAATACGGCAATGAAACGTATTAGAGAGAGGGAGAAGATTCCTTTCCTTTGGGGAGATCTTAGTTTAGGGTCATAGAATTCAGACCATGGATGGGTAAAGGGATCAGGGTATGCATGGCATCAAAACCTGACGTGAATGAGGACATAGTCCTACTTACCATGCGTTCTCTGAGGAAATGCTCGAGTCGAGGGACCGAACACAAGGGTTAGGCTGGGCCCGTGGGGAAGGACCCGGGCGCTCCTACGTATCTCATAAGGATGAGAATCATGCCATACGTAGTTCTGGAAGGTGGCACGGTAAGGTACTAGTGCCATGGGAAAAGGGAAGTGTGGGCATGGCCCTTGCACTAAAAGAAGCAAAATTTGATAACTCTTGTTTGTTCTTTAAGGTGAATGGTTTTTTTTGTGAAGCGACAGGCCTAGAATAGTAGGTCGTGATGTCTCCACAAGGATCACGCCGCGATGGGCATTGACAAATGGCATGGCGCGTGGCCGGTACCCAACGTGACGACCTCTACAACGAGGTTACCACAATGCAGTGCCGTTTTTTCGTCGTGCAGCCAGGACGATAATGTCACAGTTTAGGGTCGTATGATAGGACCAAGCATTTATTTTATCATCATGCAGTGCAGACGTAGTAGAGACGATGCTAGGCGGGAAATGAGCGCAGTGTTATAAAACACGATTGACAGAGACATGATCCCACATCAAAATGTACGCCATCCGGAGAGGGAAACCTTAGGCCGAGGGGCCTATATAGGGGTGAAACAGGGAGAGAGACTGGCTTCCTGAATGGGTTGTACCCGGAGACAGGGCGTCTGGGTGGTCCTACGTATCCCATGAGGATGGGAATCAAGTTGAACGTAGTCCCCAATGGGTCTTAGTTTATGGTCATAGAGGTCGGACCATGGGAGCCCCAAAGGACGCCAGATTGCATCTTTGTACCCCTGATATGCAAAGGTACACTGAGGGATAGAGCCAAAAGTGTCAATATTCCACCTGGACATGATGGGGTGGAAATATGATGTGAATCATGCAACCAACATTCAAGGACTGAAGGGGCTGGCGTGACGACAGAGGATTACTGCTGACCATGTTCGCAACACAGCATCCTGTCATGTTAGCCTGAAGTGAGGACTAACAAACGAGCATCGACCGCTGACCATATTCGCAACGCGGGATTTTATCGATTTGTTGTCCAAAACCCTCGGGGGCGTTGGCCCGTATCGGTAGGAGAGCCCTTGGGAATTGTATCAAGGCCGTTCTTGGGGGTCCCTCTGGGTGTGAAAGGTGATGGAAGTCCGAATAGAGGGGAACACGAAGCTTGACAAGTGGAAGGAACTTGATCAAGTTGAATCTGACACTCTTGGTCCTAGACTAGAGTGATCTTAATACATGGGTGAACCACTGCAAGGAGTCAAGGGACTCAACTTTGAGGGTGATCGAGAGCTGGCAGGTTCCCGGGGGAAGGGGGCATGGTGCCCAAAGCCTTGTATCATACCTACATATCCCCCTTCTGGGGAGGGATGGGCCAAGTGGCCTAGGTGACAGGGAGATCAGGAGATCTCTAAGAGGTGGGGCTAGACCCGAAGCCTAGACATTCAGGTGGTCCTACGTATCCCATGAGGATGGGAATCAAGCCACACATAGTTCTGAAGGGTGCCTTTTAATGTCATGCAGGACAAGGAACAAGGGGACTGAACCTCAGAATGGGGGAGTGCGTGGTGCAGCTATTGCAAACCCGACGTGAATGAGGACGTAGTCCCTCACTGCGCCACGTAGCCCTGTAATCAGGGTCCTGAAGGCAGGATTAGATAGATAAATTTGCTGAACTCAAGCTGGTCCCGGAGGCAAGGGGTCCGAGCATTCCTACGTATCCTATCGAGATAGGAATCACGCTTAACGTAGTTCCAGATGAGAATCTTAGTTTATGGTCTTAGAGCTCGGACCGTGGGTGGTGACAACTCCCGAGTAAGCACATATGTCCACCCAATCCCTAAGCCCACGTGAGATAAACTCGGTGTGGGAAACAAGGGGGGTATCCTCATCGCAATACTTGGGGCATCCATCAAAGGGGAGTCAGCGGAGATTTTTGAAGGACACCTTTGATGCAGCTTGTTCTCCCAACGTGTAGACGTGCACGGAGGAAAAGTACCAAGAATTCTGAAACTCTACTTGGACATGATGAATTGATTAAGGGTGTGAATCGTGTGCCCGGCATTTGGGATTAATGGGTTGGCATGGAGATAGAGGAAAATTGTTAACCATGATGGAAACACAGCGTCCGTATCACGTTAGTCTGAGGTGAGAACAACAAACGAGCATTGACCGCTGACCATATTCGCAACGCGGGATTTTATCGATTTGTTGTCCGAAACCCTGGGGGCGTTGGCCCGTATCGGTAGGAGAGCCCTTGGGCATTGTATCCAGGCCGTTCATGGGGGTCCCTCCAGGTGTGAAAGATGATGAAAGCCCTGATGCGGGGATACACAAAGCCTGGAAAGCGGGTGAGGACGTGTCCGAGTAAAGCTTGGCATTCCAGGTAATAAACCAGAGTACACTTAAGCACATTGGTGAACCGCCGAAGAAGGGATCGACGAAATAGCTCAGTAGGGGGGAAACATGGCGTGGTCATTACGAGACCATCATGAATGAGGACATAATCCCACACCACACCATATAATCCTCTCATGGAGGAAGGATAAGCCAAGGGGCCAGGATGGGATGATGATTCCCGAGAGATGGGGCTGGACCCGAATCTTAAACATCCAGGTGGTCCTACGTATCCCATGAGGATGGGAATCAAGCCACACGTAGTTCTGAAGGTGTAGTTTAACGTCATACAGGACGAGAAAGGGAGTAATATACCTCTAAACAAGGGAGGTGTATGGTATGGCGGAGAAACCGACTTGAATGAGGGAATAGTCCCACACCACACCATATACTCCTATAAGAGGGGACCTGGGTCGTGGCATGGAAAGGCCAAGGGGCCTAAGGTCACGCATCAGTCAGGAAGGCCTAACTGGTTTGCAGTTTAACGTCTTACATGAGGACGAGGGTCGGGGACCTGAGAAGGCCAAGGGGTATGAGGCTGGGCCTCGTAAGGGCAGTCGTATGGCATGGTACATGATCCCGACGTGAATGTGGACGTAGTCCTACACCATACCGTACACTCCGAGTAAGAAGAGACCTAGGCTGTGGCCCAGGAAGGCCAAGGGGACTAAGGTCAGACATTAGTCAAGAAGGCCTGAATGGTTTGTAGTTTAATGTCTTACATGAGGACGGGGCCGGGGGCCCGAGGAGGCCAAGGGGCCTGAGGTCAACCATCAGTCAGGAAGGCCTAACTAGTTTGCAGTTTAACGTCTTACATGAGGACGAGGGTCGGGGACCCGAGAAGGCCAAGGGGCCTGAGGCTAGGCCTCGTAAGGGGAGTCGTACGGCATGGTACATGATCCCGAAGTGAATGAGGACGTAGTCCTACATCACACCGTACACCCTTATGAGGAATCCTGGGCCGTGGGCCTGATCGCTAGCACCACATGGGGGAAGTTTTTCACCTCGGGATGGGGTAGAATGAATCACTATTCTTGATGCCTGGGACATCTTGGGGTGGACCCGAAAATCAAGGACACTGTTGACCATGTTCGAAACACAGCGTTCCTATAGTGACCTGTATAGGGGCAAAAAATGACCGTCGACCGCTGACCAAACTCGCGACGCGGGACTTGTATCAGATTGTTGCTCGAAAACCCTCGGGGGCGTTGGCCCATATCGGTAGGAGAGCCCTTGGGCGTTGTATCCAGGTCGTTCTTGGGGGTCCCTCTGGGTGCGAAAAATGACGAAATCTCAGTCAAGGAGTGGGTGAAGCATAGTTGTATCCATCCACGAAAGGGGAAAACACCTCCAGGGGGGAATGTGCAGCCGGGTCGAGGCTTTCTCGATGTGGGTCAGGGCATAAGTGTGCACCCTGCCATGTCTTGACCCGAGGGGAAGATTTTGGCTTTTGGGCTGGGCCAACGGACGAAATGTCCGGGCGTTCCTACGTATCTCATAAGGATGAGAATCAAGCCATACGCAGTTCTTGAAGGCCATGCAGTTTAGCGTCATGCGGTGAGGACGTGGGAGGATAGAAGAATGGGAGTAGGTGCATGGTGTGACCCTTACAATCTTTGTGCGAGCGGGGTTGCATAATCGGGGCCAAGAAAGCCTACTCCCTGCTACACAAAGATCCTCCAAGAAAACTCCAAGAAAACTATTCCTAGGGGGATAGTGGAAGGGAAAAGATTGGGGCTGGGCTCAAGACGAGGTGTCCGAGCGTTCCTATGTATCTCATAAGGATGAGAATCAAGCCACACGTAGTTCTAGAAGCGCAGTTTAACGTCATGCGGGACTAAAAGAAGCACCTCATTTGGGGACATGTACGGTACGACAAGTAATCCGACGTGAATGAGGACGTAGTCCTACACCAAACCGTACACCCCGGGTAAGAGATTGGGCGGAGAGGTCCAAGAAGGCCAGGGGGCCTAAGGTCAGGTATTGGTCAAGAAGGCCTGACTGGTTTGCAGTTTAACGTCTTACATGAGGACGAAGACGTAGTTTATGGTCGTGTAGGACTTTACGATTTAGAGTCATGTTGGACTATAGTGTCCAGTTTAAGGTCATGCGGGACCGTTTCACAGTTTATCGTCTTGCTGGACGAAGATGCAGTTTAAGGTCGTGCGGGACCATTTTTCAGTTTATCGTCTTGCTGGACGAAGATGCAGTTTAAGGTTGTGCAGGACCATTTCACAGTTTATCGTCTTGCTGGACAAAGATGCAGTTTAAGGTCGTGCGGGACCATTTTCAGTTTAAGGTCGTATAGGACCTTCACGCATTTTAGGGTCATGCTGGACCTCTCCCCCCCTTTTTTTGCCCTAAGCAAAGTACCTCTTGAGGAACATGGAATTGGTGGGGGGGTAATATGCTCTCCATCCGTTGTCACCAAGGAGTATTCTCCATTGGGGTAAACCTTATGGATGATATAAGGCCCTTCCCATTTGGGTTCTAACTTGGGAGGTTTCCTACCGGGAATCATTGGCGCTCGAAGGGCCAATACCAGGTCACCCTGTAGAAAAGAGCGGAGACGAACCTTCTTGTCAAAGCCTCTCGCTATGTTGTCCTGATGCCTTTCAAGATTGTGCAGGGCACAAAGCCGGTTCTCGTCCAGTGCCTCTAATTCAGCTAGACGGATCTCGGCTACCTCGTCTGATGTCTGGTGATCATAAACTGCAGTGCGTAGCGACGGCAGCTGGATCTCAATGGGTAGGACGGCCTCAGCTCCATACACCCGGGAATATGGGGTCACCTGGGTAGAGTTGTGAGTCGTCGTCCGGTAAGCCCAGAGGGCGTTGGGGAGCTTGTCTGGCCAACTCTTCTTGTTCTGACCAACCATCTTCTGCAGAATGTTAGAGAGGGTCTTGTTGAACGCCTCGATCTTTCCATTCGCCTGTGCATGGTAGCGGGAGGTATGGTTCGACCGGATGTCGTACTTAGCATACAATTTCTTCAATTCAGCTGCTCGGAAGTTGGTGCCGTTATCGGTGAGAACAGTGTGAGGGACTCCAAACCGGTGGATAATGTTAGAGCTCACAAAGTCAACGATGGAACGGGCCTTGACCTCTTTGAGTGGAACTGCTTCTTCCCACTTGGAGAAGAAATATGTGGCAGTCAAGATGAACCTACACTGGCGGGCTGTTGCCGGTGGATACGGTCCCACTACATCAAGTCCCCATACCGCAAATGGCAAAGAGTACTTGGTGGGGTGGAGGGGCTCTGGCGGCCGATGCAAGAAGTTGGCATGTACTTGGCACGCGTGGCATCTCTTGGCGTATCCAATACAATCGTGGATCATAGAGGGACAAAAGTACCCCAACCTCCGGATTTGATGGGACAGTTTCGGCCCAGCTTGATGGGAGCCACAGGAACCGGCGTGAACCTCTTGCATAACTTGAGGTATCTCCCCTCCTTGGATGCAAAAGAGGAGGACACCATCGAAACTCCGCTTATAAAGGATCTGTTCCTGACTGGGGCCGCTCCGGAGGGTAAATTGCAGCGCGCGGCGTCGGATCCGCTCACGTTCGGCCCGATCGTCCGGGAGCTGACCATTTTGGAGATACTCGACAAAAGGTGCTCTCCAGTCGGGGGTGGTTTCAACCACTACGTCTGATGAACTAGGGACTCCCGATACGGAGGGTCCGGCGGTGAGATGACTTACCCGCAGGCTATCACGGTTTTCTTGGGTGACGGGGGTAATGACTCTCCGGTGGGCCACGTGTATGACCAAATCATCTTGCTCGGGTTCTGCGAGCGACGCGGCTAAGCCAGCCAGGGCGTCCGCTTGGCCATTCTGTGACCGTGGGACATGGGTAACCTCCGGTCGAGAAGAGAACTGGGCCATTAGTAGGAGGGTGTATTCCAGCAATGGTGCAAGCTCTGGCTTCCTAACGACGTAGTCGCCATTAACCTGCTTGATTACCAGCTCGGAATCTCCCTTCACATGTAGATGGGGAACATGGATCTCAAGGGCCAACTCGAGGACGGTGATGAGAGCCTGGTACTCTGCCTCATTGTTCGTACAACCTTCTGACAACAGGAACGAGTATGGTAGGACGGCTTGCGCCGGGGTAATGAAGACAACACCCAGGCCCAATCTGTTGAGCTTGGGATCATTGAGCTTCCTGCCAGTGGGGCTCCTGGAGGCGTCGTCGAAATGCATTTGCCAACATGGGGTAGCATGATCGACCGAGAGGATCGTCTCATTAGGGAAATCCAGGTCCGGGGATTGATCCGTGGAGGTTGGATGGGCCGCTAAAATGTCTGCCAACGCATGTCCCTTAATGGCTTTCTGAGGTATAAACCTGATGTCAAACTGCTGAAGAATCACCGCCCACCGTGCTATTCGGCCTGTCAGCATGGGACGGCTCAGGATGTACTTCAGTGGGTCTACCCGGGAGACCAATTTCACCTCGTGGTGCTGCAGGTAATGTCGTAACTTCTGCACGGCGAAGACGAGCGCAAGGCAGCTCTTTTCGATAGGGGAGTATCTGACCTCCGTATCGAGAAGTATGCGGCTAAGATAGTAGAGACTATTCTCAGTACCCTCATTATTCTTCTGGGCGAGCAGCGCACCGAGGGATCTCTCCAGGGCGGTCACGTAAAGGACCAGCGGCTTTCCGGAGACGGGTGGCATCAAAACCGGAGGTTGGAGCAGATACTGCTTTATTTCCTCGAAGGCGGTCCGACACTCCTCATCCCATTCATAGGTGGAGCCCTTCTTCATGAGCAGGGAAAAGGTCTTACACTTGCCGGCCAGATTCGCAATGAATCGGCATATATAGGCTAAGTGGCCTTGAAGGCCTCGGAGCTCCCGAATGTTACTCGGGGGAGGCATTTGGCTGATGGCCTTGATCTTCTCCGGGTCGATTTCTATGCATCGGTATCTGACAACAAAACCCAGAAACTTCCCGGAGGTGACCCCAAAAGCACAATTCAGCAGGTTCATCTTCAGGTGACGAGAACAGAGGAAGCCGAACACTTTCTCAAGGTCTCTGAGATGGTCCTGGCGCCAGCATGATTTGACTACATGGTCATCCACGTAGCATTCCACCAATGTCCCGAGGATCGGTTTGAATATGCGATGCATGGCCCTCTGATAAGTAGCACCTGCATTTTTCAAACTGAATGGCATTACCTGGTAGCAAAAGGTCCCCTGGGGAGCCCTGAAGGCAGTGGACTCCTCATCTTCGGGGGCCATCTGGATCTGGTTATTCCCGGAATACCCATCCATGAAAGAGAGGGATTGGAACCCGGCCGTGGCGTCAATCTACAGCTCCGTCACTGGGAGTGGGAAGTCATCGTTCGGGCAGTGGCAATTATGGTCGCGGAAGTCGATACAGACTCTGATCTGCCCATTCTTCTTCCTAACTGGCATAATGTTAGCAAGCCACTTGGGGTACTGGACCTCCTTAACGAAGTTGGCTTTGATTAGCTTATCAACTTCGGCCTCAACCATGGCACCATGAGAAGGGTGCATCTTCCTGGGAGGCTGCTTAAACCCACGATGTTTTGCCGGGAGGCCCAGACGGTGGACGGCCACTTGGGGATCCAACCACGACATCTCATTGTAACTCCAGGCAAACACATCACGGTGCTGTTTGAGGAAGTCCACGTACTGCTGCCGCTCCTCGAGGGACATGGCTGCACTGATCAATGTGGGTCTCGGATCTGCCTCGCTACCAAGGTTCACCTGTACCAGTTCATCAACCGTGGTAGAGACGCCTTATTCAAAGGCTGGGGGAGCATCCTCCAAGTCTTCCTCCCCACCCGTGGGGGGACTTCCCGCGATGGGGGGGGCTTCTGGGCTATCAAAATCCGAGGGGCAGCTCGTGCCGTCTTGGGCAGAAGCGGTCATCACATCGGGAGACTCGATTGCCATTGGGACCATAGCAATAAAGGCAGTCGACCCTATCCCATCTGGCCATCGGCCTAAAGGGCCACGTTTGATGATATCAAATAAGTGGTGACGAGTCGGCCTGAGTCGGTTAATTCCCGCCCGACGGGAGAGACACGTATAGAGCACCGTCGTTGTCATGAGCTTGACGTCCCGGTACCATACATGGGTAGGGGTTTTTGGGATGACTTGAGCCTGGTTGATGTAGGTGTACGAGGTGATTTTCCATTGTCGCTTGGACATGGGAACATGCCTTCCTTGCGTACCCGAAACAATGAAACATTGTCCCATGTCGGGGGTCGTGGCCTCCAACTGGTGGATCGGGAGGATGTAGGCGTCATCCATGCTTGCCCAGGGATCACTTGTGATCGGGGCGAGCTCATCCTCGCTTACCAGGATTTGCTTGTCCTTACTTTTGTAATAACCCGCATCCAGATAGCGGGCCTCACAAGAAGCGAAAGGGGACGCGTCTCCTAGGAGCACGCCTACTCGACCGTTGAGCAAGTACTTGAGGCACTGGTTATACGACGAGGGGACCGCTGCATGCAGATTGAGCCATGGCCTACCCATCAATGCGTTGTAAGCGATGTCCTGAGAAACAACCATAAACTCGGTACTGGCAATTAAGCCACCGAACTGAGTCTTCAGGCGGATCTTGCCGACCGGGGTTTGCTCTGTCCAGTCGTACCCCTGGATCCTGAGGTCATAGGGAGTTAAATCACCTTCGGACAGACCCAGCTATCGCAGCGTCCGTGTCGGAATTAGATTGATTCCGGACCCTGTGTCAACGAGGCAACGGTAGACTTCCAAACCATTGAAGTGGCCAGTGATATACAGTGGGCGAATGTGCCCCTGTATAGGAGGGTCCTCATCTGCACCGGAGAACGAGATAACAGCCTGACATTCGGCGTTTTCGATCGTCTCGGTATGGAAGGCTTCGGCAGCTGCTACTTCCGTCTCGAACTGGAGGGGACTCCTTAGGGCCTCGGCGAGTGCCTCGTGCATTTCATATGACAGGAGAAGGGCCTCAAGGATGGAGAGCCTCACCGGGATGCCGGCCAGGTGCTTCAGAACATCGTACTTTCGTGCCAAACGCGAACCTCTGCTTACAGGGGGTCGTTCGGCATTTGGATACACAACGGGTCCGGCTGGCTGGACCAGCGATTGACTAGTACTGGGTACATCTTGCTGCCTACCAGTAGAAGCCTGAAGAGTAGTCGCCGGCCTAAGATCGGATAGCGGAGGCTGGCCTGTAGCAGGGCAAGACTGTCTGTGATATGAACGAGGCGACTCTCCCCGATCCAGAAGTACGAACGGTGGTGGAGGTAGATCCGAGAGTGTTGGATGGGTCTGCCCGTGCTGAGATCTGCGCTGAGCCTGCTGCCTGGTCTCGGTAGCATGCACGGCTTGGACACAAGTGCCTGCTGACGTACCTCGATGACCGGTGCGATTTCGATTCCGCTGACGTTGACGTCGGCTGGAAACGTTGGGGAGGTCTGCCTGGGGTTCCCCCTCGTCGGGAGTCATATAGGGATTTACCAGCTCCACGGTGTTAACCGAAGCGTACCCTTGGATATCGCTCGAGGAGTCATCCACCACTGGGCAGATTCTGGGAGGGATCCCCATTTCGGTGGGCATAATGTCGCCGAGAGTGCGGGATGACGACGGCACTGGCGGTGCACGTTGCTTCTTCTTGCGTCACTGCTGCTTGCCCTTTTGCGCAGAGGTCGACTGTGAAGACGATGCGGAGGCACCGGCTACTTCTTCTGAAGGTTCCGACTGCTTCAGGCGCGCCCGGATGATACCCTGGGCACGGACGACGGTTTTTCGTGCCATCCAGTCGTCATATTTCTGGGATCTGCGGCTAGGGACCTGCTGCCACTCACCTCCACTGTCGCTGCCGATCTCTGATCCTGCAAAGACACCTTCCACTTGCGCTGGTGCTGGGCCCAACTTGACTATGTTGTTGTTGACCTGGTCCTGAAGCCAGTCTTTAAACACAAAGTATCGCTTGAGGGTGTGCCCCAGGATCCGATGATAAGGGTAGTAGTTGGGGTGATCGGTGAGATGCGCCTCTGCCGGTCTTCTGCACTCAGGCAGACGCACAATCCCTTGCTCTAGAGCACTTCGGAAGTAGCCAGGGACCTGATTTTCGTTGAACGAATAGGTCGGGTACCTTCTTTCCGGATAGGGGGCCCTGGGGGCCTCGTCCTGATGAGGGGCCGGAGGGGCCTTCCTAGGAGGCGGCGCCTGATTGTCTCGCCTAGGTGGCGGTGGCGCATTGCGCGGGGGAACCTGTCGGTTCTGAGGCGATCGCTGCTGGGCAGGAGCTTGTGCTTGAGGTGGAGGACCTCTGCGGGGTTGCGGGGGTGGTGCTGCCGGCAGCAATTCCAGCTGCCTCGGGGCTTCTATTTGAGCCACCGCGGCGGGTTTAGCCTTGGCGGTCCTCCTGGCTGGGATCATAGGGGGCAACAAACGTGCCTGACTGGCCTATTGCAGGGCTTCCTCGAGACGTTGAGCCTTGTCCGAAAAATCTCTGAACCCTCCATGGTAGTTATGGGTAATCAAGAAGGGAACCAGCTCTGTCTTGACGTTCCTCACACACATCGTCAGTAATTGCTCCTGAGTCAATGGCATATCGAGGGAATACATAAGCCCCTTCCACTGGGTGATGAAGTCTGCGACTCGCTCATCATGCCTTGGCTTGCACTTGAAGAGGTCTGCAATGCTGGTCTTTCGCGTGGTGGAGCTGAACTGGTATAAGAACTGTCGGCGAAGATCCTCCCAACCGGTCACTGATCCGATAGGGAGCTGGCTGTACCAGACAAATGCCGGACCTTCTAATGTCTGTACGAAACATCGGGGCTTGGCGGCTTCTTGCTAAGCCAAGGTCCCCAGCATGGGGCCACACCTGGAAGAAAAATGAACCAAGTGCTGGGGCGGGTCCCCTGTCCTGTTAAAGGGCAAGAAAGTGGGGTTTCCAAAACCCGGAGGTGCGGGCATATCATCCACCGACGCGGGATAGGGCTTGCCATCCGGTGGGACCGCCACCTGCCGCGTTTCCAACGCCTCGAGGCGGGCTGTGAGTGCCGCAATAAGGTCCTCCGGGTGGGGGTCCATGTCATGACGGGGATCCCTAACCACAAGTGCATTGCCAGGTTCTTCAACACGGTAGACGGCTTCGGCCGATCGTGGGTCAACTGGATGGACGACCTGCGGGGCGACTAGGGGAACCTGGGTTGGGTTCTTCAGATTGTCCCGTCGCTCAGGGGGGTTTGGCGAGACGTATCGTGCCCTCTTGACGTATGTTCCGGCTTCTGCCCTGTCTGTGGCAGAAGCATGATCAGGGTGGCCCGGAGGCATCTCGCCGGGGGGGGGGGGGGAATTTTTCCTGTCCCTGCTGCCCCGGCCTGGGATTACCATAGTCGGGTCGTCGCTCTGCGGCGCGTTCAGCCAAGAGTTCGTCAACCAGCCTTTTCTGCTCAGCAAGCTACTGGCGTAACGTGGCCTTCTCGGGATCTTCGTCCGTTTTCTGCACAGAGGCGGATGGGTCGGAGTGCTTGATTGTTCCGACGTTCTCCTTACCCTTGCCAGTGCTTCGACCGGGTACCATCGACTCGGTGGGTACGGGGAGACCTAGCAGGTTCCTCTGATGACGGGTAACTGTCCCTGACGGGTCGAGCAGCGGCGGTACGCCCTCGGATGGTAAGTCTCCATCAAGGAACTCAAGCTCATCTTCCTTATCCACAACTTCGGTCATGTGGACTGTGACCACTCTTGAGGGCATATCCTCGATGTCGCATAGCGAATCGGGCTGCCGTCGGATAGGGTCGAAGAGGAGAGCGGCATAGTGTCCCCAACCACAGACTTGCACATGGGGGGTGGCTTCCCTGACAATTCTGCGGAGTGCTTTATGACTCTGAACGCATTTTCGTTGAAGGGCACTCTGGTGGCCTGGCGACTCGGGGTGCTGGGCCACAAGAAGTGCGGCTTCATTGATCAGGCGGCACTGCTCGCCGATTTCTTCGAAGTGCTCACGACTTCTGGGGTACACCACCCATTCATAACGGAGGCGGAAGTGTGTCGCCCACAGGGTTCGACAAAAGCACCCCACGTCTTCAGGGGTAAGAGACTCTGGTATGCGGAAATTCAGTTCCGCCGTCGGCCAGAACTTCTCCGGAAAGTAATCCGCTGCAAGGATACTCCAGAAGCTCCTAGGCTCGGACTCAGGGTCTGGCCTTGTGTTGCCCCACTCGTCAACCGGGGGCGGCTGAGGGACCGGTAGCGGTACCGAGGCGGAAATTTGGGATAGTAAGCTCGGCGGTGGAGAATATGGCAAACGAGCTGACTGGCCACTGAATTCCGGGCCGTCCTCCGAAGAGTGAGGTGACCTGGCCACGATGTCACGATACGATGGGCTGATAACCACACCTTCCGGAACAGGAGCCGCGGCTACCAGCGACAGGTCGTGTCGTCTCTCTACCGTTGTTGGCCCCCAAAATAACTCTACGTGATCTCTGGTAGAGGTAGCAGGCTCTTCTGGTGACAGAGGCGGTGATTGCGTGGTTGAGACATACAGAATTCCCAGGATTTCTTCCTCCTGGATGTACCTGCGGAGAGAGAAGGGAATCCGGTGGACCTCAAATTCTGGGAGAATGAGGCTAACGCGTCTGGTTCCGGCCCTAGTCCCTGATACGGAGGAGCGGGGAGAAGGTTCCATCACTGAATCGCATTCTGCTTCCGAGTCGGAGAAGCGGGTAGGTTTGATCTCCTCCTGGGCCTTCCCAGGATTATTCTTGTGGCGGCGACGACCCGCTCTTCTGCCCCGGGGTGGCTCTTCAGGATAGGGTTGACCCCTATCAGGCAGCCTCAGGGCGGTGCTGGTTCCGTGGAGGAGAGGGCCCCCACTCGAGATAGCCGGGGTGCGAGGGGCACCGGGGCAGATGTCGAAGGGTACATGGGGAGGACCTTCATGGTCGATGCGGGTGGAGCGAGGCCGACCTTCGCTCCTCGAGTTGCTGGGGCGAGGAGGACCTTCGCCGGTTGCAGAGAGGACGTAGGGAGGCCCCCCACGTTGGAGAGGCACCAGATGGACGGTGCCTTCAAGTTGGAGGCCGGGGGCAGGAGGATGGACTCCATACCCTGTAAGGTGGGTGCGGGAAGTGTTTCCGCACTGAGCGTCATTGTCGCGGAGCAGGTCTTCCTGCAGGATGGGGGTAGCACGAGGAATGCCTCCATGAAGAACCTCGGAGCGGGGAAGGCCCACGCTCTGTGGAGTAGTGGTACGGGGAGGACCTCCGTACTGGGTGACATTACCGCGGGTTAACTCGCGGCGATCACCACCTGGGCCTGCAACCCGGAGAGTCAACCCAGCCTACCCGTGGGGCGGTTGGGGTCTCGATCCTGGTTGGGTGAAGGAGTGCCCCTGCTCAGTGTATGCAGGGTCTTCACAATACACGTCGGCGGTGGCTCGGGCCACTGGAGCTGTCGACGTTGACGCGCCTAGGCGAGCATCCTCAGCCCGTGCCCGGCGCTGACGTCGGGTCAGGCGAGCTGGTGCAGGTGGTGCAGGGTCATAGTCTGCCTGCTCTTCCTGCGGGGCCGGACGGCGGCGCTGACGCGGCTGGGTGGGAACTCTCGTCTGGGGCCCTCGGGTCGGGTTCCTGAGCGGGCTGAGCCGGACGGCGCCCGCCTCTTCAGCGTAAGGCGAGGAGTCGTCAAGGAGTTCCAGAGACAAGCTCCCGAAACAGTTGAATGTTGGGGTGGGGAGCACAGGCTCCCTGTGCGGCCTGTTAGGGCGGCGTTGATGGCGGGGCCTGGAGGCCTCCAGGTCCAGGCGGGCCATATCCCGGGTTGGGATGACCCCTTCTTCCTCAAACCTGCGCACGAGGCTGTCGATCACCCTTCGATGGATGACCTCTGATAGGGAAAGGGGGCGTGGGCGCCCCGTATTCCGCGATGTGGCGGCCGTCGTGGCGGTAACGGTGCTTCGTGGAATGGCTGTCGTGGTGTTGCCCCTGCCCCTGCGTGGGTGAGGAGCGGATGGTGACCGAATCACTGAAACAGCAACCTGGTTCCTGAGAAACGAAAGGATCAACTCATCAGTATTGAGAGGAAAAGGATTGACAGCCGGTGCCCCAGCAATCTTCCATTCTCCATGTCTGTGAGAAGGATCCACGCCGATACGCTGTAGAACGGAGTGCCCCATGTTCTACTGCCCCGACTTCCGGCGAGTTTCACGACAGGCCCACTATTTGCTTGGCGGGACCAGGCACCGGATATCTGGATCCGGTGACACGTCAATCTACTGGTGTCTCAGACGCTACTAATCTCCATATTGAGGAGAAGAATTTCACGTCGGGTTCACCATTTCTGTTTCCAACACTTTCGCCGGGGCGCGCGCCCGTCCGTCCGCGGGGGAGGACGCGCTGCGCTTCTGTTTCCCCGCATTCCCGCTTTCCAAAGGCGGGCGGCATTCGCTCCTTATTCAGGGACGTCTGCTTCTTGATCGAAACGGGATGATGGGATGTCGGTTCTTCCTCCTGTGGATTCCTCCTCAGAACTCATCACCTAGTCTGGGTCTCCCTTATAGATTTAATACGTAGTTCGTGAAACCCTTCCCAGTGCCATGTTTCCATGGACGGCAGTTAATTACACTACTTCTGTCGGGATATTCCAAAGGGTCCAGTCAGGGCAGCAACCTTCAGTCAGGGGAGTAGTCACGTTGAGGCATCAGTAGCGTGTCTGGATGCTGGGGTACCTGGCATGTCTGTCTGTTATCCTTGACCACAAGGCTTCTCGAGGGCGTGGAAGCCCGAGGCATCCCACATCGAGCGCGGGGAATTATATGTCATAGACATATATCTGAGGTTTTCCTCAGCTTCCTGTTCTCAACACAGGGTATGCCACAAGTTTAACGTCCAGCGGAGACAGATCAACCCAACCAGAGCATTAGCTAGGATAGATCGGATTGAGGCATCCTCCTTGAAGGGATGTCGCCACCGGGGCCAGCCCGTGGGCGACAGTGAAGTTGGGCTTGAGCCTTGATGAGGTTTCCTACGTATCCCCGTGGCAGGGAATCAAAGTCCACGTAGTTCGGGATGACGTCGATAAGCTGAAGTGAAGGTGGACCTTGGCCCGATGGGTATCGTCAGCGTACCGACGTGAAAGTAGACCTGTGGGTCCACTAATGGTGGGCTTGAACCTTGGGAAGGTTTCCTACGTACCATGCCTTGACATGGATCAAAGTCCTCGTAGTTCAGATTGGGGAATACAGTTTAACGTCGTGCTGGACGATAGTGAACCCTGACGTGAATTAAAGACAGGCATTGGGTGTCGGTGAACCGACGTAAATGAGGGACCATGGTCCAATGGGAGATGGGGGCTTGGCACACCGGCAAGGAGACGGTCTGGGCCAATGCTCGTTGGTCTTGAACCTCAGGGAGGCTTCCTACGTACCATGCCTTGACACGGATCAAAGCCCTCGTAGTTCGGGTTAGTCACAACGGCTTGTCGTCGAACTGGAATTGCAGTTTTAACGTCATGCTGGACGTAGGTAGAACACGACGTGAATTGGATGATGGGTGGGCTTGAACCTCATAGAGGCTTCCTACGTACCATGCCTTGACATGGATCAAAGACCTCGTAGTTCCGGTAATGCTCAGTTTAACGTCATGTTGGACGGGAATGTGACCCGACGTGGGAGAACGACCGGTGGGCTTGAACCTCGTGGAGGCTTCCTACGTACCATGCCTTGACATGGATCAATGACCTCGTAGTTCCGGGGTGAAACCCGACTTGAAAAAACGACGGGTGGTCTTGAACCTCGTGGAGGCTTCCTACGTACCATGCCTTGACATGGATCAAAGACCTCGTAGTTCCGGGGTGAAACCCGACGTGAAAGAACGACGGGTGGGCTTGAACCTCGTGGAGGCATCCTACGTACCATGCCTTGAAATGGATCAAAGACCTCGTAGTTCAAGAGGGGTTTGTCGGTGAACCGATGTGAAAGTAGACCTGTGGGTCCACTGGTGGTGAGCTTGAACCTCATAGAGGCTTCCTACGTACCATGCTTTGACATGGATCAAAGACCTCGTAGTTCAAAGGACGAGTCCGTCGGTGAACCAACGTGAATGTAGACCCGGGGGTCCACTATTGGTGGGCTTGAACCTCATAGAGGCTTCCTACGTACCATGCCTTGACATGGATCAAAGTCCACATAGTTCACAAGGGAATGCGCAGTTTAACGTCATGCTGGACGGGAATGAGACCCGACGTGGAAGAACAACGGGTGGGTTGAACCTCGTGGAGGCTTCCTACGTACCATGCCTTGACATGGATCAAAGACCTCGTAGTTCCGGTAATTCGGGGTCAGGGTCGGTGCTCACTCTAAGCCCACGTGAGTCATGCTCGGTGTGAGAAACAGGAGGTCGCAAGGACATGACGATCACGTCGCGAAGGGTGCATCCGTGAGAAGCGAAGAGGGGATTACGCGTTGAGCAGCCCATGGTGTTGGGCCTTACTCCAGGATGGAGGCCCACGGCGCGACAGAGCGCGGGAAAGATGGACATTGGTCCAACGATGGGAGGTGCCTCGTTCCCTATCACGCCCTCCACTGACCTTGGTAGTGGGGGAGTACGGAGATGCACAGGTGCGATCATCCGTACGAAGGGTTAGGGGGTTACGCTCTGAGGCAGCCCTTCCCCTACAAACATATGCCACTCTGACAAGGAGGACCTCATTCCATGTGCGGAAGAGTTCCATTCCCGTGGAGACGAGTGGTGTAAAAAATGTTCGAGTTGGGGGGACCCTTCGCGAGGGGCACGAGGTCGGATCACAGTTTAACGTCATGTGTTAAGGACGTGGTGCTTGGCATTTTAACGTCATGCAGCTCGGACGAGGTGGGTTCACTCCACACCCCTAGGACTTACATAATCGGTACCCTCTGGTCCTTGGGGAAGGGAAGGTACCGGTAAGGCCATGGTTAAGGGGGGTCGTGGAACACATCACCGGGGGGGGGGCCACGTTAGCGTGGCTATGCAAAGAAGCAATAGCCGTTAGCGTGCCTATGCGAAGAAGCATTAGGCGAAGCAACGCTACGGGTGGTATTGTCCATGGGACTTTGAAATCACATCGTGCAAAGCTGGAGGGCCGCACGGGAAGAGGAATTGCTAAGTAGATGAGTGTGCTTTGCGAAGTGGAGTGCCTTGGCCTTAGCATGTGGCATAGGTGTGAGTTGAAGGTGCTTCGCGAAGTGGAACAGTGTTCGCAGAGCACTGCCTCGTGAGGAAGGGGTGCTTCGCGAAGCAGGGTCCTGCGAAGCAGCGTGCTTCGCGATGCATAGTGATCCTGCCTTGGCATAGGGATCACTTGCATGGGTTGGGTGTTTCGCGAAGCATAAACACTCCGCGGCTGCCCGGGTTCCCTCAGGAATCCCCTTCCTTCATGAACGCCCTTGAGCTTCACGAAGGGCATCCCTCTCGGAAGAGGGGCTCAAAACGAGACAAAGCAGAGTCGTCTCGCGAAGTAGAAATACCTCGCGGAGCTCATGATTCCCGGGGCAAAGAGTGCTTCGCGATTCGAGAGAGGAGAAGCCGAAAGGTCGGATCGTTTTTTTGGGGACTCAGGGGGAGTCCAGTATTTATAGGGAAGGGGCGCCGCGAAGCAGGGCTCGCGCGCCGCCTCCGGTGCTTCGCGGCGGCTCGCGAACGTCAAATGGGTTCGCAGAGCATTACCGCCTCTGGTGCTTCGCGGCGGCTCGCGAACGTAAAATGTGTTCGCGGAGCATTACCGCCTCTGGTGCTTCGCGGCAGCTCGCGAACGTCAAATGGGTTCACGGAGCATTACCGCCTCTGGTGCTTCCCGGCGGCTCGCGAACGTCAAATGGGTTCACGGAGCATTACCGCCTCTCGTGCTTCGCGGGGCCGCGAGGGTTGTGGGCGCTTCGCGCTGGTGCTTCGCGGTAGGGCTTCGCAGCTTTGCTTCGCGAGGCAGCGCGCCAGCTGTCTTTTTCCTTCAATTATTTAGGGCCGTATTTTTGGCGCCAACAGTTACCTTCAAGGAAGAATCATCCTTTTTGATGCAAACTTTATGTTCATTTGCCTCATCTTGCATTTCAGCTTCGTACATCATCATTATACCAATCATCTCTCTGATGGTTAGATTTTTGACAAGTGTTGATTGTCTGATTTCAATATAGATACAATTCTATCGAGTAGGAATTACCCTCAGTACAATTAATGACTGATCAGCATGCTTGATAGGTCCTCCTTGAGCTATTATATTATTAACAATTTCTGTCAGTATCCCATTCATTGGGGTAATGATTTCACCTTCAAACATTCTGAAAGCATCAAATTTCAATTTGACAGTTTCATATCTCATTTGTATCACATTTTCTGTTCCATTGTATGCCACAACTATTGTTTTCCACATCTCATATGTTGTCAGGTACTAAGATACTCTATTAAATTCATCTGGTCCTAGACTGTAGATGATTTCATTCATAGCCTTCGAATTCATATCATACTCTACCACTGGAGAAGCACTCCATGTCTCAGGCCTTTCAGGAATTTTATAAGGAGTCAGAATCATTGAATAGATTTTATATCTGAGGTTTTTCAGATATATTATCATGCACGATTTCCAGTATCCATAGTTGTCTCTATTGAAATATGGTGCTCTGATAATTGAAATCCCTTCTCTTGTATCATTCATGATGCTCTGTTGTATAATCATTAAATGCTTCTAACTTGGTAAGGATCTATCAGAATCTCCACCTCTGATAACAATTGTTGGATCATGAATATACAGATTATACACAAGAGGGAGGTGAATTGTGTATTTCAGATTTTTCATTAACTCTTCGATTAAACGAGTTCCATCCTATATGATTTATCATATTTGGTCATTTAACAGAATAAGTAAAAGTTGGGACACATAGATGTATAGTGTTTGGGGGAACAGAATGCCCCTAGTCCACTCCACTAATGCTCAACTCCACAAGATTGGTGATTTTCACTATCTGGTCCTCTTTTCCAAAGATCTTCTAATAACTAAAATATTGGCAGTTGACACCTTTACAATTTTGAGGCTAACAAAGCCTTCTGGTTCAAACACAAACCTACTCAGCACAGTATGAGAATCTGGTTACTCATGATAAAAATAATTTTCGAAAGAAATTTTCTAGTTGATCTTCACAATTGCACTAGAATGCAATTTACTGCAGATAGATCCTCGTCTCTAGAAATATTGATTTTTAAGTCGAAGAAGTTCTGAGTCAATCCAGTTGCAGTAGATATAGAGATATAATTCACAACTTCAGCAGTAGTAGATCCACAATAGATATTTTATGTAGAACAAGTGAATCTTCTTATCGAGTTCCTTCTTCATTAATATACAGAGCTTTGATGCTCCTTTTGAATCAACAGAACTGCATGCTTTTTGCAGTCTCGGTTTTCCACCTTTTTGAATATTAGATTTATCACCACACTCCCGTTGATGGTGTTTCAGAGAAAAAATATATAATAAATCCAAGTATATCCCCTTCACATTTAGATCCATAAAATTCACCTTTTGATTAGCGATATTAAAAAATTTGAATTTACAGAGTAGTCGTAACTTCCCTGAAGACTCGGCATAAAAATCTCCTTTTAATTCGATCTTTAATCCATTGATAAAAAAGCATTGAATCAGTCAACGTTGTATTTTAAAATCGACTTTAAATCCGACTTGAAATCCGCCTTACAATCATCTTGCTGACCGTTGCATAAAAATATCATCATTCCAACATTGTGACACCAAACATAAGGTTGATGATGTGGTCTCCAAACGTAGGGCTGATAACATATGGTTAAACATAAACATAAGGTTCATGTTAATTTATTCAAATGTATGGTTGATCATAAACATAGGGTTTATCATCCATAATTTTTCTTCAACTCTCAAACAAATGATAAAAGATCCATTCAAAGAACAAATGGTTTTTTTACAAAATTAAGGATGATGAACCATACTTTTTAGAAACAAACGTAGAATTTAATAATATGTACGGTTCTGCATCCATACATTCTTGATAACCCAAACATAAGGATTCTTTGTAACATAAGGTTCTTCTTCCATAATTTGTTGATAATGTATGGGTTTTAACCATAATTTTCTCTTATCTCAAAACTTATACCCTCTTTTAATCCATACTCTATGTTTATACATGTATGGTATGAACAGTGATTTCAGGACATGCTAATGCAGATCCCAAATAACTAGCGTATGAACAGTGTTTCCAGAATGTGCTAAAACTGTTCCCGAATAAGAAATAAATTCTTGTTATTTCAAGAGTAATATAAATTAAAAAATTCTTGAAAAATACTAAATAAAATCATTAGGAAATAATTAAGGGTATTTGTGAGCATCAAAATTATCATAAAGAGACAGAGTATTATTTTCAGTAATCTCCCCTTTTAAATAACATTATTATGTTTTATTGAAAATAATACTTTTCTCAACAGATTTGATATAAAAAAAGTTGGTCCATTACCAGCTGATTTTTATACATTAATAAATGATAACTCATATAATTGTCTTCAAGGATTATTGACAATCATTCCATATGGAACTTACTAAATGTGAGATGAATCATTTTAATAATAATCATCTTGAAACTCCTGCACTCACTTCAACAAATGGGTCAAAAAAATTCATGTTAAATAGAAAGGATGAGTGACCATGGTGCACTTCCAATCCTCTTATGTTAATGAATAATTCAATTTACCTCCCTTTGCAATAATCTTTTCATTTTATAATAACCGTGGATGAGATACTGAGAGACATGTCATTGCCAATGACATGATCTTCAACAAATTTCTAGAATAAATAGAATTTATAATAATTGATATAACAATTTTGGTATCTTGATCATTTTTATCCTTCTCAAGATAAAAATTTATTATTATCTTCATAATGGATAATCTCTTTAAGAATGTATTTCATGAAATTACAGTAAGGATAATACAATAGAATGATTCCTCATCTTTGGACTGTCTAAATTGGAAAACATTCACAACATTGTTAAGAATGATCTTCTGTAACTTTTGTTCCTCAGAATACAATGAAATATGATCAAATAAATATGGAATATTCTTTACCTTGGATATGAAGAATAAGACATCACATTATTCAGAATCATCAAGGATGATCCTCAATCAAATTATAATTTAAATATCAATTTTGGAGTTATTCAAGGAAGGTATCTTCTTAATCATTTCTATCAAGACATGACAACACTCACAAATTTTCTGGTTCTCCCCTTCAGAAAATGCTTCACCATCAATTCCATGTATTGTAATAATAAATAAACTACACCAATATTTAAGGTAATAAGGTGTATCCTTCTTATATCATTAATATGATTGGAAAGGTTAAGATGGTTTACTTAACCATGTTTTTTCACTTGATCTGGTCTTCATGCTTGCACAACATAACTTATTTTGTAATTTCTCTTGATGAATAATGGATTTCTTCACATCCTCTCTGTGTCGAGAAATTTTCTTCTTAACATCCATTATGGTTGATACATCATTAATCCTTTTGGTAACTCTTTCTTGTTCTAGTATTGTGGTAAAATAAAAAACTTCATTGAGACTACCTATCTTGTATATCTCACATAGAACTGCTTTAACAAAATAGTTTCCTATATATTTTAATCATAATTCACTTTTTATTTATAATGTGGAAACTTATCATTACATTTATCACTATCCTTGGCATATTCATTTTAAAGTATCTTCATTCATTCTAAGTCTTCACTCCAGATAACTAATATATTATTAGAAACACTGATAGTATGTTTGGATTTTCCACATGGATTCTATTTAGTTTCATCCCAATTAGAAACTCTTTTGGATGTACTACCCTTAAAATGAAATGATTTAGAATCCAATTTATTCTGACCCCTACTTTATTGAATATTTTTTGTGGATTTTTTTACAACATTCCATTGATTACAACCCAAGGATACTTATTCTTTTTCGCTAGATTTTTAGGCCTCTATTTCTTATCAACATTGAATATATGATGAGATGTGTATGTACTAACCTTTTCACCACTACCATTTCGTACATAATCGAGGTTATCAAGAATTCTAAATATAATTGCAGTATACAAATGTTTCTGGACCTGTGGATGATTATTATTTCATTATTTCCCTTCTTGAGATAGGCTTCCTTTTTGATTTTATAATTTGTGGATTGTACCAAAAATTTAATGTATAATTCCCTGATCTATTGAATCACTTACATTTACCCATAAATCCTAATTTGGTTATTTCTTTTGTATATTGTTGTTGGGACTTCTTCAAGACGTGATGCAATCTATGTAGGGAACTATTTTCCACCCTCTTTCTCATATCCACCCTAAACATGGTGATTGGTTTCTTATGATATTTCTTCATCCATATGTGTTTATAATAGTTATTCCTACCTATATTTTTTAAATAGATTTAGAAAAATTAGTACATGATGGTGTGGATGGTACAGTTTTCCTTTCAACTAGTTTTATTAGATCATTAACATATTTTGTGATATTATTATCAAATTTAAGAGGTATTTCAACCATAGAATCCTCCAATGAACTTTGAGTACTAAATGAAAATATATCATTCTTTTGTTAAGTGTTAATAAGAATCTTCTAAAGATTTTCCAACTGAGAATCCAATTATACATATTTTATATTGAGGGTGATTTTCTAATCTTCAATCATAATCATAATCTCTTAATGGGCCTTCATTATTATTTGATCTTAAAATTCATGTATATTATCATTTTTCTGAATCAATGAGTCATGTTCCCTAATCTTCTTGGAATATTCTTCTAGATATAAACCCTTGACATCCGTGCTCCTCTTAAGTTGATCATTATGTGCATGGATATTTTCTTTCATATTCTCATTGATTTTAAATTTATCATTTATAACATTGATCCATTTTTAAGAACTCATTTCCAGTTATCACTTTTTTCATTCAATTGCTCCAACCTATCTGATGATTTTTAAACATTCTATAAATTTTTCTACAAAGAACAACTCCAAAACAATAGTTTTTTCTTCTAGTTGGGTTATATCTTCTAGAATAAATTGAAATACTCAACTAAAAATGGAGAAATTTTCTTTAGAAATTCTATGAATAATAATTCATTATCTATCAGCTGATAATTATTTAGAATCTATAGATTTATAATCAATACATGTGCTAACAATTTCATCTTTAAAAAATATTATAATGTTATAACACAATCCTATTTCACACTAGAGGTAGGATGTTTATCCATATTCTTGGTGGAAGCAAGAGCCACATGCTCTTTAATTTCCTGGCCTAATATATCTTCATGGTCATCATGGAATGGAGAAATATATACATCCACATCTTTTGATTAGAGGGTCTTATTCTTAAACCTTATCTTATTTTTTTCTTTTAATTTAATGTCTTGGTTGATATAGACTATATCTCATTGGTAACTGAGTTTTCAATAAAAAATCACTTCATTGTTCACTCAAGAAAGAATCTAAAATCATAAAAACAGAATAAATTTTCTACAGAGAATATATTATAGGTGAACCGTGGATATGAAACAAATTATGAGGACTAGTGTCAGATATGTATAACATTGATAGGGGTGAATTAGTATTGGGTATTTTTTAATAAAATTTAACTTTTTTATCCCTTTAACACTTTGACATGTTAGTATCACAATTATGTTTTTATATTTTCCTTTTCGCATAAAATAATATTAAATTAGTAAAAATATGTACTTGATATTTTTACAAGGTTCACTATACAATATAAATATCTAGTCATTATAATGCTCAGAAATAATCCTAACCACAGTACCACTTGAAAAAAAATCATTAAAATGTTGTTACAATGAGTAGGATAGTACATTACACTCATGGTGAAATATTTAAAAAATCCAACAGTGAATGTTTTTAGCTTTTATCTGCATATTTATACTACCTCCAAATATAGTCTTCCCGTTGTTAAAAAGGGTTTGTGATTCCAAGAATGTCTTCCACTTGTTGAGACTCTTATATGCTATAGTTATTATTTGTTCTTCCTTCTTCTTCACTATATTCCATTATTTGGAGCATACAAGTAACTCCTATTGAATATTCCAAAGAGTAATCTAAAAGGTGCAATCTCTTCCACTTATCTCTTTATTCATCAGTGCAAAACAACATGCATTGAGATCTTTTCTTATATTTAAGGAATTATAAAACTACTTTGTTATTATCTATTCGATGAAGACCAGCTCAACATAGTATCTTCTCAATCAAAATTCCCTCAGTAATAATCAATCTTCAGCTGGGAACACTCTATTATTCTCGGTGATGTATATTTTTTTAAAACATAAATGCAATGTACCATTAATATTATTCAAATGTGATGCTTTAAAATAATAAATTAGTCTAATCTTGAAATATAACTTGGTGAGATAAAATGAATCGATTGTTTATTAAATTTTTTTATTCAATAATCAAGAGGCTTTTAGGAATCTCAAATAGATTACTTTTCATGTATGCATGAAATCATGAATACAATTTTTATATCATATTTAGTTCATTTTCAAACAAAATTTTTTTCCTATCCCTTTTTTATCAATAGTTTGTGCATGCATGGAAGAAACACCTGAACAGTGTGAGTTTCTGATCTTCCTCTTTTCACACAAAATATTTTTGGTTTTATTCTGCTATGTCCATAGTGTAATCTCATAAGGTTTTATATAAGGAATTTTTTTTCATGAAGCATGAAGTGAGTGTTTACATACATATTTTTAATCCATATGACTTCTTTACATAGGGTGTATCGATCTCCTTCACTAACCCAAAATGGTTCATAGAACTACATTCTTCTTGAAGAAATGCTAAGAGTTCGTTTAACTTGTCAAAACCTATGAACTCCTCTCTTCATGATGCCTTGATGGCTTGTAGACCCATATTTCCCATCTTGAAATAGAATCTCAGAGAGGCTCGGATTTTGAAATGGGACTCCCCATGATATTTTGTTTAAATATATCTTTTAAATAGCCAATATAATTTTCTTTTAAAAAATTCTAACCCAAGAAATAGATATGCTACAAATTATGGCATGTTTCATTTCTGAGAAGGCTTATCTATTGTAGTGAATTGATCTTTTTTAGTTGGTAAGGATCACATGAATCTCTTCTTCTCAAATGCCTAAGATTACCCTATGTAAATAATATGTTCTATGAGCCTCCAAAAATTATGTTTTCAGTTCATCCAAATCATATAAATCCGGAAAATTAATTTGTATGATTTATAAAATAATATTCATATCATTATTTAAAATCAATATAACTCATAAAATCATCAGGTTATTGTGATCATGATTTTATCTTCTTCTCTGGTGAGACAATAGTGATGTTGAGTGGTGGAGGAAAAATACAGATGCGTTGAGTGAAATAGACGCTAAGTGTCAATCAGACAGCCCTGGTGAAGCGAGAGGGGCACGAGATGTGATGAATGGGTGAGATCAATCCAAATATCATTCTACATGAAAACATCAATGTGGATATGATATGGTATATTACTCACATCACTCCAAACGCATATCTAAATTATCCTCACCCACTCCTAGTACCACCCCACACCAGTTGAGTGGGTTCCCTCTATGCCCAGTTCTTTACAGACCATTGGCCCAACCCATACATTGGATCAGCCATGCACTCTAAAGTGCATACACAAGAACCTTAATATTACCACCTGTGGGATGTCCTAGTATGTCTCCCTTGGATTCATTCAACCTCGTTCCCTACATATTCCATCGGTTGAGGATACTAGTTATCTTAATGGGTTGGACATATTTGTTTTAGTAATCCACATTAAAATAATATTTAATGGTAATTCATGTAAAATTAAAGAATTCTAAGAACTGAAGAACTCTTTAAAAATTATTCATATAATCTTCTTCTTTCTCTTCCATTTTTCTTTTTGTAATATAAACTAAAAATAGCTTCATGACCCTCAAATAGATTATATTGCAACCATCTTCACTATTATAAATAATTTATCACATTTGATACATGTAATTTGAACATATAAGTAGTTAAATAATCATCTTATTTACTTATATGGGGAATTTATCAAGCATGAAATCCAAACATATGAATCCATAATAAATCACTAGAAGTCACTGTGAAACTTAATTTCCTCAAACCATTAACAAGTTTATTCATATTATTTGACATGATCACTTCTTTTATGATCCATTAATGATAGAGATACATCATCATGTTGACATAAGTGCTCATTTAGAAAAAATACAATCCATAATCAATGTGAGAACATCATGTAATACTAAAATATTTTCCATTTTTCCATAATACACATTTTTTTAAATAAAACATGAAATCATTTCATGAAAAATAATCACAATATTCCTCTTATCTTCATCCTACATCTTACCCATTCTTAAATCTTGTGAAAAATATTTTAAAAATTAGGATGAGAATACAATGATCAATAAGGGACATATAAAGAAAAATATAAATAAATCATTATAAGATGAATACTTAAAAAAATATGAAATAATTTCCACAATTATATAGTTCTCATCTTTAAATTATCATGTATATACTTGTTAAAAACTTGAAATTTATATAAAACATAGAGAACATAAATAAAACTATAAAGGAAAATTTAGGAATTGCTGACATAATATTGTAACCCTCATGGTTAACATATCATTTCTTACCCTTATTACTACATTATAATGTAAACCTCACAAAAACCTTACAATTTAACCCCCACAGCTACCTAATGGTGTATCCATCATAATTACATTTGGGTTATTCATACTATCAACCTCAAATATAAAAATGCCCAATGCATAGAGGGAGATATAGGTCCCACTATTAATCATTATAAATTCCCAAGAACAAAATCAAAATAATTAAACATGAATACTTTTATAATGAAAAAATTATTTTAATTTTTAAAAAATAGAAATTAAAATAGGTTTTTAAATAAACCTCTTTTACCGGAGGTTAGTCTTACATTAAATGTTTTAAAAACTATTTTATAATGGTTTAAAAAGATATAAATATAGTAAATAACTATATTAATATCTATAATACCTTATTTTATCTATTTATAACAAATCTCTACCAACTGAATGAAAATATATTATTATTTTTATTGTTTTGGGTATGTTTATTTTAGGGTTTCTACGGTTGGGTCATTCCGTATTTTCTTATAAAATGGATGAAAAACCAAAAAATTGGAATGAAATGGTGTTAATATGTTTCCCAAATTTTAATATATAATATATATCATTTTTTTGTATCACGTGGATGAATTATTAGATAAAATAATAATGAAAATGATTTAATTTGTTTTGGCATTTTTTATAACCATTATGAACTTATATAAATTTATTTAATATCATGAATATATATTGGTTATAGAACATTATATATCATGTAATGTGTATAATAAAATTTTATTTAACCCCAAATTAATTTTTATTACCACCCATTAAGGTAGTAAAATAAAATGGAAACACATCATCAATGATCGTGGTAAATCGACACATCACATACGATGATTTCATTTATTAGAATGAGGGGGAAAAGGAGAGAATTGATGATGGGTATCATATTAACATAATAAAATTAATATATATTTAACATAATGAATTTATAATATCACTTTCATGAGGGGATTTTATTATATAAATATAAAAAATGTAATGAAAATGTAATGAAAATGAATGAGAATTTTACCACTTGAACTTCTTCTCTTTAAGAACCTCTGTAAGCCCCTTGGTTGTCACCTTTTTATGAGAAAAAAAGGTATTTGAAATGGGTATGAGGCTTGGGATGGTAATTGGGAAGATGTTAAACAATATACAACGCTTTGAAGGTATTAGGAGAAGAGGGAGTAGGGGTGGTACTTATAGTGGACGAGAGGGGTGTTTTTTTATTATTCTATTCATTTTTTATGCTTTGGCTCAAGACTATGAATATTTGGAAAATTATCACAAAATATATGAAAAATATTGATGTTTAATTAAATATTATGGTTATTAAATCAGTGATGAATATAGTAATAGTTTATTTAACTTATAATGAATATATAGTGTAAATTGCAGTCTTTTACTATTCACAAAAAATTCAACAATTTTATAAAAATCCCAAAAATTCACCCCATAAATTGATTGATATTAAGAATGAAAAAATGACCTCCATATTATAAAAATAATTTCCTAAATATTAGAAAATTATATTTTAATTAAATACTTATTTATTAAAAATATATATATTTTAAAATTAAACTTTATTTTATGACAAATTAATAAATTAAATAAGGTTTGTAATATTATCTCATAATCATAATTACAAAAATTATATACAAATCTATTTCAGTAATATTAATTTTCTTTTAATTCATTGTAAAATTGTAAATAATCATTTTTGTTTAACAAAAATACATGTACTTAATTTATCCTTTTCAAAACATTTATTTAAATTTTTCATGGTATAAATATATTATATTCTCAATTATAAGATTCATAAATTTTATTTATAATCTCATAGGTGAGTTTACAATTCTATTATTATAGATTCCTAAATTTCTATAAAAATCACTTATTTTGTTATAAATTTATAATGAATTTAACTATTTAATTCCAAAAGAATGAAAATTTTATAATAAGTACATGGACCTACATATTTTTTTCCCATTCTAGAAATTATGTCCCCAAAATTTTTATTTACTTATTAAATAATTTAGGATGCCTTTAACTAATATAATTTTCAGATTCTTATATTTATTCTTTAACAATGAGGTTTCTTTAAAAATCTTAACCTAGTCAATCATATTTTCCCACAACAATTTCCCTCTATGATCAAGAATCTAGACATGTTCTTCCTTATAAGAAAGGTTGTCTTCCAACTAAACTACTTATAGTCTCAAAACATGAGATGAATATGGAACATAATTTCATAAAATTGAATCATCAAAATCATTGTGTACGTGATATAAACTCAAAATAAAAATTACCCAGTAAGAAACGGGTCCAACTTTCTCCAGAATTTCAAATGTTCCAATTAACCATAGACCTAGATTTCCTTTATTACCAAAATCCATAGCTCTTTCTGAAGGATATAATTTTATGAAAGCATGATCACCTACCTAGAAATAAAATTTTTACTCCTATAATCTACATATCATTTATGTACTCTCTAATCTATTCTCATATATTATCAAATCATATTTACTTTTTCACCCACTTCCTCATATAATTATGGTTTAATAAACATCATTCCCCCATCTTCTTACCAAAATGATGTACATTGAATCTTCTTTTAATATAATTCCTCAAAATAATCCATCTACATACTAAAATTAAAACCACAAATATAATGAAACAAAAATAAATAAAGTTAATGATCTCATGTTCCCTAGTAATCCATTGAATAAGAATATAACATGTCTTACAATATCTGAATTAGTCAGAAAGTCTATATATCATATTGAGGCTCAACGGTTGTACTAAAATTTAATTCTATTTCAAATAAATTTTGAATTCTTTTACAAAAGTTATAAGTGAACATGAGATCAATATAAGGCCTGGGACTTAAACCTTACTTAATATTGAATTAAATGATTAATTCACATTGAGGATCTTTTCAGGTTTAGAGTTTTAGAGAATTAGGACATAACTATTACATCTCAAAACATTAAAAAGTATTCAGTTCTAATAAATTTGCATAAAAAAAACTCTTAAAAAGAAACATGTTTAGTACCATGTTTTAGATAGCATGACTTTCCCTTGATCCCATCCTTGACCTTATTCCACGTTAAGTCATGTTAAAAACATTTCAAAAAAACTTGGGGTGATCATAAAAAGCTTAGTAAGGGGTACACAAAGAATGAAAACTGTTATTTTTTTCTAAACAATAAGTAAACCATGTATACTTTATCAAAGTAATACCTTTCACATTCAGGAAGTAGTAAAAACTCTTCACTGAATAAAATATCATTACTTACCCTTTTGTAACCAAACTTTTACAATAAAACCCATATAAAGAACACATACATATAAAGGTATCTTGAGACATAAATATACTTAAATGTAATAACAATAAGGTCAAATTCCACACATATCACTTAATGGAATAGCCATACGGCCGACTTCCATACCCAATGAATTGGAGGTTAAAACTTAACAACTCGTCCTCGTATTCATGGAACCACCCTCCATATAGTTTATCACATAACCACCCATAAAATTTCCAAGTAACATCATTACACATAAAAATATCGAAAATACAAACATTTCAATAACAACATTTCATTTGCAATCACGATAACTAATTCCAAGATATTAAATTAATCAATCCATTTTCAAAAATCATTTAAAATAGATTTTTGATTCAAAGTGTCCCATACCACATTAAAGATTTTATAATTTTAAAACATTACTGTCCACATAAATAAATACTTAAAACCATTTTGAAAACATGGACATTAAAGATAAATATTTATAATAATTAATCTTTAAAACATTTAAAACGATATTATTGTTAATGAGTTTGTAGCAAAATGAGAGACTCTTGAATACAAATAATTGTGGAATAAAATTTAATCCGAAAATTATAATACCATGAGAATAAATGGATTCATGATATAATATGTCAAATGACAGTATACGCACCATATATGAGTGAATTGGTGCATACCAACAATGAAGTCTCAATGGAAATGTAAATTGAGATGAAATCCATTATAAAGATGGTATCCTTAAATAAATGCTAAATCTATCACATAATTATGTGTGAGAAATATAAATACACACAATATAAGTGGATATTAAGTGTGAAACAATCAGTGGTCATTCACACATAATCTTGGAAAAAAAAACCAATGACAAAGATATTTAACTCAACAAAATGAGATTGAGTTGTGATTTCCCATACAAGTTCATAAGAATTTATCATTGAAATGATTATGTGTAGAAATAGTATATCCACACAAAGGTTTTTGGAAATTACAACATATACATTATACACATAATCTTGGCATAATAAAATCAAAAAGTAGAGGTTTAACCCAAATAAATGGAAGTGGGTTAAGAAGTTCCCTTACAGAAATTCGACAGCCTAACGGCGTCACATTAAAATTCAGAAAATGAGTTGATGAGAGAGAAAATAGTATATTATCACTTGGACATAAAATTTACATAAATAAGGATATAGAAGAACATATACCAACATAATAGTATGTAAATTAAAATACATAGCAAAAGAAGTCTTTTAAAAAGAGGTGGGTGAAAGGTCCACTTATTGAGTTGGGTAACGTTCGAAACGTAGTACCCATGGAAGAAAGGTCATAAATTGAAGATGTAAATACCCATAAATGAAATTATACTACACAAATTGTATAATAATGGTCAGTATATACACCACTAAAAGGAAATATTGGAAAACATAGCATAAATGTCACGGGAAAAAAAGTGAGATGAAAAATCCCTTACGAAAACTCGGCAGCCTAACGATGCCACTTAAAACTTACAAAAATTGATTTATGAGATAAAATAGGGTATCTCATAATATGAACATAAAAATTACAGTATGAGGAATATAAAACAACATCCCCAAACATAAGAAAGATGAACTTAAAATAAATGACATAAAAGAGAGTACTTAAAAAGAAAGAGAGAGGTTGGATCCCTTACCTCAGGTCCGACTTGACTCGATCGTTCTTTAACGTCCGGAATAATAAACTTGAGTAAATTTCTACTTTCTTAAGAACCTATTTAAAGTTCATTATTCCTTTTATATCACTTATTTTCATGTTATAAACATTATGTAATCATTTATGTTGATAATGTTTGTTTTGTCGATATTTGGTTCTTAAGTCGAAAATGGACTTCTTACAATTACATGTTGATCGTGTGGTCAAAGGTTAATTATATCTAGAATATACATGTATTTATAATATTACATAATCATTTAGTGGTAAGAAATTAAATGCACCATTCATGGAGACGGTAATCTGTACTTATTCATGAACAATACTTTCATTTATATGTCATATTAATGGAATTAAAACATAATGATAGGTATGTATATTTTAATTCCATAATTTATTCATCACTTAGATGTAAAAGACATCATATATATCCAATATATATATATGTACTTATAATATTACATTATATTTGGCGATAAGAAATGAAATACACCGTTCATGGAGATGGTATGCCGTATGTACGCATGAATGTTAATTTCATTTCTATCTCATACTTTAATCGAGTGAAATCATAATGATATAAAGTATATTTAAAAGAGGATCGTCATCAAAAGGCGGTTAATTGACCTTCTAAAGAATATTTGAATGTTTATGCTTAAAATTGAATTCATTCAGATTTTTAATCCTCTAACATTTATTGTAAAAAGTAAAAAATATTTGACAAACATAAATAATAATTTTTTAGTTAGTTATGTTCATTCCCGCCATTACAATGGCTAGGCGTTAACTACCATTTAAAATAATATTATTTTATTATTAGAGTGCATTGTAAGATTCCCAAGAAACTCGTTGTTGCGTATTGGGTACGTCATCGAGCATAGTGTCCCCATTAAAGTAATATTAATATTTTATTCACAAATATGGATAAATAAAAACAATTTCATATTCTTTATTTACCTGGGTTGTTACATCCTTCCCCCTTTTGGGAATTCTTTCCTCGCAATTTTAAAATTGGGCTCGGAAACGTCCTTGAAAGTCCCCAATCGGATCAAGAGTCGGTAAAACAATCACTTTAAAATAAAGAAAGAGATGTACAAAGGTCACCCGAGTTAACCCATACTAGGATTCCATGTAGGAAAACAAGGACATGGAGGAGAAAACATAGGGTCATGTTATGATAGAGAGTGATAGAAAACATGTTTAGGAGAAAGTTAACCATAAGAAAATCACAAACTTGTGATGGGTTAAACGGTATTTGATTCCCCAGTAGGAAAAGTTAATAGAAAACATTTTTGTTTTAAGATACTTTCTATAGAGAAATTTATTCATAAGGGAACATAATTACATATCATGTTGACTTTCAACATTTATTATATTTCTTACACAAACTCATATTTTCTCCAAAAGACGAGTATTTAGGAAGTCTTGTTCACATTAAGAGTACTATAATCAACATCAAGAGAATAAACTAATCCACAAAAGAGAACTATATACTTCCCATGTCTTCATTCATTAACCAAAACCAAAACCAAAAAGGTTAGTACCAGATCAGATAATCCAGAAAAGGATAACGCTTTAAAAAAAGAAAATCTATTCTTAATCTCCAAAATTTGTCCAGCAAAACCCAAAGTTCAATGAGGACCATTAGATAAACAATTTTTCCATAAAATTCTTCAAAGTATACCAAACTATGATTGAAACCCAAATATTTGAATGATTTAGTCACATAGTATTCCAAGTTAAATCATAACATTTTTCTCCAAACAACATCAGTTTCTCTTAAAGTCTCGTATTGAAAAGTAATTAATCTAATCGCATATCCTCCATGATAGGTTAATAAATTTCCATAGATAACCCAAAATCAACTTACTCTTAATTCATAAAATCATCTAACTAAAAAGAATCTGTCAAACTAACCAGGGACTTCACTTAGTCCAGTGGTAGGCGATAAATACCAGTTGCACTTTGGTTGTGGGTTCGATTCCCACAGCTTTGTCCGACGCGACGGGTTGTCACACGGTCTGCGTGTTGTCCTTTTTCCAAAACTATATAATTCTTAAAAACATTCCCCAACAACGAGATAAAATCTTCAAAAATAACCATAACATAATTTAACCTCAATTTTATCTCATGCCTTTTACATTCCATTATAATATATAACAACCCATAATTACTGCAAAAGTAAGGATCATATAAACCCAAATGGTTCATTATAAATATGTCCACAAAATTACAGATAACTATTCCTTGAGTAAAATTTTCATATTTCACACATTAGGGTTACACATTCTATAAAAAGTATTCTAATGTAAACCCACCAATAAAAGATACTTAATAATCTTAAGAATTTCACCATAACTCTTGAATCCCCTATACGTTGACTTCGTACTCATTCAACATTCTTCATGATCCATTGACCATTCCATTCCAACTTATTATGAAATAATTCATTCCTACAAACAAAATCATGAATCATAACCTAAGATTCTATAATAGGAAAACAAAAGTTAAGAAATAATCCATACCTTTAACTGGTCATTTTCAGTTTCTTCATCCTCAATCAGAATGGAATTAGGTATTGGTAAACGAATATTTGTATGATCTTGGTGATCCCATTCCCGAAACTTCATCATAGGACTTGTGTTTTCATAATGACCATGGACACCACATTTAAAACATTCAATTGATCCCTCAAAAAGAACTTCTTTCCCTTTCCACGAGTCAACTGGATACTTCCTTTTTCCATGGAAGGTTCTTGCTTTATGACCTCCATTTCCACATCTATATCATATTTATGTCCCTTTGAAACATTTTCATAGGTGTTTCATTCCACACCTTTGACACATAGGTTTTTGAACACACTACCCTTTATGATTATTACCTGTAGTTCTGTAGGGATTTGTTTTGGCTTATATGATGCCTTATAGAAATAACCAAGGTTTAGGTGGTCAATCATGACTCCATATAGTTGGTTGAGGATAAACACAAGATTTTTGATTGCAGCTCCCATATCATTCAGTTTCTCACTCAGAACACTGTCACAGTTTTCTTCTCATCCAACGTTACTTTGGTGCCTGCTAGATAGAGCCATTTAATAAAACCAACAAGGTCAGTGTGAGCATGTCAACAAAACCATCATGTACTAAAGAGGAAGATAAACACTAAGATATACTTACTCATTCAATTTATCTAAAACTATGAGTCTTTCTGAAATCCTAACCATTATGGTAATGTCACTTATTCTTAGAGAATACCCTAACCTCTAAAGTTATCTAAACCGACCTCTGATACCAACTATAAGGCCTCGGCCCTAAACATTAATTAATATTAAACTAAATTAATAATAAACATTGAGGATCTTTTCAGTTTTAGAGTTTTATAGAATTATAACATAACTATTAAATCTCACAAGATTAAAAAGTAGTCACTTCTACTAAATTTCCATAAAATAAAAACTCTTAAAAAGAAACATATCTAGTTCCATGCTTTTGATAGAATGACTTTCCCTTGATCCCATCCTTGACCATATTCCACATTAAGTCCTGTGAAAAAAATTTCAAAAAAACTTGGGATGAGCATAAAAAGCTCAGTAAGGGATACACAAAGAATGAAAACTGTTAGTTTTTTCAAAACAACAAGTAAACCATGTATACTTTAACAAAGTAATACCTTTAACCTTTAAAAAGTAGTAAAAACTACTCACTGAATAAAATATCATTACTTACCCTTTTGTAACCAATTGATTACCATAAAACCATATAAAGAACACATACATATAAAGGTAACTTGGGACATAAAAATACTTAAATGTAATAACCATATGGTCCACTCCCACACATATCACTTAAATGAATAGACATACGGCCGACATCCATTACCAATTCATTGGAGGTTATAACGTAACCACTAGTCTTAATATTCATGGCACCACCCGTCATGTGGTTTATCATGTAACCACCTGTAAAATGTTCAAGTACTATCATTACACATAAAAATATTGAAAATATAAACATTTCAATAACAACATTTCATTTGCAATCACAATATGTAATTCCAGGATACTGAATTAATCAATCCATTTTCAAAAATCATTTAAAATATATTTTTGACTCAAAGTGTCCCATACCACTTTGAGGCTTTTATAATTTTAAAACATTAATGTCCATATAAATATGTACTAAAACCATTTTGAAAACATGGACATTAAAGATAAAGATTTAGAATAATGAATCTTTAAAGCATTTAAAATGATATTTTTGTTAAAGAGTTTTTATAAAAATTAGAGAATCTGGAATACAAATAATTTCGGAATAACATTTAATCAGAACTTTATAATACCATGAGAATAAAGGTATTCATGATATAACATTTCAAAGGATATTATACACATCATATAAGAGTGAATTAGTGCATACCAACAATGAAGTCTCAATGGAAATGTAAATTGAGATGAAATCCATTATAAAGATGGTATCCTTAAATTAAGGATAAATCTATCACATAATTATATGTGATAAATATAAATACACACAATATAAGTGGATATTAAGTGTGAAATAATCAGAGGTCATTCACACATAATCTTGGAAAAACAAAACCAATAACATAGATATTTAACTCAATGAAATGAGATTGAGTTATGATTTCCCATACAAGTTGGTAAGAATTTATCAATGAGATGATTTTTTGTAGAAATAGTATATCTACACAAGCCACACATAATCCTGTCATAATAAAATCAGTAAGTAGAGGTTTAACCCAATGAATTGAAAGTGGGTTAAGAAGTTCCCTTACAGAAATTCGATAGCCTAACAGCGTCACATTAAAATTTAGAAAATGAGTTGATGAGAGAGAAAATAATATATCATCACATGGACATAAAAGTTACATAAATATGTATATATAAGAACGTATCCCAACATAATAGTATGTGAATAAAAAGACATAACAAAAGAAGTCTTTTAAAAAGAGGAGGGTGAAAGGTCCCTTTACTGAGTTGGCTAACTTTCGAAACGTACACCCCATGGAAGAAGGGTCATAAAATAAAGATGTAAATACCCAAAAATGAAATTATGCTACACAATGTGTATAAAAATGGGAAGTATATACACCACTCAATGGAAATATTGGCAAACAGAGCATAAATGTCACGAGAATAAAAGTTAGATGAAAAATCTGTTACGAAAACTCAGCAGCCTAACGGCGCCACTTAAAACATCTAAAAATGGATTTATGAGATCAAATAGGGTCTCTCATAATATGAACATAAAAATTACAGAATGAGGAATATAAAAGAACATCCCCAAACATAATAAAGATTAACATAAAAGAAATGACATAAAAGATAGTACTAAAAAAGATAGAGAGAGGTTGGATCCCTTACCTCGGGTCCGACTTGACTCGATCGTTCTTTAACGTCCTGAATAATAAAAATGAGTTAATTTCTACTTGCTTAAGAACCTTTTTCAAGTTAATTATATTTTTATATCACTTCTTTCCATGTTATATACATTATGTAATCATTTATGTTAATAATGTTTGTTTTGGCAATATTTGGTTCTTAAGTCGAAAGTAGACTTCTTACAATTAGATGTTGTTCCTGTGGTAAAAGGTTCATTATATCCAAAATATAAATTTTTTTATAATATTACATAATCATTTAGAGGTTATAAATTAAATGCACCGTTCATGGAGACGGTAAGCCGTACGTATGCATGTACGCTACTTTCATTTCTATGTCATATTAATGGATTTAAAACTAAATGAGAATTATGTATATTTTAATTCCAGAATTATATTAATCACATAGATGTATCATACATCATATATATCCATTATATATATGTACTTATAATAGTACATTACATTTGGGGATAAGAAATGAAATGCACCATTCATGGAGACGGTACGCCGTACGTACGTATGAATGCTACTTTTATTTCTATCTCATACTTTAATGGAGTGAAATAATAATGATATAAAGGTATATTATAATTCCAGTATAATATCATATATAATATCATTAAATCCATCCTTTATACATCCCATGTATGGCATTAACGAATCAAATCACTTTGAGGGTGTGGTAGTACGCACTTCCTAAAATGAAATTATCGTGTTTACCCACAATAGAAACCATAAAGGTATTCCAAAAATGAAAAATAAAGAAGCTTAAGTAAAACATTAACATATTTTATATCATATATATACATAGTGTCATTTTAATGTCCACCTTTGAAGGTGTTATATGGGTGTTGAACAATCATTATTTGGTGAGGCAGAAATTCTCCATCCACAGAAACAGTATGTTCATTAACCATTAGATGAATGTCTGTGTAAGTGTATCTTGAATCCTTCTTATAACAACATCCTAGTATATTGAGGATACTGTTGTTGTTATAAATGAAATGAATAAAAATAGTTTAGGGGGTTAAAAAACAAAATAAAACATAAGAAACCAAGAGAGGATACTACCTTTAAAACTTGTAACTCTTTTTGATTTGAGCCCAAAGGCTGCCTTGGGAAGACTTATGCCCAAAGTGAGGCTTCTAGGAGTAATAGAGGGATGTTGAGAGACAATGTGGGTAAGGTTTGGCAGAGCCAAAGGCTTGAGAGGTGTGGGTAAGGAGATAGAGGTGGCGGCCTTTTACAAGAGGAGAGGAGGGGCACTCTTGGAATGCTAAGAAAAGATACGTTATTATAAAATGATTTTCAGATAAAAAGGCTCCAACAATTATATATTTAAAGGATAATGTGATAAGTTTTTTAAATCCACCCATTCAGTATATTTTTGAAAATATTAGGTCTTAGATATTACATTATCGTTTCATTTTATTTAAATCGTTAAATAATGAGGTAATTGTTGCATCATCATGGTGTCATAAATAATTTAATTTATTTATTGTCTAAAAATTATAAAAAACATATCAGGATGTAGGAAATCTTTTTATATTTCTAATTAATATTTATAGTCAAAATTATTACTTGTATAACCCCATTTAAAAATGGTTTTAGTAAAACATCTCATGTTTGTGACATTTTTATTTTAACATTAAATAAAAAGTTATTAATGTCGCTTTCCTACCAAAGTGGCTCCATGGGGTCCCCAAGTTGACCCATGGATTGTCGTGGTCGACCATGACACATCCAATAAGGGTAGGACATGTTTATAGGTTATTTAATATTAGTAAAACATTATTTTTACCTTAGACTACATTAATTACCTCTAATCGCGATTAAGAACAGAAAAGATACTATTCACCAAAAAAAATTAATTTAATCCCATTGAACCACATTTTACTTCCTAATGACAACCATGTATGTCGGATTTTTGAAATTCACAACACAGAGGTGGAAAAGTATCATTTAAACGAAAAATCATTTTCTTTAACTACCACTTAGTGGTTGCACTATTCATAAAAAATTGATGTTTTTCAGAAAAATAACAAAAATTAACCCTAAGATATATTTTACATTCCGAACTAAAAAATGATGTCTATTTTACAAAATTCGGAACATATAACTTGCATTAATTAATTTAAAAATTAATTCCCACTATCAAAACAAATAGCGTGTTTTTAAGAAACAATATCCATTAAAAGATTGACACTAGTTTAAGTCCAATTTCAATGTGAAATTAATTCCAATAACCACTGTTGGATTAAATGGTAAAAATATATTATAATTTTACTTTAAAAACAATTAAAAATATAATCTTATCATATAAATAAATTATATTAAAAAGAGGTTTTGAATTAAAATACAACTTTTTTCACTATTCATTAAAATATGAACTTTAACGGAAAGATACCAAAAATTTACACAAAGTAAATTTTGATGTCTCGATTATAAAGAATAAATTTATTTTGTCAAATATAACACGTAAAATTGTCAAAATGTGGATTTACAAGAGGTTCGATATCAAAAGGTTGTTAATCGACCTTCTAAAGAATATTAGAATGTTTACACTTAAAATTGAATTAATTCACATTTTTATTCCTCTAACATTTTTGTAAAAAGTAGAAAATATTTGACAAACATAAATAATCAATTTTTAGTTAGTTCTATTCATTCCTACCATTACAATGGCTTGGTGTTAACTACCATTTAAAATTATATTTTTTTATTATTATAGTGCAACGTAAGATTCCCAAGAAACTCGTTGTGGCGTATTGGGTACTCCATCGAGAATAGAGTCCCCTTTAAATTATTATTAATATTTTATTCACAAATATAGATAAATATTAAAATGTCATATTCATTATTTACCTGGGGTGTTACAATCACGGTCAAATACAATAGAGATAAAAACTCCATGTAACCCAAATATCTATTATAGGTATAAGAGTGAAAGCTAATGCACACAAATAGTATCTCAAATATGAAGAAAATCTACAGATTTATTCACTCGATTTGTAATAAAAAAAATTGTGTTGTTACATTGAGAAGTCTCTTCCAGTCCAAAAATAAAATCCATGGAAATATTTTCCTATTTCCTCTCTAGAACTAGAAAAGGCTAAAACATTCCCTTTTGTATTGTTATATCTTCTTTAACATTTGGAAAATTCAAACATTTCATTATAAAACCATCAATATCTCTTTTCATTACATTCCACTAGTAATGATCAGGATGGTCTCTGTAAATTATAGTTCTAAAAGGGTGAACATAAAATAGATATCTTATAGTTCCCCTTAAAAACACTTCCCTAAACTATGAATCACAAGGATTGCATGAAATCTTCCCAAAACTCAAAATACAATTATTATCAACATTAAATTCTGTCTACATAACTTTTTTTACCAATTCTACCTTTTTATGTAACTCACCAACTTCTTTCTACGCATTCATAATTTTTTCTAATAGTGGAAGATACACTGAAACCAGAACCAAAATAGAGGAAAATCTTGTACCAATAACATCAAAGAAAAAATTCATCAAATCCAAAACCAAGGGGCCATGTTCCAAAAATATCATTATAAATTATGCATAATTTTTTCAAATCAAGGAATCATCCAGTATTGTTTCTAGGATAGTAATTTATCGTCAAATAAAAATCTATTATCAGTTTCATCCATCTTATATGCCTCATGTTAAATAACTTCTAAGTGAATTTATACTTTAGAATTTGTTACGATTATATATTTCACATTTGGATCCACATAAATCATGCTACCAAATTTTTCAAAGTGAAAACAAGAAGATTGAATTACATATCATGGGTGGGGTTATTTAATTTCTAATTTGTCAGTTTTCTTAAAGAAAAAACAATTATTTGATCATTATGCATCAAAAACTCAAACAAGTCCCTTCAATGAAGCTTCAATGTAGATGGAAAACACCGTATTTCTGGAAGGAAAATCCAAAAATGAAGCATTTAACAATATCATATTCAGTTCTTTAAAAAAGCATCACATTCTTCTATCCAAATAAATTTAACACCCTTTCATGTTAATTTAGTTAGCAGGATAGATAACAATGAAAAAGTTGAAATAAAATGCCGGTAATGGCATGATAATCCAACAAAATAATGAATATATATACCATTTATTGGTCTTGGATATTCATCAACCAATTACTTTAGGTATGATAAACTACTATAACATCCTTTTTTACAATATTCTCATGAAAATAAATTTTTTCCAACAAAAAAAAAATGAAACTTTTTGGTATAATTTATTTTTGTTGTTATATTTATGGACAATCCATAAATTTTTTTCATGATTAGAAAATCTATTTGAATAAAAAAAATATCATCAATAAAGAACAACATACAACTTTTAAAAATATTCATGGAATATTATATTCATAATATCCATATATGCATCAAGATAATTTATCATACCAATGGGTATATCGAAAAACTCATAATGCCCATATCTAGTCTGGAAAGTTATTTTCATAATGTCTTCCTACTTCACCTTCATATGATAGTATCTAGATCTCAAGTCATACTTGGAATAATAATAAGCTTCCTAGATCTGATAAAACAATTCCTCAATATTATGAAGTGGATAATTATTCATAATAGAAATTTTATTTAAATATATATAATCAATGCAATGTATCATGAAACCGTAATTCTTTTTAATGAACAAAACAGAAGCACATGATGGTGATGTGCATGGAAAAATGAATCATTTATCAAGAAACTCCAATGATTTAGTTTTCAATTCATGAAGTTCCTCTTGAGCCATTAGATAAGTGGGTTTATAAATTTTATTAGACTTATGAACAAATTCAACAGTAAATTCAAAATACAAATCAGGTATATCCTAGGTAAAATTATCAAGAAAAACATAAATGTATCCCTATACCATTTTTGTGTCATTAATCTGAACAGTGCCCTTTTTTCAGCAATATGAGAAAGATAATCATCATTTACAACTTTTAACAATTCCTCATATTCTAAATATGTTATAAATGGTATTGGTTTATTCATTTATGTAAACTAAAACACTTTATGAAAACCAATATCTCTTTAACTACAATAAATCTTAGTATAATAAATGGAAATCCAATCCATACCCAGAGTAACATCATTCTCCACTAAGGGAAAAATAATAAGTTTTTCACATAATATATTTCAGTGTATAATGATAGGATGTTTATTATATGTAAATGATTCATTAATATTTCCCACTAGTGTTTTAATAATAAGTATTGATTTCATTTCTAGAGGTAATTTTACAATTTACCCGAAATTTATCAGAAAAAAAAATTTTCTAGGCTCCAAATCAAACAAGACAGTAGAAAAATATGATTAAACAAAAATGTACCTGATACCACTCCATTTGATTGACCAACACTTGATAACATAGATTCAATGTTTCTCACATCAAATTTATTCTTCTAATATGTCTTGTTTTCATCATTTAGATCATTATTTTTTGGGTATTTTCATAATTCCCCATCTCACCACATTTAAAACACATTACAGTTTTCCTATCAGAATTAAACATACTAAAACTAATATCTTGTTCACTAAAATATCATGATAATGTCTCCACTTACCACAACAAAAGAACTTCCCATATTTTTTATGGAGATTCCCATGCTACTTTTAACACACATCCCACAATCTATAAACTTGACATTATAAAATTCAGATTTATTTGATTGATACAAACAATTACATTCCATCGGAAACATTCATTTTTACTTGTTTTCAATGTAAAAATCATCATTAGAAAAGTCTATTTATATCCTCTCATCACATTAAACTGGTTTCTCATAATTCTCCATTCACAAGAATCAAATTCCCATTGATATCTTAACTTCAATTATGAGAAAAAACCACTTATTCTACTATCAATATCTAAAATATGATTTGTATCCTAAAATGATAATCTTGTGAAGTTTTCTTCAGAAAAGGCCTCTGAATCTTATTCATTTTTTAAATATTCATGATATTTCATTTCTATCCTATGTCAATCAACCTTAAGAATATATTTTTCAAGGAAAATATTTTAAATTCATCATATTCTAAGGCATAAATATCATTGTTGTCCTTAATGTTATTGATCATTAGCCACCACTAGTCGGCTTCACCTTCAAAATAGTAAATGAAAAAAGTGACCTTTTTATTATTTTAACACCTCATTACATTGAATATATTTTCTCAGGATTTAATCCACCTTTTATCTACCACCAGTTCAAAATATTCATTGAAATAAAAAGGGTGTTGCCTTGTAAAATGATCCATTATCATCATGTTTCGTTCTGGATTCTCTGGGTGTTCTATTTCATGTATTCCACCACCATTTATATCCTTCATGAACTGATCCATTACATCCAAAAACTTCTTAGTTCCAATTTCCACAATTCTATGGTGCAGATTAAGAAGGATATAATTATCTCAATGCCTTATTACTTTAGCATATCTATTTCTTTTGGGGAAAACCATTTTGAACAAACATATTATATATGAGGAAACATGGTAATATTAATGTTATATATAATATCAAAATATACCTAATTTAAAAATTATTTTTTTTCTATTTATATTATCATAACCCCTACAGGTTTCCAAATCATTATTTGATACCAACTATAAGGACCTAGCTTTAATCATTAAAAAATCTAGAAATTTTTTTAGATTTCACATCCTTACATTCCCATATATATTTTTAGTTTAGAGTTTTATAAAAGTATATAATTTATACATATCAATCCCAAACTAAAAAAAGGTTGTTTCTACTTAAATATTAACCATTTCTTTTGTAATAAAAATGGTTTAAATAAATCATGAGATCCTTTTGTGAAAATTCTTCACAATATTCATCTTGGATTCATCTTTTCTCCTACCCATAATTAAACCCTATTGAAAATATTTTCATATATATGAAGAGAACATAAATATCAGCATGGGACATAATAACAATTATATAAATAAATTTTCAGTCAATGAATATTTATAAAAATATGAACACATTTTTACATATATATATTTCTCACACATAGAGTATCATATACTTTGTGAAAAAATGAAATTTACATAAAATATAGAGAACATAAATAAAAAAATAAGGTTACATAGGGAATTATGTACGAAATATTATTACCATCATTACTACCATATGATTTATAACCCAGACGGCTACCTTATAATGTAATAGTTGCAGCTACCTAATATTGTAACTCTTAAGACTACCTTATAGTTTAGGCATCTCAGTAACACTTTGAGTAACTGTACAGTTGAAGTCCAATATAAACACACTTAATGATTTGGATGGATATATAGTTCCCACCCTTCATCACAATAAATTCCCATGAACCATATCATAATTATAATGTGTGATTACCAGTATTATAAAACATTCCTTTTGAATTTTGTATAAATCGTAATTTAAAAGAGGTTTTTTAAGGAATGATATATTAAATATGGTTTGTATTAATTAAAACATGTTAAAAAATCTTGTATAATGGTATAAAGAGTGTTATTAATATATTAAATAACAAAATTTATATATATAATATGTTATATGATCATTTTATAACAACTTTCCACCCATTTAAGGATAATATTTTATTATTTTCAATGTTTCAGGTGCAATTATTTCATATTATCAATGGTTTCATCATCTTGGGTTTTCTATTAGAATGGATGAAAAACATCTAACTTAGAATTAAATAGTGTTAATATTTTTCCATAATTTTCGAATATAGAATATATCATATGTTTTTTATGAGGATGAATTATTAGATAAAACATTATTGAAAATGATTTAATTTATTTGTGGAGTTTTTAAGACCATCTTGAATATATTTTATTTTAATTTATATCATGATTATATCTTTTTTACAAAGAATTATATAACATATAATGTGTACAATAATGTATTATTTAATAATAATAATAATGGCATTAGGAAATTCCTTCAATGTGGTAAAAGAAAATGAAAACACTTCATCTATGATAATTGTAAATCGACACATCACAGAAAATGTTTTAATTTTTTAGAATAAGAGGATATGATGTCAAAAGCCATTATAGATGGGCCTATTACATGAATACCCAATGTATGACTCCAATTGGCTAGGGGAAGGAGACTATCACTGAGTAGCAATAACCCAAAAATGGGAAGAATTTTTCTAATTACATGCCCATATGCACTCAATATCCATGCCCAAAATGATGGAATGTAAAAACACTGAGTAGAAAATGCATGCATAAACTAATATTCCAACAAAATAGTATGATAGTAGGAAACTAGAATGAAAAAATTACTAGAATACAAGCCCACCAAATATAGAGTCTGCAAAAGTGAATATACAAGCTCTTGAAACTCATCCATAGTATACATTACAATAAGAGTAGGTGTATGATAGTTGTCTAAATCTATAGGAGCACACCTCATCTATCAAGTCACTCTAAGAAGTACCTGGTAATTTTGCACATTGAACTCCATAAAATCGTTGATCATCTACAACAAGACACACGACACATGCGAGCAACTCCCATGAAAGGGTGAGTAAATCAATATTCTGTAGATTGACCAAAAACCTAAATGGAATACCACTATGTGATACATTAATGAAACCAAAAATAAATACATGAATTTTATTAAAATGAAATACATTGTATTCCACAAAGGAAACACACAAAGTACAATCATCTCATATAGGTATATGTTAATTGAATGAAATGTATGATTCACATATGTAGTCCACATAACACATAGTATAGGTAATAGAAATAGTGTTGATAACATAGGGAGTGTTGATAACACCCAGTGTTTCGATAACACACAGAGTGTTGAAAACTCATAGAGTGTTCATTACACATAAGCTATTGATAACACAATGATTTTAGATAAAACATATAGTTTTAATAAGACATGTAGGACCCATTTTACATTTTCACAAATTCACATCGTCTCAAAGCTACATATTCACCATGTTAGAGAGACACCAAGTAACACAGTTTATATGTCAGAACCAGTCACATTATTTCACTTATAGTGTGCTTGTACTAGGAAAACATAATCCTCAAGTCATTAGGATGTATTCATGAATCCACAAAAACACACTAACAATATCTCAAAAGGTTTTTCCCATCGCAAGGGTCCCAACATTATATAATTCATGTCAAAAAAACACAAGGTTTAAAACTTAAAGCTGTTTTACTAAAAAGGCTCAACTTAGATCTAGTATGGGTCTGATCTGACTGATCGAACATGACCCAACCCACTAGCTAATCCAACACGATTCAGCAAACTTCACCTGGTTCTCTCTGGTCTGAACAGGCCCACCATGTTTGGATGCTAGAGCGGCCCAGCTCCTCGTGTCTGACCTTCCGTATAAGGGATATTTCACTATTGCCCATGCAACATACCATGATTGCATTCCTCCATAATGGCATGGTGTCGAACCATGTTCCACATGGTAGGCCCACCACATCACCAGCTTTGAATCCTCATCATTGTGGGTTACTCTAATGCAGAATCAGGCTATGCCCTAACTCACAATCACAACCTCTTATAGCGGCCCCACAGTCCCCACTATGTCCCATTCATGCTGCTCCCGACATGGCCCCTTGCCTCTATCCTCCTCTTCAGGCCACCCCTTCAGTGTCCTTTCCCTCATGCTCAGCTTAGACCGACCCTATCAGGCCGCATCTTGCCGCCACCGCCGTCTACTGTGCCACTGGCCCTCCGTCCTTCCCTTTAACAATTCATAGACCGAAAATCATCATGCCTCCCTTGTAACTCCTCCTATGTGTCATGTAGGTGACATATCCTCAGTCTTAGGTTGTTTCTCCATGAATCAAAGGTTCAATAGTCATTCCTCTCAAACAATCACAAAGAATGCGTGTAAGGCAATGAACATGAATAATAGGGTGAAAATGAGAAGAACAAAATCACCTGAAGGAAGGATCTCATCATTTATTCATGTCAGCCTCGATTCCTTTTTATTTGATGGATCACGTTGAATGAAGCAATAACACATATTATACACCCATTTAATCCCTTGAATATAACTCTCATCCCGTAAGTGATTGAACCTCATATCAACTTTTTAATTGGCTGGTCCCCATTTGTCATCGATTTTATTAATATGAAATGAATCATAACTAAAAACACCCTACCTAGAGTTTGTATAGGTCATTGAAGAAGGGAAAAGTATTGTCATTTTCATTCATCGATCTGTCAATCATTAATCCAAGATCTTATCCCTAATCTCTAATATCTGATATATCATTGATGATTATCAATATACTGATGTTCGTCGGAGATATCTCATTCTCCACTTTTCATAGGAATTACAATGTTATGGCGATCCACCTGAATTTATTGGCAATGGTCATCTAAAAAAACCACTATTTCTTTCATAATAAAATATTTTTATTAAATATTTTTTTACTGATAAGTCCAAAAACTATATTATTTGTATCACCCATGTCAGATGATTTTAGGCCCCACCTAAGGTAACAATGTATTTTTAATGCTACAGTTCACTTTTATTTCTGATCTAGGCATCCATTTAGATGTTATTCTAGTTTTTTGAAAAACTGTATATGTGCTTTATTAAAATATTAACTTTTTTACGGATTCATTTCGATCACACTATTCCATGTAATATCATACTTTCTTAGCCTTTGGTTCCTTAATTTTTCCATATAATATCTAAAATTAAATTTGAATAAATTTGAGTCATTACATTCTCCCTGCCATATATCTTTACATCCCCAAAAGTAAAAACAAGGGATAATTAACAAAAAATGAGGGTACCGTTCCCAAAATTGGGACACCCACTCCCAAGTACTATCATGATGATTTTCATGCTACCATCAAATGTGGAAACGAGGAATTAACTACCCATGAAGGATCCTCTCACGTCGATACATGATCTTTATTAGGTACTCCACAAAAGTAACAACAACCTTAAGATTAATATTTCCATAGTCGATAACATGTGATGGATCATGAAAGTTCCTCCTCATCTGTGACATGTGGAAGACACCTTGCACCTGGTGCAACTAAAGGGGTATAACATCACAATATTTAATCTCCCCAAATCTACTTAGAATCTGATATGGTATGGTTTATCATAGAGATAACTTATCACCCCAACCAAATCTCTACAATTCATGTCGTGGTGAGACCCAAAGGAACACATAGTCTCCCCCCTCGAACTCCAATGGCCCCAATCATCTATCATCATTCAACCTCTTCCAGATATGTACATTCCTCTTCCTATTTTTGGATCATCTACTCCTTCTCAGTGTTAGCCTACACCAACTCTGAACCCATGATTGCTAACTCTTCTGGGTCAGTTTAGCAAAGTGGTGACCTGTATGTTCGCATGTACAAGGCCTCAAATGGTTCTATGCCCTTTTTGGAGAGGTATATGTTTTTGTATGAAAACTACACCATAGGTAGGTGTTCTTACCAACCATGAACAAAGTCTAGGGTACAATCACGTAGCATTTCTACAAAATCTGAATGGTCCTCTTAGTCGGGACATCTGTTTGGGGATAAAATATCATGCTCTAGAATAACTAAGTCCCAAAAACATTCTAAAATACCTTCCAAAACCAAAATGTGATGCAAAAATCATGATATAAAATAATTATTGATGGAACTATGTGAATCTGAAATATCTCCTACACATAGAGTCATCCCAAGCACTCTACCTAAATATATTCACAAATCGGTTGGAAGTGGGCCTAGTAGGTGTGTCATTAAATGATCTCCCAGATGGTACTGCATCTCTTGTTAGTGTTTGGTAAACCAATCATAAATTCCATAAATATCCCGTCCCACATTCACTCTATATCCTCAAGTGGATGTGTCAATCCCGTAAGAACATGGTTCTCAGCCTTCACTTTCTAGAATATGGGGCATCAAAAAATGATCTATGTTACAACCTTTTTCATCTCCGGTAACCAGAACCGGTGTCATAGGTCATGGTACATCTTTGTCACACCTATATATACCTCTAAAGGTGATGTGTGTAACTCCCTCATAACCTCATATAGAAACACCTCATGTACAATAGTGCACCCTCTGAAAAGAATGATGTGCTCCCCACCAATCAAATATCTATAAGGGGGATACCCTCTGGAAAATTGAGAACATCGAGTCTCGAAGTTTATATCCCCAAGATCTTCCTCCCTAACTATATTTATTAGTGGAGGGTTGATAACCATAAACTGGAGGTATGTTTTTATATCTCCATCCATAAATTATATCAACAACATGGCCAAATTCGTTGACTCTTCACTACGAAACTAAAAGCTGGATCTTCTATTGAGAGTATCTTTCACTACGTTCCTCTTCTTAGGAGTATAGAAAATATCCAATTCATAGTCAAAGAGGTGATCTAGCCATCTCATCTATCTCAAGATTATATCCTTATTTGTGAAGGTATACTTGAGACCCCTGTGGTAAAATTAGATAGTAAACCACTCACCCATCAAGCAGTGTATCCACATCTCTAGTGTGAATATTACCAATACTAGCTAAAGATTTGGGGTCATGTATTTTTTTTATTTTGTCTGAACTAGAATTAACCATTGGTAACCACTTCATGCCCCATCATAAGGACACAACCATGAACTTTCCTTGATGCATCATAGAATACTACACACTAGATTCCCTCCTCTAGTAATTGGTAATCTCAATATTGGATTTCTCATAAACCTCTGCCGTAGCTCTTGAAAGCACTACTAGAACTTTTCTATCAAAAAAAAAGGATTACCCTTCCATTTTCAAGGCATAAAAGGGGACTCTAATCTAGAAAATCAGGGTACAAACATTAAATAATAGACTACCATCCCTAGGAAGCATTTCCCCTAAGTAAACCACTTGGGTGGTTAACAAGAAATAAACTCCTGAATCTTTGAATAATCCACTGGAACTCCAACTTATGAAATGGCGTGTCCCAAAAAGTGGACATCTCGAATCTATAATTGACACTTAATTAAATTTCATTAAATATGGTGTTATTGGAGTGTGTCTAAGACTATCCTCAAGTGTATCACATGGTCCACATCAGTCACTGAGTACACTAAGATTCCATTAATGAAGACCACTTTGAACCAATCTATTTAATGTTGTGTGGTCCTATTAATGAGTCCCATGAACACTTATTGGGCTTTATTCAGGATAAAAATCATCACCATGTACTCATAGTGGACCTAAAATCATCTGAATGGTGTATTTATTATATCTACAACATGTACAAAATTATGATGATTGAAAAATTTGAGGTCACTCTTCAGGAAACACCTTGCTCATTTAAGATGACCTAAGAGGTCATCAATCCTCAGTAGTAGAGACTTATTATTCTAATTCTCTTAATTTAGGCACCATAAGTCCACACATAACCTAAAATTCACTTCATCTTTCTGATTATACAAAACTATGGTTGTCCATGGTGAAACATTTGCTCTCATGAAGCCCTTCCTCTACAAGTCCTCTAGAAGTACCCTCAACCCATGAATCTCTTCGGGAGACATCTGATATGAATGTGTAGATATTAGTGTCTTCATAGGGTATAGATCATTATATAAGTCTACCTCTTTATGGGGAGGTAATTTGAGGACATTCATGGGAATGACCTCCTCATTCTCCACAACCCCTGCAGAAAACTAATAATTCCTAGAATCCACTACACTAAGGGTGATACGAGACAACAAATGAGTAATAAATTTCACCCTCCAATGAGAAATTTCATCATTAAATGCATGAATTTCCTTTTCCCAAAAAATTTAAAACCTAATCCCATCACTACAGTCACACTCCACTCTATCTCTCATCCTGAAATACTAAAATGTAAATACTATGAGTAGACAATGTATGCATACATTAAGATACCAACTGTAGAGTAATATAACAGGAAACTAGAAAGTAAGCATGGATAAAAGACAATGCCACCGAAGAAAGATTTTGTATATGTAATCCACATGTTTTGGAAAATCATCTGTAGAAAACCCATCCTTAAGGGTAGGTGCTGGACGGTTGTTTGAATATGTTGAAGCACACCTCATCTGTCAGATCACTCTAAGCACCATATAGTCATTTTACACATAAAACCCCATCAAATAATTCATCAACTCTATATGACATGAAACATGTCGGAAATGCTGGTTTAGGGGTGAGTAAAACAGTACTCATTATGGAAACCCAAAATTGAAAAGGAATGTCACTACGAGATACACGAAGTACACCAAAAAAATACATGATGTGTGAAACAAAGAAATACATGATACACCATAATGGAAACAATTTAAGAATACTCAGATCACATAGATATAATTCTATATAGTGAAAATTAGTATCATCAGACATTGTCCATATAACACCCAGTATCGATAACACACTGAGTGTCGATAACACATGGTGTGTCAATAACATATGGATTTTCTATAACAAATAGAATTTCATTAAAAAATCATGTGCCTATAACACTGGGAGTGTGGATAACATAGGAATATTCGATAATTCATAGGGCTCACATGTCATGTAGTCACAATGTCAAATAGTCACCATGTCACACTGTCACCATGTCAAAAAGTCACCAAGTCACATAGTCACCAAGTCATGGTGTGTTGTAGGATTATACTCAATGTTCAATTGTACCAAGAGAACCTAATCCCCAGGCCATTAGGTTTTATTCCAACATACACAACAACTCACCAAGAGTATCTCAAAATAAAATTCTCATCGCAAGGGTCCCTACTCTACAAAGGGATCAGCAAATGGACACATGAATTGATAGTTACAGCTATTTTACTGAAAAGGTCTAACCTAGGTTTGGTCCATTTCAATATTGACCCATAGAACCAGAACAATCGGTAGGCCCAACCCGATCCATCTAACCCGAACTAACCTAGCCTGGTCTAGTCTGAACCGGCCCAACCCACTGGACCGCTGGTGTAGTCTGACTCCTCTTGTCCACCCCATCGCATCGAGGTCGGTTTACTACGGTGTAAACAATATGCCCAAAATTCATGCCTCCATGATGATGTTATGTTGATTCAGTCTCCTTGTGATCGACCCACCACAACTCCATCCCCACTACCTCACCATCATGGGTTCCTCTGATGTGGTATTGATCCACGTCCCAGTTCACAATCAAGACCTCCTGTCGCAGACCCCAACCCTCATCGTGGCCTACCCACACCGGCCCTAATGTCTCCTCCTATCGTACTATGAATCTGATGGTCACTATGTAGGTGTCCTCACCCTCACGGTCCACCTAATCTGACCCCTCCGTTTTGTGACTGGACACTAGCAGCTGCACTGGCGGGCCTCCATCCAGCCTTCACCCTCCACATAAACTAAAAAGTGTCACGCCTCTACGGTGTCATGGGGGTGTTAAGCCTTTGGTCTTGGGTTATTTCACCATGAACTGAAGAGGAAACAATAAATCCTATCATATAATTATGAAGAACATGAAGATCACAAATAACAAGAAGAATGGGGAAAAAGAAGCATAAAATCACCCAAAGGAATGATCTCATACTTTGTTTTTGTCGACCTCAATTCATCCTTATATAATGCATCATGGAGAATCAATAAATAACATAGATATATACCACATTTAATCCCCAATATATAACTCCCATACCTCAACTGATCAAACCACGGATCAACCTGTTTTTGTGTTGGTCTGTGTTCATCATTGAATTTTAGAACCTGAAATGAATCACAAAGAACAATGACCTACTTGGAGGTTGATTTAGTTGTTGATGAATGTAGAAAATTCTTCATCATAATTATTTTATCCTTTAATAATCAGTCTAATGTCTTATCTCTGATCTGTCATCACTGATTCTCGATCCATTGGAATTCATTGGAGAATGCTCCTTCTCCACTTGTTAGAGGAATTACAGGGTTACAATTATCACATTGAATTCTCATAAAACGTTCATTTAAAAAGTAATAAACCCTTCATACATCGTAATAAAATATTTTTACTGAATATTTTATTACCGAAACATCCAAAAATATCTTTTTCATCTGGCCAGTGTCAGACAATGTTTGTCCCCACATAAGGTAAAGACATTATTCTAAACGAAATGATGTTGTCATATTTATGATCTGAGGACCTGTTTAGAAGTTATTTCAGTTTAAATAAAATACAAAAAAATCATTAATAAAAGCTTAAAATTTTTTATTTATTTTTTCTGAGCACACCAGGCCTCATAATCTCAGGTTGTATCAGTTCCAGTTGTCAAAAGTTTTCAAATTAATTTCATAAAATAAAACCGGATAAAAATGATTCCCTACAAAAGGATAGGTTTTGATAATGGCTCTTCTATTAACATAATAAAATTACAGTTTATTTAAGATACTAGAAGTATTATGTTATTTTGATGGTGGTAGGTGAGGATAGAAAAATAAAAGAATAGAAATAAATTGAAAAGAAGATAAATTATAATGACAGAGCTTTTTACAAATTAATAATTTTCTCTTCAAAAACCTTATTTGAGGACCGTGTTTTTTGAATTTTCTTTAGAAAAAAAGGTCTTGGATGTGGGGAAGTGGATTGAGATGGAAAAGTTTCAGAAATTAAACAAGATTAAATGGTTTTTAATTTTGAGGAGAAGAGGTTGTGATGGGAGGTATTTATAATGGATGAGAGGGGTGTTTGCTGATTATTTTGATGATTAGTTTATTATTTTGGATCAAGATTGTTAATAGTTAGTGAATTAAAAAAATTAAAATAATGAAGTTTAGTTAGATATTATGATGAAAAAATCATTGATGACTCATGTAATAGATTATTTAACTTTAAATGTATATATAACATAAATTATTGTATTATACTATTCACCAAAAATTCTACTATTTCGAAAAAAATCCCAAAAAATTACCATAACCATTTTTAGATTTTTACAATTCAAAAATTAACTACATTTTATGAAACTAATTTCCTATCTATGTTATATATATTTTTTAATTAAAATTGTTATTAATTCAACAAATTCTAATTTCAAATTTATGACTCATTTTTTGACACTTTGAAAAAATAAATAAAGTCTCATAAAAATATTATAATGAGTATAAAACAAATTTTTTATTAATGAATCTATTTTATGAAGTTAAATTTTATTTTAAATAATTATAATATTTTAAATTATCAATTATGTTTCAAAAATATGCGAACACTTATTTCATCATTTTCAAAATATTTATTTACTTATTACTTGATAAGAATATATGATGTTTTTTCTTATCAGACACGTATATTTTATTTATACTCTGATAGGTGAGGTTACTATTATATTTGTATAGATTCCTCAATTTCTATAAATATCATTTATTTCATTATAAATTTATAATGAATAAACTATTTAATTGTAGAATGAAAAAAATTATAAGTACCTCGGTCACTAAAAATTTAATATTCCTTATATTAATTTTATAAAATATTTGGAATGTTTTCGATTTATCTACATAATTAATATCATAAACATCAGGATAAGGATGACTCATTTTATATCCTAAATCATTTGATTATCATGTATCAATGTAATGATCATTGTGATCATCCTAGAAAAAAAATTTATATTATGTGTTTTGATACCTAGAATAGTGGAACTTTCGAATTAAATGATCTATGAGGAAGTAAAAATTAATGAAATTCACATTGTATAAGAATATGATGTTGTATTTCGAGATGAAATTGAATGTCTTAACCTAGATCATGTGGTTTATATTTCAATAAAACTCATAACTAGATCAATTCGTATACCGAGGAGTACATAAAATTGGATCCCATTGAATTAAGGAGTCAATGTTGAAACTAAAAAAATTAAAAAAATCATATTAAATTCCCTAGTTCATTGCCATTGGGTGAACTAGACCTCTATGTTGAAAATAATGATATATCAATGTATTTTTTCATGATTTTAATGATCATAATAAAATCAATATAATGAAAAGGATTCATTTATCCTATTCACATCATACTTTTTATGTGGTCATTAATAGATACATTTATAAAGACCAAGATGAAGCATGATGGATATCCTTTAGGTCATTCTCAAGGATGCAGTGTTGAATGCCCTGGTGGAATTTAAATTTTTTTTAAAAAAAATTGAGAATAGAAAAAAACAGCATTAAAAATATTGAATACCTAGTAATGAGTGATTAAATAGTGTTAAACATAAATACCAAAGGATGAAAAAACAACATGAATGAAAAGAATTTTAGAAAAGAAAATGTACAGATCTAGTTTGATCCACCAAATACTCCCCATAATATATATTCATAAGGATAAAATAAATAATTCTCAACTCACTAAGTGCATGGTCAATGGCATAATTCTCACACATCCCCCACCCAAATCATTGACAACCCATGCACATAATCACTTCAATCACATTAGTATGCTCTCAAAGGGATTAATCTCCAAATAATGTCATCCTTCCATGAATGTATTCCTAAATGAAGAGTAATTTGAAGGATGAAAATTCACACAACCTTTCCTAACCACTCAGTCAAGAATGTCAAGAGAATAAGGGGTAATGGATTAGTGGGAATGGAGAAGAAACCTGACCCAATAAAAAATGATCTCTCGCACATGACAATTAACCATCACATTCTCATAAATGTGATGAAGAGATGGTGATAGTTTGGAAGTGTAGATCTCCATGAATTGATGAGGTTCACATCCAGAATCTGGATGTGCAAATTAGATCTTAGTTACTGGAGAATCTATTTAACAAACACAAGTCCAAGAGTAAGAATGAGTGAACATCAATACAAACACATGACTGTATTCAAAAAACATAAACAAAATTGAAATATTTACAATACTAGGAGCATAATTTAATATTTAAAAAATAGAGAAGGAAGAGTGGATGGGTTCCCGTCTTCAAGTGTTGAGAAAGATTGCGTGTATATGGTAATAAAAATAGAGTGGTATGCGATCTATTTATTCCAAAACATAGGAAAATAGAGAAAAATAACTCCTTGTAGGAAAAAAATACTCATGCCATCCCTTCATGTGATCGCCATACACTTTTTTTGATGACGCAGAGAATAAAGAAAACTGACTGCAATAACCCAAACATCACCATGAATTTTCAATAGACTGCCCATGATCCCTTTACCCACTCTCACCTGATCTTTTTAGAAAACATAAATAATGATTGGTTTAAAGAAAACATGATTCCCTATATTTTTGGGATTGGATGTCATTAGTTGACATCTGTGCATTTAAAAAAGCTAAATTAATATATATGTGTAAATTTAAATATATTAGTTTTAAATATAAATATATAAAAATAATATTATATATTATTATACTTATTATTAATAAAAATATTTTAATTATAAATTTTTTTATAATTATTATAATTATATAAAACTATACATATAATTATTATTTTATATATTCATATATTTATAAATTTATATATACATATAATTAGTATTTATTTGCTATTACTATTATCATATTATATATATAATTAAATTTGAAAGTATGATGGAGATGAGAGTATTGTTTGTTCTAGAAGGGGGTAAGGGGTGGGTAGGGGAAAATGTGTTGGCAGCATCATTGGATCATATGGGGATTCTGTATTGGAGAAAATTGGGAGACTTTTGAGGAATTCTATATGGTTGTCTTAGACATGGGAACAAACACAAAGAGAATAAGGTGGTGATTCTTCATCGACATAGTGGCAAGGAGCTTCATGTTTCTCGAATTCTGCATCTTTTAGTGATGTGGCTTCAATCTGCGGTGGTCAGACATGGATCCAAGGAGGATCCTGGGAAGGACCTCACAATGGAATGAAAGTTCCCGATTCTCTGGTTGGTTTTGGTTTTTTCATAAATTTGTTCCTTTTCATCAAGTTCAATCCAAATAAAACTATATTTATGGTGTTTTTCTTCTTGATTTTAGGTAAATTTGAGTTTATTCATGCCTCTAGTATCTATGGGTTGGTTTCACTATGGTTATGCGATCCATTGTTTAGTATATTGATAGTGGACGAGGAAGATGAAATGGTGGAAAATGGGGTGTGCTGGGGGAGGCATTGTTTACTTACTAGAGGAATCACAATTGTCCTACTAGAGGAATCACCATTTGTATCCCTGTGGTGGGAGAACAAGTTGTTGAGTGATGGCTGGCAGTGACTCATGGGGTTCTATAGTAGGTGCTCTTATAAAAATATATTTTTGAAGGCAGTTTCTCTGGCAGAAGCATATCTAAAAATAACTCATACGGGTGGCAACTCATTCTAACAAAGGATTAGTGTGCCTGTTGGTGACTAGATTTGTCACACTTTTTTTCAGGAGGTGACTCATTGGAGGTGACTTAGTGGAGAAAACTCACCAGGCAGCGAATTAGCAGGATGACTTGTGGCAAAATTGAAAATTCATAAATTATGGAACAAAAATCCACATTTCAACGAAAAATAAGATGAATAAAAAATTGAAACATATTTAGAATATTCTTTTTTCAAATTATACTAATGAATTAAAATAATTAATTTAAAACAATAAAAAAAAATTAGATTAATGTAATTAATTTTCCAAATATTTAATTATATTAAATACTACAAACCAAATAATTCAAAACATAATTTCAAAATTAACAAAAATAAATAAATAAATAATTATTTAATAAATTTTCAAAAATGAAACAATGAAAAACATATTTGTTTTCAAAAAAAAATTTTTAATTTATTTAATTTATGATTTAATTAAATACAGTAAAAAAATTATAATATAAATTAACTATTTAAACCAAAATAATAATTATATGAAAATATTAATGAAACAAATAATTAATTATTAAAATGAAAAATTATTAAATAAATAACATAAAATAGAAAATAATAAATTTATTAATAATTTTAAAAATCAAAAACAAGAAATAATGAAAGAATTATAAGAATTAAAATAAAAAATTGTATTTAAAAAACAAGTAATAAAAAATTAATGTTAAAAAATAATAAATTATTAAACTTTAAATTAATAAAAAAATACTAAAATAAAAAATTAAATTAAATTTTTTAAAAAAATTATTTTCATTAGAAATTAAATAAAAAATTAACAAAAATTGATCGTTATTAAACAAAAAATATTATTTTAATAGAAAAGAAAAAGAAAATTAATTAAGAAAATGATGTAGAAAAGTATGTTAAAACATCCACATACAAATCCAACACACATAATTATCTGTTTACCCTCAAATAATAACTTGATTTTTTCTTTGTAAAATAGAAGAATGATTTGTTATAGTTAATACAAATTGAACATGCAAAGACATTTAAATATAGAGGAACAGATCCAGAGGAGGTTCATAATTCTTGAATGAATTATACATAGAACGTCCTACCAAAATTCAATTACACGCTAGAAGTCAAGAGCACATAGACTCATTCACTATTAGTGATTTCATGCATCCTATAAGAATTCACCTAATTCACTACTTCAATTCCAATTGAAGATTCAATTATAAGAGTGATGATGGGTTATTAATAATATAAAAAACTATATAAATGTCTCTTCAATTTTGACTATTTTCTAGGTTCCAAAAATCAAAATCAAAATTTATCCTATCACTTCATTGGTACAACTCAAACAATTTTCATATAATTAAGTTTTTTCATTCTTCATTATGTTCAAAATTTCTATCACTTTAATGAAATAATTTTTTACTACATTCCACATTATAATTATTAGTTTTTTTTAACTTTTTTTAATTTTACACATCTATATATGTTGTGAATGAACTATACAAATGGACTTATTGATGTGCATAGAGGGCTTACACACACAACCAATACCTAGTGTCTCATATATCCACCATGGGATTCAATTTTTCCATTTTTAAAAAGTTTTAATGGAATTTTACTATTACCATTTATGTTATTTCTCTAGGGTTTATATTTTTGAAATGGTGAGTCCCCTATGATCACGTTCAAACATTATTCTACAAATATTAATCTTATATCACTAACTTTATCTTCACCTAAATTGAATATTCATTAAAATTATAAGAAACACCACTTAGAATTCATAAACCAACAATTATTATAGAATTAGTGATAACCATAACAACCAGCATGTTGTTCTCCACTATAATGGAATGATTTTAGGTTCCAAGTGAAACCTATGAACCTCAGTTCTGAAAACAAAATTGAATAATTCTGAACATTTTTTAACAAAAAAAAACGTGGTATAAAATGGTTAAAATAATAATAATCATTAATTGAAATCATAGTATAATATAGAAATAAACCCTCTCCCCCACACATATTACTCAACAATGTCACAACTATTGAATCATACTGTGGGATATATTTTAGTTCAAAAAAATGGGAAATTCAGTATTTAAATAATTTATAAGGGGTTACATGAATATTCAAACCTCACCTTTCCATAAATAATATAAAATAACATATACAAATACCCCCATTTACTACTACTAGAATATAATGTTAAAAATATCATGCTTTGAAATTTTCATACATTAAATTTTTATAAGTACAAAAAATATTTTTCATTAAATTTCAAATAATTGGATTATATGTAATAAAGAATTAGAAAAAAACATTAGAATAAAAACGAATTTTCAGGGTGTAATCGAAATTTAAAATGCAACTTATCATGGTTTTAATTTCAATAAAAATAAATAAGTTATGCATTCGGTAAAGAAACAGATTTTGGATTATAACTTAACAGAACAAGGGGTATTCTCCCAAACATAATTCCATACAGCTTGTAATATTAACATGTATATAGAAAAAACATCATAATTAAAATAGTATTCCTCTTAATGTACATAATTTTAATTTATATTTTTTCACCAAATGAAGCCTCCCTTTATTATCATTCAATATCGTCAATTCTTCTTAGTTTTAATTGCATAAAATGTAAAAAAATTAACATTACACATTAATATTTAAATATCAATATCAAATTCAACCAATGTGTGATTTAGGGAGTTTTGAATATGAATGATTCATTGTATTATTCTATTTAACCTTGAAAGACTGCCATGTGGAGTTATTATATTATTATCTTCCTTCTGATAAATACCCCATAAATTAAAATATCAAGAATTTAGAAAATAACTATTGTAATGATATATGATAATATTGAGGAAAACCACGAATGTGGTGTTGTATTTTGACTATCCATAGTTGGACATTCAGTGAGTCATCTCCAATCTAATGAAGGATGTAGGTTTAATCCTATAAAACACCATATATAATTATTCTCATCATTAGTGATTTACCATTGTCAGGTTACCCCATGGGAAGCTTCAATTAAGTCCATATCATTAAAAATGGAGTACCTCTTATGGAGTGATAGGGGGAGAAATAGTTGTAGGGGTAATTACCTTCTTTATTTATCTTGAGGTTCGATGCATACATGTTGTAGAATTGTAGCTCTTGGATGTGACATGTCCTCTGGTTTTATCCAATCAAAAAAATTTATTTGAAAGCAAAAAAATTTATCAATAACATTTTATGAACATTTTCACATGTCTAGTAACACTTCATTAATAGTACCTCCCAATCTAGAATTTTCATCCATAATTGGGTGTTCTAATAGTTTTTCATTATGTAAAAACTCATGTCTATATTGGTAGTACAAAAAAAATTAATGCAAATCTATCCTAAATACCTAAAATTAGATAAATAAAAATTAAATCATCTTAAATGTAATCTAAATAAAATAAATAAATAAATTTTCTTCCATTAAATTTTGAACTCCCCAAAACAGTGTAGTCTGTTCCTCTTTCAAATTTAGCAATGATCATGGGAGAATGATTGCAGACGGAGGTAGGTACTCAACCTCCTATATACTATATTCATAACATATCGCATATTTTTCTAAAACATTTGTGGAAATGATAGTATTTCTTATACTGGCTTCACCTAATGAGATAATGAATAGTCATTAGAAATGTCACTATAAAGAATATCATTAATATGAAAATTAGGAAATTATATTTCATCACAAAGTCTTCAAGTATTTATAATTTTTTAGTCTTGCATATTATTATATTCCTTTAAAACAACATCATAATATGGAACTTTCCTCTCTGTCCTTGATTCCATGGGTTGTTCAATTTTAATAGTTGGAAACATCAGCTCTTCTATGTAGAACACATGGAACAATTGAGAAAACTATTTATGTTCCATTAATAATTCTTACATAATTTGGGGTATCAAATCCTACGAAAATTCTAAAATATTTTCTACAAAATAAATTGGATGTAAAAAATTATAAATGTTCATTAATTATATAATTAATAAACACAAAAAATTCATCTGATGTTTGGGGTGGCCTCATAATTTTTTTATGAATTTGTTAATTTTTTTATGAAAAAATTAGAAAACTGATAAAGAAATAATTTATTCTCTAAAAATATTGCTACAAATTGACATCATATTTTTTATGAGGATGTTCAATGATACATATATAAAAACCAAGATATATCAAAGTAGATTACCTTAAGATAACTCTCAATGAATATTTTTTGAATTCCCTTGTGGTATTTCGAAAAAAGTTTTAATAATATTCAATGTAGTAAACAAAAAATTAATGAGTGATGTAACAACGGTAAAACTAAATATCAAAAGAGAAAACAAACATCATGAATGAAAATAATGTTAGATTTAATATTAAAAGATTCAGGTAGATCAAACCATAACATCGTATTGAAGATCTTATATTGGATAAAATCAATAATTCTCAACTAACATAGTCCATGGTCGATAGATCAATAGAAAAACCTCTTTAACCCTAAACATAGATAACATGTTCACATAATCACTTACAATACATGATCACTCTCCCAAGGTGATGAAATTTTTAAATAAAATCACATCATCTGAGAATTGATTTCTAACTTAAGTGATTGTCAAGGGATCAAAATTTATGCATCCTCATATAACAAATCTTTCACGTAATTCGAGATAATAAAGGGAAATTGGTAAAGGGTGAAAGAGAAGAAACATGATATAGTGCAAGAATGTGCTCTCGCATACCCAAATTCACCTTCACTGTATCCTTAAAGTGATGAAAAGATGATGATAGTTATGATGTATAGATATATAGAAATTATCAAGATTAAGTTCTAGAGTTTGGATTAATAAATTAGTTCTATATTACTGGATAATATAGTTCATAATGAATAAAATAAGGAATAATGACCGAACATAAAAAACAGACAATTGAATTCACATAACCTAAATAGTGGTAAAATATTTACAGGAGCAAATGCATAAATTAAAATAGAAAATGAAATATCAGAAGAATAAAGAGAGGATAGGTTCCCATCTATAAGTGTTGATATTGTTCCCATGACTAATGATACAAAAAACAGAGGAGAATGAGATCTTATTATTCCAAAAATTAAAACACAAAAATAGTGAAAAAACTCTTTACCGTATGAAAATATCCATAGCGTACACTTAAAAACTCTTTATCTTCTTTGGTGGAGACTTAGTGAGAGTATAATATTCCTCATAGTGACCCATACATCCCCATAAATTTTTAATTTTTTAATCACAATCCTTTCAAGCATGATAACTTGATCCAACTAAAAAAAGTTAACAATAAGAAACAAAAATAAATCCACATTTTTTAGACTCTAACATCGTTAGTTAATATACTTATATTTTTGTAAATTGTTTAAAAATAAATAAATAAATAAATATATGTATATATATTATAATTATTAATATTATATATAAATATATGAAAATTTATTTATATATTAATATACACATTATTATGTATAATATTATTGTTGTTAATAAATTTAATATCATTTTTATAAATATATAAATATATTATATAAATATTATTATATAAATGCGTATATTTATAAATATATGTACACTCATATTATTATTATTATTTAAGTAAAATTGATATATTTCTCAAAAGTAGAAGCCCCCTTTTTTACAATAATAAACATTACACCAAATAAAAGTATGATTTTTTTCCATAGTCCCTTTACATGAAATAAAACAGTCATTAGAAATCCATTTGAGAACTATCAGTTCAGTATAATAGATCACTTTGTTGGAAATAACATTTTCTAAACAGTTTATGTCATGGGTGGCAAGTGTGATGAAATAAATCACAGATTAAATAGACTTAATAATGTTTCTCCATCAAACGGTGATCTTCCATGAAAGATGAATAATGCCATGTATGATTTTCTGAATAATGGAAGTATAGTAACCATTAATACACAATTTAAAACAACCATGTTTTTTTCAATTTTAATCACATTAATTATCCCAAGAATTTCATCATCAAGAGAGGGGTAAATTCTACATCGACCATAAAGACAACACATTGCATCACCAAGATGAATTTTGAAAATAGCACTATATCCAAATGGTCCTAGATTTTTTCTCAATGATCCATCAGGTTTTCATTTAATCCAATCCAGAAATGGAAGAATCCTTCATACTTCCATGGTTCCCATAACTGGATTATAGATTTCTATAATTCCAAAATGATATAAAAATGTAATTTCTTGTATAGAATTGTCAAAAAATCCAATTTGAGTAGCATTTTAATTTTTCACAACCATAGGAATTGGATATAGAGTGTATTATAACAAGAAAAGAAAAATTTCATGGATTATTTTCTTCTGAAATGTTCAAATTACTTGGATTATTTCCATGATGGATGCAATTAATAGTTTCATTCAATGATGAGAACGTGACAGTTTATTGTTTCAAATAATTCGATTGTTAATGTATTATGCACATGCGAGAGGAACCTCAAAATGATAGAATGTAGTGGACCGTTGAGAAGGAGTAGTCTAGTAGCTAGGGAAAAATTTGTCAATGTCATATTGATAATGGTTTCATAGAACAAAATGTGAGTATAGACATATTCTAATGTGTTGTAGGAAATGTTTTGTAGGTAACTTTAGGATCATGATCCTCCATAGAAGTGACAACCTATGGGGAATTATACAACTCTTCTCTAAGCACTTAACCCAAAAGGTTTTTAAACATAGAGATCCATAATATGGTATAATTTAGAGTATATATATACATTAATTTTTGATTCCAAGACAAGTATATCTTTATTGTTGAGGATGTTATAATTGATTGTCATTTCGTTGACATCAATACCAAATTTCTCCAGGGAAGCCTCCTTTTTCTCTTTTATTTACAAATTTTTGTCAATATAATGATTAGGGGAGATTATAGGATTACTGAGTGGGGTAACAATCCAATTATCTAACTAAAAATTGAGAGAAGAGTTAATTTTAACAAGAAAGTGAGCATTCACTGTAATCCTGGGAAAAGAGGCTTCAAAAACAGGGCAAACAAGTGAGTCCATGTAGTTTAGAATTACAAAATTGAGCCTTATAATAATCTAATAATAGTAAATGTAATATAATAATATTTCACTATTACGAGTCTCCATAAAAATATCATTTCAATGTGATAATTTAATTTAAAATGATTTTTGATAACAATCCCTATATAATCAACTGGTTGATAGAATTGTTTCTATTAATGTGTGGAAATTTTACATTAAATAATTATTCCTCTCTAGAAATGTTTCCTACTATATGTAATTATATTTTTTATAAGACAATCTATCTGTTTATAAACCATAATAGAATAAAAATTTTATTAAACAACAACTATTTTCACAACCCTTATTTTTCCCTCAATTAAGAGACTCTTCATTTTTTAGGTGGTCAATTGGATTTTGATTCGACTCACAGTGATCAAAATTTTTTAGGCTATGAATTTACCCAAAAACAAGGGAACACAGATATATTTTAAATTATTTAAATGCGTTTCCTTTACAAACTCATTAGAAATATCAAATTTTCAAGTCGCATTAATTTTATTTCAAAAATATAATAAATTTTTTCCTAAATAATTTATTACCCAAATACTATTTCATAATGTAAAAAGACATTCCTGATATTCATGATGTTTATTTTCTCCCATTGGGTAAAGATAATAATGTCAAGTGCAAAATAAATGGGTAGAAGTGAAAAAACGTTTAATGACTATGATGGTTTGGATCATTTTTTCATTTAGTGTGCTTTGAATAATTCTATGCAAGTAATCCTCAAAAATGAAGACAATAATTGAAAAAATATGTTCACCTTTTATAAAACCTTTGTATCATGTAAAATAACCCAAATTTGATATAAGGCCCCAGCCTTAAACCATACTTAATCTTGAGTTATTACAAGATTACACATTGAGGATCTTTTCGGGTTTAGGGTTTTAGAGAATTAGATCATAAAACCTGCATTACATTCCACATATAAACAAAGTCGTTACATAAAGATAGTATTCTTCATTCCCATCAATGGAATCATATTTAAAATAAAACATGGATTCTTTCTTGACACTTCCTTGACACAATCATCATATCATGTACCTTTCCCTTGACCTATGAAAAACATTTCAAAAAACATGGGTTGAGCATAAAAAGATCAGTATGGGTTATAAAAATATGGAAAGGAAACATAAGTTCATATATACATAAGAATGAAATCATACTTTACTCATAAAACATAAGCACTTTAACATACCTCATCAAATCATGAATAAATCATAGAAATCATAAGACATAAAGGTAACTTGAGGCATTCATAACATTCTTCTGTAGGGAGTAACCCTCTTGGTTACGTTTGGAATACCCATCACAGTATATTCCCTAAATCTCTTCAGAGAAACCTTAACGTTTCACTCCTTCGCGTTACCCAATGCATTGGAGCACTATATCTGGCTCACCCGCCCTTAGTTTATCATGGAACCACCTGTCTTCATAATAATTCCCATGAACCTCAACATAATCGTATCACATAAAACATGCATACAGGAAACATAACATTTCCACATTTCAATCAAAAGATATCAATACAAAACATTGATATAAAAACATTATGAAAACCATTTTCAATACCAAAATAAATGAAAAGTAAAACATGGTATTTATTTTTCTTTTAAAAAGAAGGTATGGCTTGTAGAGGAAGCCGAAAGTCAAATAATGGTCACGGCGACGGAGAAGTCGTTGTCGCCGCATGCATACGACAAAAACATTCCCTTTTGTCATTTTGTAAAACACTTCGTATAAAAAATATTCCTTTTGGATAAATGTAAAAGTCAATGGGTATTATACACCATATAAAAGAATGTTGTGAATAAAATGAAATATGCCTCAATGAATGGAGATTGAGACGAAGTCCTATACCTCGGGTCCGACTTGACTCGATCGTTCATTAATGTCCTGAATAATAAACACGAGTTAATTTATAATTTCTTAAGAACCATTTTCAAGTTCATTATTCCTTTTATATCACTTATTGCCATGTCATGAACACTATGTAATTATTTAAGTTAATAACGGTCGTTTTAACGATCATTGGTACTTGAGTCAAAAATAAGCCCTTTATAATTACAAGTTGTTCATGTATCCATTATATCCAGAATGGTATTAATGATGTAGATATCATATATGTCATATATATCTATTACATTCATGCATTTATAATATTACATAATCATTTAGAGGTATGAAATGAAATTCACCGTTCATGGAGACGGTAAGCCGTACGTACGCATGAACGCTACTTTCATTTCTATTTCGTATTTTATAGAATGGAATCATAATTATATAAAGGTATATTATAATTCCAGTATAATATCATATATAATATCATAGTTCCATCCTTTATATGTCCCACATATGGTATTTAACGAATCAAATCACTTTGAGGGGGCGGTAGTCCGCACTTCCTTAAATGAAGATATCGCGTTTACCCATAATCTAAACCATAAAGTTATTCCCAAAATGTAAAATACATAAGCTTAAGGAAAACATAAAAATATTATATATCATATATAAATATAGTGTCATCTTAATGGCCACATTTGAAGGTGTTAAAATAATGTTGAACAATGATCGTTTCGGGAGGCAGAAATTCGCCATCCACGGAAACAGTATGTTCTTTAACCATTAGATGTAGGTGTTTGTAAGTGTTGATAGAATAATTCTTATAACAACATCATAGTATATTTAATATACTGGATTTGTTACAATTTAAATGAATAAAAAGAGTTTAGGGGGTTGGAGAAGCAAAATAAAACAAAAGGACTCAAGTGAATACATTACCCTAAAATCGGGTAACTCCCTTTGGTTTGAGCTCAAAAGCTTCCTTAGGAAGACTTCTGCCCAAAGTGAGGCTTTAAGGAGTAATAGAGGGATGTGGAGAGACAAAATGGGTAGGTTTTGTCCGAGGCAATGGCTTTTGGAGTGTTGGTAAGGAGGTAGAGGTGGGGGCCTTTTATAAGAGGAGAGGAGGGGCACTCTTGGAAAGTAAAGAAATATTACTTTATGTTAAAATGCGTTTCATATTTAAAAGGTCCCAAGTTGATATTATTCGAGGCTAAGGTTATTAGGGTTCTAAATATACCCACCCAATAGGTTTTGGACATGGGTAGGTCATAGATGTTACATTATCTTTTCATTTTATTTAAATCCTTTATTAATGAGGTAATAGCTACATCATTATGATGACATAAATACTTTTATTTATTTAATGTCCAAAAATTATAAAAAAAAATACTATTATGTAGGAAATCTTTTTAGCTTTGCAATTAATATTTATAGTCAAACATCTGAATTTTATAACCCCATTTAATGATTTTTTTCGTAAAACATATTATGTTTGTGTCATTTTTATTTTTTCATTAAATAAAAAGTTATTTATGTCATTTCCCAACCCAAGTGGATCCATGGGGTCCCCAAGTTGACCCATGAATTTTCTTGGTCGGCCATTACCCATCCTATTAGGTTAGGACATGTGTAAAGATCATATCATACTATTAAAACATTATTTTTACCTTAAACTACACTAATTAACACTAATCGCAATTAAAAACTTAATAAGTTACTATTATCCAAAAATTTATTTTAATCCCATTGGACCACATTTTACTTCTTAATGACAACCATGTATGATGTATTTTTTAAAATTAAAACACAAAGGTGGAAAAATTTTCATTTAAATGGAAAATCAGTTTTTATAAGTACCACTTAGTGGTTTAACTATTCATCAAAAATTGAAGTTTTTCAGAAAAATACCAAAACATCACCCAAAGATATATTTGATATTCTGAATTAAAAAATTATGTCTATTTTAAAAAATACAAATCATATAAGTTACATTAATTAATTTAATAATTAATTCCTGTTGTCATGACAAATAGCGTGTTTTTATGAAACAATATGTACCAAAAGATTGACACCAGTTTAAGTCCAATTTCAAAGTGAAATTGATTCCAATGACAAACATTGGATTAAATGGTAAAAATATATTCTAATTTCACTTAAATACCAATTCAAAAGATAATATTATCATATAAATAAATTATATTAAAAAGCAGTTTTGATGTAAAATAGAGTATTTTTCACTATTCATTAAAAAATGAACATTGTCAGAAAAATACCAAATCTTCACACAATGAAAATTTTGATGTCCCAATCATAAAAAATAAGTTTATTTTGACAAACATAGTTTATAAAATTTTCAATATATAGATTCAAAAATGGTTTTCCATCAAAAGAATGTAAAACAATCTTTTAAAAATATTAGTGTATTCCATGCTTAAGATTGGATTTATTTTCATTTTAAGCCTCTAAAACACTATCTAATTCATTAATAGACATAGATAAAAATATCTATTATTCATTACTTACTTGGGATGTTACATCCTTCCACCCATAGGAAATTTCGTCCGTGCAATTTATTTACTTATCGAATAAATGGGGGTACTTATCCCTCATTGCATTTTCAGATTCCCATGTTGCCTCTTCCATCATGTGGTTTTTCTACAAATCCTTTACCTGATTAATCACCTTATTCTGTAACACTTGATCCCTGTGGTCAAGAATCTGGACCGGTTGTTCCTCATAAGATAGGTTCTCTTCCATCTTAACTACCTCTGGACTCAAAACATGAGAGGGATCTAGCATGTACTTCCTTAACATTGAAACATGAAAAACATTGTGTACCTGAGATAAACTCGGAGGTAAAGCCAGTCGGTAAGCAACTGATCCAACTCTCTCCAGAATTTCATATGGTACAATGAACCTTGGACTCATCTTTCCTTTCTTACCAAATCGCATCACACTTTTCGATGGTGATACTTTGAGAAAAACATGATCACCTACCTCGAAAGATAGATCCTTCCTCCGGTTATCCGCATAACTCTTCTTCCTGCTAGGAGCTGTTCTCATGTATTTCTGAATCAGCTGAACTTTTTTTACCATCTCTTCTACCAATTCTAGTCCCATCAACTTCCTTTCACCCACTTCATCCAAGAAGGCTGGAGTTCAACACTGTTTCCCATATAATGCCTCAAATGGTGCCATCTGTATACTGGAATGAAAATTGTTATTATATGAAAATTCAACCAAAGAAAGATGTTGGTCCCAACTTCCCTGATAATACATCGAACAAGCTCGTAGCATATCCTCCAAGGTCTGAATTGTTCGTTCTGACTGCCCATCTAATTGAGGATGAAAATCTATACTAAAATTTAATTCAGTACCCAACGACATCTGAAGGCCATTCGAAAAGATAGAAGTGAACCTGGGATCACAGTCAAATACAATGGATAGAGGAAATCCATGCAACCTGACTATCTCTTTAAGATACAAACGGGAAAGTTGATATAGGGGGAATGTGTCTAGTATAGTAAGGAAATGAGCAGATTTGGTCAAGCGATCAACAATAACCTAGATTGCATTATTACATCGAGATATCTTCGGCAATCCCACAACAAAGTCCATGGATATATTCTCCCATTTCCACTCTGGAAATGGTAAAATATGAAGCATCCCTTTCGGTATCTTCTGCTCTGCTATAACTTGTTGACATGTCCAACACTTCACAGAAAAATCAGCAATATCTCTTTTCATTCCATCCCATCAGTAATACTCCCGTAGATCTCTATACATCTTAGTACTGTCAGGATGAACTGAAAACGGAGAACTATGAGCTTCACATAACAACTCTCTCTTCAACTGTGAATCACAAGGAACACACAATATCTTCCCAAATCTCAAAACGCAATGATTATCGGTGTTGAATTCAGGAAACTTACCTTTCTGAACCAGTTCTACCTTTTTCTGCAACTCACTATCTTGCTTCTGTTCCTGCTTGATTCTGTCTGATAGAGAAGATTTCACTGATTCCTGAAACCAAACAGAAAAACATCCTGCACCAAAAACTACTATTCCAAATTTCATCAAATCCATAACCAAAGGATCACGTTCCAAATGTAACATTGCTAATGAATAATTACTTTTTCGACTCAAAGCATCGACCACTTTATTTTCTTTTCCCAGATGGTAATGAATTGTACAATATTAATCCTTGATTAATTCTAGCCATCTCCTCTGTCTCATGTTCAATTCTTTCTGAGTGAATATATACTTTAAAATTTTGTGATCGGTATATATTTCACACTTTACTCCATACAAATGATGCCTCCAAATTTTTAATGCGAAAACAACAGCTGCTAATTCCAAATCATGTGTAGGGTAATTTGCCTCAGGAGTTTTCAACTATCGTGAAGCATAAGCAATTACCTAATCATTCTGCATTAGGACACAACCAAGTCCTTCCAATTAAGCATAATGTATATAACAAACTCACTATTCCTGTAAGGTAGTGCCAAAAAAAGAGCATTCACCAATCTTCTTTTCAATTCCTGAAAACAATCATCACATTCTTGTGTCTAGATAATCTTAACACCCTTCCGAGTTAGCTTAGTCATTGGACTAGATAACCGAGAAAAATTTCTAACAAACCATCGGTAATAGCCTGCCAAACCAAGGAAGCTACGAATCTCAGTTACATTTGTGGGTCTTGGCCAGTCTTCCACAACTTTTTTTTGCAGGATCAAAAGTTATTCCATCTTTAGAAACAATATGACCAAGGAAAGAAATTTGTTGCAACCAAAACTCACACTTGCTTAATTTTCCATACAGTTTCTTTTCTTTTAATGTTTTCAAGATAACCCTTAAATGTCTTTCATGCCCTTCTTTAATTTTAGAAAACACCAAAATCTCATCAATGAAAACCACCACAAAATTATCTAAGAACTCATGGAAAATTCTATTCATTATGGCCATGAATACAGCAGCTGCATTGGTTAGCCCAAAAGGCATTACTAAAAATTCATAATGGCCATATCTTGTATGGAACGCGGTCTTCAGAATATCTGCCACCTTTACCTTCAGCTGATGGTACCCTGATCTCAGGTCAATATTTGAAAAAAACTGAGCTCCCTGGAGCTGATCAAACAAATCATCGATGTGAGGCAAAGGATATTTGTTCTTAATAGTGATGTTATTCAAGGCTCTATAATCAATGCAAAGTCTCATAGAACCATCTTTCTTTTTAACAAATAAAATAGGAGCACCCCATGGTGATGTTCTAGGTCGAATGAAACCTTTCTCTAATAAATATTTCAATTGCTACTTCAACTCTAAAAGTTCAATTTGAGCTATTCGATAAGGGGGTTTTGAAATTGGCTTAGCATCAGGAACTAAGTCAACAGTAAACTCGACTTCATGATCTGGTATTATTCTAGGAAACTCATCAGGAAAAACCTCAGGATACTCATTTACCACGGGACCATCATTAATCTGAACAGTTCCTTTATTTTCAACGATGTTTTCAAGGTAACATTCATTTCCAACTTTTACAAGTTTCATGGACTCTTGATAAGTTATCAACAATAAGGGTTCATTGTTGTACACAAACTGAAAGTCTTTCTGAAAAGAAACTTCATTAGCTCTACAGTCAATCTTAGAATAGTAAATAGAGAGCCAATCCATACCCAGGATAACATCAAACTCTACTAGAGGTAGAACAATAAGGTTTGCAAGTAGGTTCTTTCCACAGATAAGGATAGGAAGAATATTATAAATTCGTTTTGCCTCAACATTTCCCCTAGGTGTTTTTACCACAGGATCAGGAGTCATTTCATGAGATGGTATTCCCATTTTACTAGAAACGTTTTCAGAGATGAAAGAATGTGGAGACACCGAATCAAACAACAAACTAGCATAATCTGAAAAAACAAATAAAGTACCTGATACAACTTCATTTGATGGCCCGCCATCTGCTGAAATAGTTGCAAAGGATTTCACCACCCCTTTCTTCCTGTAGTCTAACTGCTTCCCATCACTCAAGCTCTTTGTCGGACACTCGTTTGCATAGTGACCCATCTCATTGCACTTATAACATTTCACTAACTGTAATTAAAATTTGGTCTTACCCTCACCCTGATATTTTTTAGTGCAATCACGAGCCTTATATCCCATCTTACCACATCAGTAGCACTTTCCAGAATTCAGAAGAAATTCCCCAGCAGGCCTTTTGACACATTTATCACAAACTGGAAACTTAGTTTTCTTACCATCATACTTTTTTGAATAATTCTTACCTTTCTCCTGCCACCTCGGTCTCTTCTTCTGTTGGTTGTTATAGAACACTTGATCATCAGAAAACTCCATTTCCACCTTCTCAGCACATTGAACAAGCTTTTCATAACTTTTAAACTCACGAGAAGCTAATTCCCTTCAATATTTTGGAATTAATCCTGAGTAAAAACGATTGATTTTACTATCAAGGTCTCGGATAAAATTTGGATCATAACATTCCAATCGAGTGAACCATTCTTCATAGGCAGCCACTAAGTCTTCCTCTTTCCTCAATTCCAAGAATTGATTTTCCATCCTAAGTTGAACAGCCTTCGGAAAATACTTCTCAAGAAACATACCTTTGAATTCATCCCAGTCAAGAGCATCCATCTCATTAGCGTCCTGGATATTTTTAACCATCGACCACCACTGATCTGCTTTACCCTCCAAACGGTAAATAGAAAGACTAACCTTTTGATTGTCTGAACACCCCATGACATCAAAAATCTTCTCCAGTGCTTTAATCCACCCATCAGCTAGCACGAGGTCAGATGATCCTCTAAATGATGGGGAATGTTTCCTCATGAAATGTTCCACCACTGACATGTTCCTCTGCGGTTGATCTGGATGATCTCGTGCATGGATACCACCGCCATTTATCGCTTGAGTCAACTTCACCATTACTGCAAAAAACTATTCAGTTCCAATTACAACCATCTCAGGATGTTGATTCGGAAGGTTATTTCCTTATGCATGCCTTCCTAGCACTGCTTCCCGGTTTCCTCTGTAGAAAACCATTCTGAACAAACATGTCTTAGATGAAGCAACATGGTAATCTTCAAATGCTATATCATTTCAAAAAAAATATTGGATAATCATTTAATAGAATTATAACTCCTAAAGTTATCTAAACCGACCTCGGATACCAACTATAAGGCCCCAGCCTTAAACCTTACTTAATATTGAGTTATTACAAGATTACACATTAAGGATCTTTTCGGGATTAGAGTTTTAGAGAATTAGATCATAAAACGTGCATTACATTCCACATATAAACAAAGTGGTTACATAAAGATAGTATTCTTCATTCCCATCAATGGAAACATATTTAAAATAAAACATGGATTCTTTCTTGAAACTTCCTTCACACTATCATCATATCATGTACCTTTCCCTTGACGTGTGAAAAACATTTCAAAAAACTTGGGATGAGCATAAAAAGCTCAGTATGGGTTATAAAAATATGGAAAGGAAACATAAGTTCATATATATATAAGAATGAAATCATACTTTACCCATAAAACATAATCACTTTAACATACCTCATCAAATCATGAATAAATCATAGAAATCATAAGACTTAAAGGTAACATGAGGCATTCATAACATTCTTACGTAGGGAGTAACCCTCTTGGTTACGTTTGGAATACCCATCACAGTATATTCCCTAAATCTCTTCGGAGAAACCTTTAAGATTCACTCCTTCGCTTTACCCAATTCATTGGAGAACTATATTGGGCTCACCTACCCTTAGTTTATCAAGGAACCACTCGTCTTCATAATAATTTCCAAGAACCTCAACATAATCGTATCACATAAAACATGCATAAAGAAAACATAACATTTCCACATTTCAATCACAAGATATGAATACAACAAATTGATATAAAAACATTATGAAAACCATTATCAATACCAAAATAAAAGAAAAGTAAAACATGGTATTTATTTTTCTTTTAAAAAGAAGGTATTTCTTGTTGAGGAAGCTGAAACTCAAATAATGGTCACGGCGGCGGAGAAGTCGTTGTCGCCGCATATGTACGACAAAAACATTCCCTTTTGTATTTTTTGTAAAACACATCATATAAAAAATATTCCTTTTGGATAAACATAAAATTCAAAGGGGTTTATACACCGTATAAAAAAAAGTTGTGTATAAAATAAAATATGCCTCAATGAAAGGAGATTGAGACGAAGTCCGATACCTCGGGTCTGACTTGACTCGATCGTTCTTTAATGTCCTGAATAATAACCGTGAGTTAATTTATACTTTCTTAAGAACCTTTTTCAAGTTCATTATTCCTTTTATATCACTTATTTCCATGTCATGAACACTATGTAATTATTTATGTTAATAATGGTCATTTTAACGATCATTGGTACTTGAGTAAAAAATAAGCCCTTTATAATTACAAGTTGTTCATGTATCAATTATATCCAGAATGGTATTCATGATGTAGATATCATATATGTCATATATATCCAGTACATCATTTATAATATTACATAATCATTTAGAGGTAAGAAATGAAATGCACCGTTCATGGAGACGGTAAGCCGTACGTACGCATGAACGCTACTTTCATTTCTATTTCGTATTTTATAGAATGGAATCATTATGATATAAAGATATATTATAATTACAGTATAATATCATATATAATATCATAGTTCCATCCTTTATACGTCCCACATATGGTATTTAATGAATCAAATCACTTTGAGGGGGCGGTAGTCTGCACTTCTTTAAATGAAGATATCGCGTTTACCCATAATGGAAACCATAAAGATATTCCCAAAATGAAAAATAAAGAATTTTGAGGAAAACATAAAAATATTATATATCATATATAAATATATTTTCATCTTAATGGCCACCTTTTTAGGTGTTAAAATAATGTTGAACAATCATCGTTTCGGGAGGCAGAAATTCGATATCCACGGAAACAATATGTTCATTAACCATTAGATGTAGGTGTGTGTAAGTGTTGCTCTAATCCTTCTTATAAAAACATCCTAGTATATTTAAGATACTATAGTTGTTACAAAAGAAATTAATAAAAAGATTTTAGGGGGTTGGAGAAACAAAATATAACAAAAGGACTCAAGTGAATACATTACCTTTAAATCCGGTAACTCCCTTTTGTTTGAGCTCAAAAGCTTCCTTGGGAAGACTTATGCCCAAAGTGAGGCTTCAAGGAGTAAGAGAGGTATTTGGATATACAAAATGGGCATGGGTTGGCCGAGCCAAAGGCTTTGGGAGTGTGGGTAAGGAGGTAGAGGTGGGGGCCCTTTATAAGAGGAGAGGAGGGGCACTCTTGGAAAGTAAAGAAATATTACTTTATTTGAAAATAAGTTTCGGATTTAAAAGGTCCCACATTGATATAATTCTAGGATACGGTGATAAGGGTTCGAAATATACCCACCCAATAGGTTTTGGACATGTGTAGGTCATAGATTTTACATTATCTTTTCATTTTATTTAAATCCTTTATTAATGAGGTAATCGCTACATCATTATAATGTCATAAATACTTTTATTTATTTAATGTCAAAAAATTATAAAAAATACTACTATGATGTATTAAATCTTTTTAGATTTCCAATGAATATTTATAGTCGGAAATCTGACTTGTATAACCCCATTTAAAGATTGTTTTTGTAAAACATATTATGTTTGTGTCATTTTAACTTTTTCATTAAATAAAAAGTTATTTATGTCATTTCCCAACCAAAGTGGCTCCATGGGATCCCCAAGTTGACCCATGTATTTTCTTGGTCGGCCATGAAACATCCAATGAGGGTAGGATATGTGTCAATCTCATCTCATACAATTAAAACATTATTTTTACCTTTAACTACACTAATTACCACTAATCGCGATTAAAAACTTAATAAGTTACTATTCACAAAAAATTTATTTTAATCTCATTGGACCACATTTTACTTCTTAATGAACACCATGTATGTCGGAGTTTTGAAATTCAAAACACAAAGGTGGCAAATTTTCATTTAAATAGAAAATCAGTTTTTATAAGTACCACTTAGTGGTTTCACTATTCATCAAAAATTGAAGTTTTTCAGAAAAATACCAAAACATCACCCAAAGCTATATTTGATATTATGAATTCAAAAATGATTTCTATTTTAAAAAATTCAAATCATATAAGTTGCATTAATAATTTAATAATTAATTCCTGCTGTCATGACAAATAGCGTGTTTTTATGAAACAATAAGTACCAAAAGATTGACACTAGTTTAAGTCCAATTTCAAAGTGAAATTGATTCCAATGACCACCATTTGATTAAATGGTCAAAATATATTCTGATTTCACTTCCAAACCAATTCACAAGATAATCTAATCATATAAATAAATTAGATTAAAAAGAAATTTTGATGTAAAATGCAGTATTTTTCACTATTCATTAAAAATGAACATTGCCAGAAAAATACCAACAATTCACACAAAGTAAATTTTGATATCCCTATCATAAAGAATAAGTTTATTTTGACAAACATATTTTATAAAATTTTCAAAATATAGATTCAAAAATGGTTTTCCATCAAAAGGCAGTAAAACAATCTTTTAAAAATATTAGTGTATTCCATGCTTAAGATTGGATTTATTTTCATTTTAAGCCTCTAAAACACTATATAATTCATTAATAGACATAGATAAAAATATATATTATTCATTATTTACTTGGGATGTTACATTTGACCCATTTTAATGCATAGAATATGGGTTGAAATTAGAAGTATTTTAACTTATTTTAGGAAATTCTGTCAAATCAACAATCGAGTAAAACATTGTAGATAAAACAACAATATAAAGCATGAGAAGATTACTTCACATAAATATTTATAACAATATTACTTCCCTTGGAAGACTACTTGAAAAGGATGAAACGTTCAATGTTATTAATAATCAAATCTTTAATGGTCCTTCCATTAATAGAGCCAAAATATTTTCTATAAGAAATTCAATTTGAAAAGTTTTATAGTCTATTTGCATGAATTTTCCCAATTATTTTATAAATTTGTTTGACAAGTAACACTAGTATTAAAAGATGAATTTCATTCTCATTATTCAAAATAGAAAAAGAGAGAAATAAATGGAGAATTAATTCCATGTGAATGTTTCCCACCATTGAATAAATGATTAATGAAATTTTCAAAATCATCAAGAATAATATCCTTATAGGTTTGGAAGAAAATGTTTTTGAACCCCTCCGAACAAGGGGAGAAATCATGAATTAACCCAAGATGTCTTCCATGACCTCAAATCCCAATGTGATATTGGTATAATAGTTTTATATTAATTAGAGAAAATTATTAGGATGGTTCCTTCCCTACGACCCATTTATGAATTGGGACCATTAAAAAGATTCATGTAATAAGAAAAAATATGTGTAGGAAAATATTCTATATTATATATAAACAACCCATTCTAATTTAAGAAACATTAATCCTATGGATTTTACTAACCCTCTAGAGATAATTGAACAACATTTTATTTTTAACCTTCTTTAATCAATTTAAATTTTAAGGCTTCCATTTTTATGCCTTCATTCATATTAAGATGATAATTGAGATCACGAGTGATCCAATTTTATTGATCAAGGCCTAAAGATAAGTTTTTCAAAATAGTATGATGATCCAAGACTAATTTTCAAGGATTAGTGCAAGAGATAGATTTATAGACCTCAAGAGAAACATTATTAATAAAAACTCTATCCAACATTTTCGGCCCCATATTGTTGGGATGGTTTTAATACCTAGTGATTTTTTCTCCAATAAAATTAAAACCCTATTTATTGTATTGAGCCAAAATTTTATTAGAGAAAATTCATATTCATATTTATTAATATTTGTGAATTAAATATTAATTTTAAATGGGTTGTTATGTTCGATAGCATACTCGATACACAACAATGAGTTTCTTTGAAAACTTACGTTGCACACTAGTAATATAATAATATTATTTTAAATGGTAGTTAACACGTAGCCGTTGTATTGGAGATAATGAATATAAATAACTAAAATATGATTATATATGTTTTTTAAATGTTTTTACATTTATCCAATAAAGGATAAAGGCTTAAAATATGAAAAGAATTCAATTTTAGGCATATATACTCTAATTTTCCCTAAAGGTCCACTTATCGTCATTTAATGGAGAACCATAATTAAATATAGTATTTGTCACTGTTATACATTATATTGGACCAAATAAAGTTTTTCTATAGAATCGGAACATCAAAATTTACTTTGTGTAAATTTTTGGTATTTTTCCGATAAAGATCATTTTTAATGAATAGTGAAAAATGCTGTATTTTAATTCAAAACCCTTTTTTAATATAATATATGTATATGATTAGATTATCTTTTGATTTTTTTTAAATTGAAATTAGAATATATTTTTACCATTCAATCCAATTGTTGTCGTTGGAAGTAATTTCACTTTGAAATCAGACTTAAACTAGTGTCAATCTTTTGATATTTTTTGTTTCATAAAAACACGCTATTTGTTTTGACAGCGGTAATTAATTATTAAATTAATTAATGAAAATTATATTTTTTGAATTTTGTAAAATAGACATCATTTTTGAATTCGTAATATCAAATATAGCTTAGGGTGAAGTTTTGTTATTTTTCTAAAAAACATAAATTTTTGATGAATAGTGAAACCACTAAGTGTTACTTAAAAAACTGACTTTTCATTTAAATGAAACTTTACCACTTCTGTGTTTTTAATTTCAAAAATCCAACATACATGTTATTCATTAAGAAGAAAAATTTGGTTCAATGGGATTAAAATAATTTTCTGGTGAATAGTAACTTTTATGTCTATTAATCGCGATTAGAGGTAATTAGTGTAGTTTAAGGTAAAAATAATGTTTTGATAATATGAAATGACATAGACACATGTGCTAAAATTATTGGATGTTTCATGGCCGACCAAGACAATCCATGGGTCATCTTGGGGACCCCAGGGAGCCACTTTGGTAGGAAAATGACATTAATATATTTTTATTTAAAATTAAAATAAAAATGTCACAAACCTGAGTTGGTTTACTAAAACAATTTTCAAATGGGGTTATACAAGTCAGATTTTTTACTATAAATATTCATTATAAATATAAAACAATTTCCTACATCATGATATTTTTTTATAATTTTTAGACATTATATAAATTAAATTATTTATGACACCATTATGATGCAGTGATTACCTCGTTATTTAACAATTTAAATAAAATGAAAAGATAATGTTAAATCTAATACCTACACATGTCAAAAACCTATTGGATGGGTGTATTTCGAACCCTTATCACCTTATTCTCTAAATATATAATTTTGGGACCCTTTTCATCCGAAAATCATTTTATAATAATGTATCTTTTCTTAACATTCCAATATTGCCCCTCCTCTCCTCTTATAAAAGACTCCCACCTCTACCTCCTTAACCACACCTCTAAAGCCTTTGGTTCGGCCAAGATCTAATCTTTTTGTCTCTCAACGTCCCTCTCTTACTCTTAGAAGCCTCACTTTGGGCAGAATTCTTCCCAAGGAAGCCTTTGATCTCAAATCTAAGATAGCTACCTAATTTTAAGGTAGTGTCTTCACTTGTGTTCTTTTGTTTTTTTTTGCTTCCCCAACCCCCTAAACTCTTTTTATTCATTTATTTTGTAACAACTCCAGTATATAATATATACTAGGATGTTGTTATAAAAATCATTCCAGCTACACATACACTCACCTTCATCTACTTGTTAAAGAACTTATTGTTTCTGTGGATGGTGAATTTCTGCCTCCTGAAACGATGATTGTTCAATATTTTTCTAACACCTTAAAAGGTGGACATTAAGATGTCACTGTATTTATATATGATATATAATAAGTTTATGTTTTCCTTAAGCTTCTGTATTTTTCATTTTTGGAATACCTTTATGGCTTCCATTATGGGTATATGTGATATCTTCATTTTAGGAAGTGTGGACTACCACCCCCTCAAAGTGATTTGATTCGTTAATGAAATATATGGGACGTATAAAGGATGGATTTAAAGTTATTATATATGATGTTATACTGGAATTATAATATACCTTTATATCATTATTATTTCTTTCCATTAAATTATGAGATAGAAATGAACGTAGTGTTCATGCGTACATACGGCTTACCGTCTCCATGAACGGTGCATTTCATTTCTTATCCCCCAATGTAATATACTATTATAAGTACATATATATAATGGATATATATGATTTATGTTGCATCTAAATTATGAATATAATTCTGTAATTAAAATATACATACCTCTCATTTAGTTTTAATTCCATTAATATGACATTGAAATGAAAGTAGCGTTCATGCTTACGTACGGCTTACTGTCTCCATAAACGGTGCATTTCATTTCTTACCTCTAAATGATTATAAAATATTATAAATTCACGTATATACTGGATATATATGGAATATATGATATCTACATCATGAATATAATTCTTGAAATAAATGATATTTTACCACATGAACAACTTTTAATTATAAAGAGTTTATTTTTGACTCAAGTACCAAGGATCGAAAAAACGACCATTATTAGAATAAATAATTACATAGCATTCAAAACATGATAATAAGTGATATAAAAGGAATAATGAACATGAAAAAGTTTCTTATGAAATTATAAATTAACTCAAGTTTATTATTCATGACGTTAAAAAACGATCTAGTCAAGTCGGACCCGAGGTAAGGGACATCGTCTCAATCTCCTTTCATTGAGTAATATTTTGATTTATACACAACTTTTCTTTATACTGTGTATAAAACCCTTTGACTTTTAATTTTTTACAGAAGGAATCTTTTCTAAAAAATGTTTTACAAAACGACAAAAAGGAATGTTTCTTTTAACATACGCGGTGAAAATGACCTTTTCCGCCGCCACAGGTATTATTCGGTCATTGGCTTCCTCAACAAGTTGTAATGTTTTTTAAAATGAAATAAATACCATATACTCTTTTATGTATTTTTGAATTGAAAATGGTTTTTATAATGTATTTGTTATGTCAATATATTTAAGAGATATATTGGGATCAGAATGTGTAAATGTTTTCTTTCCATTATGTTTGTTTTATATCTTACGATTTTATAATGGTACTTGCACATTTGACGGGTGGTTGCGTGATAAACCATATGACGGGTGGTGTCATGAATACCAGGATGGGTTGTTACGTTATAACCTTTAATGCATTGGGTATGGAAGTCGGTCGTATGGCTATTCCATTAAGTGATATGTGTAGATGTCGACTGTATGGTTAATTCATTTAATTATGTTTATGTCCCAAGTGACCTTTATATGTTATGTGATCTTTATATGGGTTTTATTGTAAACTTTTGGTTACAAAAGGGAAAGTAATGATCATTTATTCAGTGAAGGGTTTTTACTAATTCATAATGGTGAAAAGTATTACTTTGATAAAGTATACATGGTTTACTTGTTGTTTTGAAAAACTAACAGTTTTCATTCATTGTGTATCCCACACTGAGGTTTTTATGCTCACCATAAGTTTTTTGAAATGTTTTTCACAGGACTTAATGTGGAATATGGTCAAGGATGAGATCAAGGGAAAGTCATGATATCTAAAACATGGAACTAGACATGTTTCTTTTTAAGAGTTTTTATTTTATGGAAACTTAGTAGAAGTGTCTACTTTATAATCTTTTGATATGTAATAGTTATGTCCTAATTCTCTAAAACTCTATACCTGAAAAGATCCTCAATGTGAATTATTCATTTAATTGAATATTATGTAAGGATTAAGTCAGGGCCCTTATAGTTTGTATCAAAGGTCGGTTTAGATAACTTTAGGAGTTATAATTCTATTAAATGATTATCCAAAAATATTTTTTTGAAATGATATAGAATTTGATGATTACCATGTTGCTTCAACTAAGACATGTTTTTTAAGAATGGGTTTTTATAGAGGAAACAAAATAACTTTTCTGGGAATGAATACAGAGGGAAATGACCTTTCAAATTAGTATCCTGGGATAGTCAGAATCAGAACTAAACAGTTTGCTATAGTGATGGCTCAGTTGAATTAGGTGAAAAATGTTGGTTGTTTTTATTGATGATGTTGTGGTTTTTTCTAAAAGTAAAGAGGATCATGAAAGAAATTTAATGATTATTTTGAAAACCTTAAAATAAAATAAATTGTATGGAAAATTCAGCAAGTGTGAGTTTTGGTTGCAACAAATTTCTTTCCTTGGTCACATTGTTTCTAAAGATGGCATATCTGTTGATCCTGCTAAAACAAAAGTTATTGAAGAATGGCCAAGACCCACAAATGTAACCGAGATCCATAGTTTCCTTGGATTGGAAGGTTACTACCGAAGGTTTGTTGAAAATTTTTCATGGTTATCTAGTCCAATGACTAAGCTGACTCGGAAGGGTGTTAAGTATGTCTAGACAAAAGAATGTGATGATTGTTTTCAGGAGTTGAAAAGAAGATTGGTGAATGCTCCTGTTTTGGCACATCCTTCCAGGAATGGTGAGTTTTTTATATACAGTGATTCTTAGTTTAAGGGACTTGGTTGTGTCCTTATGTAGAATGATCAGGTACTTTCATATGCTTCGCGTCAATTGAGAACTCATGAGGTAAATTACCCTACATATGGTTTGTAATTAACTGCTGTTGTTTTCACTTTAAAAATTTGGAGGCATCATTTGTATGGAGTAAAGTGTGAAATATATACTAATCACAAAAGTTTAAAGTATATATTCACTTAGAAAGAATTGAACATGAGACGGAGGAGATGGATGGAATTAATCAAGGAATATGATTGTACAATTCATTACCATCTGGGAAAACAAAATAAAGTGGCTCATGCTTTGAGTCGGAAAAATAATTCTTCATTAACCATGCTACGTTTGGAAGAAGATCCTTTGGTTTTTGATTTGATGAACTTTGGAATAGAAGTTGTTGGTGGAGTAAGTTCTTCTGTTTTGTTTCAGGTATTAGTGAGATCATCCCTATCAGACAGAATTAAACAAGCACAGAAGCAAGATAGTGAATTGCAGAAAAAGGTAGAGCTGGTTCAGAAGGGTAAGTTGCCTAAATTCAACCATGATAATGATTGTGTTTTGAGTTTTGGGAAGAGATTTTGTGTTCCTTGTGATTAACAGTTGAAGAAAGAGTTGTTATGTGATGCTCATAGTTCTCTGTTTTCAGTTCATCCAGGAAGTACTAAGATATAAAGAGATCTTTGGGAGTATTACTGGTGGGACGGAATGAAAAGGGATATTTCTGATTTTACTGTGATGTGTTTGACTTGTCAGCAGGTTAAAGAAGAGCAGCAATTACCGAAGGGGGTGCTTCAGCCTATACCGGTTCTAGAGCGGAAATGGGAAAATGTATCCATGGACTTTTTTGTGGGATTACCGAGGACATCTCGAGGTATTAATACAATCTGGGTTATTGTTGATCGCTTCACTAAATCTACTCATTTCCTTCCTATTCGAGATACATTCTCTCTAGATCAACTTTCTCGATTGTATCTTAAAGAGATAGTTAGGTTTCATGGACTTCCCCTCTCCATTGTATCTGATTGTGATCCCAGGTTTTCTTCTAACTTTTGGAAAGGCCTTCAGAAGTCATTGGGTACTAAATTAAATTTTAGTACAGATTTTCATCCGCAATCAGATGGGAAGTCAGAACAAACAATTCAGACCTTAAAGGATATGCCACGAGCATGCTCTATGGATTATCAAGGAATATGGGACCAACATCTTTCTTTGGTTGAATTTTCTTATAATAACAGTTTTAATTCTAGTATATAGATGGCACCATTTGAGGCATTATATGGGAAGCGGTGTCGAACTCCAGCATTTTGTGATTAAGTGGGTGAAAGGAAGCTAATGGGACCAGAATTGGTAGAAGATATGGCAGAAAAAGTTTAGTTGATTCAGAAACACATGAGAACAGCTCAGAGGAGACCGAAAAGTTATGCGGATAATCGGAGGAAGGATCTGTCTTTTGAGGTAGGTGATCATGTTTTTTTCAATGTTTCACCGTGGAAAAGTGTGATACGATTTGGTAAGAAAGGAAAGCTAAGTCCAAGGTTCATTGGACCATATGAAAATTTTGAGAGAGTTGGATCAGTTGCATACAGAGTGGCATTACCTCCGAGTTTATCTCAGGTACACAATGTTTTTCATGTTTCTATGTTGAGAAAGTATATGCCATATCCATCTCATGTTTTGAGCCCAGAGGTAGTTCAGTTGGAAGAGAATCTCTCTTATGAAGAACAACCAGTCCATATTCTTGACCGAAGAGAGAAAGTGTTGCGAAATAAGTTAATTCACCAGGTAATGGTTTTGTGGAAAAACCATATGGTTGAAGAGGCATCATGGGAATCTGAAAATGCTATGAGGGATAAATACCCCCACTTATTTTGATAAGTGAATAAAATTGTGAGGACGCAATTCCCAAAAGGGGGGAAGGATGTAACATCCCAGTTAAATAAAGAATAACCCATTTTCATATTTATTAATATTTGTGAATTAAATATTAATTTTAAAGGGGTTTCTTTGTTTGATAGCGTACTCAATACACAACAATGAGTTTCTTGGAAAACTTACGTTGCACACTAGTAATATAATAATATTATTTTAAATGGTAGTTAACACATAACCGTTGTATTGGTGGAAATGAATAGAAATAACTAAAATATGATTATATATGTTTGTTAAATGTTTTTACATTTATCCAATAAAGGATAAAGGCTTAAAATATTAAAAGAATTCAATTGTAGGCATATATACTCTCATTTTCACTAAAGGTCCACTTATCGCCTTTTAATGGAGAACCGTCATTAAATATAGTTTATGTCACTCTTATACATTCTATTGGACCAAATAAAATTATTCGTTATAATCGGGACCTCAAAATTTACTTTGTGTAAATTTTTGGTATTTTTCTGATAAAGATCATTTTTTAATGAATAGTAAACAATGTTGTATTTTAATTCAAATCCTCTTTTTAATATAATTTATTTATATTATTAGATTATCTTTTGAATTTTTTTTAATGTTATTTTAGAATATATATTAACCATTTAATCCAATTGTTGTCATTGAATTAATTTCACATTGAAATCGGACTTAAACTAGTGTCAATCTTTTGATGCTTTTTGTTTCATAAAAACATGCTATTTGTTTTGATAGCGGGAATTAATTATTAAATTAATTAATGAAACTTATATATTTTGAATATTTTAAAATAGAAATCATTAATAAATTTGTAATATCAAATATAGCGTAGGGTGAAGTTTTGGTATTTTTTTGAAAAACATCAATTTTGATGAATAGTGAAACCACTAAGTGGTACTTAAAAAACTGATTTTTCGATTAAATGGAACATTACCACTTATGTGTTTTGAATTTCAAAAATCTAACATACAATGTTGTCATTACGAAGTAAAATGTGCTTCAATGGGATTAAAATAATTTTTTTTGAATAGTAACTTTTATGTTTATTAATCGCGATTAGAGGTAATTAGTGTAGTTTAAGGTAAAAATAATGTTTTGATAATATGATATGACCTAGACACATGTCCTACACTTATTGGATGTGTCATGGACGACCAAGAAAACCCATGGGTCAACTTGGGGACCCCATGGAGCCACTTAGGTAGGAAAATTACATTAATATCTTTTTATTTAAAGTTAAAATAAAAATCTCACAAACATGAGTTATTTTATTAAAAAAAATTAAATGGGGTTATAAAAGTCATATTTTTGACTATAAATATTCATTATAAAGATAAAAAGATTTCCTAAATCATTATATTTGTTTTATAATTTTTATACATTAAATAAATTAAATTATTTATGACACCATGATGATGCAGTGATTACCTCATTATTAAACGATTTAATTATAATGAAAAGATAATGTAAAATATAAGACCTAAACATGTCAAAAACCTATTGGATGGGTGGATTTCAAACCCTTATCACCTTTTACTCTAAATATATAATTTTGGGACCCTTTGTATCAGAATATAATGTTTTAATAAAGTATCTTTTCTTAACCTTCCATGAGTGCCCCTCCTCTCCTCTTATAAAAGGCCCACACCTCTACTTCCTTACCCACACCTCTAAAGCCTTTGGTTCGGCCAATATCTGCTCTTTTTATCTCTACACATCCCTCTCTTACTCTTAGAATCTTCACTTTGGACAAAAGTCTTCCTAGGGAAGCCTTTGAGCTCAAATCTAAGAGAGTTACTTGATTTTAATGTAATGTCTTCACTTGTTTTCTTTTGTTTTATTTTTCTTCTCCAACCCCGTAAACTCTTTTTATTCATTTCTTTTTTAGAAACTATAGTATATTCAATATATTAGGATGTTTTTATAATAATCATTCTAGCTACACTTACACACAGCTACATCTAATGGTTAAAGAACTTACTTTTTATGTGGATGTCGAATTTCTGCCTCACGAAACGATGATTATTCAATATTTTTCTAACACCTTCAAAGGTGGACATTAAGATGTAACTATATTTTATATGATATATAATATGTTTTTTTTCCTTAAGATTTTGTATTTTTCATTTATGGCATTCCTTTATGGCTTCCATTATGGGTATACGCGATATCATCATTTTAGGAAGTGCGGACTACCACCCCCTAAAAGTGATTTGGTTCATTAATGCCATATGTGGGACATATAAAGGATGGTTTTAAAGTTATTATATATGATGTTATACTTAAATTTTAATATACTTTTTGTCACGACCCGCCCTCGGGGTCCGTGCCGTGACTACCCCAAGCCCGCCTTCCATAGGCCAGGGGTTGGCGACTAGCACCAAGGCGTAAATCCCGATAAAAAGGGAAGGCATTGCCTTTGAAAAGTAAACAAACACCACGGAGTAAGCAAGCGGAAAGTAAAACAAAAGCAGAGTACAACTGAATGTGCGGAAAAGTAAATGGGCCAGAATACAAACCCAAACTGAATGTAAAGTACAACTCGAAAGGGAAAACATCAACTGAAAAGTAAAAGCCGCTACTCCGAGCTGTCCACTGGAAATCTTACCTGAAGGGTGGGTACAGATAGCTCCTCTGCTCCACGGGTCCCGCCATCCGCTCCGAGCACGTCCCGCCCAGTGGTCCACCTCCGGGTACCGTCCCGCTCTGCAAGCCCCAGCTAAGGTCAATGCTGTCCGTCGTCTGCAACCAACACAACGTAGTGCGGGCAAAGCCCGTGCAGGGGTGAGTATAAGCTACTCAATAGGGACCCCGAGACCCCTGAAGGTCTCTCAAATCCACTAAGGATAAACCACGAAGAAAGGTACAATCACAAAGTAACAACCGACACTTCTTAGGTATATGCCCATACATATACCTAGGTCATCAATTCAAATACGCTCCAACCTCGGAGCCCAAGTACAACTCAGTCCACACAGGAAAGTAAACGTATTCCACACAAGAAACCAAAACGTAATCCACACAGGATTGCACCACACAATCCACACAGGAAAGCAATTGGATTCAGCTCACACAGGTATACTACTTCCAAAGACGATAAAGATGATCACTGATCCATCTAAGTCGTCGGACCCACGAAGGATCGATAGGTAACTAACCCCCGCAAAGACCCACACAGGATCGGGCCCACACAGGACCTGTAGGCGCTGGTTCACACAGGACCGCTGAGCGCAAGGACCCACACAGGATCGGACCCACACAGGATCGGGCCCACACAGGACCTGTAGTACTGATCCACGTAGGATCGCTGAGTGCTGTAGTCGTCGTCGTCGAATCCACACAGGATCTCTGTACTGTCGTCGTTGAATCCACACAGGATCTCTGTACTGTCGTCGCAGTCACAGTAGCAGTCGTAGCAGTAGCAGACACAGTAACAGTCGCAGTAACAGTCGCAGCCAGCACTAGGGTTCCCGCACACAGCAAGCTCGTTCGGAGGGTCCGCTCCACGAGCCGAGAGGCTGATACATCAAATGTCACAATGTCCTGAGTTGATGTATCCAAAAGTTCCGTATCGTCAATAGGAACTCAACGCAACAGACGACGCGTCGATCAGACGCCCGGTCTGAGAGTTATTGGCATTTTCGTCTCTGGGGCCCGGTTGGTTTTTAAGGAAAAACCAACCCGACCGTACTCCACCTGCGTCCAAACCTCGGGCGGAGTATGCGAAAAGATCCGTCTCACTAAGAAGAACACAACAAAGCTGACGACACGTCGATCGGACGTCCGTAGCTCAAGATATGAGCGTTTCCGCTCCGAAGACCCGGTTGGTTTCGTGAACGAACCAACCCGGCCGAACTCAAAGTAATCCGAAACCTTGAGTGCGATAAACTGAAACGACCGTCTCGATCCAAGGATCGCATCACCGCTAACGGTTCGTCAATCCGACACCGTATGAGTGAGATATGACCTATACAAGATCCCATAATAATAATAATATTATTATTATTCGGTGTTTGATGGCCCCGAGCCACGAACTGGAATTTAGTTTCCAAAATTAGACTTGAATCGACCGTATTAATGACAGGATTACATCGCCACTAACAGAAAGGCAATCAGACGTCGCACGCATGAGTTATGGCGGGTTGAAGATTTAATAATAATATTAAATCTATTATTTTCGAAGCACTTCGGGTACCCGATCCAAAAACCCGAAAAAGACATCCAATATTGGACTCATAAAATCCGCCTCGGAGTCAGGGTTGCACTGCCGCTGATAGTTCGTGAAACCGAGATCGCACGAAAAAGTTACACACAAATTATGGTTTTAACCACCAAAACTAATAATATTATTATTATATTATTATTATCACTTTTTGTTAAACAAACCTCTAATGAGATTTCACGCACAAAACTAGCGGGTCGCAAGCCTCTTTTCCCCTCCATTCCTTTATTAATATTATTATTATTATTTCCTCATGTCAATTTCTCTTTCCAATCTCATCATCCCCAATTAGTGCCTCCTGCAGACCCAAGCATCCGTCCTTCATCGGCATGCCCAGAACCGCCACCATCATCTCCGGCTAGCACCACCACCTGCACCTCCGCTACGCTGCCATACACTTTCCGCTGCACGCCCCTTCAACATGCCGACGCGCAGACCACTGACTTGCGGACGTCCGTCGCAAGTCCCGGCCGACCCTCGCTATCCTTATCACGCGCCTCCGCACCTAGAACCACCCATTGCGGCTTTCTCATGCGGTTGCTCCAAGAATCAATTGTGCATTAGAGTTGTCGGTCGAAATCGTTTGCGCACCAAATTATTATTTGGGTGATGATTGAAGGATAAAATCACCAATAACAATATTGAGGAAATAAACTCAGCCGTGCTTGGATTGGTCAAGATTCATCATCATTTAAATGATGATTGGAAAGGTATAATTGTAATTAATAAATTACGTCTTGTGTGAAAAAAAACAATAATCACGAATCAAAGGTAGATAAGAATTAATGATCAAACATTTAATCAGATAAGGTCAAAACCACAATTGAAAAGTCTTACATATAAATATACAGAAATCCCCCTACCTCACAAAGACGTCGCACGTCGTCGAGCCGCGGAATATTGGTGTCGATTCCTTTGACGTCGGAGGAAGAGTCGTCGTGGATGGCGTTCGTCGTGGAATCGGAATCCTTCTTCGAAGAAGATGTCATTCTTCGTCGAGAGGAAAGTCCTCTTCTTCTTCACATGATTTCCCTCCCAATCTTCTTTAGCACAACCAAAAACCCTCCTCCCCAAAAATAAAATAAAAGGTTACCCCTATTATTTTATTAACACAAGACCCTTCAAATTTCAAAACTCAAAACACTTAATTAATTAATTGATTTGGTCCAATTAATTAATTAATGATTGTTTTCAAGAGTTATGAGAGGAAGATGAAAAGGTGTTGGGGGAGTTTAAGAGGAGTTCAAGGGTTTATGGGAAGGTCAATGGGTTATGGTCTCGTGTGGCCCCCACCTTCCCCATATCCACACATGGGTAGTTATGTCTAACCCCTAACTATCCTTTGTAGAAAAAAAACTATCAAAGCCAAAAAAATAAAATTGTACACAATTCTTCACAACAAACCTCATTTTTTAACAACTCCTCCTGAGCAAACGCACCTTCGGAAAAGGTGTTTCTAAGCAATTACCGGCGCTGCGGTTCCATTGGTGCCCTCGGAATTCGATTCCGATCACCGGTTCAAAATATAGAAATTCCCGCTCGTTCGTTCACTGAACGTACCCGAGCTAAACTTCGGAAATTGATTCCGGGCACTCCAGGCCTCGGAATCAGGTGCTGTCAGAAACCGCGCTCTTGTAAAATTCCGAAGAAAATTAAGAAAAAATTTCCCTAGAATTTTACGGGTCTTTACATTACTCCCACCTCAGGGCTTTACATCCCGGTAATGATACATCAAAAACTAGGGAAACAAAAGAGGGTACTGAACACGCATCTGAGCCTCCCGCTCCCATGTGCTCTCCTGGATATTCCCGTGCTGCCATCTGATGCGCACAAGAGGAATCGATCGCCCACGCAGGACTCGTTCCTGTCGATCCTCTATCTCCACTGGGACCTCCGTAAAAGTCGCCCCATCGTCAACGTCAAGCTCCCCATGGTCAATGATGTGCGTCGGGTCGTGCACGTATCTCCTCAGCTAAGATACGTGGAAGACGTTGTGCACCCGGTGCAACTGAGGTGGCAGAGCCAGGCGATAAGCCACCTTGCCAACCCTGCTGAGGACCTGGATGGGTCCGATGAAGCGCGGAGATAACTTGCCGCCTCGGCCAAATCTCCGAATACCACGTCGAGGTGAGACCCGCAAGAAGTCGTGGTCGCCATCCTCGAACTTTAGTGGCCTCCGCCTCCTGTCAGCATAAGACTTCTGTCGGCTCTGAGCTGTCCTCATCCGCTCCTGGATGACCTGGACCTTCTCTGTCGTGGCCTGGACCATCTCTGGTCCCACGAGTGCTGACTCTCCAGGGTCTGTCCAGCACAAAGGAGATCTACAAGGTCGGCCGTACAATGCCTCGTACGGTGCCATCCCGATGGTGGAGTGGTAGCTGTAACTCTAGAGAAGTCTGGCACGAATCTCCGATAGTATCCAGCTAGTCCCAAGAAACTCCGAACCTCAGTCACACTCCTGGGTGGCTCCCAAGCTAACACAGCCTCAATATTTGCGGGATCCACTGCAACTCCCGCCTCAGAGATAACGTGTCCCAAAAAGTGGACCTCACGTATCCAGAACTGGCACTTCGAGAGCTTACCATAAAGCCGGTGCTCTCGGAGTGTGTCAAGAACAACTCGCAAGTGATAGGCGTGCTCCTCCTCTGTTCTAGAATAAATCAGAATGTCGTCGATGAAGACCACGACAAACCAATCGAGGTATGGCTGAAAGATCCTGTTCATGAGAGCCATGAACACTGCTGGAGCATTGGTTACACCGAAAGGCATAACCAAGAACTCATAGTGGCCATACCGACATCTGAAGGCCGTCTTCTGCACATCCTCGTCTCTGACTCTGAGCTGGTGATAGCCTGACCGGAGGTCTATCTTCGAGAACCACCGTGCTCCCTTGAGCTGATCAAAGAGGTCATCAATCCTCGGTAGCGGATACTTGTTCCTCACTGTCACCTGGTTCAGGCGACGATAGTCAACACAAAGTCGCATGCTCCCGTCCGCCTTCTTGGCGAACAAAATCGGGGAAGCCCAGGGTGAAACACTGGGTCGGATGAACCCCTTGCCCTGCAAGTCCTCCAACTGTACCCGTAGCTCTCGAAGCTCGGTGGGGGCCATCCGATATGCTGGAGTTGATATCGGGGCTGTCCCGGGGTACAATTCAATATAAAAGTCTACCTCTCTGCGAGGAGGTAGCCCTGGAACGTCGTCGGGAAAAACGTCCGCAAACTGATCCACCACTGCAGAAAACCAGGACTCTGCACGTCAACTACTCCAAGGATAAGGCTAGCCAAATGATGAGTGATGGGCTGTCCTCTCCTCCGCGGAAGTCCATCCTATGCTGCTAAGTCTCCCTTCTTGCCGGTGAAGGTGAACCTGCTCCCGTCGGTGCGTACACATCGCACCTTGCGCCTAAAACAGTCAATCTGTTCATGGACCGTAGATAGCCAATCCATGCCCAAGATGACGTCGTAAGGCCTCGACGCTGCTACAAGAAGATCCCAGCCGAAGCTCTCGCCTCCTAGAGTAAGCTCACACTGCCGGCACCAGTGCTTAATCGTCGAGTCTGCTCCCGTAGGAGTCTCTAGCCGTAAGGATCGAGCCAACGGCTCTGTCGGAATCTCCGAGCTCCGAACAAGGGCAGCGGCTATGAAAGAGTGACTCGCTCTTGTGTCTATAAGAACTGCAGCAAGGGTGGAATAGACACATATAGTACCTCGAATCATCTCGGGTGCGTCTTGGTCGTAGGCCTCTGCTGCCTGGAGCTGTGCCTGTCTCTGCCCGCCAGCTCCCTGTGGTCGGGGTGGACCTCCTGGTGGTGGTGGTGGCAGAGCCTCAAAGTGTCGCCCACCACCGGCTGCTCGTCCAGCTCCTCTGCCTCGTCCGCCTCCTCCCTGCGGACTGCCACGGTCGACCCTCTGCCTCTGCCTCGGTGGTCCATCAACTGACTGCTGCTCCTCGGCACGGCGGGTCGGGCAGTCGCGAGCCATGTGGCCCTGCCCGCCGCATGAGTAGTACTGTCTGCCTCTCGAATGACTGGCTCCTCGCTGTGTGCCCCGCACTGCTGAGCCAGTGCCCTAAGATCGTCTTCCCGAAGGTCTGGTCTGTCTGGACCCCTGAGTCATCCGTCGACTGCCTACTGCAGATGACTCTTCCACGTGCCGCCCTGCGGTGGGTCACTGTGCTGGTGTAGACTCAGCAAGGAAGCTCTCGATCAGAAGAGCCCGCTCCAGTACTCCTGTTTGAGTCGGTATGCTGAGGGAGATCAGTGATGCCCTGATCTCATGTCTCAAACCCTGCTCAAAGGTCCGGGCCCGGAATAATGGGTCCCGTACCATGTCGGTCGAGTAGCGCGAGAGATCAGTAAATCTCGCCGAGTACTGAGCGACCGTCATGCTGCCCTGCCGCAGCTGAAGAAGCTCCTGGATACGCACCGCACGAAGTGTGGCTGGGACGAACTCCGAGCGGAAGATGTCCTCAAAGTCCGTCTAAAGTAGAGATGCCTCATCGTGCACCTGGAGCATCAAGCTCCACCATCGTCCTGCTGCTGCGTGTAGTAGGCTCGCAGCGAGAATCACCATGAGGTATGCTGGTGTCCTCACTATCCTAAACACACATACCACTGCCTCCAGCCAGTCCTCGGCTGCCTGGGGATCCGTCTCCCCGCGAAACATGGGTGGTCGCTGGCGCTGAAACTCATGCAGTGCGCTGAGGCGACGTGCATCGTCAGCGGCTGGTGCTGGAAGTATCGGTGGCTCGGCGGGTAGTGCTACCGCCGTTGCCACTACTGACAAAGGGCCCTGCACCGAGGCCTCGTCACTCGGTGGGCTGTCATCACGCTCGACTCTCGGAACCCTAGCTGGCTGCTGTCGTGGGGCCATCCTGAATTGGAAACAGGTGCGCCACGGACAAACAGTATACCTGGTGAGCTGACACAAAGAAATCACAAAGAAAACTTTGAAACACACACGCAATCAATGTTTTCGTTCATTAAGTCGGAAATCAGAAGTCAGGGTCCTGGTGTACGGATACGTCGGCCGCCGCACCAACACTGGACTCCCTGGACTCATAACCACACTCAATATGCTAAACATTATTGCTTCACATAGAAAAGACCAGAGTTCACGGTAGAACTGAACTCCTCTGATACCAATTTGTCACGACCCGCCCTCGGGGTCCGTGCCGTGACTACCCCAAGCCCGCCTTCCATAGGCCAGGGGTTGGCGACTAGCACCAAGGTGTAAATCCCGATAAAATGGGAAGGCATTGCCTTTGAAAAGTAAACAAACACCACAGAGTAAGCAAGCAGAAAGTAAACACTAACAAAAGCAGAGTACAACTGAAAGTGCGGAAAAGTGAATGGGCTAGAATACAAACCCAAACTGAAAGTAAAGTACAACTCGAAAGGGAAAACAGCAACTGAAAAGTAAAAGCCGCTACTCCGAGCTGTCCACTGGAAATCCCACCTGAAGGGTGGGTACAGATAGCTCCTCTGCTCCACGGGTCCCGTCGTCCGCTCCGAGCACGTCCCGCCCTGTGGTCCACCTCCGGGTACCGTCCCGCTCTGCAAGCCCCAGCTAAGGTCAACGCTGTCCGTCATCTGCAACCAACACAACGTAGTGCGGGCAAAGCCCGTGCAGGGGTGAGTATAAGCTACTCAGTAGGGACCCCGAGACCCCTGAAGGTCTCTCAAATCCACTAAGGATAAACCACAATGAAAGGTACAATCACAAAGTAACAACCGACACTGCTTAGGTATATGCCCATACATATACCTAGGTCATCAATTCAAATACGCTCCAACCTCCGAGCCCAAGTACAACTCAGTCCACACAGGAATGTAAACGTATTCCTCACAGGAAAGAAAAACGTAATCCACACAGGATTGCACCACATAATCCACACAGGAAAGCAATTGGATTCAGCTCACACAGGTATACTACTTCGAAAGACGATAAAGATGATCACTGATCCATCTAAGTCGTCGGACCCACGAAGGATCGATAGGTAACTAACCCCCGCAAAGACCCACACAGGATCGGGCCCACACAGGACCTGTAGGCGCTGGTTCACACAGGACCGCTGAGCGCAAGGACCCACACAGGATCGGACCCACACAGGATCGGGCCCACACAGGACATGTAGTACTGATCCACGTAGGATCACTGAGTGCTGTAGTCGTCGTCGTCGAATCCACACAAGATCTCTGTACTGTCGTCGTCGAATCCACACAGGATCTCTGTACTGTCGTCGTAGTCACAGTAGCAGTCGTAGCAGTAGCAGTCACAGTAACAGTCGCAGTAACAGTCGCAGCCAGCACTAGGGTTCCCGCACACAGCAAACTCGTTCGGAGGGTCCGCTCCACGAGCCGAGAGGCTGATACATCAACTGTCACAAAGTCCTGATTTGATGTATCCAAATGTTCCGTATCGTCAATAGGAACTCAACGCAACAGACGGCGCGTCGATCGGACGCCCGGTCTGAGAGTTATTGGCATTTTCGTCTCTGGGACCCGGTTGGTTTTTAAGGAAAAACCAACCCGACCGTACTCCACCTGCATCCAAACCTCGGGCGTAGTATGCCAAAAGATCTGTCTCACTAAGAGGAACACAACAAAGCTGACGACACGTCGATCGGACGTCCGTAGCTCAAGATATGAGCGTTTCCGCTCCGAAGGCCCGGTTGGTTTCGTGAACGAACCAACCCGGCCGAACCCAAAGTAATCCGAAACCTTGAGTGCGATAAACTGAAACGACCGTCTCGATCCAAGGATCGCATCTCCGCTAACGGTTCGTCAATCCGACACCTTATGAGTGAGATATGACCTATACAAGATCCCATAATAATAATAATAATATTATTATTCGGTGTTTCATGGCCCCGAGCCACGAACTGGAATTTAGTTTCCAAAATTAGATTTGAATCGACCATATTAATGACAGGATTACATCGCCACTGGCAGCAAGGCAATCGGACGTCGCACGCATGAGTTATGGCGGGTTGAAGATTTAATAATAATATTAAATCTATTATTTTCGAAGCACTTCGGGTACCCGATCCAAAAACCCGAAAAAGACATCCAATATTGGACTCATAAAATCCGCCTCGGAGTCAGGGTTGCACTGCCGCTGACAGTTCGTGAGACCGAGATCACGCGAAAAAGTTACACACAAATTATGGTTTTAACCACCAAAACTAATAATATTATTATTATATTATTATTATCACTTTTTGTTAAACAAACCTCTAATCAGATTTCACGCACAAAACTAGCGGGTCGCAAGCCTCTTTTCCCCTCCATTCCTTTATTAATATTATTATTATTATTTCCTCATGTCAATTTCTCTTTCCAATCTCATCTTCCCCAATTAGCGCCTCCTGCAGACCCAAGCATCCGTCCTTCATCGGCATGCCCAGAACCGCCACCATCATATCCGGCTAGCACCGCCACCTGCACCTCCGCTACGCCGCCATACACTTTCCGCTGCACGCCCCTTCAACATGCCGACGCGCAGACCACTGACTTTCGGACGTCCGTCGCAAGTCCCGGCCGACCCTCGCTATCCTTATCACGCGCCTCCGCAGCTAGAACCACCCATTGCGGCTTGCTCATGCGGTTGCTCCAAGAATCAATTGTGCATTAGAGTTGTCGTTCGAAATCGTTTGCGCACCAAATTATTATTTGGGTGATGAGTGAAGGATAAAATCACCAATAACAATATTGAGGAAATAAACTCAGCCGTGCTTGGATTGGTCAAGATTCATCATCATTTAAATGATGATTGGAAAGGTATAATCGTAATTAATAAATTACGGATCATGTGAAAAAAAAACAATAATCACGAATCAAAGGTAGATAAGAATTAATGATCTAACATTTAATCAGATAAGGTCAAAACCACAATTGACAAGTCTTACATATAAATATACAAAAATCCCCCTACCTCGCAAAGACGTCGCACGTCGTCGAGCCGCGGAATATTGGTGTCGATTCCTTTGACGTCGGAGGAAGAGTCATCGTGGATGGCGTTCGTCGCGGAATCGGAATCCTTCGTCGAAGAAGATGTCGTTCTTCGTCGAGAGGAAAGTCTTCTTCTTCACAAGATTTCTCTCCCAATCTTCTTTAGCACAACCAAAAACCCTCCTCCCCAAAAATAAAATAAAAGGTTACCCCTATTATTTTATTAACACAAGACCCTTCAAATTTCAAAACTCAAAACACATAATTAATTAATTGAGTTGGTCCAATTAATTAATTAATGAAAGTTTTCAAGAGTTATGAGAGGAAGATGAAAAGGTTTTGGGGGAGTTTAAGAGGAGTTCAAGGGTTTATGGGAAGGTCAATGGGTTATGATCTCATGTGGCCCCCACCTTCCCCATATCCACACATGGGTAGTTATGTCTAACCCCTAACTATCCTTTTGTAGAAAAAAACTATCAAATCCAAAAAAATAAAATTGTACACAATTTTTTTTTATTCTTCACAACAAACCTCAATTTTTAACAACTCCTCCCGAGAAAACGCACCTTCGGAAGAGGTGTTTCTAAGCAATTACCGGCGCTGTGGTTCCATTAGTGCCCTCAAAATTCAATTCCGAGCACCGGTTCAAAAGATAGAAATTCCCGCTCTTTCGTTCACTGAACGTACCCGAGCTAAACTTCATAAATTGATTCCGGGCACTCCAGGCCTCAGAATCAGGTACCGTCAGAAACCGCGCTCTTGTAAAATTCCAAAGAAAATTAAGAAAAAATTTCCCTTGATTTTTACGGGTATTTACACTTTTATATCATTATTATTTATTTCCATTAAAGTATGAGATACAAATGAAAGTTGCGTTCAAGCGTACGTACGGCTTACTGTCTCCATGAACAGTGCATTTCATTTCTTATCCCCAAATGTAATGTACTATTATAAGTACTTATATATAATGGATATATATGATGTATGTTACATCTAAATGATGAATATAATTCTGTAATTAAAATATACATACCTCTCATATAGTTTTAATTCCATTAATATTACATAGAAATGAATGTAGCGTTCATGCGTACGTACGTCTTACCCTCTCCATAAACGGTGCATTTCATTTCTTACTTCTAAATGATTATATAATTTTGTAAAATCGTGTATATACTGGATATATATGATATATATGATATTTAATCATGAATATAATTCATGATATAATGGATATTTTACCACATGAACAACTTGTAATTATAAAGAGTTTATTTTTGAATCAAGTACCAAGGATCAACAAAATGACCATTATTAACTTAAATAACTGCATAGTGTTCATAACATGGTAATAAGTGATATAAAATGAACAATGAACTTGAAAAATGTTCTTAAGCAAGTAGAAATTTAATCAAGTTTATTATTCAGGATGTTAAAGAACGATCAATTCAAGTCGGACCCAAGGTTAGGGACTTCGTCTCAATCTCCCTTCATTGAGGCATATTTAGTTTTATACCCAAATTTCATTTATACGGTGTATAAAAACCTTTGACTTTTAATTTTATACAAAATTAATATTTTCAACGAAGCGTTTTACAAAATGCAAAAAAATGAATGTTTCTTTTAACATACGCGGTGACAACAACCTTTTCCGCCGCAGCGAGTATTATTTGGTCTTTGGATTCCTAAACAAGCCGTAATGTTTTTTAAAATGAAATAAATACCATATAATATTTTATATATTTTTTGTATTGAAAATGGTTTTTATAATAGATTTTTTATGTAAATATATTTAAGTGATATATTTTGATCGGAATGTGGAAATGTTTTCTTTCCATTATTCTTGTTTTATGTCTTCTGATTTTATAATGGTACTTGGACAATTGACGGGTGGTTACATGATAAACCATATGACGGGTGCTTCCGTGAATACCAGGACGGGTGGTTACGTTATAACCTCCAATGCATTGGGTATGGAAGTCGGCCGTATGGCTATTCCATTATGTGATATGTGTGGAAGTCGACCGTTTGGTTATTCCATTTAACTTTGTTTATGTCGCAAGTTACCTTTATATGTTATGTGATCTTTATATGGGTTTTATAGTAACATTTTGGTTACAAAAGGGTAAATAATGATCTTTTATTCAGTGAAGAGTTTTTAATACTTCATAAAGGTGAAAAGTATTACTTTGATAAAGTATACATGGTTTACTTGTTGTTTTGAAAAACTAACAGTTTTCCTTCATTGTGTATCCCTTATTGAGCTTTTTATGCTCACCCTAAGTTTTTTGAAATGTTTTTCATGGGACATAATGTGGAATAGGTTCAAGGATGGGATCAAGGGAAAGTCATGCTATCTAAAACATGGAACTAGAAAATTTTCTTTTTAAGAGATTTTATTTTATGGAAACTTAGTAGAAGTGTCTACTTTGTAATCTTTTGAGATGTAATAGTTATGTCCTAATTCTCTAAAACTCTAAACCTAAAAAGATCATCAATGTTAATTATTCATTTAATTCAATATTATGTAAGGTTTATGGTCGGGGCCTTATAGATGACCTCATCCTATAGAATTTCTCCACACAAATCCCTTTTTTAGATCTTGTAATGGTGGTGGAATCACTAGCCATTGCTTCTGACCAAGCCCAAGTTGATCTTCAACATGATAAGCTTGAATGAAACCTCATTTGGGATAAGTGGATGTTGATAGTGATTACCACCCAAGCGATGTTATCTGAGCCACCCCAAGAGTCTTTTACACTACATATCTTACCCTTAGGTCATATGCGGGTGTTATAAGGGGTTTTTAACAAGACCCTAGCACTATGATTATGTGCAATATTTTTTTATAAAATAAATAATATACATTCATTTTATTATTGTTAGTTTTTAAATAGTCTTCAAAAAAACATTATTTTTAGTTAAAATTCAATTAAGAAATATAATTTTATGAATTAATGGATTTATGAATTAAGTAATATTTTAATAAAATATAATTTATAAATTAAATTTTATTAAATATAAATGCTTTTTATTTTTTTAATACAATTGTAATTTTTATTAATGTTTGAATGCTATTTTTTCCAAAACCTAGGAATTTTTAATAAAAGTTTTTTTTATTTTCACAGTAAAAACCATCATATTTAGAAAACTATTAAAATAAAATGAATATTATTTTTTGAATAATGACATAGAATTTATCCAAGAGTTTATTTTTCATAATTTTTGGAAACAATTTATTTTTTAGTGAAAAAATAAATATTTTTTAATTATATATTGTGTTTTATGACCTCATAATGACCCAATAGTGATGTCATAAAATAATATAAATGATACATTCAGATAATATATGTTTTATATTTAATATAATGTGATTTTATATGTGTATGATTAATTTTATAGTGCCTTATTTGACCCTCCAAGACCTATAAAACCTTTTGAATTTTAATGTGATTTCCTTGAGAGTGTGACTCACCTCCGCATAAGAAAGACAAATAGTTTAAGACATACAGCCATTATAATTCTAAAATAATGTTTTCCACTAATCTTTTAAAAAACACCATGGTAAAAAACCATAAGTTTATTTGATGTTTTGATTAGTTTAATGTGTGGTGTCCAAAACCTATATAAGAAAAAATTCACTCTCTTTTCCTATATAGACCCACCCAAGCTCTAACTTCCTCTACACTCAAAGACATTGGATCTCGACCAACCAAATATCTCTGATCTCTAAAATACTCACAAGGATCCCCACACTCCAAATAATCCTCTATCATTCCTCTCTAAATCCTTTGGGATCACACAACCAAGCAAGGGATTTATTTTTTTCTCATTTTTATCCAAATGTCATTGTTTTGTTATACATTTTTTTCAATTAAAAATTTTGTGGTATTATTTATCACCTCCCCATAATTACCTATTAAGGTTTTAATGATGATAGAAAAATTTAACCTTCATTAGTTCCTTCCATGTACACCTGTTAACATGCCAAAATTCCATTAGGAATTTCTCTCTTCTCATTTACATTCAATAAATTCTACTGTATTAGGAATATAAATTACATTAAATATGTTGGGAAATGTATAAATATGGGCCCCTTACAGTCCATTTCCATTAAATATTATAACACATCCCTTTTTATCTCATAAGACATTTTTATTAATTCTTGTGTCACGCCGTTATGCTACTGAAATTGCACCACGATTTTTCAAGACAAATTCATTGTGTATTAAATACCATTACCATTTCTCTATCAAGACTTTTCAACTTAATGAACCTTTACTTATTGATTATATAGTTTCATGAATAAATTTAAATTTACTTTATTTTTGGAATATTTAATTATTTTTAATGAATCCATGTTATATGATCCAAGTGGCACCCTTATGCATGAAATAAAATGATTAGCTGATAGCACTCCAATGCATTGGGTAAATTTTAGTATTATGATAAATCAAGTGAAATGAGGGTTTACTCACGGTAATTCAAGTTTAATTATGGTTTACTCGTGATCCATTTTATATCATATTGATCTCCGGTTAATATCATGTCAAATGTTGTTTCCACATTTCCACATTATCATAATCATGCAATATCATGATTTTATGTTCATGTTTCTATTATGCTCCATTGATATGCCTATTTCTTAAAATGTACTATATTATTCATGTAGTGTCTTGTTTATTCCTATACTGTCCTTTACGGCTCACCCTTTTCTTATTCATGTCCTCAGGTTATCCCATGCAATGCTAAGTACGAAGGAATGTTGTGGTCTTGTAAAATATGTTTTCAATAAAGATATTCGGTTTTTTGTTCTATACTGTTATATAATGTTACTAATTTACCAAGACAAAAGACCTCTGGATTATCAAACTTGTCTTAAGTGAATTTTTATGTAATAAATCATGTATTAGTGTGTAATAAATAGAAGAGTTGTTACAGTTTTTATTAGGGGAAAGGATTAGTTATTTTTTAGATTAGGATTACAAAACCCTAGTGAAATTCTTAAATATAATACTATGTATAATGAAAACAACCATAATTTTTTGTGAGTATTGGGTTATTTTTTATCAACAAAATAAATTCCTATATAGAAACAAGAAACTATAGGTGGATCTACCACATATGTACCTTGGGGTAAACCCCAAAAACACCACTTTGAGTTAAACTCGAATAGGAATGGGTGCATGATAATGGGCCTTTCTGAACTCTTGGTTATGACACACCCAGAGGATATTCTTTGGTCAATTCATAATCTTAGTATATAAAATTATTAAGGAAATAAAAAAAATCCCCTAAGAATATATGTTGGGAAGAAGATCATGGATAACATATATTGAATCCTATAAATTCACTAGTTCAGGAAATAAAAGTAATTTATAAGTCATCCTTTTTTCAAAATATTACACTTTATATGTTACCCCTAACATTCCATTTTTCCAAGCCAATGGTTGGTAATAGGAGGTCTCTCTCTAAAAACCCATGCAATGATTAATTTGATGACTGTAATAATGAGAAGCCCAATCCAATGGGAGTTGGAATCATGAACATTGTCATGATAGTCACTCATTTAACTCATGTTTTGATTAGAAACACGAGTCAAGAGGAACATTCAACCCCCCCCCCTCTAAGAAAGTACAACTCAAAATCGAGAGCTTCATGAGACAAATGCCTCATAATTTTTAAGGATCATCTAATACATAAATCACCGAACAATGGATAACTCCATTGAGAAGACATTCTCCATCCATCAATGTTATGAACAAGAGAATATACTTCTAGATGCTTACCATACAGAGGGTGAGACTGATCAATGGTAGACATTGATTAAAAATATGTAGGCTGAGGAGGAGATTGAGGTGTTAGAATAGAAGGATTTCTAGAAAATGTTTTCAATAAGCATTTTCCCCGCACCATCATACATAAGATGGAAAGGGACTTTCATTAAATCAAGAAAAAATACCAATAATCTATCGGAGTGTTTGAGGAAAACATCGCAAGGCTTGAATGATATGCATCCATATTTGTCAATACCCTTGAATGCATGTTTGACCACTTCTTTGGTGGGATAAAACCAATCCTACAGAATGCCTTAGCGATCTATGACTTCGGTAGCTATGAGTAAATTGTTTTTTGTTCCCTAAAATTTGAAATGGTGATCGGTGAATCATAGGGGTATCATGGGGTTAAAAAGCATAAGGTGTACTTTAATTCTGGTAGTTTGATGGATAAATCCAATGGTGCTATAAAAATATATCAGCCCACTTTATAAACGTGTGTAATGAAATACACTGGAAACTGACTAAAGGGGATGAGGAAATGCTTTAGTTGTGGAAGATAAGGGCACCTAGACATTAACTGTCGACAAGATAAACCTGCAGCTATGACAGAGGAGGGGAATTCATTGTTCGACCCTCAATGAATTGTTCGTCGCTTCAACTACAATGAACCATGGCACATCACAAACCAGTTCCATAAGACAAGGGTTTTTTGAGGCAATCAAAAACCTCTAAGGATGCAAGGGTGATATCTTTCCACCACTAACATCGAAGTGAACCCCGACAACGAATATGTGACATGTATACTAGTTATTCATTCAATAATAGAGATCATATTTTTTATTCTAGTCCTATGCATTCTTTTGTATAAGAAAAATTTAGTAGAACAATCACAACACCACAAATAATAATATAAGTAAAGATGTCGGTGAGAATAGAAAATAGAGAAATCATTTCATTCTATGAATATAACTCATCCCCAATAATAATTTGTGGATTGGAAATCCCAGTGAACCTTGTCAACCTTCCTCTTGTGTAATTTGATGCAATTCATGTAATGGATTTCTTTCGTTATATAGAGCCAACATAAATTTTCGTGAGAGGGAAATCACTCTTTATATGGAGATTGGACCCCTAATTCTGTATAAGTGAAACAGGGATGAAGAATCTTATTTAGCACCATCATCTCAAGTATAGATACAACTACCATATGATCATGCACATCTTTCTCAAATGATTGAGTATAAGAATAAAACCATCAATGATATATTTATTATTTTGAGGGGATTTGGTAAAGTGTTTCTTAAGGAATTTTTTAGTGTTACTCCTAGAATATGTCAGGCAGTGAGTTGGGAGTCACTGCCATATTGAAAAGGAAGAGATGTCATAGGTGAGACAGTTTTGCAATGGTGGTTGCAAGGAATACGAAATTGTAGTAGTGGGTACCTGCAAAAAACTTATCATCCATAAAAAATTAAACAAAAATAATAAAATTTAACTAATACAAATCAATTAACCAAAATTATAAAAGACTTAAAAAAATTAATACATATCAATTTACAATTTCAATTATCTTAATTACAATTTATTTAATTTTTTTGTTCATTGAGATTATATTTGGTTAAATATATTGAAACAATTAATCAAGAAAATTCATAATTGTATATTTCATAAAACAATAAAAATTGAAGTCAATTTGATTAAATTAATTAATTAATACAATTAATATAATCATCTATTTATCAAATTAAATATAAAAAACAAATGAATTTTATTAATTGACTAAATAAAATAATTAATGTAAATAATTTAATGAATTTAAATAAAATTATTAAAAAATAAAGGAAAATATTTAATAATAAAAACAATGAAGATAAAATAATTTCCTCAAAAATTAATTCAATTAAAGAATAAAATATAATTTTATTTTGAAAAAAAAAACAAAAAATTAAACAATAAAACTAGAAAGTCAAAATTAAAATATAATAAAAGGATAAAAAATGAAAGAAAAATATATTGGATTATTTCATTTGAAAATTATAAAAAACGCAAAAAACATCAATAAAATTTATATTCTTGAAAAAGATAAATATTTTATTAATTATGTATAAAAAGAAAGACATTTAATAAATACTAATTAAAATACATTATTTTAATATTAAAATTTCAATAAAATATAAATAAATGATGTGGAAAACTCTAATTAAATCAGCCACATCAAACTCCCCCACACTTAAATTTGTGTTTTTACTAAAAAATTGAATTATTATGACATTAAAAATAGAAGGATTTTTTTTCATAGTTAGTTAAAAATTGAAAGAATGCCATTAATTTGAAAATAAATATGGAGAACAAGTTAGGATTATCAAATAAACTCAAACGTGATCATGCCTAAATTCAATTACACAATAGAAATAAAGTCCATAATAAATCATCCATTGTTAAGGACTTCATGCCTTCTATATGAAATCACAAACTATCCTACATAAATTCTAGTTCATGTTCTAATTGATTAAGTGATAATAGGTATGATCAACTGAATTTAAAACCATTACCAATGACCCCTTCAATTTCCACATTCTACTAGGTTCCAAAAATCAACGACCATATTTTAAATAACTCAATTGATACCAAAAAATGATCTTAAAACAGGTAAATTTTCCCCTTCTTCATCTAGTTTCTAAATTCTCCATGCCTAAATAAACTCATTTTTGATTACTAAGATCATTATTGTTTTTTTGTTTTCTTTATTTTTTTAATTTTTTACCCAACCATGTACTTGTGTATATCAGTATTTGAATGAACTTATTTAATATGTAATTATGTACAACAGACACACCCAGTGCCGAATGTGTCTGAGATTCCCCATGGGATCCCATTTTCCCATTTTACACTTATTTCAATGAACTTCTATGATTACCATTTGAGTTGGATCCTTAAAATGATTAAATTATAATTAAAAATTTGATTCCACTAGGTAATAATAAAAAAATTTAGTTAAATAAACTCATTATCACAATTACAAAAAACCATATTATCTCACTCTCTTCCTCAGTTCCTAAATAGTAAATCCATATTAAATGGGTGAATCTACACAAAGTAATCATATATCAATAACAATTTAAAAATCAGTGCAACCCTAATAAACCATAAAGTAGTTATCCACTTGTAATGATAGAATTTATGTGAAATTTTAATCCTATAAACCCTCAGTTAATGAAATGACTTCATATTTTATGAAAAATTAAAAACTTTAAATAAAATCAAATTTTTAAAAAATAAAATATGGGGATTATATGTTTTGGATGAAAAAACCCTCTTACCGACATTTAAATCTAAACAATGTCGACATTGTTGACTCAAAAGTGGGAGATTGTTATGTTCAATATTTATGTGTAATTTAGTAGTTAAATGTTTTTTAAAGGGGTAACATTTTTGTTCAAAATTCACTCTCTACACAAAAATAAAATGGAGAAAACAAAAAAAAACAAGTGAAACTCTCACTGGACACCAATAGAAAATCAATCATAATTTTTTTTAAATATACATGATTAAAATTTCTATAAGAAGATAAAATATTTATCAAATCAATTCAAAAAGAAGCATGATGATCAATATTGTACCACTATAGTTGAATAAAAATGAAATGTGGATGAAATCATGTATCAAAATGCATCTCAAAATAATTCTCAATTCAATAGATAATATCAAGATAAAAACCCTTGCTAAAAAAATTCTCAATTTTTACTAGTTTAGGGGGACTCCCCGGATGTATATACTATCATCATGTATTATGAATGAATGATGTTTATAAGAATAATTTGTAGCTTTAAAATAGTACTTCCCAGAAATTGAATCATCTCATTTTTTTCTTATCCAGATAGTTCCCCCATTGTATTATTTCTAAATGTTCAATAGATTATCAGAACCAATCCCTACAAATGTGAACAATGTAACATTATTCCTAAAAACAAAAATCTCAAAATGAAAAGAAACTATATTTATTTTGGGAGTGAAATCATATTTTTCCTGTTGTATTGGTGTCCCACAACATGACAGACTACCACGTGGAATCTATTTTCTCAATACTATGCTACTATGAAAAAACAAAAAAAATTATCATTAAAAATTAATTAAATAAGGAAAATAAACAAGGAAAATCTGTCGATAACCTTCCAAGTGGTTTTGTGGGTTGATTATCCATAACTGGACAGTAAGTGGATCAACATCGGTCTAATGGGGTATGTGTCTTCTTAATTAGGAACCACCATATGTTGTTCGTCCCAACATTAGTGCAATTCCATCTCTCTATTGCTCTTTATTCATAATCATGCAAGTCCCTTTCCTTGTAAGTATAACACTTATAGAGTACTGAAAGGGAAAAAAAGTAGGCGTAATTTCCTCCTTCAATAGATTGATGTTGGGTTTGAATTGGTTAAAAAAAATCATCTCCAGGATGCCACTTGTCTTTTGGTATAGCCTGTTTCACAACATCGTATTTGACAACAAAAATGTGACATCATCCACTAATGATCCTATACACAGCTCTATAAATTACCCATTAGAATTACAGAATGCATAATGTTTCAACTCATGTTCTTGTTTTGTTCCTTCAAGGTTTTCTAAAATTCACATAATGTAGTTTATTCATAAATTTTTACATGTAGAAAATCAACAATAGAGTTAACTCAAAAAATATAAATATTAAAACTTTTCAAAATTGAGTAATAAATCTTTACAATCCCTCTATATGTCTATATTGTTTGTCTCTAAGTGTAATTAGTTCTATTGGAAGTATTTTCAGGTCATAAGTGAGGTACTCCACCACTTCCAACCTCTATTAAAAACACAGCACCTCTGGTGTGGTGTCACCCAAGGAAAATGAGAGGTTCTCTGATGTTTGTTCGACCTGTTGAGGTAAATTAAAATAATTAGAAAATCTAGAACATAAAAAGTCATCAAATGAAGTGCTGAAAATTAAATTATCTCCTAGGATGTGCATAATATCTTCAATGATTACTTGTTCATCTCCCATTTACTCTTGAAAAGATCCTTAGAATGCGATTCTTATAACTCTATAATTGATTAAAAATTTTTTTCATCTAAAAAGATGGGAAGTATTAGTTCTTTTGGAATACAGTACATTTGGAATAGGTGAGAAGATTCATTATGTTGTATGACTAAGGATTCTTATGTTTGTGGTCATAGATCCTCCTTAAATTAATCAATTAGCTCTATAAAAAATTTTTGACTGAAAAATATTAAAATTTCCCCTATTTCTATATATATTAAATTCAGCACAATCCATTATGGTTTGAGGTGGTCATATCATCCTTTAGTTTTTTCCAATAAAAGGAAAATTGGAAAACACAATAAGGAAAACATCTCTTCCCCAAAAATGGCACCAAATTTTGATGTTCTCCTAATTTTTAGGATGGTAAAATTTAAATTTATAAGACCCATTATGTGTCACAATAGATCACATTGGGTTGATCTCAATGAAGAAGCCCTGAGAGCCCATGTGTTATTTTTGAAAAAAGTTGTTCATTTATAATAATTTATAAATTGAAAAGGAAATAAATAAAAATATGTTCTAAAAAACACCGTGATTTTGAAACAATAATTAAAAATAAGTCAACAGAGGAAGAACAATAGCACTAATAACAAGAAAAGGAATAATGAAACATAAAAAATTAGTTATAATATGTTTGGATTCAGTTGAATCCACCCTCAACTACCCTTCATAAATCAACTAAAGAATTAAGTCATCACTCTAAATTAACTTAATGCATGTCTACAAGCTCAGATCACACAACTCTTCCTATCCTAAACAATTAAAACTCAATTAACAATGATCATTAGTTCGTGATCATTCATCTAGGTGTAAACTGAATCACTCAATCGAATCACTCTTATGAGGATTTCACTATCCATAGTAGTCCTACTATCTTTACTAGATCAAAAAACCCAACACAATCCCTCTATTTGAGTAATTGATAAATGGGGAAAGAAACAGGTATACAAAGTATTAGAATGATTTTTTGCAAGGGTGCACTCCCAATCACCTAAATTCACAAATGTGATCTGCTCAGGTGAAGAAAACGAACATGAATTCATTGATGATTGGATATCTAGGTAATTATCTGGTTTAACTTTCTAGATTTATACTCACAAATTAGCTCTCCATTATTGGAAATCCTATATCACATCAAAAAGGTAGAAATAACGAACAAAACATAATAATTGAAACAAACATCACAATTACAAAATTGAATTAACTAAATTGAGCAATACATTGATATATACAAAAAACAAGGAAAAATGAAAAGTATGAAGCACAAGATAAAGGAAGGAGGAAGTAGTTACAATCTCTATATATTGGAAATTTTCTTGCCTTTGGTGAGATTATCTCAAATATATGAATAGAAACTTCTTTTATTCAAAAAAAACTAAACACAAGAAAAAAAATTAATTGATATAGGTAAAAAATCGAAAATGATCTCATTGAAGCATGTTTCACCAACAATTAGTGAACTCCCAATGAATGCGGTCAGACTCTGGAAATTACCTGTGTATCCCCTTTAATTATCCCATAGTGAAAATTGAAAATCCCAACCATTGATCAACTCCCACTATGTCACAAAATAGAAAAAACGCCAGAAAATGGTTAAAATGTAACTCTTATTATATATATATCACAACATGATGAAATAAGAAATTTCAAAAAAAAAACAATATATACCTATTATTATTATCACTAAAATAGTAGAAATAATTAAAAATATATAAAATTTATTTATTTTTAGTTACTATTATATACATTTTGATTTGTTTTCTTATACTATTATAAGTATTTGTATTTCACTATATCTATTCATATTATTATAAAATATATTTATATTATTATTATTGTTGTAATGATATTAATAGTATTAATCATATAAATTATTATATGTGTTATTATTATTATATAAAATATATTACATAAAACATATAATAAAAAGAACATGTTGGCCGATTTAACATAAAGGTGAAAGAGGGTGGTGAGTTTGTGCATCAGGGGAGTAGGGGGAGCTCGAGTGGTGGTTCAACAGATAGAGGGGATGCGATTTTGTGTGTGCGATATAGAGGAGAGTGGTGGAAAGAGATCTTGACGGCATCGACTTCAGTAGGGGAGGCTAGAGGTGAAAATATTGGTCACGAATGATCTTCAGCTGTAGTTGTATGTCATGGTGGTTAGGCTCCAGATGGTAGAGGAATGATCCTCATCGGTGAGGTGGGAAATAGATGATCTTCAGTGGAATGTTTAAATTTCATGGAATCCAGATCTATCGCCAGCACGGTCCATGGGTTCCATATCTATATTAACTAATTTTTTGGAGTAATTTGATTTTCAATTTGATCTATTCAATATCTTGCTTTAATTTTGTGGTTTCTCTGGATCTATTGTCCTGATTAAATATTTCGTTCGATTCTAAAATTTCATGTGATGGCCTTATTCAATGTTGTTATTCTTGTCAATTTTCATTTTTTATGTGGTAATTTTTCCACTAATGGAGGAAGAAAAAGATAATGGTGGGTTGATTGGGGTGCGGCAGTGGGTAGGTAGCTGACGGTAACTCTCTATATCACCGTTGGTGGGTGGTTGTGAGTTGGGATGAAGTTATTTCCAAAAGTGACTTGAGAAGAGGAGTTGATGAAGGGAGGTTGGTGATGATCTACTTAGTTACTATTGAGTGATTGAAGGATGGTATAGAGTTTTTAGTGACTGAGGTTGGGAGTAGAGCGGTGAGATATGTTGTGGTAGAAGGAGAGTGATGGTGGTGAGTTAATGAATCACTACTAGGGGTATCAGTGGGTGGAAAAGGGGGAAATGGTCACTTGAGTTACTATTAGGTGGAAGTGTATATGGAGTGGTGAGACAAGATAATGAGTCGGCTAATGACTTGGGATTCACATTTAGAGAATATGGTGGTGAGTATGGAGAAAACTGGAAAATGAAGGGATTTTGGAAGAAGAATTGCATAGTAATGGTGGGTGCAAGGAAAAAGTAATTCTTGCAGCGGGTAGTTGCAAAAATTAATTAACATGAAATTAAAAAAAATTAACTTATAAAAATCAATTAACTAAAATTATAAAATAAATAAAAATTGAAATATAATAATTAATATTTTAAATTATCTCAATTGCAATATATTTTATAAATAAATTAATTAAGATTATAGTTTGTTAAAATAAATACATAAAATTAAATGTTTTAAAATATTAATATTTACATAAAATTATGTTAGATTTAATAATTATTTATTTAAAAATTTTGATTAAATAAGAATAATTATAAAATTAAAAATTAAAAAATTAAATATAAAAACTAAAATGATTTCGATTTATTTACAAAATAAAAGATTAAAATTATATAATTTAATAAACTAAATTAAAAATAAATAAAAAGCAAAGAAAAATAATTAATAATGAAAACATAAAAAACAATACAAAAAAAATTAATTACAAAAATTAATTAATGAAATGTTTATTTTGAAAATAAATGAAAATGTAATAATGAATGAGATAATAAAGATAAAATGTTAAATTTAAAACAGTAAAGAAAAAAAACTTAAATAAAAAATAGAATGAATATATTAATTTAAAAATTAAAAAACACGGAAAAAAACATCAATTAAATACATGTTTATAAAAAATCTCATTAATTTATTATTTTTGATAAAAAGGTCAAAATTAGATAATTATTAATTAAAATAAATTGTATAAATATTAAAAATTATATAAAGTATAATAAATGATGGAGCAAAAAAGTAAAGAAAAATAGTCACATCATAACCATACTTTTGGATTTTTTCACAACATTAGAGAACCCTACATTTGGCTATTCAAAAATGGTGTTTTAAATTTTAGATATTATCTATGTTTTCTACAATGGTTTTACCTAAAATAAAAACTATTTACAACTATTTTTTGATTTATTCAAAGTCTCATACTCAAAGTATTTAATATTTCATATTCCTAATGGGTTTAATTACTCTCATTGGAAAATTTAAATTTAAATTTTTCTTATTTATTATGAGGTATTTAGGGATTTTTTCCCTACCACTATACGACATGTAGTATAAATATTTAGATCTTAATATTCTAAAAATATATGTGTAAAAATATGTATAAAAAATAAAACATTATGTACTTGTAAAATAATAGTGTATCGTTGCCTTTAGAACCAAACATTGGATATATACATGTTTTAATCGATCTTATTGACTCACTTTTATAGATTTCACTGCAGATGATTCTTATTATTATATATTATTATTCATGATTGACTGTGCATTTTGCAATGTTACACTTGATAGATATACACATTTATTCTTATGTCGCGTGTTTTATCTATCAATATTTAAATAAATCCTATGTAGATGTTGTTGGTTATTTTGTAGATCATATACATTATTTAAGATAAAAAACTGTCAATTTCTTCAACAACTATGAGAAAAATATATGCTCATTGTCAAATAAATCTCTATTGATTTGGTGGAGTACTGACTACTTATACTTAGTCGTGGTGGTGAAGGAGTATCATCTCGTTAGACTAAGCTGTTAATTTAATGTTCCTTGTAAAAAAATAGACGTCATTGTAAAATCCTTATTGTAAAGGTATCAACTTCTTTCAATTAGTTGTATAAATTCTATATAAAAGAACATACTAATGAATACAAAACATCCGAAGTAAGTAAATAATAATCTATTTTCATATCTATGTCTATTTATAATTATATAGTGTTTTAGAGGCTTAAAATGAGAATAAATCCAATCTTAAGTATAGAATACTCCAATATTTTTAAAAGATTATTTTACCGTCTTTTGATGGAAACTCATTTTTAAATCTAACTTTTGTAGAAATTTTAATATCTATTTGTCAAAATAAAATTATAATTTTGAATTTGGATATTAAAATTTAATTTGGATAAATTTTTGTTATTTTTCTAACAATGTTCAATTTGTAATAAATAGTGAAAAATACTGTATTTTACATCTAAACTTTTTTTTCGTCTAATTTAATTATTTGGATAGATTATACTTTTAATTGGTTTTAATGTTTAATTAGAATATATTTTAACCGTTTAATTCAATGGTGGTCAATAGAATTAATTTCACTTTGAAATTGGATATAAACAATTTTTAATCTTTTAACAGATATTGTTTCTTTTAAACACGCTACTTGTTTTGACAACGGAAATTATTTTTAAATTTATTACTGTAATTTCTGTGTTTTGAATTTGGTAAAATGGAATCCATCTTTGGAATCATATGGTTCAAATTATGTAATTAAGATACTTTTGTTTTTGGACATTAAGATTAGTAATGACGGTAATTATCTTTATTTACTGGGATTAATTAGTAATTGGGTAGTTATGGGAAATAAAATAATATCATAATAATAGAAAATGAACCTAAAATGTGTCAAAATCCTCTTTTTTGATTCATGTCTGACTAAGGGATGCTTTTTATCGAACATGAGGGCCCGTGGAGTCACATGGGTTTGATAGTGACATTTATGACATTATTTTTAAAAAGAAGAGAAATATAACAAAGGCTTGTATATCCTAAGAAAAAAAATTACTTTTGATTACATAAATGATCTCTTACACTATAAATAGTCATTTGAAAGATAAAAAAATTTCTTACATCATGGTCTTTTGTTTTATAATTTTTATACCTTAAATAAATTAATTTATTTATGACACCATGATGATGCATTGATTACCTCATTAATGAACGATTTAAATAAAATGAAAAGATAAGTTAAAATATAAGGCATACACTTGTCAAAAACATATTTTATGGGTTTATTTATAACCCTTGTCACCATTAACTAAAAATATATCATTTTGGGACCTTTAAAATCAGAAATTTATTTTATAATAAACTAACATTTCAAGACTTTTCAAAAGTGACCCTCCCCCTCTTAAAAAAGGCCCCCACCTATACCACCTTACCCACTCCTCTCAAGCCATTGGCTCATCCAACATCTCCTCATATTATCTCCACACATCCCTCTCTTACTCCTAGAAGCCTAACTGTTGGTAAAAGTCTTTCCAAGGAAGCCTTTGGTTCAAATCAAAAACAGTTACCAGATTTAGAGGTAATGTCTTCTATCGGGTTTCTTCCTTTTATATTCTTTTTCACTCACCACTATCTTCTTATTATTTTATCCCATAACAACACCATTATCCTAAATATTTTATTATGTTTTTATTATAAGAATTATACCTACACTTACACACACCTTTGTCTAATGGTTAATGAAAATAATTTTTCTGTGGGTGGCGAATTACTGCCCCACAAAATGATGATTGTTAAATATTCTATAAACACCATTCATGGTGGACATTATAATTTCATTGTATTTATATATGATATATATGGTATTTATTTTTTCTATATTCTTCTGAATTTTTTTTTAAATCACATTGTTATGCTTTTCATGTTGTGGAACTGTGATAATTTAATCAGAGGATGTGTGGACTACCGCCCCCTCAAGTGATGTGACTCGTTCATGCCAAACATGGAATTTATAAATAATTTAATTAATGAAATTATTTTACCTATATATTATATATATTATTCTGTAATTAATATATACATTTATCTCATTTAGTTTCAATTCATTTAATATGAAAATGAATTAAATGTAGCATTCATGCGTACGTACGACCTACCGTCTTCGTGATCGGTGAATTTCATTTTTTATCTCCAAATGTTATGGAATTGTATAAAATGTATATATACTAGATATATATGATATTTAAATCATTAATACCTTCTAGATATGATGTAATAATAACTACATGGGCAATTGTTTTCATACAAGTTCATTTTGGACTCATGTACCGAACATCGACAAAACGCATGATATGAACTCACATAATTAACTAATTATTATAACATGATAATATTTGATATGAGTTGAAAAATAAAAATTAACTTATGTCCTTAATAAATTATAAATTGACCTAACTTTATTATTCAGGAATATAAATAATGAACGAGAACAAGTCGGACTTGAGGTAAGGGGCTTCCTCTCAGTCTCCTTTCGTTGAGGCACACTTCAATTTATATATGACCTTATTTTATTCGTTTTATAATAAACCCTTTTGACTTTTAATTTCATTCAAAAGGATTCTTTTTGCACGAACAATTTTACTAAACATCAAAATGAATGTTTTTGTCTTACATATGCAGCGACAATGACTTCTCTGCCGCCGTGTCCATTATTTGAGTTATGGCTTCCTCTACAAGCCATAACATTAATTCAATGAAAAATAAATACCATGTTTTGCTTTTATTTTATTTTTATATTGAAAATGGTTTTGATAATGTTTTTATTATATCAATGTGTTGAATTGATATCTTGTGATTGAAATATGGAAATGTTATGTTTTATTTATGCATGTTTTAGGTGATATGATTATGTTATAGTTCTTGGGAATTGGTTATGAAGTTGAGTGGTTTCATGATAAACTAAGGGCAGGTAAGCCCGAGATATATATCCAATTTATTGGGTAACATGAAGGAGTTAAATGCTAAGGTTTCCCTAAAGAGATTCAGGGAATATATTGTGATGTGTATTCCAAACGTAACCATGGGGGTTACTCTCTACGTAATAATGTTATGAATGCCTCAAGATACATTTATGTCTTATGATTTCTATAATTTATTTATAAACCTTATTATTTCATGAGTTTTGTTAAAGTTATTATGTTTTATGAGTAACGTATGATTTCATTGATTCATATGTATAAATGGACTAATGTTTTCTTTCTGTATTTTTATATTGCTTACAATGCTTTTTATGCTCATCCCAAGTTTTTGAAATGGTTTTCATAGGTCAAGGGAAAATTACATGATGTGATGATAGTGTTGAGGATGTGTCAAGAACGAAACCATGTTTTATTTTAAATATGTTTCCTTTGCGGGAAAAGATGAATATTTTCTTTGATGTAACCACCTTGTTTAAATGTGGAATGTAATTCATGATTTATAATCTAATTCTCTAAAACTCTAAACCTGAAAAGTTCCTCAATGATAATTATTGATATAACTTTTTATTATGTTATGTTTAAGGGTGAGGACTTAAAGTTGGTATTAGAGGTCGGTTTAAATAACATTAGGAGTTATAATTCTGTTACATGATATCCAAAAATATTTTTTTACACATTATGGTCAAATTGAAATGATATAGCATTTGAAAATTAATATGTTACATCATCTATGACATGTTTGTTTAGAAAGGTTTTATGTAGAAGAAATAGGGAAGCAGTTCTAGGAAGGCATACAGAAGAAATGACCTTCCAAATTAGAATCATGAGATGGTCCGAATAGAAACTGAATAGTTTGTTGCAATAATGGCACAATTGACTCAAGCGATAAATGGTGGTGGTATCCATGCATGAGATCATCCAGATGAACTGCAGAGGAACTTGGTAGTGGTGGAACATTTCATGAGGCAACATCCCTCATCATTCAGAGGATCATCTGACCATATGCTAGCTGAAGGGTGGATTAATGTAAGGGAGAAGATTTTCTATTTCATGGGGTATTCAGATAATCAAAAGGATAGTCTTTCTATTTACCGTTTGGAGGTCGAAGCAGATCAGTGGTGGTCGATGGTTAAAAATATCAGGGATGATGATGAAATTAATGCTCTTGACTGGGATGAATTCAAAGGTATGTTTGTTGAGAAATATTTTGTTAAGGATACTCGACTTAGTATGGAAAACAAATTCATGGAATTGGGGAAAGAGGACGACTCAGTGGCTAATTATGACGTAAAGTTCACTTGATTGGCATGGTATGTTATAAATTTTATCAGATACCTTGATAGTAAAATCAACCATTTTTACTCAGAATTATATCCAAAATATCGAAGGGCATTAGCTTTTCCAGGGTTTAAAATTTATGAAAATATTGTTCGATGTGTTGAGATGGTAGAAATGGAGGTTTCCCATGATAAAGTGTTCTATGAAAACCAACAGAAGAAGATACCTAGGTGGTAGGAGAAAGGGGAGAATCCATAAAAAAGGTTTGATGGTAAGAAAACTAAGTTTGCAGTTTGTGATAAATATGGTAAAAATCATGCTGGGGAATGTCTTTTGAATTATGGAAAGTACTTCTAATGTGGAAAGATGGGACATAAGGGTTGTGGCTGCACTGGAAAAGATCAGGGTAATGGTAAGACCAAATTTGACTTACAATAAGTGAAATGTTTCAGGTGCAATGAGATGGGTCATTATGTAAATGAGTGTTCGAAAAAGAGCTCGAATGATGGGAAGCGGTCAGACTAAAAATAGAAAGATGTGGTGAAATCCATTTCAACTACTTCAGCATAATTTTTTCCATCAAATAATTTTTCATTGTTTGTTTTATCAGATTATGCAAAAGTGTTGTATGATTCTGGGTCTACAGATTCTTTCATCTCAGAATTTGTTTTAGTAAATTGGGAATTACATCTCAAGAAATGAGTCCTGAACATGTGGTAAAAACACCTGGGGAAAATTTGGAGGCAAAAATATATTATATGAATCTTCATATACTTATCTATGTAATAAATATACTTGAAAACCATATTGTTTTACCTCTAGTAGAGTTTGATTCTATCATGGATATGGATTGGCTCTCTCTTTACCATGATAATATTGACTGTAGAGCTAAAGAAGTATCCTTTCAGAAAGACATTCAGTTTGTTTACAAGAATGAATGTAACACCCGAGACTTTTATGTTATATAAATCATCAAAGGAATCTTTTTCTACACAACACTTGCTTGGCTTGCTTTACACGCAATCGCGACCTTCCTCGATAGCTTGCGTCGTACGCAATACCGAGTTTCACTAAACAACAATATGCTATTAAAACTAGCCGTTATGAATAGTAATAACCACTTTTTGAAATTTTATAAATTTTATTTTTCAAAATGGACTTCATTTTTGGACTCAGAATATCGAAATTATCCTAGGGTGAAATTTTGGTATTTTTCTGAAAACTTTCAATTTTTGATGAATAGTGAAACCACTAAGTGGTAGGTTAAAAACTGAATTTTGCATAAAACTTAATTTTACCGCTTCTGTGAATGGAATTTCAAAAATCCGAGAGACACGGTTAATATCAAGGACTAAAATGTGGTTCAATGAGATGAAAATAATATTTTGGTGAATAGTAACTTTTTACTATTTTTACCGCGGTTAATAGTAAATAGGGTAACTAAGGGTAAATATGATCTTACCCTAACACATGTCCTAATTCTATTGGAAAAGTTTAATTCGACCAAAAACAAACTTAGGAATAAAATATGACCATTTAGGCCCACTTGGATTAGATTAGGACATTTATTATTAATTTATTTAAAGAAGGGTTAAAATAGTTAAAATCAAAGTTTAATAAGTAAATCATTTTTAATATAGGTTTATACATAAGATAAATTCGATTGTAAATATTCATTAGAAAGATAAAACGATTTCCTACATGATGGTATTTTATTTGTAATTTTTAGACATCATATAATTTAATTTATTTATGACACAAAGATGATGCAGTAATTATCTTATTAATGAAATATTGACAAAATTGATAATATAAATACCAAAATAAATGTAATTTGAGACTTTTTATGAATTCCACTAATTTTCTAGGTTACTATGATATATTAGTATTGATTTAATCAACTTGGTTCGAACATATAATTCTGTTATGACTTTCACAAAAATCATATATCAAATAGTGTCAAAATTGACACAAAATAGTTTTTAAATCAAATATTATATTATTAATTGTTATTTTATTCCTAAAAATATAAGGTTCGGCTAAATGACTTAGATAAGGATATATATATTTATAATAAACAATTTGGGGTTCTTTTGGCATGTTATAGTAAGTGTATTAACCATATAGTGAAAGAAAACAAAAAGACACGGTAAAAGTTAAATTAATTAACTTAGAGTTAAATCTAATTGATAAGGTTAAAATAATACCCTAAACTTGTCTAAATCCTATTGGTCGATAGGATTTCGACCCATCCCCACTTTAGCTTCGAAATAAGACCCTTTGGAACCATTATAAACCGATTTTGACTTTAATATAAAATAATATTTTGAGATATTCCTAAGGTGCCCCTCTCCTCCCTTATAAAAGGGCACCTCCTCCCCCTCCTCCTCACACCAATTTGAGCACTCAAGCTCGGCCAACCCCCGCCATTTTACCTTCTCCACTTCCCTAGAATAATCCTAGAGGTCCTGGTCTTCTCCAAAGACCAATCTTAGTTCCTTAAGTGTAGGATTCAAAAAGGCGTTCCAAAGAAGAGGTAATATCCATTACCGATCTTTTCAATTTCTTTCTTCTTCAACTTCTTCTTCTTTAGTTGTTTCATGATAAAGTAATAACATCAGTATTACTTACATACTGATATGTTATTATAAATATTAAACAACCCTAATTCACCTTCTATCCATCCTACGGAAAAATGAAATCACCGCGCGTGCGTATGTACGGAATACCGTCTCCACGCCGTGGTGTAATCTATTTTCCACCATCACCTTACAAGGATGGGTATAATGGTGTAATCAGTAACTATATATGATTATTATTAAGTAATATTGATACTGAAATTATATATATATATATACTCCAATACAATTCCACGATCATAGGAACGATATCATCACTCGTGCGTACGTACGGAATACCGTCTCCACGATGTGATGCGACTCGTTCTACATGATCTTCATTTCATAATGATTATATAAATGAATTGAATGAATGAATATGGTATATACTACACTAATACCATTCTGGAAATGAATTATCTATAATATAAGAATAAGAATTTATTCGACAAAACACGCATAAGAACAAAAAGTTATAAAGACCCGAGTAACAAGTAACAATGAAATATTACTAACAAGAAGCTAATAATATGACCATATATGATCTCATATCAATATGTATGATTCTGGAATAAGTCAATAACATTATTTAAACAATTATACAGGAGCTTCGGACACGAACAAAGCAAATCGGACCTAAGGTAAGGGAAATATCACAATCTCATTTTTATCCGAGATTGTTTATTCGTAAGTATTTACTGGGGTGTATTTTATCATCCACATCCATGTTCCCTCAATATGTAATATTGTTTCCATCCACTTGAAATAGTTTAAATCCAATTTTACCCTTAGGTGAGTTTTTAGTAAAGAATATGAAAGGAATCTTTTGTCGTTTTTCCGTACGAGGTACTTTTTGACTTTTCCGACAAAAGTACGAAGAATGTTTTTTTTAACTTATACGGCATGAATGGATTTTTAAAACATTACTTCAAAGAAGCTTCCTTTACAAGTTTTCAAGTTTATTTTTAATCAACTTCTTCTATTTTAAAGTTGTATGACATGTTATGAAAGGAAAAATGTTTTTGAAGAAGAAATGATATTTTCCTCAAGAATTCAATTCAAGTGTTTTATCAAAATTATTTTCCATCTAAGATAATAAAGGGTTCTGTTTCTATCCATATTTATACATTGGTTTGACTATGTTGTGATTGAATTATGTTTATGAATTCCTTTATCATATATGAATTGATTTATGATGTCATGATGTTTCAAGAATCCCATTTTTGTTATATGTGTTATGCGATGATGTATGTTTTATGATTATGTGGCACACATAAGAAAGGATTCATTATAAGATGGGTGGGACCTATATCTCCCTCCAATGCATTGGGTAATGATTTAATATCTCATGAGATAGACATGGCTGGAACGGAAGGTTATTTCGGTTCAGTGATACAGGACTGAAACGAGGAGTGAACTCGGTTCAGAAAGGGACTTTGTCCACTAAGATAGTCTTGGCAATGAGTCATGACTAACAAGAAATGATTTTCCATGATTATGTGTGCATGCCACAAAGATTCAAGTTTTATGTTATGATTATGGGGATCTCATTTTCACTTCTATGATTTATTCCATGTTAAGATATTATGATCTCTTTTGCAGGTTTTAATTTTCAAAAAGATATGATATGATTTTTATTTCCTTTATTTGCCCTTGCTGAGCATTTGAGCTCACCCTTTTATGTTTTCATTTCCCCAGGCCAGGAAGATGGATATTAAGTAAAATATGCTAAAAGGGACCCTAGATATGATGAAATAAATGGGAGACACTGTAGAAGATTTATGAACCAGTTGTTTATGTTTCCCAGTTTCTAAAGACACTATACCTATACGGTCCTTTGTGGTTTTGTCATATGTTGTAATAAGTGTGATTCAATTTTGAAGTATTAACAATGTATGTAAAGTGTGGGTCGTTATAGTTGGTATCAGAGGCAAAGGAGGTAGGAATGTATCCGATCCTTGGGAACTCTCACATGTGAGCGTTGGACGAAGCATGGCTCTCCGCCCAAGGGCTTCATGAGGAAATGGCTGCCACTAGGGATGGTGGTGTGTCCCGCCCAGGGGGTGTAGCCGCCCATGGAGTGCCCTGATAGGTATCAATTATAGTCCACTGGAAGTAATTCCAGACTGCTACAGTTGGTATCAGAGGAAAGGTATAGTCAACCTTTGGAAACTAGGATGTGAAAGCCTTAGTAAGAACCCTAAGGATAAGTCTAAGCATAGAACACAATCTTAGAAATGGCCATGAATAACCTAGGATAAGACCATAAGCATGAAAAATTTATTCTTGAATTATGTGGTTTCCTATTATAATTAGTGTTGCTCACACTATTCTTCTTGGTTTTAGTCAATGGCTGGAACCCGAAGGAACCGTGTTAATGCGGAATGCGATGGGCAATGCAATGATTGTCCCCCTGAGCAACCAAACGATATGGGAGCTGGAATGCAAAATCTTGTAGCCATGCTCACACAACTTTCTCAAGCTATGAATCATGCAGGATTTCCAAACGAACAAAGGAGGGAGCAACATTCTGTTGAATCCTTCATGAGGCAGCGTCCACCATCTTTCAGCGGGTCTACTGATCCATTAGTTGCTGAACAATGGATTAGTACTACTGAAAAGATATTTTCAGTTCTTCAATGTTCTGAGCATGATAAAGTCATCCTAGCAGTGTATCGTTTGGAAGGAGATGCTGATCAATGGTGGAATCTTGTTAAGAATACAAGGCAAAGGGATGAAATTGAGTCTATGGAATGGGACGAGTTCAAGAACTTATTTTTCAATAAGTACTTCCCTCGTATTCTCCGAAAAAAGATGGAGAAAGAGTTCCTTGAACTGAAGCAAAGGGATGATGAATCTGTCGGTACCTATGAAGAAAATTTTACCAGACTTGCAAGGTACGCTTCTGGTATTATTATCCAACCTGAGAGTAAGATCGATCGATTCTTTAGTGGCTTAAAACCAAGTCTTCGAAGGGAGTTAGCCATAAGGGACTTCAATAGCTACGAGGAAATCGTTCGATGTGCTCCCAAAGTCGAGATGGAGATTGGAGTAACCCATCAGTCACATGGGTTTGATAAGAAGAGGAAGATGTAATTCAAAGAAAAATCTAAAGAGCACACGGAAAAGAAGATGAACTTTCCCTTATGCTCAAAGTGTGGAAAGAAACATGGAGGGAGTTGTCTTAAAGGGACAAGTAAATGTTTTAAATGTGGAAAGGAAGGTCATTGGGCATTTGAATGCCGTGATAATGGGAAGAAGATGTCTAATGATGCAAACAAAGGAAGGGATACACAGAATGAACCTGCTACACTTCAATGTTTCAAGTGCAAGGAGATGGGGCATTATGCCAATCAATGCCCAAATCCAAGGGTTGATGATGATGGTCAACGTCAACAAACTCTTAAGGCTAAAGAAAAAGGAAAGTCACATGCAATTTCTATCAGCGATGTGGAGTACGATAACGATGTGGTGAAAGGTACACTTACCATCCACTCTAAAGTAGAAAATGTTTTATTTGATTCTGGATCCACCCACTCTTTTATTTCTGAAAAATTTTCTAAGGGTATCACCGTATTACCTCAACAATTAGATGTTGAGTTAGCTGTGACAACACCTAATGGCACATCAATCGCATCAGAAGTTTATAATTCCTCTCCGATCGAAGTTTGTGGGAAAGTGCTTCCTGCAAATCTTGTGATCCTTCCTTTAGTGGAATTTGATGTGATTCTTAGCATGGATTGGCTTTCTCTACATGGAGCTCATATCAATTGCCAAAGAAGGGAAGTCACATTTCATATTCCAGATCAACCTACGATCGTCTATCAATGCAAGGATGAACATAACCTTCCAGTGGAAATTTCTTCCATCTTATGGGTATTGATTCCACTAAATGAAGGTTATTTATCTCAAATAGTTGGTGAGAAACTCACGATTAAGTATATGCCCATTGTACGGGAGTTTGATGATGTCTTTCTGGAGGAATTACCGGGTCTTCCACCAAATCGTGAAGTTGAGTTTTCAATAGAACTCGTACCGGGTGCTTTGCCTATTTCAAAGACACCTTATAGAATGGCCCCAATTGAGTTGCAGGAATTGAAGAAGCAACTCCAAGAGAATCTTGATAAGGGATTCATACGCCCTAGTGCGTCACCTTGGGGAGCACCTGTTCTATTTGTTAAGAAGAAAGATGGATCAATGAGACTATGCATTGATTATAGAGAACTTAACAAGATCACTATCAAGAACAAATATCCTCTCCCACGCATTGATGACTTATTTGACCAACTACGCGGAGCTCAATACTTTTCCAAGATTGATCTTCGTTCAGGGTATCATCAATTAAGGGTCAAAAGGGAGGATATACCAAAGACGGCTTTCCGTACAAGGTATGGACACTATGAATTTATAGTGATGCCATTTGGTCTTACTAATGCCCCTGCTATCTTCATGGATCTAATGAATAGAGTCTTTAGAGACTATCTTGATCAATTTGTGGTAGTCTTTATAGACGATATTCTTGTTTATTCAAAGAGCAAGGAAGAGCATGAAGATCACTTGAGAATTATATTGAATACCCTGAGAAAAGAGAAGTTTTATGCCAAATTTACCAAGTGTGAATTTTGGCTTCAAAAAGTTGCATTTTTGGGTCATATAATCTCAAAAGAGGGGATATCTGTGGATCCAGCAAAAACAGAGGTTATCGAAAGATGGTCAAGACCAACAACAGTAACTGAGATCCGAAGTTTTCTTGGTTTGGCTGGTTATTATCGACGTTTTGTAAAAGATTTTTCACGATTATCTAATCCACTCACCAAGTTGACTCGGAAAGGAGTTAAGTTTGTCTGGACAGAGGAATGTGAAGAGAATTTCAAGGAGTTGAAAAGAAGGTTATCCAGTGCACCTGTGCTCACACTGCCTTGTAGTGGAGAAAGGTTTGTGATCTACAGTGATGCATCCAAGAAGGGATTGGGGTGTGTTCTTATGCAAAATGATATGGTGATAGCTTATGCCTCACGACAGTTGAAAATCCATGAGCAAAATTACCCAACACATGATTTGGAGTTGGCTGCGGTAATCTTTGCATTAAAGATTTGGAGGCATTACCTTTATGGTGAAAGGTGTGATATTTATACTGATCATAAAAGTTTAAAGTATATTTTCACACAAAAGGAGCTGAATATGCGCCAAAGAAGATGGTTGGAGCTGATTAAGGATTATGACTGCTCAATCCATTACCACCCTGGGAAAGCAAACAAGGTGGCAGATGCATTAAGTCGACAAGACCATGCTAGTTTATCCATGATGAGGATCACAAAAGATCCAATATTTATGGATTTACAAAGGATGGATCTTGGAATTATAATGGAAGGGGAAAAATCTTATCTTTCTCAAATGAATGTTCAACCATCTATACATGTGAAGATTAAAGAGGCACAGAATGAAGATGTCGAGTTACAAAAGAAGGTGAGAAATGTTCCTGAATTCAACCTTGATTGTGATGGGATAATAAAGTTCAGGAATCGGGTTTGTGTTCCTCCCATCCCCGAATTAAAGAAAGAGCTGCTGGATGAGGCTTATAGTTCTTCATTCTCTATTCATCCTGGAAGCACGAAGATGTATAGGGACCTGAAAGAGTACTTCTGGTGGGATGGCATGAAAAGAGATGTTGCTGAATATGTCTCTCGATGCTTGGTTTGTCAACAAGTTAAAGCTGAGAGACAGAAGTCTAAGGGGATGTTACAACCATTACCCATACCCGAATGGAAATGGCAAAACATCACTATGGACTTTGTCACAGGACTTCCTAAAACATCCAAAGGCAATAATGCTATCTGGGTCATAGTTGATCGTCTTACAAAGTCTGCACACTTCATTGCTATTAGAGAGGATTTCTCTCTAGATCAGCTTGCCAGGATATATTTAAAGGAAGTGGTAAGATTGCATGGAGTACCACTTTCTATTATATCTGATCGAGATCCGAGATTTACCTCGAAGTTCTGGCGAAGTCTTCAGCATACTCTGGATACAGAGTTGAGTTTCAGCACTGCTTATCATCCCCAGACAGACGGTCAGTCTGAGAGAACAATTCAAACCCTAGAAGATATGTTGAGAGTTTGCTCTATGGATTTCAAAGGAGGTTGGGATCAACACCTACCTTTGGTGGAATTTTCTTATAATAATAGCTTTCACTCCAGTATTCAGATGGCTCCTTATGAAGCTCTCTATGGAAAGAAATGCAGGACTCCAACTTACTGGGATGAAGTTGGGGAAAGAAAGCTATTAGGACCTGATCTCGTTGATGAAATGGCAGAAAAGGTCAGATCTATTCAACAACACATAAGAGCAGCTCAGAGTCGACAGAAAAGTTATGCCGACAACCGAAGAAAAGACCTAGAGTTTGAAGTGGGTGATAAAGTGTTCTTACGAATATCTCCCTGGAAGAGGGTTATGAGATTTGGAAAGAAGGGGAAGTTGAGCCCTAGATATATCGGTCCTTTTGAAATACTGGATCGTGTTGGGAAGGTAGCTTGCCGATTGGCGCTTCCACCGAATCTCTCTCAAGTTCACGATGTGTTCCATGTATCTCTCCTGAGAAAGTACATACCAGATCCTTCACATGTACTCAGCTCAGAAGTTGTACCGCTGGAGCAAGATCTTTCTTATGAAGAACAGCCGATAGAGATTCTGGATCGTAGCGAAAAAGTCCTACGAAACAAGACCACTCGCTTGGTGAAAGTTTTATGGAGAAACCACCAACTTGAAGAAGCTACATGGGAGCTTGAGGATATGATGAGGGAGAAGTATCCTCATTTGTTTGTTGCAAAGTGACGAATTTCGAGGGCGAAATTATTTTTAAGGGGGGTAGAATGTAACACCCGAGACTTTTATGTTATATAAATCATCAAAGGAATCTTTTTCTACACAACACTTGCTTGGCTTGCTTTACACGCAATCGCGACCTTCCTCGATAGCTTGCGTCGTACGCAATACCGAGTTTCACTAAACAACAATATGCTATTAAAACTAGCCGTTATGAATAGTAATAACCACTTTTTGAAATTTTATAAATTTTATTTTTCAAAATGGACTTCATTTTTGGACTCAGAATATCGAAATTATCCTAGGGTGAAATTTTGGTATTTTTCTGAAAACTTTCAATTTTTGATGAATAGTGAAACCACTAAGTGGTAGGTTAAAAACTGAATTTTGCATAAAACTTAATTTTACCGCTTCTGTGAATGGAATTTCAAAAATCCGAGAGACACGGTTAATATCAAGGACTAAAATGTGGTTCAATGAGATGAAAATAATATTTTGGTGAATAGTAACTTTTTACTATTTTTACCGCGGTTAATAGTAAATAGGGTAACTAAGGGTAAATATGATATTACCCTAACACATGTCCTAATTCTATTGGACAAGTGTAATTCGACCAAAAACAAACTTAGGAATAAAATATGACCATTTAGGCCCACTTGGATTAGATTAGGACATTTATTATTAATTTATTTAAAGAAGGGTTAAAATAGTTAAAATCAAAGTTTAATAAGTAAATCATTTTTAATATAGGGTTATACATAAGATAAATTCGATTTTAAATATTCATTAGAAAGATAAAACGATTTCCTACATGATGGTATTTTATTTGTAATTTTTAGACATCAAATAATTTAATTTATTTATGACACAAAGATGATGCAGTAATTATCTTATTAATGAAATATTGACAAAATTGATAATATAAATACCAAAATAAATGTAATTTGAGACTTTTTATGAATTCCACTAATTTTATAGGTTACTATGATATATTAGTATTGATTTAATCAACTTGGTTAGAACATATAATTCTGTTATGACTTTCACAAAAATCATATATCAAATAGTGTCAAAATTGACACAAAATAGTTTTTAAATCAAATATTATATTATTAATTGTTATTTTATTCCTAAAAATCTAAGGTTCGGCCAAATGACTTAGATAAGGATATATATATTTATAATAAACAATTTGGGGTTCGTTTGGCATGTTATAGTAAGTGTATTAACCATATAGTGAAAGAAAACAAAAAGACATGGTAAAAGTTAAATTAATTAACTTAGAGTTAAATCTAATTGATAAGGTTAAAATAATACCCTAAACTTGTATAAATCCTATTGGTCGATAGGATTTCGACCCATCCCCACTTTAGCTTCGAAATAAGACCCTTTGGAACCATTATAAACCGATTTTGACTTTAATATAAAATAATATTTTGAGATATTCGTAAGGTGCCCCTCCCCTCCCTTATAAAAGGGCACCTCCTCCCCCTCCTCCTCACACCAATTTGAGCACTCAAGCTTGGCCAACCCCTGCCATTTTCCTTTCTCCACTTCCCTAGAATAATCCTAGAGGTCCTGGTCTTCTCCAAAGACCAATCTTAGTTCCTTAAGTGGAGGATTCAAAAAGGCGTTCCAAAGAAGAGGTAATATCCATTACCGATCTTTTCAATTTCTTTCTTCTTCAACTTCTTCTTCTTTAGTTGTTTCATTATAAAGTAATAACATCAGTATTACTTACATACTGATATGTTATTATAAATATGAAACAACCCTAATTCACCTTCTATCCATCCTACGGAAAAATGAAATCACCGCGCGTGCGTACGTACGGAATATCGTCTCCACGCCGTGGTGTAATCTATTTTCCACCATCACCTTACAAGGATGGGTATAATGGTGAAATCAGTAACTATATATGATTATTATTAAGTAATATTGATACTGAAATTATATATATATATATACTCCAATACAATTCCACGATCATAGGAACGATATCATCACTCGTGCGTACGTACGGAATACCGTCTCCACGATGTGATGCGACTCGTTCTACATGATCTTCATTTCATAATGATTATATAAATGAATTGAATGAATGAATATGGTATATACTACACTAATACCATTCTGGAAATGAATTATCTATAAGATAAGAATAAGAATTTATTCGACAAAACACGCATAAGAACAAAAAGTTATAAAGACCCGAGTAACAAGTAACAATGAAATATTACTAACAAGAAGCTAATAATATGACCATATATGATCTCATATCAATATGTATGATTCTGGAATAAGTCAATAACATTATTTAAACCATTATACAGGAGCTTCGGACACGAACAAAGCAAATCGGACCAAAGGTAAGGGAAATATCACAATCTCATTTTTATCCGAGATTGTTTAATCGTAAGTATTTACTAGGGTGTATTTTATCATCCACATCCATGTTCCCTCAATATGTAATATTGTTTCCATCCACTTGAAATAGTTTAAATCCAATTTTACCCTTAGGTGAGTTTTTAGTAAATAATATGAAAGGAATCTTTTGTCGTTTTTCCGTACGAGGTACTTTTTGACTTTTCCGACAAAAGTACGAAGAATGTTTTTTTTAACTTATACGGCATGAATGGACTTTTAAAACATTACTTCAAAGAAGCTTCCTTTACAAGTTTTCAAGTTTATTTTTAATCAAATTCTTTTATTTTAAAGTTGTATGACATGTTATGAAAGGAAAAATGTTTTTAAAGAAGAAAGGATATTTTCCTCAAGAATTCAATTCAAGTGTTTTATCAAAATTATTTTCCATCTAAGATAATAAAGGGTTCTGTTTCTATCCATATTTTTACATTGGTTTGACTATGTTGTGATGGAATTATGTTTATGAATTCCTTTATCATATATGAATTGATTTATGATGTCATGATGTTTCAAGAATCCCATTTTTGTTATATATGTTATGCGATGATGTATGTTTTATGATTATGTGGCACACATAAGAAAGGATTCATTATAAGATGGGTGGGACCTATATCTCCCTCCAATGCATTGGGTAATGATTTTATATCTCATGAGATAGACATGGCTGGAACGGAAGGTTATTTCGGTTCAGTGATACAGGACTGAAACGAGGAGTGAACTCGGTTCAGAAAGGGACTTTGTCCACTAAGATAGTCTTGGCAATGAGTCATGACTAACAAGAAATGATTTTCCATGATTATGTGTGCATGCCACAAAGATTCAAGTTTTATGTTATGATTATGGGGATCTCATTTTCACTTCTATGATTTATTCCATGTTAAGATATTATGATCTCTTTTGCAGGTTTTAATTTTCAAAAAGATATGATATGATTTTTATTTCCTTTATTTGCCCTTGCTGAGCATTTGAGCTCACCCTTTTATGTTTTCTTTTCCCCAGGCCAGGAAGATGGATATTAAGTAGAATATGCTAAAAGGGACCCTAGATATGATGAAATAAATGGGAGACACTGTAGAAGATTTATGAACCAGTTGTTTATGTTTCCCAGTTTCTAAAGACACTATACCTATACGGTCCTTTGTGGTTTTGTCATATGTTGTAATAAGTGTGATTCAATTTTGAAGTATTAACAATGTATGTAAAGTGTGGGTCGTTATAATGAACCCTTACTGCTTATAACATATCAAGAGGCTGAGAAACATGTAAAAGATGTAAATGAATGTTACCTTGCACATATTGTTGAAAACAAAGGAACCATTCAGATTATTGATGTGTCGGTGGTAAATGAGTATCCTGATGTTTTTCCTAATGAGTTTCCTAGAATAATACCGGATTGTGATGTTGAATTTATAGTTGACTCAGTTCTTGATGATAAGCCAATTTCGAAACCCCCTTATCTAATGGATCAAATTGAACATTTAGAGTTAAAGGATCAATTGAACTATTTATTATAGAAATGTTTCATTTTAACCAGCACATCACCATGGGGTACTCATATCTTTTTTTTTAAAACGAACTATGGTTCAATGAGTCTTTGCATTGATTATAGAGCCTTGAATAACATCACTGTTAAGAACAAATATCCTTTGCCTCATATCGATGACTTGTTTGAACACCTTCGGGGAGCTCAGTATTTTCAAAGATTGATTTTAGATCCAGGTACCATCAGTTGAAGGTAAAGGAAGCAGATATTCTGAATACCATGTTTCATATAAGATATGGTCATTATGAATTTTTAGTTATTCCTTTTGGGTTAACCAATTTACATGTTGTATTAATGGACCTTGTGAATAGAATTTTCCATGAGTTCTTTGATAAATTTGTGGTTGTTTTCATTGATGATATTTTAGTGTTTTCTAAAATTAAAGAAGAGCATGAAATTCATTTAAGTGTTATTTTTCAAACCTTAAAAGAAAATAAATTGTATGGAAAATTCAAGAAGTATGAGTTTTGGTTGCAATAAATATCATTCCTTGGTCACATTGTTTCTAAATATGAAATAACTATTGATCTTGCAAAAAAATGTTGTTGAAGAATGGATAAGACCCACAAATGTAACTGAGATTCGTATTTTTGTTGGTTTCACAGGTTATTACCCAAGGTTTGTTAAAAAATTTCCATGTTTGTCCACACCATTGACTAATCTAACTGGGAAAGGTGTTATGTTTTTCTGGACAAAAGATTGTGATGATTGTTTTAAGGAATTGGAAATAAGATTGGTAAATTATCAGGTATTGGCACTACATTATAGTAATGGTGAGTTCGTTATCTAAAATGATGCTTCGTTGAAAGGACATGGTTTCATCCTAATGAAAAATGATCATGTAATTTCTTATTCTTTACATCAGTTGAAAACTCATCAGATAAATTACCATACACATGATTTGGAATTAGCTGCTATTTTTTTCGCTTTAAAAAGTATGAGGCATCATTTTTATGGTGTAATGTGTGTAATATATACTGATCAAAAAAGTTTAAAGTATATATTCTATGAGAGAGAATTGAACATGAGAAAGATGAGATGGCTAGAATTAATCAAGGATTATGATTGCACGATTCACTACCACCCAAGAAAAGAAAAACACTGGCAGATTCTTTGAGTCAAAAAAGTAATTCTTTATTAACCATGTTACATTTGGAACATGATCCTCTGGTTAGTTATATGTTAAATTTTTTCTCGGAAGTTGTTGGTGCAAGAAATTCTTCTATTTTGTTTCAAGTATCAGTGAAATCTTCTCTATCAGACTGAATTAAGCAAGTACAGAAGCAAGATAGTGAGTTGTAGAAAAAAGGTAGAGCTAGTTCGGAAGGGTATGTTACATGAATTCAACATTGATAAATATTGTGTTTTGATATTTTTTAAGAGACTGTGTGTGCCTTCTGATTCATATTTTAAGAGAGAGTTGTCATGTGAAGCTCATAGTTCTCAATTTTCAGTTCATCCAGATTGTACTAAGATGTATAGATATCTTCGAGAGTATTACTAGTGGGATGGAATGAAAAGAGATATTATTGATTTTACTGTGAAGTGTTTGACTTGTCAACAGGATAAAGCAGAGTGGTAGTTACATAAATGGATGTTTCAGCCTTTTCTTGTGCCAGAGTGGAAATGGAAAAATATATCCATGGATATTTTTGTGGGATTACCAAAGACACCTAGAGGTAATGATGAAATATAGGTTATTTTTGGTCACATGACTAAATCTGATCGTTTACATGCTATATGAGATAATGTTTTCCAACATCAACATTATAGATTTTATCTTAAAGAGATTGTCAGGTTACATGGAGTTCCACTCTCCATTCTATCAGATCGTGATCCCAACATCTCTCCTAACGTTTGGAAAGGCCTTCAGAAGTCTTTTGGTAGTGAATTAAATTTTAGTACAGCTTTTCATCCTCAATCTGATGGGTAGTCAACACCAAAAATTTAGATCTTGGAGGATATGCTATGTGCCTGTTAGATGAATCATCAGGGAAGTTAGGACCATCATCTTTCATTGGTTGAGTTTTCATATAATAATATTTTCCATTCTAGTATACAGATGACACCATTTGAAGAATTATATAGGAAGTAGTGTCGAACTCCAACTTTTTGGGATTAAGAAGGTGAAAGGAAGTTGATGGGACTGAAATTGTTATAAGAGATGGTAGAAAAAGATCAGATGATAAAGAAACACATGATAATAGCTTAGATCAGGAATAAAAGTTATACGGACAACATGAGGAAGGATCTCTCTTTTGAGGTAGGTGATCATGTCTTCCTCAAAGTTTCACCATGGAAATGAGTGATGTGATTTGGTAAGAAAGAAAAGGTGATTCCAAGGATCATTGAACCATATGAAATTTTTGAAAGAGTTGAATCAGTTGCATACTGAGTGGATTTACCTCCGAATTTATCTCAGGTACATAATTTATTTCATGTATTAATGTTAAGGAAGTACATGCTAGATCCATCTCATGTTTTGAGTCCAGAGGTAGTTCAGCTGGAAGAGAATCTATATTATGAGAAACAACCTATCCAGATTCTTGACCACAGAGAGCACATTTTGCGGAATAATGTGATTCATCAAGTAAATGTTCTATGGAAACCCATATAGTTGAGGAGGAAACATGGGAATCTGAAAATGCAATGATGGATAAATACCCCCACTTATTCGATAAGTAAATAAATTGTACGGATGGAATTTCCTAAAGGGGGGAAGGATGTAACATCCCAAGTAATTAAATAATAATATATTATCATATCTAAGTGTATTTATGAATTAGATATTGTTTTATAGGCTTAAAATAAAAATAAATCGAATCTTAATCATATAATACAATAATATTTTTAAAATATTATTTTACTGCTTTTTGATGGAAAACCATTTTTAAATCAAACTTTTGACAATTTCATAAGCTATATTTGTCAAAATTAACTTATTATTTAGAATTGGGACATTGATATTTACTTTGGACAAATTATTGGTATTTTTCTGACAACGTTCATTTTTTAATGAATAGTGAAAAATACTGCATTTTACTTTAAAACTGCTTCTTCATATAATTTAATTATATGGTTATTTTATATGTATAATTAGTTTTAAAGTGTTATTATAATATATTTTTACTATTTAATCCAATTTTGGTCTTTAGAATTAATTTCACATTGAAATTGGACATAAACAATTTTCAATCATTTGATGGATATTGTTTCTTAAAAACAAGCTATTTGTTTTGACAACAAGAATTATTTATAAATTAATTACAAAAATTTCTGTGTTTGGAATTCGGTAAAATGGATTCAATATTTAAAATCATAAGTTAAATATTATGTAATTAAGACTCTTTTCTTCTTGGACATTATGAATAGTAATGACGGTAATTATCTTTAATTATCGTGATTAATTTGTAATCGTGTAGTTAAGGGAAATAAATTAATTCTATAATAATATAAAATGACCCCAAAATGTGTCCAAATTCTATTTTTTTAGTCATGTCATACCATGGGAAGCTCTTTACCTAACTTGACGGCCCATGGAGTCACATGGTTGTGATAGTGACATTTATAACATTATTTTTAAAAATAAGAGAAATATAAGAAAGGTTTGTATATACTAAGTAAACCAATTTTAATATTGTGTAAAAAATGACCTCTTATACAATAAATATTCATTAGAAATATAAAAACATTTCCTATATCATGGTATTTTATTATAATTTTTAGAAATTAAATAAATAAATTTATTTATTACACCATGTTGATGTAGTGATTACCTCATTAATGAATGGTTTAAATAAAATGAAAATATAAGGTAACATATAAGACTTACACTAGTCTAAATCCGATTAAATGTGTGGATTTCAAACCCTTATCACCTTTTCATCAAAATATATCATTTTGGGACCTTTAAAATACAAAGTTTATTTTATAATAAAGTAACATTTCATGACTTTCCAAAAGTAACCCTCCTCATTCTTATAGAAGGCCCCCACCTCTACCACCTTACCCACACCTATCAAGTCGTATGATTATAAAACCTCTTCTCATATTATCTATACACATCGCTATATTACTCTTAGAATCCTTACTTTGGTCAGATGTCTTTCCAATAAATCCTTTGTCTCAAATAAAAAATATTTACCCGATTTAGAGGTAATGTCTTCTCTCGAGTTTCTTCCTTTTATATTCCTTCTTCACTCACCACTATCTTCTTAATATTTTATCCCATAATAACATCAGTATACTCAATATACTAGGATTTTGTTATGATAAGGATTATACCTACAATGACACACACCTCCATATAACGGTTAAAGAATATGTTGTTTCTCTGGGTGGTGAATTACTGCCTCACGAGATGATGATTGTTCAATCTTTTTTTTGACACAATTCATGGTGGCCATTATGATGTCACTATATTTATATATGATATATATGGTATTTATTTTTTCTATATACTTCTGAATTTTATTTTTAAATCACATTGTTATTCTTTTCATGTTGTGAAACTGCGATAATTTCATTAGAGGAAAGGTGGACTACCACCCCCTCCAGTGACATGACACATTCATGTCGAACATGGAATTTATAAAGAATGTACTTAACGAACATATGTTACCTATATAAAAAATATATTATATTGTAATTACAATATATATATGTACAAATTAGTGTTAATTCCTTTAATATGACAATGCAATGAAAGTAGCATTAATGCGTACTTATGGCCTACCATCTCCATGAATGGTGAATTTCATTTTTTATATCCAAATGTTGTAGAATAGTATAAAATGAATATATAATTGATATATATGATATCTAAATCATTAATACCATTCTGGAGATGATGTACTTATATCTACATGGGAAACTCTTTTCAAACATGTTTATTTTTGACTCATGTACCGAACATCGACAAAACATATGATATGAACTCACATAATTAACTAATTATTATAACATCATAATATGTGATATGAATTGAATAATAATTCTTAAATGAATTAATTAAGAAATTATAAATTGACCTATGTTTATTTTGTTGGAATATAAATAAAGAATGTGAACAAGTCAAACATGAGGTAAGGGACTTCGCCTCAATCTCCTTTCGTTGAGGTAAACTTCAATTTATATACGACCTTATTTTATTAGTTGTACAATAAACCCTTTTGACTTTTAATTTCATTAAAAAAGAATATTTTTGCATGAATCATTTTAATAAACAATAAAAGGAATGTTTTTATCTTACGTGTGCGGTGATAATGACTTCTCCGCTACCGTGACAATTATTTGTGTTTCAGCTTCCTCTACAAGTCATAACTTTTTTAATGAAAAATAAATACCATATTTTATATTTATTTTATTTTGGTGTTGAAATGGTTTTGATATTGTTTTGATTATATCAATGTGTTGTATTCATATCTTGTGATTGATATGTGTAAATGTTATGTTTTTGTTATGCATGTTTTATGTGATATGATTATGTTATAGTTCTTGGGAATTGTTTATGAAGTCGGGCGATTCCATGATAAACTAAGGGAGGGTGAGCCTAGCATAGCTCTCCAATGCATTGGGTAATGTGAAGGAGTTAAAATATAATGTTTCTTCGACGAGATCTATGGAATATACTATGATGTGTATTCCAAACGTAACCATGAGTGTTACTCCCTTTGTAAGAATGTTATGAATGCCTCAAGTTACATTATATCATATTATTTCTATGGGTTATTCATAAAAATAATAATTTCATGAGGTATATTAATGTGGCTATGTTTTATGAGTAATGTATTATTTCATTGATTCTTATTTATACGTGGACTAATTCTTTCATTCCATATGTTTATATCTCTTACTGATATTTTTATGCCAATCCCATGTTTTTGAAATGTTTTTCACAAGTAAAGGGAAAAGTACATGTTGTGATGAATGTGTGGAAGAAGTGTCAAGAAAGAAACAATGTTTTATTTTAAATATGTTTCCTTTGTTGGAAAAAATGAATATTGTCTTTGATGTAACCACCTTGTTTAAATGTGGAATGTAAAGCATGATTTAAAATCTAATTCTCTAAAACTCTAAACCAGAAACGTTCCTCATTACGAATTCATGAAATAACCCAATATTATGTAATGTTTAAGGCTGGGCCTTATATAAAATCAGTATAAACTTTAAAAGAGCATTAGTGGAGTAGAAAAAGGGTTCATTGTTCCACAAACCACTATACATCACTGTTTTCTTGTCTTTATTTATTTTCTTTTCTTACTCAAATATAATAGAAAATAAATAATGTATACATGTCAAGAATAATTATTTGAATTTATAAAACTTTTTAGTGGATCAAAATTCACCCCCCTGTATATTTATCTTATTTATATTTGAAACAACAAGTGGTATCAGAGAGGAAAATCTATTTATATATCCTTAAATATGTTATTGTTTCTAATACTAACATGTGAATCAATGTACTCTTCTATATCAATAATTTAATACAAAAAAGGTATCAAAGGATCATAAAAGTAGTAAAGTGTGTGGCATAATAGTTTGTGTCAGTTATATAATTTTGAAATTTTCATTTGGATCTAACATGCCTGAGTGAAATATTTAGATGAAGTAAAATCCCAAAATTACTGATCATATAAAAGGCATGTCAATGATTTATGCTCATTAATTTAATATTTACAAACATAGTTATTGGAATGTTTTCATGATTACATATTTTAATAAAATATTGGAATATGATTTTTTTAAAGGATGCCAAGGAATATGATGTTCTAATGGAAGATCGGGAAAAATGTGACTATGATCAAGGAAACGAATATGATCTAAAATGAAAACAATAAATTCTATTATGTTTCGTTTAGGTAATGCTGATTTTAATCATGTATCTCAAATTTATAGTACCTATGATACGTGGAACACTATTTTATTCCTATGAATGAATTGAATATGTCAAAAAATTAAGGCACAATACTTTAAATTTGAAATTTGATACTTACATATGAGTGATGATGAAATCATCACTCAAATGAATGGATGGATTAATTAAATAAAAAATAATATTTCTACCTTGTGTGATCTCATTTTTCAATCAGACCAAGAAACAAAAGTACATTGAGTTTTACCTAATAAATGGAATGGTATATCACCTTCTATACAACAATCCACATGATTTGAATAATTGAAAATGAATGAATTTACTGCTACATTGATAATGTATGAGTATAACAAGAAAGAGGAAGCTAAAAATAATACCTCAATAAAAAATGATGATACATATCTTAGAACTACTATAGATGAATCATATTATTCGAACTATATATATTCAAAAAAATATTTATCTAATCTTACTAGAATATTTGATAAATTTTACAATAGCAGGAACAGAATAGATAAGAACGATAAATGTTATGAATTTATGGAAAAAGTACACACAAGGTCTGAATTATTAATGGTTAAAGATCGAAGGATATCTAATTATGAAAGGAAAGGAATGAAAATTATGATGATAACTATGTTTGTTACTTATATTTCAAATGATGAATGAAATATGGACTTATAGGTTGAGTGTAAAAATAAATTGGTGATTCTATGTCTTATGGATAATACTGATGAGGTACAATATTCATTCTCTCAAAAACATAATTCGAAAAAAACTTTTTTAAAATGAATATTATAGATATTTTATCATGCTTCAAGATAAATATGAATCCTTAAAATAGATGATAATAATATTATAAAATCTTATAGTACTATTTTATATAGATAAATAGGATTTGTCAATGAAACATGAGAATTTAAGATCTAATGTTTCCAAATATTCTTTTTATATACAAGAAGTGAAAATTAATGATTTTTGAATGGTTTTGATAAATTAAAACAATATTCAATTATGTTAATCAAAGGAGAAAATTATTGATGTCAAATTAATGGTAAAACTAAAATTTAGAAAGGAAAACATGGAATTGGCAGTAACAGTGAAAGGAAAAAATTATGTAGAATTTTTTTGTTCATTGTTTAAGTAGAAAAATCATTTTGACTACTAAATGTTTTTATTATGGTATTAACGTACATTAATAAAATGAATATTTCATTAGAAAACATAAATTATTTGTTATTAAATAAATATATTGTTCAAAATAATTAAGTAATTTTAATCATAGAATGTATACTCAAAATAAACAGGTTTGGATACAAAAAAATTTAATTTATAACACTACCAAACCCAATATCATATGTGTACCAACATGAACATATATTTAATTTTTTGTAGGAATACACAATTAAATGACAGTTAAATTATTAACATGACCATATGAGTTATATATGTAAATCTATTTTAAAGGACTAATCAACTCTGAAGTATTTAATTATTAAAAATCATTAAAACCAGAATCTATAATCTTGGAAGTATTTCAATAATATTATCATATATATAATTTAATTTATTTAACTATTTTATATATAGTGAGATATATTTTTTATATTTTAATAGATAAATATCTTCATACTATTTTAATAAAGTTTATAAATCTTAGTCTAAAAAATTCATTAATTGTTAAAATGTGTCATCAGGTAAAAATAAAAATAAAAATAATATAATTCAATAATTTTTAAATATTAAAATTTTTTATGAAAAACAATATTCTTTATTTTATATTTTAAAAATATTTTTTGTTAAATGTTTTTATCCTAGATAAAATATTTTTTTATTTATTTTTTTCACTAAGAAAAAAATTCTTACGTAAAAAAACATTCCAAGAGATAAAATCCATAATAATTATTCTGTTTTTTTACTCAAGAATGTGAGGCATCGTCTATAAAATTTTCACAAAAAAATTAATTTTCTCTTCAAAACCCTATAATAATCCTCTAAAATCCTTTTAATTTATTTTTTTTAGTCTATTTATAAATATATATTTCAACTAATCTAAAAACTAGTCTAATAAAAATGATGTTATTTGAAACTTATTGTTTAGAGTAAAATATTTCTGAAAATAAAACAAAAAATTTTCCTCCATAAAATCTGTTAAGAGAATTGATAGTTTCATATGTTAAGGATTTATTTGAAACATCTTCTAAAAAGGTTAAGGATGTTCATGGTTTTGAATAACTGGATGTTTTCACATCATATCAATAAAGTTGGGATGTCATATGAAGAGAATTTTTTTAAGTATTGTACATTGAAAGAAGAAAATGTAATGCAGGATGAAAATTTTGATGCATATAGAATGTCGTATGAAGAGTTACAAATATTTTCAGTGTCAAAAATGGTTTTTGATACACTAGAAAAGAAGTATCATAAGGTGGAATAACATCATATATCAAAAGATAAATTTGATGTTATCAAAGTATAAGTGTTATCATTGATGGAGATACTCATAAATGAACCTATTACTATGTTGGACCTTGATGATCTAAAGATGTTTTTTAAACAATTTTCATCCTCTTTCATTTATTAATGATTTATAGATGTTAAAATCCGAATAGAACAAGTGACAAAATTTGTGGTATATTTAAGTGAAACATTTTGAATTTTGAAAAGATGAAATGATCAATCTAATCCTTACTAACACATTTTTTAAATATTATAATTATTCATTGTGTTATATATAATTTCCTAGATAATATGGTCAATAAAAATATGTTCTATAAATTGTTTCATATTTTCTTTTTTATATTTTTATACATAAGATTTTATATATATGGTTATCTTATCTAAACATGTAATTGATGTTTGGTTATTTTATTACATAATGTAATATCCTATTACTATATGTAATAAATAATTCTATGTTTCAATTATTTATGACTTGTGCGAAACTTATTTGAAAATTCATTATTCCATGATTATACTATAAATCATTGGATATCATTTCGAAATAGGATATGTCTTAAAGGGAGTTATTTTAATTAATATGGCATGAATTAATTGGTTTAATATTTTCCTTACAAACCATTAAAATTCATTGATTAATAACATAAAAATTTAATGTCTCCTTGATTATATATATTTATCATTTTAGGTGGAGTTTTTAGTGCTACATGTATGATGAATATATTTCCCCAAAAAATATTATCTTTTTGATTATATTATGGGGGAGAAATTTATTTGGGATAAATTTATTTGTTGAAAATATATAGAAAATTTATATGATAGATTTATATAAGAAAATTATATGATATACATCTATAATACGTTTTATATTGGAGAAATATATACTGGTTATAAATTTGTTTATAATTTATTTATTTATCTATATTTTTGGAAATTTATTATTCTCTAATAAGTTATAATTTTAATATTTATTATATGTATTTATGGGTTTTATGGTCACCAAAAAGGGAAATAATTTTGAACATGTGTTTATTCAAAATATTCACTAATTTATTTTTGAATTTAATTCCCTCAAACACTAACACTTATGTTATTGATAATGTTTCATTTTAGGGAATTTTAGGAAAATTATTTTTGATAAAATATTTCTTTTTATTCTAGAAGTGTATAAAATTCATTCTTCCATGAGAGGATATTTGTTTATGTTTGCAATATGTGATTGAAACTATCATGGAAGCACTATTAATACCCTATGATTGTAATCATAACAAATGGTTTGGAAACCCAATTTTTGTATGAAAACAGATGAATTATATACCCAACACTATAAAAAAAGTATGGATCAACAGCCATATATTTTATGAAACACTACATTTTTTTATTAAAAAAATGTTTCATCAAACCTATTATTATAATCAACCATACATTTTCAACCCTAATTTTTTATTTTTCTTTATTTTAATAATCCTAAATTTAACTATTTAATATTGGCATTTTAAATTAATGATATTATCCATGTTGTCAAAAATAGTCTCACTAGATATAAATATCACATCAATAATGCTTTTTTGTGAAAAATTAAAAGGCATGTAATAAATGATTAAATCATTCATATTTATAAGGAATGTTTTGACCCTCAATATATGATTTAAATTAAAATATTTTATACTTATTAAGTGGTATTTCTCATGATTGATTTACATGGGTATTTTATACCATCGGTATAAATATTTTGATGGTCGTATTCTAAAAATATACTGTATCAATGTTGGTAGATGAAAATAAATTGTGTACTGATAAAAGAATGGTTTACCATTACCATCAGAACTCAACATTGGAGACATATATGTTATTATCTATTAGATCAACTCTCTATTTTTTCACTAATACTTTATTTTATTTTTATATCATTTTAAAAAAGTTTAATAATACATTTTTTATAGTTACACATTAGGGATATTATATTTATTCATCTGTCTGGTAATGATTTCTCTATCAATGAAAAATGATGTCATATTAAAACATTGAATATTATTTTCTAAAATTTTACATTATTGAAGATCAAATACATCTTTCAGTTTTCATTGCAACTAGGAGAAAAAATTATGTTTATTGTCATATCAAACTCTATTGATTAATTGGACTATCATCTTGTCGGACATAGTCATGATGGTAATGGTGTATCATCTTATTAGGATATGTTTATAATTTATGGTTACCTAAATAAGAACAATATTTCTTTGTAAAATCGTTATTTTAAATGTATCAACTATCAATACTAATTTGTAAAATTATGCAATTAAAGTAATTACTAGAGAAAATCAATGAGCTCACTGAGAGAGCATTGGTGGAGTGGTCTGAGAGATTTTTTTATCTTAAAACACTATAATTTTTATTTTTTTATTTCTATAATTACTAATATTTAAGATAATTGTGATTAAAAGATCAAAATTAACCCCACCCACCCCCCCCCCCCCCGATATTGTATATTTTTCATATTCAGATCTGACCCAATAATGATCACATGCATGTCCATATTAAAAGATCCTTTAATTATGGATGTTATCATGAAATTTATTTGTAGTATAAAATTAATAAATATCTATAGTATTGACATGTTAGATAAAAATTGATGACTCTTTTTTTGATAAATTTCTCAATATTATAAAATCAGATGTCTAAGTTTACATGAAAAGGTGTAATGTCAATTTTGAAAGAGGAATGTGATGAATGTTTCTAGAAATAAATTAAAGGGTTACTCATTTATCATATTCACGCATTATCCTATAGATTGGAAAGGTATTATACACTATAATTATTATTTATAATATGGTTTAGGTTTCATCCTCAGGTAAAAGAATCTTGTAATTTCTGTAACACCCTGATATTTTGGGAATTATTATTTTTGAATCAATTTATCTTTTCAAAAATTTTCATTACACATGACACTATATAAAGATATATAAATATGCATATATATTAAAGTCATAATTAAAAAATTCCTTTCCCATGAAATGACATATTATCTTGCTCTACAGGAAATACCATCTGGGCATGCATTATAAGCTACCCCGACATGGCATATGATGAACGCAACACTGCATTTCAAGGAAACATATATATATATATATAATAAATTTAATAATATAATTATAACATAACAATTAAATATATTTAAATGAATATTAATAACTAAATTTCAAATATTTTTTATATAAATAAAACATATTGATAATGAAAGATAATATTTTTTGGCAATGTCCTTTAATGGTAAAATTATTTTTTTCTTGAATGAATCAATATTAATAATAAACATGATTTTATACACATTTAGATATTTAATTTGACAAAAGAAATTTTATTACGTTATTCATAATGTTGAAATTGTCCTAGGGTGAATTTTTTAGATTTTTCTGAGAAACTTCATTTTTTGATGAATAGTTAAAATTACTGCTTTTTAGTTTAAAATACATTTTTTTGTAATTAATTATTAATGATATATAATATTATAAATATGTTTCATGGTCACAGTAGATGAATATGACATATATTAATACAATATAATTCATTATAATAAATTTCACTTTGAAATTGAGTATAAAATCTTACCAATCTTTTATACCTTTTCTTACATTAATACCCCATTATCGCATTCTATCTGCGAGATTAGCACCAATATTAATTTTTCTTATTATTTTATTGGAATTCCAAAAATTGGACATATACCACTGAATTAATTATAAATTTTAGAGTATAATAATACCATATTACTTTTTGATCATAATTATTAGTAAAATTGATTAAAATTTTTCATAGTAGTTAGGCCAAATTAAGCTTAATTAGGGAAAAAACCATATCATTATGGGACCAAATGACCTATAAACTTTTTCAAAAACCATTTTATATCCTTATTTAGGCCACAAACCTTCCATTATTGAGTTTTTATGGTTTTGTAATACTTTTTTTAGGTAATAACATGGGCACACCTAATTTGTTTCTAAATATTCCATATGAGTTCTTTTTCCTTCCCTATAAAAGGCTGCCACCTATACCAATTCCTGAAACCCATCAATCCATTGAATAAATTCCATGATATACTCATATAGTCTCCAAAAAAATCACCCTTTTTACCTTGAAGCCTAATTTTGGGCATAATGCTTCTCAACGAAGCCATTTGGCAGAAACCAAAAAGAGTTATTAGATTTAGAAGTAACGTCCTCTCTCAAACTCCTTTCCATTATTTCCCTTATTAATCCATTTAAATCAATTTAATAAATTATTTTGTGCAAATAATAGTATCAAAAATATAATTTTATGTTTTTATAAAAATTTTATAACTTACACATACACACATCTCCATCTAATGAATGTTGAACATACCATTTCTGTATACCGTGAACTACTACCTCACGAAACAATGATGGTTTATTTCTCCTTTACCACCAATCATGGTGTCTATTATGATGGAAAATATAATTATATATGTACTATATTGGATTTATTATATCTTTATTCCTATTTTTTCCTTTTATAACACACATCTTATTATATTACATACATTGTTAATATGATAATCTCATTTGAGGAAGTGTGTATTACCGCCCCAAAAAGCGATGTGATTCGATCCCACACCCCATAAAATGCATTAAGGATATGATAAATGAACTTATATGATATATATTATTTATTATTTAGACTATAAATATGATATATATATTTCATTTACATACATTCTTTCAATATGATAATAAAAATGGAAGCATCGTTCATGCGTGTGTATGGCTTACCGTCTCCCTGAATGGTGTATTCTATTATGTACATAATTATAATATAGATAATTATAATATAATTATACTGGATATACCTAATATTTATATCATTTTCAACATTTTGTAATCATGATACAATTATAACGATCGCTATTATAACAAATTAAGACACATGCGAAAAAAAAGTGAATATTTCCCGAAGTGAACTATTAACATACGATCATATACAAGAGGGTAATATTAAGTTATAATCAAACAATATATGGTAATATATATAATAATATCATTTTTTAAAATGATTATAATAAAATCATATCTAGTATACATGAATAATGTATGAGTATGGAGAGAGTCATGATAGAAGGTAAGGATATTTCATCGCACTTCTAATTTCTATGTGATACAAGCTTTGTTCTCAAATCTATCCTTTTTTGTGGTGTATGTACACCAATATTTGTATTATATGTATCTTGTAAATAATATTTTTTGTATTAAAATTACCATTTTATTATCCTTCTTCCATTGGGTCTAGCTTTGAAAAGACACCAAATTGGTAAAACAGTTTTGTATCAATTTTCCTTCATTGAGACTCATGTTTTTTTATGCACCAAAACTCTTTTCAGGGGTACGTAAACTTGAATTTCACATAATATATCTGGAATATTAATCTTTTAAACATAATATATTATTAATATAATTTATTTTCCTTACATGGATTGAATTATCTCAGGATACTATGTCATAAGATATTTTTGAGACAATCTCATTGCATTTTGAGATTGTTTATGTTTATGATTACAATTATGAAATAGTCTAATACATATATAAATAATATTAATTAGTTAATTTATCATATTTTTTTCTTGATATACTAATGTATTGGTAAAATTTTTATCTCTAGTTTATATATTATAGTTAAGAAATTATTTTTAGGAATGCCCGACTTTATCCTCTCTTTAGTAGGAAATCTATATTTTCAAAATAAATTTTACAAGAATACTATACCATTATCCTATAAAATATGAAATAAAATTTTAACCTTTTTTTTCCAATATCTCCAAGGAAATATACTTATCATTTTATGAACTAGTTACTTTTCTACCCTTTTAACAATGTAGAATGAATATTTTTTTGGCCTTAGAAAACATGTATAGATTTACCCGAATTCATTTCTTCAAAGCTCCATTTTTTTTTATTTTTAAAGTGGTAAATATTTACAAGTTTTTTTAATGTATGTTTCAAGGTTTTTTTAAAATGGTTTTAAACATATTTATTATGATTTCATGGAAAAATATTTTCAGAATATTTTTCATGTAATAATTACATTTCATCAAAGTATGATCCACGAAAGTGTTTCTAAATAATTTTCAATATTCATTATATGTTTTCAAACTATTTTCATATAAATGGGTTTCAAAACATTTTAAATTATTCTTTAAATATTTTCACATTTTTTGAATGAAAAATGTTTTTTAAAATGCTTGGAAATATATTTTTTATTATTTTAAGGGTAAAGGGTTTCAAAATGATTTCATGTATACTTTATAAGGTTTAATGGTATTTTCTATGAAAATTATTTTCAAATTGTTTTATGTATTAAAAATAATTTTTAAAATAAGAATATTTTCCTCAATAAAATTTTTTATAGGGTATTTAAAAATTATTTTCCATCAAATATAAAATCTATTGATATTAATCATACATTATAAGAAATGATCTAAATTTTCCATTAATATCATTTATATGAATGAGTTATTCTTAATGTAATGGTCTTTATGAAACCCATTTATTTTTTATGGGTAAAATATTTATGAAACTCATTTATCTTTAACAACTTATACGATTTCGAATCCATATTATTTTGAAGAGTTATTTTTATGATAAAATGATTATTAATCCTATATATTTCCACAAGTTATGATGTTATTAAAAGTTTATGTTACCCATTTCATTTCATGATTTATTATATGTGATTTGTTAATTTTTTTATTGTGGCACATGTATGTGTTATTTCATTATATTATTAGTGGGACCTATATCTACCTCCCTTTTAATTGATAATGATTTATATATCAAGACATAATGATGGGAATCAAGTCGATGGGGTTGATCCATTATGGGAAGATGGTGAAACCTGATCCATTACAAAGAATGGACTTCCACTGGGGAAGTTGGTTTGTCCTACCATGTAAGTTTAGTCACCATGATGATGGATTATATGGAAACCTGGTCCATTATGAGAATATAGTGAAACCTGATCCCTTACAAAGAAAAGACATCTGATGGGGATAGTGGTTTGTCCCGCATAGTAGGTGTAGTAAGTATGGTGATGGAAGATGGGGAAACTATATACATTGTAGGATGATGGGAATCCCCTATCTCTTATAAGGAAAGAATTATTACTAGGGATAGTGGTGTCTACCACCCAGTGGGTGAAGATCCCATTACGTTCCATGATAATTTCTACCAATTCATATTAATATATTTGGATTGTTATCACATGTTTATATATACGAAAATTCCATGTCCTATTTCAATATTATGCTTACATGGCCTATTATCATTATTTCATTAGGATTAATGCCTTAAAAACATGCAATATTTTTGTAATGATTAATTTTTAAGATATTTGACATGTAGTGTATGATATTATAATGTTTTGATCATGTTATCATACCCTTTAAGCTCAATATATCGCTTACATAGCTCCCTTGTTTACCCGTACTGAGCATTTGAGCTCACCCATTTCTTATGTTTCCTTCCCCATGTTATGAGGAATGGTTTTAGGTAGAACTAAAAATGGTGGAGATCTTTATTGGAGAATTTTATGATATTTCAATAATAAAGAAGACGTTGATTCCACGTTTCCAAATACACTAAACTGTTATGATCCTCTAGAATGTATTTACTTAATGTATTGAATATTCATCTAAAATGAGGTAATATCCATTTATGTTAATCATGGTTCTCCATAGTTGGTATCAAAGGTATTATTATTCAACCTTTAGAAACTGGGATAAGAAACAAGTAAAGATATCCCTAGGTATATTTCAAAAGATATGTCTAGAGATGTATCTTAGGATAAGTGAAAGGATGAGTTAACGTTTAGGAAAATTTCATGGAAATTTGATAAAAGATAGAGTGAGTGGTTTCCCAGAAATACATCCCTATCTATATACTATAAGTCTATGTGGATCTGGAATATATATACCTAGAGGTAATAACCTTGATAAGATGTTCTGGGTTTGACTTGGGGTAATATAGAACATAACAACAGGCCCTATTCAAACCTAGTTTGAAACTCCTAAGGAATATTCTTGGGGAATTCACAATCACTTCATGAACCATAATGAAGGATTTTGATATAAGTTCACTACAAATAACCTTGGATAAATCCATTTTTTCATATATTATTGAAGGATTCATTATTCATGGACCCTAGATATGTAATTATTTTTCTAACTATGTGATTTTCTTCTATAACAAGTAATGCTCAAACTATGTTTCTGGTTTTAGACAATGGAGGGAACTAGAAGGTACTTTATTAATGTTGAATGTAATTGAAGATATTATGATGAGGTGTCGTGTAGGATGATAACTAGAGTAAAATACATTGTGACCATTCCAAATCAGTTTTCACAGAACATGATTAACAATGTGTACCTTAACCAACTCTTGAACATACCAAGGATGAGAGATAAGGAGTTCCCTTAGAGTTTGGTTAATGGAGAGCAAGGAGGAAAGAAGATTCAGTTTTTTAATGTTAATAAAGTAGAAACAATACACTAAATGAATTATATAGAGGAATAAGAAGGTGTTTTGACTATAGAAAATAAAGACACAAAGAAAGTGATTTCAATGGAAAATGAAGAGTTCAGTTAATGAAATGTATGTGAATTTTGGCCTTCCTAATTAATCATCACAGGTTAAGTGTTTTATGTGTGGTGAAAATGGTAATTATGTAACCCAATGTCCAAAGAGAAATTTTCTTAATAATAATCAGAATTATAGTGTGAGTAATGGATATATTGTACATTATGATGAGACTACATATGAAATGTGAAAGGAAAGTGGTACTATTTTTAATAAGTTATGAATGTATTAATAGAAGTATTTATGTATTAAAATTAAAATTTTGTGAAGGATAAAATATACAATGATTTTTCTACTTATGTTTTCTATTATTATTTACATGTTAATGTCAAAAGTCCATATTTATTAGTGAAGTTATTTTATGAAAATGTTATATATTTTATAAGGGAAGGTAACCCTTAATATATTATTCATGATAAGATAATGTTGTATGGATAATGATACATGGGATATTAATAAGTAAATTGGATAGTTTTGATTACCTTAGATCCAAGTAAGTACTTGTTGTAAGGTAGTTTATTCTACCACTAATGAAGTATAAAACATTTTGGATTTGGAGAGTAAATACAATATACATTAAATTGAGGAATCATGCATGTTTTTCAAAAGGAATTATGGTAATTTGGATTGTTACCATATTTCAAGAAAATATATGATGAGGGTATTTTCATGATTGTAATGTTACCACCCAGAGCTACATTGTGAGATATACTGGAATTAATTTTAATCTAATTTTGTGGCTCTATATTTAATTATATTAATTTAAACCATCGAGAAGTGTTATAAGGTTTATCATTCATAAAATGTTTATATTAAGCATTCGAGGAAGTATTTGTGCATTGAGTGTGTTTTGAAAACCTTGGTTAAAAGGATAATTAGTAATTAAACTTATTTCAAGGAAGATCATCATTAATATTTTTTTGGAAAAGGATTCCATGTATGTGGGGAGTCAATTAATCATGTCTGGCAAGGCTGTGGGTTGTAAACCCCTAATCGAAGGACAATAAGAGTTTCACTCCTACCACTAGCCTACAAGATGTCTTGGTTAATGTATATTTATTTTGGATGAATAAATATATATGATGAACCAGTAGTGTTACATATTATTTTTTGTATGATAATTTTTTAAGAGAGAAATAGTCATATTTCTTTATTCTTGTATGGGAATTATTATCCATTAAAATTGTATTTTAGTGATTTATGCATCATTGTAAATTCTTGGACTTTCATTCCACGAGTTAATGGATGCATAAAAAAATTTTAAATGCACTATCCAAGAATAAACTTTTTTCAATATAAATTTATCAATAATTAATCTATTTCTAGAAAGTGATACAAAAAAATTTGTCCTAATAACCTAAATTTTGTTAAACAAATGGATTCTAGAATAATCATAGATTTATAACTTCGAGGAACTAAACATTAAATTGACAATTATATTGTTTTTTATTGATGAAATAAATCACTCTACAGAAATATTTATGCTTTATCTCCATGTCCAATATCTTCTCCCAACCTATGTTCTCCTATGTGGGAAGTCCATTATATGTTACTTTGGGTAACTATTATGGTTCAAAATTTCCATTTTAAGGGAATATTTAGAAATCATTTTTATGATTTGAGATTCTATGAATGAATCAGTAATGTGTTCAAACATTGATAACCTAGAATAATTTCTCGACAAAAATTTATTTTAAGGGTGTTAGAATATAACACCCTCGGATTTTGAGATTTATTTTTTAAAAAATTAATTTGTCTTTTCAAAAAATATCATTTAACATGAAATTAAAAATAGTTTTTACATATATATATATATATATATATATATTTAAAAAATAAATAAAAAATTAGTTACACATGCAATAAAAACTTCTCTTCTACTACTTGCAATACAAACTTCGCTTACTCAATAAAAAACACTAAATCGGCATATGAAGCATGCAACCCTGAGATTCTATGAAACATATATATATATTATAAATTTAAGGAGATAAATATAACATAAAAATTATAATTAGTTATAGTAATAGTAATAAAAACTTTTCAAATAATTTGGTTTTATATAAACAAAACATATGGATAATGACATATATATTTTTTTTGGTAAAGTCCTTTTATGTTAAAAATGTTGTTTTCTTGAATAAATTAATTTTCATAATAAAAGTAATTTTAGACAAATTGTAAATTAAATTTTATAAAATAAAAAATATTTTTTAATTCATAATGACAATCATATCCTATGGTTAATATTTGGGATTTTTATGAGAAACATAATTTTTTAATGTATAGTGAAAAATAAAACTTTTTAGATAAAAACTACCTTTTTGTATAATTTATTATTAATTATAATTCTATTATAAACCTATTTTGAGGTCAAATGAAATGAATATGACGTATTTTAATAAAATTTAATTAATTAGAATAAATTTTACATTGAAACTGATTAAGAAAGATTACAAACCTTTTGAACATTTTCTTACATTAAAACCCTGTTATTTCATCCCGTATACAAGGATAACACTAATCTTAATTTCCTCAATTCTATGATTGGAATTTAAAAAATATGAAATAAACCATTTTATTTGGTCTAATTTATATATTATAATAATACCAAGTTAATTAGTGACCAAAATTATTTGTAAAAGTGAGTGAAATTAATCACAACGGTTAAGGACAAATTAAGCTTAATAATGGACTAAACCATAATTTTAAGGGCCCAATATACCAATACACCTTTCAAAAATCAATTTATTGTAAATATTTCTTCAAAAAACCTTCCATTATTGCGTTTTTTTCGTTTTGAAGGCTTTTTTTGGTAATTACATGTTCATACATTATTTATTTCTAAAAAAAATGTATTTGAGTACTTTTCCTTCACTATTAAATGTCACCACCTCTACCCATTAATCACACATCTCAAACCATTTAAGATAGTACTTGATCTTCAAAATTATCCTCCCAAAAATCCTACCTTATTCTTTGAATCATTTGTTTTGTTCAGAATGCTTCTCAAGGATAACTTTTGGCAGAACCCAAAAAGAATTACCTAATTAAGACGTAACATCTTCTCTCGAGCTCCTTTCCATTATTTCCCTTCATCACCCATTCAAATTTATTTATTACATTATTTAGCGACAAAAACATTATACTATATATACTAGTATTTTTTTAATTCAAATTTTCTGACCTACACATAATCAACCTCCATCTATTGGATGTTGAACATATAGTGTATGACAAAATATTCCCTCACCAAATGATGATTATTCATTTCTCCATTACAAGCAATAATAGTGGCCATTATGATGGAATATATATATTTATGAAATATATTATGTTTATAATTTCTTAATTCTTTTTTATTCCTTTTAAAACACACATATTTTTACCTACTTTTAGGTGTTAATATGATAATCTCGTTTGATGAAGTGTGGACTACCGCCCCGTTAAAGCGTTATGATTCTCTCACAGACCAAATAAAATTTATTAATGATGGATTTAGTGGAATTATATGATATATGTATATGTATATGATATAGTCATTATAATTTAATAATATATATATATATTTCATTTACATTCTTTCTTTCAATACGACAATAAAAATAGAAAACATCATCCATGCGTACATACTACTTATCGTCTCCCCAAACGGTGTATTCCATTACATAATGAATAAATATATAGATTAATATAATATAATAATAATGGATATACATTGTATTTATATAATTTATTACATTCTTTAATCATGTTATACATATAAGGAACAATGATATAACAAATTTAGACACATGTGAAGAACAATGTGAATATTACCCGAAGTGAAACCATAACATAGGATCACTGACGAGAAAGTCATATAAGGTAATTAAAAACATGTAATAGATATACGAATATTATTATTGAAAATAATTATAAAATAATTTTATTTATTATACAAAAATCTGGTAATTGTACGGAGAGAGTCAAGACATAGGGTGTGGGGATTTCATCTCACTTTTAATTTTTGTGAGATACAAGCTATGTTTACCACTATTTTCTTTGGGGTGGTGTATATACATCCAATTATTATTTTATAAGTATATTTTAGAAAAAACTTTTGTTATTCACAGGATCATTCTAATATCATTTTTTCTTGGGGTTTATAATTCAAAATATAACAAATCGGTAAAACTGTTTTGCCTCAATTTTACTTCTCTGAAACTCATGTTTTGTTATGCACCTAAACACTTCTAGGGGTTACATATTCACCAATTATAAATTAAATATAATGAATCTAGATATTCTCATGATATTATATGCTTCATTTAACTTACATTCCTTATATAGAGATAATGATCCTATGATACCAAGTTATATGTTTTTTAAGACAATCTCATTGATTTTTGAGATTGTTTTTGTTTATGCTTACGTTGATGAAATCACATGACAATATATCAAGAATACTTATGTGTTTACTTATACTCTATTGTTTCAGGATATACTTATGTATTGGTATCATTTTCTACTATTCATTACAAAATATAGTTAAGAAAGTGTTTTTAGGAAATCCCGACATTACACTCTCTTCGGTCGGAAATCAATGTTATCTAAAAAACGTTTCCCTGAATATTATAACATTATTCTATAATATCTAAAAGAAATTTGTAGCATTTTTTCATTTAACAATATCTTCAAGGTAATCTTCTTTTCATTTTCCGAACAAGGAACTTTTTAACCCTTTTTACTGTTCAATAGGAACATTCTTTTTGTAATGGCCCATACCCTCATAGCCCATTCCATTGAAAAATTATTGATCCTATGGGTGGCGTATCGGTGCGTGTGACTGATCAGTGTGCGACCGATTGGCATGTGACCGATCAGCGTGTGACCTATCGGCATGCGACCAATCGGCGTGTGCCCGATCGGCCTGCGACTAATCGACCAGCGACTGATCGGCCTGAGAGCGATCAGTCTGCGTCCGATCAGCCTGCGATTGGTCAATGTGTGGCATAATCAGTGCCACCAAGCCTTGTTGGGTTTTTCTTCTGCAGTTTCTCCCGTAAAACCACTTTTAGGGTTTTTCTCCTTTTTAGGGGTTGTTCAAGGACATTCTTTGGACCATAAACAATGTTTAAATTCCCTAGGGTGGGGAAACCCTCAACAAACCCAATTGTGTGTCTGCGTCTTGTGCACCTTAGTTTATATAAAATCTTTTAAAATCACTGTTGTTACCACATTTTCTTATGAGAGTAATTAAATAAAAAATAATCCTGTTGTGTGTAACCACCCAACCGCGTGGGGACCCACGATCAGACTTTAAAGTCGGTAAAATCCCCATATCCCATAACAACGAGATCTTATCAATATATTGCACAGAAATTCTACACTCTTATTCTTCTTATTTTTGGCCAGCATCCTTTTCTTCCCAGTGTCTATGGCGTCTCCCTTTCCAAGGTAAGTGGTGCGCTTGTACCGAAGCTTTTCTAGTCACCCTGGAGTCCCCGACGTTCCTTCCCAGCAAGTCGTGTATCCCCAATTCTTGGCGCGTGGAGAAGAACATAAATCCTTGATAAACCATGTAGGGTTTTTACTTCATCTCTCTTTACAGTGTATCATGTAGTGTTGGTATGCTATTGTTTTTGTGGGGATTTATGAAACCAAAGTTAATGGAGATAATGAATAGACCTTTAAAGAATTAAGGGGCTAGGATCAATGTTGTGTTGTATTTTTTTGGGTTTCTTTGTGATTGTGAACCATTTGGGCTTCTACTTGCATAAAATCATAGATATTGGTGGTCTTTCCTTGATCACTAATGAACCTTTACATCAATGATGATTTAATGACTGAAATCTGTAAATTGGTTAATCACATTAGCTCGACTGGTTGAATGGATGTTTAGTAAAACAAAAATCCATGTGTGACCACCCCAGTAACATAAAGAAAGAAGTACCTGATGAATGATTCCCCTGAACCTGGAAGTTTCTTACTCTGTTTTGGTAGTAGGTGTGTTTTTTTTCTTGGTGCTTACGAGGTGATGTGGGTGAGGATGTGATCCTCTTTCTTGTGAGTCTGAAACTGTGTGGTTACTCTGCTTGTGATACGAATTGGGTTGGAATCCTCGACTGTTGGAATATCATTGGTCCATGGTTTTGAGGATGTGGGGCTGTATCTTGAAGCATTATTTGGTTCTAGTACTTTGATTGATCTCAAATATCCCTTTGATGTTGTGACTTTACAAGAGAAACGGGTGTAAATGCTTAAATTGCTGTTTAGTTCTCACTCTTTCTCTGGCTTGTGGTTATTCCTGTTAGTTGCCCAGTAGTGTATAATTCACTTAAATGGGATCACTTGAACATGAAATCAAGAATGTGTAAAATGGGGAATTTTTTTTGAGAATGAGTTGTGGCTTGGTCGTGAGTACTGCACCTTTCTTTTATGAATGAATAGTAACAGGGTGTTTTTTCTTAGGCTATCTTTGGAAACCATATGTTGGGATGAGTTCTTGTTACATATACATATAATTTTAGTTCTTGTGTTTCTTATTCTCACCCCACCCATGTTGAACACTTAGTGTTGAACACTCCTATTTCATGGGGAGGGTGTTTTCCTAATAATTCTATGAGTGGCTGGTTTTTAGCTCCTTTTATGCTCCCTTTCTCGAATAGCCCAAGACTCTTCGGGCAAGCTGTGATGGCCTGAAGTTCATTATTATCCCAAGAATCTTTAGTCATGGTTGTGTGGTGGTTGGCCTAGGTGTTTGTGAGCAGGTTGTTTCCCAAGTATCTTTTGCATGAGGACCATGTGTCTTTGGGTGTGGCAGTAGTTGTTCTGGACTAGGTGTCTGCGGGCGGGATGGTTGTTGGGGCCCAGGTGACTGCGGGTGGGATGGCGGTTGTGGCCCAGGTGTTTGCAGACAGAATGCGTGGTTGTGGCCCATGTGTGTGCGAGCGGGGTTTGGCAGTGGGACTGTGGTAAGAATGGTGGGATTGGTTCGATGCATAGGATGTCTTCAATAACCAGTGGAAAAGTGGCACGGGGTACCCAAACATCGATGTTCTATTACTATACATTACATGATTTGCGTTATTTGGGGTTTGTGCCTGGGTGAGGCTTGGGTGGATAGTTTTCCTTACTACGTGCTTTTTTGTCTTTTATATAACTAGGTATTATAATTCTTCAACACTTGTGCACGAGATCCTTTGGTTTTCCTTACTGAGTAGGCTTGTATGCTCACCATACATATTTAAAACCACTTTCAGGTTTCCAGGAGGGCTTCATGGATCGTGTGGGATTTTACTTGCTCGAACATTGGGGTAGTTGTTGCTGTCGTTTTCTTTTTTTTCTTGGTACTTTACTAATGGAGTTCTTGTGGCATGTATCTCTTATTTTTTAACTTGCATATGGGTATGGTTTAACTTCGTCTCTACCTTTACTTTCATCTTTGGTGTTGTTGGGGTTTCCATCTTATCTCCTGATATTATTAAAAGAAAAAGGGCAATGCCTTCCATCTTGTGTGTGATTCTATACCCTTGGTGCAGGTCGCCACTCTAGGACCTATTGAAGGCAGGTCTCAGGGGTGATTATCTCTCTTTCAACATAAAGAAGAAAGGTTCTGGCAATCTGTTGTCCCTTCTCTCCTTTTGGTAAAGGCAGGTTACGAAAAAATGTTATCAAAGATTGAGTTTGAGAGATAGGATGGAGTTTGGAGTTAAGAAAGGTGAGGATTGCATGGGATGGTAGGGAAATAGTGTGGGGTAATCTTGGTGCATGAAATAGGCTTGGGAAGACCATCTAGGACACCGAATTTTAGGGCCCCCTGTGATCTATTGCAATGAAACTGGAGCTACCAAACGGCCAAGTGAGGCTACACTGCTTGTAGGGTAGAGAACCTATGGAAGGTACATGCATCATAATTACTTCTGTTATTGTGTTTCATGGCTATTTTGGGAATTTACAATGAATACCAAGTCTATGAAAAATTTAAGAACAATATTATACACTACTCGGGCATAGACATTCCTTGTTTACCTTGCAGATATGACACCAGGGAGACGACCACGAGAATTGTGGACGATTGATGCCCCCATGGTTTCATTGGATGATCAGTAGAGGGATAACTGAGAGGAGGACGACCACTGGCATAGGATGCTTCGTGCCTTTTAGAGGTAGACCCTTGGGAAGTACAAGGGTAGCATATCAGATATGGATATGGAGAGCTAGCTCGTGGAGCTAGTGATAGCTTTCGGCTTGATTCGGGCTCCAACAGAGTACTGGGTTCCTCTGGTAGTGAGCCAGATGCTTGGAGCAGCGCGTCAGTGGTGTACACTTTAACTTGAGGAGAAGAGGGAGGCGGTGGTCACGTGGGATGACTTTGAGAAGGAGTTCTAGGTGGAATTATTCTCTTCCACGATGAAGGCTAAGAAGATCAAGTAACTACTCTCCCTCTAGCAGGAAAGTATGTCTGTGAGAGAGTTGGGGATCAATTTCAAGGATCACCTTCACTTGTTCCAGACCTCATTCTAGATGAGGAGTCTCGGGAGAGATGTTTGGAGGAGGCACTTCGACCTTCTCTTCAATGTGTTGTTACTCCCTTCACCTTACCAACTACTTAGAGATCCATAAGAAAGTTGAATTGGTGGAAAGGATGAACATGATGGGCGGTTTATCATGAGAGGGGATCCAATTGGGCTCATCAAAAGGGAAGGTCGTCAATAGCAGGCCTCAAGCATCAGGACCCTCTAGGTTCTGACTAGTGAGAAGCAGGCCCCAACAGTTCCAGTTTCGATCCCTCGGTCCTCCCCCTTTTCCTTAGGTCCTAGGATTGAGGTGCTTCATCTGTAGGAACCATGGAAACCTTCTGAATCAATGATCGGACAGATTGTAGTATGCTGGGGTTGCGCATGTCCAGCACACACCTTAGTAGCAGGAGTTCCCATCGAGGCCCTTTCAGTAGGGGCAGCAGGGGCAGTGGGCTCCCACTCCGCTGGGGGTAGACATTGTAGGAGGAGGCTGACCTAAGGGTGCTCCTCAGGGAACTCAACCGGGGCATGGTCGAGGAGGTTTCCGACAGCCAAGAGGTAGAGGAGTTGGGCATGGGAGGTTTCACGCCACAAAGGTAGCTGTTCCAGTATGGCTAGAGGACGTTCGAGGTACGATCAGATTGTTTAGTACCCTTGAATATGCCTTGTTCGATACAAGAGCTTCTCATTCCTTTGTTACAGCCAGTCTGGCCCATGCTCTGGGTTTAGATGCTGAGAGACGTCCAGTTCCCCTGGTGCTGAGCACACCAGTCAGAGGTCAGACTGAGTTGCTATATGTTTGTCGAGGATGCATACTGATGATAGGGCCACATCAGTTAGTCAGAAATCTTCTACATTTGCACATATAGCTATGTGATGTCATCCTAGTCATTGACTTGTTGTTCTCTATATGTACCATCATTGAATATTTCTAAGGAAGGGTTTTGTTTTCAGACTTGGGTGGCCGATGGGTGACTTTCATTGGAATGCAGACATTCCAGGGAAGCAGCAAGCGAGGGGAACCCCTCATCTCCTTGTTAGCTGAAATATCAGTGGAGTTGGTGTATGCTGAGATGGTGGAAGTCCTAGGGATCGTCAGTGAGTTCAGGGACGTCTCCCCTAAAGAGGTGGCGACTCTACCCCCTCAAAGTGATGTCGAGTTTGGGATAGACTTGCAACCTGGTGCTCATTCGATTTCGATGACTACCTACTAGATGAGACTTTCTGAATTGAGGGAGTTGTGGATCCAGATTGAAGATCAGATGAAAAAGGGTTTTGTTTGGCCAAGTGTGTCACCATGGGCTGATCCTGTCTTGTTTGCAAAGAAAGAGGGTGGTGGTCTAAGACTGTTCATAGATTACATGAGGATGAATCTACAGATGATCAGGAATCGCTACCCTCTCCCATGTATAGATGATCTCTTTGATTAGTTGAGGGGGGCAGGATGGTTCTTGATGATTGACCTGCAGTCCGGATATCACCAGCTGATTGTGAAGGAGGGTGACATCTTGAATACTTCCTTCAGGTGCAGATATGGGCACTTTGAGTTTTTGGTCATGCCATTCAGGCTTACTAATTCTCCAATTGTGTTCATGGGGCACATGAACTCCGTCTTCCGGGAATACCTGGACCAGTTTGTAGTCGTGTTTATTGACGACATCCTGATCTACTCAAGATCATTGGAGGATCAGCTGAGCACCTGAGAACGGTTTTAGAGGACCTATTACTGCACCAAATCTATGGGAAGTTGTCCAAGTGCAATTTCTGGATGCCAGAAGTCCACTTCCTTGGTCATGTGGTGTTCGAGCAAGGAATAGTGGTTGCTCCATCGAAGGTCGAGGCAATTGTTTCATGGGAAGCACCCAAGCACATGGCAGAGGTTCAATGTTTTCATGGACTGGCAGGTTACTATCAAATGATCATACCCATCTTCTCTCTAGTTGTGGATCCTCTGACAACCTTGACCATGAAGGACCAGACTTTCATGTGGAATGGGCAGTGCGAAGCAGGCTTTAGATATTTGAAGGAGATGTTTGTGAGTGCCCCAGTGTTAAGGTTACCAGAAGAAGGGTCATCATATGAGGTGTTCTGTGATTCATTAGGGAAATGCCTCGAATGTGTGTTGATTCAGCGACAATGGGTGGTCTCTTATGGTTTTAAGATGTTACATCTCCTTGAGTGTAATTATTCCACCCACGATGTGGAGCTTGTGGCGGTCGTTGTTTCACTAAATTTGTTGCAGAATTACCTCATTGGGGAGCGCATCGTGGTCTTCATCGATCAAAAAAGATTGAAGTATATCTTCTCCCAGTGGGACCTGAACTCTCGGTAGTGTAGGTGGGTGGAGTTCATTTATAAATATAACTTCCAGATTTCCTACACCTCAGAGAAAGGGAATTTGGTGGTCGTTGCCTTGAGCAGGAAGTCGTATAAGGATGTGGTTCGAGAGTCGGAAGATGCTTGGAAGGCGATGGAGGAGTTGGCTACCCTACACTTGAATGCAAGGATAGATGGTGGTAGAGGTTGCCTGTATCAGATGATAGTGCAGTCTTCTCTACTATGGCAGGTGGAGGAAACTCAGTGGGGAGACATAGAGAGTGAATTGATGTGTGACCGAGTTAACCAAGGCAATGCTCCGGAAAGGTCGACGAAGGATGGTCAGAACAAAATTCTTTTTTGAGGGAAGTTGTTTTTATTAGAGGTGATGTGTGGAAGGGTTCTTGGTGAGTTCCACAACTCCCCCCCCCCCCCCGCAGTGCACCCAGGAGTTTCTAAGATGTGATAGGGTCTGAGGAGTCAGTTTTTGTGGCCCAGGGTAAAGCGGGCAATAACAGAGTTCCTAGAAAGTGCCTAGTTTTTTAGCAGGCGAAGGCTGAACACTGTGTTCCAAGCACCTTGTTTTATCCTTTGGATGTCCCCGAATGGAAGTGGGATGACATCTCGATGGATTTCTTCACAGGGCTACCCAAATTTCTTGGGGGCTGTGATGCTATCTGGGTAGTGGTGGATCGAGTGAAAAACTCGATTCACTTTTTGGAAATCCAGGAATCAGGAATAGTGGATGCCTTATCAGAGAGCTAAGTGGATGAGGTGGTTCATTTTCATGGTGTTCCAATATCCATAGTCTCATATAGGGATGCACGGTTTACCTCACGATCCCTGAGAGGATTACTGCATGATTTTGACACCCAACTATGTCTTAACACTACTTTCCATCCCCAGACAGACGAATAGGCGGAGTGCACCATCCAGACAATGGAAGACATGATACGAGCATGTATTCTAGATTTTGGGGGATTATGGGTGCGGCACTTGCCTCTGGTAGAGTTTTCTTACAATAATATTCATCACTCTACCTTTGGCATTTCTCCATTCGAAGACTTTTACGGAAGGCCATATTGCTCACCCATGTGATGGACCGATGTTGGGGAAACGGGTGTTCTTGGCCCGAAGGTGGTGCAGAGCATGACGGAGATGGTTCAGCATATAAATGAGAGAATGAAGGTAGCTCATGACCAATAGAAGTCATATACAAATAATAGGAGGAGACCCGAGGAGTTCGGATTCGGGGACCATGTGTTCTTGAAGGTCTTCCCAATGCGCGGACAATGGAGGTTTGATAGGGGGAGTAAGATTTCATCCAGATTCATTGGACCATTCAAAGTGTTGTGACGGGTGTGAGAAGTGGCTTATTAGCTGGCGCTACCACCGACGCTACTGAGGATTCATGACATTTTCCATGTGTCTCAACTTCGAGTTTATCTACACGCTGATTCACACGTCCTCAACTGGGTAAAGATGGATATTGAGGATGACGTGACTTTTGTGGAAAGACAGGTGATAATCGAGGATCATGAGGATAAGGTTATCCGAGGATGAATCATCCCTTTGGTTCATGTATTTTGGAGGAATGGCGGGCATGAAGAGAGTACTTGGAAACAGGAGACGCAGATGGACGCCCAATACCCAGAGCTGTTTTGAGTTTTGTTCTATTTCATTCTATGCCTATTGTGATGAAGTGCTGACCTTGATACTTCATGAGATGTTTTGTTTCCCTACCTGGGGAGTGTTTTGAAATTTCATTACTATGGAGAAGGGAGGACCTAATCCCCATTCAAGAGTCTTTATGTTCAATGCGATTAAACCCGTGTGGGTGAGTCAGTGCCAGCAAAAGCGGATAATATCTTGAAATGGAGGATGAAACTCCCTAACCCATATGAATAGACAACTTGACCTCCTTTAATGTTGAGTGGTTACCTGAGAGAGAGGTTTTTTCTAGATGTATATGACGTTCATTCCGGAGAAGTATCTTTCCAGGTGGTTTTCTGGAACCCTCTTCTCTTCCAGGTTAATTTGATTCTCGAGGGCGAGACTAGATTGAGAGGTATCTGATGTAATGGCCTAGACCCTCACGGCCCATTCCTTTTCCAAATTCTCTATCCTAAGGGTGGTGTCTTGGTGGGTGCTACCGATCCGAGTGTGACTGATCAGGGGGCGACCGATCGACCTATGACTGATCTGCATGTGAACGATCGGTGTGTGACCGATTGGCCAGCGACCGATCGGTGTGCACTTGATCGGTGTGTGGCATGATCAGTGCCACCCAGCCTTATGGGTTTTTCCTTCTGCATTTTCTCATGTTACACCACCATTAGGCCTTTTATCCTTATTGGGTGTGGATCAAGGCCTTTATTAGGCACTTAATCAATCATTAAATTCCTAAGAGTGGGGAGACCCTCAATGAACCCAGCTGTGTGTTCGCGTATCATGCCCCTATGATTATATAAAATCCTTTAATATCACAGTTGTTACCACTTTTTTCGATGAGAGTAATTAAATAATAGTTAATCCCATCGTGTGTAACCACCCAACCAATTTGGGAACCATGATCCGACTTTAGTGCTGTTCAAATCCCCATATCTCATAACATAGGGATCTTATCTATATATTGCATGGGAATTATTCCTTCTTCTTCTTCTTCTTCATTTTGGCCAACCTCCTTTTCTTCCCAGTGCGTTTGGTGTCTCCCTATCTGAGGCATGTGGTGTGCCTATACCGAATCCTTTCTGATCACGCTGGAGTCCTCGATGTTCTTCCCCAGTAAGTCACTCATCCCCAGTTCTTGGCATATGGAGAAGAACTTCAATCCTTGATCAACCAAGTAGGGTTTTTACTTCATCTTTCTTTACTGTGTATCATGAGGGGTGGGTATGCTATTGTTTCTATGGGGAGTGATGAAACCAAACTTAATGAAGATATTGAACAGACCGTTAAATAACAAACGAGGTGTCATCATTGTTCTATTGTATTCTTTTGTGTTGCTATGTTATTGGGAACCATTTGGGCTAATTATTGAGTGAAATCATAGCAATTGGTGGTCTTTCTGTTCACACTAATGAACATTTACTTCAGTGATGATTTTATGACTGAAATATGGAAATTGGTTAATCACTTAAAATTGGCTGGTTTAATGGTTGTTCAGTAAAACAAGAATCTCTGTGTGACCACCCCGGTTAACAGATAGAAAGAATAACCTAATGAATGATGTTCTTTAACATGGATGTTTTCTAATCTGTTTTGGTAGTAGGTGTGTTGTTTTTCTTGTTGCTTATAAGGTGATGTGGGTGAGGATGGGATCCTCTTGGATGTGAGTCTAAAATTGTGTGGTTGCTTGGCATGTGATACGAATTGTGGTGGAATCCTATATTGTTGGCATATCATTGGTTTATGGTTTTGAGGATGTGGGGTTGTGTCTTGAAGCCTAATTTGGTTCCAGTAATTTGAGGGATCTCACTTATCCCTTTGTTGTTGTGACATTACAAGAGAACTGAGTGTGAATGATTAAATTTTTGTTTAGATGTCACTCTTTCTATAGCTTGTGGTTATGCCTGTTAGTTGCCTAGTAGTGCATAATTTACTTAAATGGGATAACTTGAACATGAAATCATGAATTAGTTAATTGGGGAATTGTTATTGGGAATGAGTTGTGGCTTGTCCATGAACACTGTACCATTATTTTATGAATTAATAGTAATAGAGTGTTTGTGTTTAGGCTGGATTTGCAAACCCTAGGTTGGGATGAGTGATTGTTACATATATATATAATTATAGTTCGTATGCTTCTTATTCTCTCCCCATTAAAGTAGATATCTTAGTGCCGAACACCCCCATTTCATGGGGGAGGGAGTTTTTTACAATACTCCTATGAGTGGCTGGTTATTATCACATTTTCTGCTCCCTTTCCTGAATAGCCCAAGCCTCTTCGGGCATGCTTTGATGGCCTGAAGTCCATTATTAGCCTAAGAATCTTCTGGAAGGGTAGTGTGGTGGTTTTTCCAGGTGTTTGTGGGTATTTTGTTTCCCAAGTATCTTCGGGATGAGGCCCATGTGACTTCAGGTGTGGCAGTAGTTGGTCTGGCCTAGGTGTCTGTGGGTAGGATGGTTTTTGTGGCCCCGGTGTCTCCGGGTGTGATAGAGGTTGCGGCCCAGGTGTTTGCGGGCGGAATGCGTGGTTTTGGCGTAGGTGTGTATGGGTGGGGTGTGGTAGTGGGACTGCGGTGAGAATGGAAGGATTTTTTCTTTGTATAGGATGTCTTTAATAACCAGTGGGAAAGTTGTGCGGGGTACCCAAACATCTATGTTCTATTACTATGTGTTACTTGACTTGTGTTATTTGGGGAGTGTGCCTTGGTAGGGCATGGGTGGATAGTTTTCCTTGCTAGGTGCTTTGGTTGTACCTTTTCTCACAGGGAATTAGAATGCCTCCCCACTTGTGCATGAGAGCCGTTGGTTTTCCTTACTGAGAATACTTGTATGCTTACCCTACGTATGTAAAACTGCTTTCAGGATTCCAGGAAGAATTCAGGGATCGTGTGGGAATATACTACCTCAGACCTTGGGGTAGTTACTATTGTATTTTTCTTTTTCTTTACTTGTTACTTTAGTTTTGGAGTTCTTGTGGCTTGTATCTCTTACTTTTGAACATGCATATGCGTATGGATTACTTTCAACTCTACCTTTACTTTCAACATTGTTTTTGTTGGGGTTTCTATATTATCTCTCGATCCTACTAAAAGAAAAAGGGTAATGTCTTCCATCTTGTGTGTGGTTCTATACCCTTGGTTCTAGTCTCCACTCCAGGACCTATTGGAGGTGGATCTCGGGGGTCATTATCTCTCCTTCAACATAAAGAAGGAAGGGTCTGGAAATCTATTATCCCTTCCCTATTTTTGGTGAAGGCGGGTTGTGAAACTTTTGACTTCATACTAAATGTATGGATTTACCCGCCTTAATTTCATCAATGCCTCCTTTTGAATTATTAAATTTTTTAGCCATAAGTACGATGTTCTTAAACGTAATTGTTGACAAAAATTTGTTTACAAAATAGTTTAAAAATTATTTTCTTTTTTTCATTGATAATTATTTTCAAAATTATTTTCAATTCGTAATTACATGTTTGCAAAGTTTATTCAAAGAAATTGTTTTTAAAACGTTTTAATATTCTTTTATAAGTTTTCAAGAAAATTGATTTTCAAAAAACCATCATTATTCTTTATATGTTTTCAATGTATTTTAAAAAAATTAAAAAAAAATCTTGACTTTGTTAAAAATATTCATGTATTTTCAAAGAAAAAGTTTTTAAGATGTTATTAAGATTAATTTAGAAGTTTTTAAGAAAAAAATATTTTCAAAATGTTTTCATGTCTACTTTTTATTCTTTCATGTTATTTTCTATAAAAAATATTTTCCAATAGTTTTATGTATAAAATGTCAATTTTCAAAAAAGAAAGAATATTTTCCTCAAGTGTTATTTTTATAGGATATTTCAAAATTATTTTCCATCTATGATGAAATATAATAATGTTACCCATAACTTAGAGGAAATGATCTAGAGGTTCAATTCCAATCCTTTGTATGAAGGAGTTTTGCATAATGTAATGGTCTTTATGAAACCCATTTCTTCATCATGGGTAATGTCCTTTTGAAACCTGTTTCTTATTCACAATTTCTATTATTTAAAAACCCAATTCCTTTAAAGGGTTGTGATTTTGATTAATTGATTATGAAACATGTCTATGTCTATAGGTTATGATATATTTTCATGTTTATGTTCCCATTTAATTTTATTGTTTATGATATGTGATATGTTTATTTATGATCTTGTGTCACATGTATGTATGAATTCATTATGTGATCAGTGGGACCTATATCTCCCTCTCATGAATTTGGTTTATATCTCATGAGATAATGATGTGAATCAAGTCAATTAACAGGATCCATTACTGGAATATAGGGAATCTCGGTCCCTTAAAAATAATAGACTTCCAATGGGGATAGAGGTTTGTCCAACCTAGGAGTAATCACCATGATGATTTATGATGTGGAAATCCGATCCATTTTAGGAAGATTGAGAAACATATTCCCTTATAAAGAAAGCGATTTCGTTTGGTATGGTGGTTTGTCCTGCCCAGTTGGTGTAGTCACCATAATGATGGATGATGGGGAAACCCGATTCAATACAGGAAGAGGGGGAAACTAATCTCTTATAAGGAAAGAACTATGACTGTGGATGGTGGTGTGTCCTACCTAAAGGGTGCAGTTCCCATTATGTGACCAGATAATTTCTTACAATGCGTCTTTACTTATAGGGAATGATATTACATCTTTATATATGTTACAATTCCATATCTTATTCCCATATTGTGATTTCATAGTCTATACTCTTTATTTTATTATGATTCATGTCTTCTAAACCTATAAAATTTATTCCATGATTCATGTTATGATCTTGAACATGCAGGGTATGATCTTCTAATGTTGTTATCATGTTCCCAGACACTTTAAGCTCATAATAATGCTTATATAGCTACCTTTTTTACCCTTACTGAGCATTTGATCTCACACATTTCATACGCTTCCTTCTACGAGTTATGAGGAATAGTTTTATGTAGAACTAGTAATGGTGGATATCTTTATGGGAGATATTGTCGATTATTCACTAGGATAGAAAACATTGTTTCCATGTTTCCAAGTACACTAAACTATTACGTTCCACGTTCATGTATTTTCTTAATATACTGAATATTTATATAAAATTAAGCAATATTAGTGTATGTTATTCCAGGTTTGATATAATTACTTTTTCTTAATGATAATTATTGACTCATGTGATAAATTACCCAATGAATGATTTAGAATGACAAATAGTTATATTTATATTAAATATTTTCAATAATTATCTCTATAGAGAAAAGTGCGATATATACAAATGTCATAAGTGCATGAAATATATATTTTTAAATAAATAAATGATTATAAAGAAAAGAATATGGTTTGAATTAATAAAATATCAGGACTAATTAATTCCTTTACACAAGATGAATGAATAAATGGTGGCTGATACTATATGTACAAAATTTTATGGTACTATATCAATGATGAGGATTGAAAAAGCCCCAATACTCATCTTTTTCTATAGGATAAATCATTATTTAATAATTTTAGGTGATAAATCATATCTTTCCTAACCGACTACTCAACCTTCTATTCAAATAAAGATAAAATAATCAATATAATATTAGGTATAGCTATTAATAAACATAGTGAATATTCTAGATTTCAAATTTGATGAACATTGAGTTATATGATTTTAATCCCGGATATGTGTACCATAAATGATGGAATATAAGAAAGATTTTTTCATGATTCATATAGGTCATCCTTCTATCGAAATACAATAAGTAAAATAATGTATATAGGTATAAAAAATACATCTGATGAAATAAAATAAAAAGATAAATTGAAGAATACATATCTCGATTCTTAGTGTTCCAATAAGTTAGGGCTGAAAAAAATTATAACTATGTACATAAACCATTAACAATACCTAAGTGGAAATGACATAATATCAAGATGGATTTATGAAATAGACTCCAAATGTTTTATAATAACCATAATGATATTTGGGTTGTACTCAAATAGTATACAATTGTTGTGTATTTTATTTCCAAAAAATATTATTTATCTTTTGAATAACTCACAAATTTATAAAAATGGGAAATTGTGGAGATATATACAATTCTAAAATATAATGTGTATTATTGGGATTTGAAGAATACCTCAAATATATATAGTTATATTCAAACTTATTTGGTGATAGTGATTGGTTTTGGCATTGCTTATCATCCTCAAAAAGGGACATTCTTGGAGTAAAATTTAAAATCTAGTCGATATTTTCATAATTTTTTTGATAGAATTATAAAATTGTTGGGATTAATACCTCCCCCTAGTAGAGATCCCATATACCAAGAGTTTTCATTCTATAATTTAAATAGAACCATTTGAGGTTTTTGTATGGGTATTGATACATGAATCTAACATGTTTAAAAGTAGTTAGAGAGTAGAATCTGTTACCCCATTATATTTTCAAAGAATTTATGAATAAGGTTAAAACAATTTAGAGACATATTAAAGAGTCATAAATATTATAGAAGTCTGATGATGATAATCATTAACATCATATAAAACAATATAAATTTATCTCTTTTAAAAATGATATTTATTTTATAAAAATGATGTTCATGATAATAATTATATTATATAAATATAATACTCAACATTATACAAATTATATTACATATAAGTATCAAAATTATATTAACCTCCCAAAATGAACATATTGAGGAACTTTTCATAACAGTAGTCCATTTTGAGAAATAATATTAAATTGTATAAATTAGATTCTTTTTATTACAAGTAGACATATAGATCTATATTTATGGTTTTTGTCGTGTTATTTTATAGAACATATTATAACTATAAATATAAATATTACGTTTTGATTAAATTGACCAAACCAACTCAAGTAACAGATATAAGAAAAAAATAATAAATAAATAAATAACATATGATATTGAATAGACCATAGAAAATATAATATTAAATTGAAGGTTTATAAATAATATTTTTAATAAGAAAAATTTGATTATTCATTATGTTCTTAGAATTATTTGATTGAATCGTGACCAAAGGTGGGGGTTCTTAAAAATTTGTCTCATTGAAATATTATGTTAATTAAAAAGTGGTGTCATTTTTCTGTTGTATATATTTTCTATGGATTTAATTTATCATATATTTCATAAATTATAAGTGATTTAAAAATCTATATCATATTCTATATTCCAATTATTTTCAATTCAAATGATTTGGACATCGTGTTGATTTTGGGAAACTCAATTCTGATTCATTGATGTTTAATTGTTCTTCATGGACTTAATTATAATATTTTGGGAATATATCACTAATTTATATCACTATATGTAATGTTCTATTTTATATACGTATTCTTTTGTATGATGTAATAATCATTTTAAATAACCCTTTCTATATGATTTATGATATCCATATGGGTTTTAGATAACTTAATTTTTTATTATTTTTGTTAAAATGTAATTCCTTAAACATGCGTAATTCATGATTGAAAAAATCTTCAATTTCTTATTTATAATATATTTCCAATTTTAAATCATGAAAAAATTATTATTTCAATAGAAAAAAATTTCTTAAGGAATTAGTATATAATTATTATACATCACTTTTAATATAAAATCACATATTTTTAGAATAATATTCCGTTTCACTATCCTACCCATAATTTACCAAAAAACTGTCCTTTATTATTTTAAAATACAAATATGTGATAGAAAATGTTAAAAAAACTATTCTTCATTTCCTCATATCAGACATAGATTTTAATACCAATTATTATGATGTTTCCTTTAAACAATTAATATAAAAATATTAAATTAGTTTTCTATCCAATGAAAATCAGAATTTTAATCTTTTACTATATACTCTCCTTAGAAATATTTTATTTCTTTTTAAATATTTATATTCTAATAACAAATTTAAAAATAATATATTTGAAATAGAAATTCAATTCAAAATTTTAAAACCTTTATAAATTTTTCATAGATATATAACTAAATATTATTTATAAAAATAATATTTTTCAGGATGTTTTCACATCATCTATATATGAAATCTTTTGGTATTTTTAATTTCTACACTATAGAACATTCAATTTTAATTTATATTATCTCAAAAAATCACATCACCTTTTCTATAATGAATTATAGATGTGAAGGATAACTTCTTATTTTACGAAAACTATTAAAATGTTTTTCAAAAAAATGATTTTATTGTTTCACAGTAATTTTCATAGTTATATCTAATGGATTTATTTATTAAAAAACATTTTTTCCTAAGTAACCCTGGAAAAGTTAACATAAAATAATTTTTGGGGTTTTTTAAATTTTATTACAATAATTTATATTCTTAAATTAAATTATATTGATGCAATCATAAAAAATTATGAATATCATTTTTCTACCCATGGGTTTATTATCATATGTTGAGTTATTATTTTATTATTGAACATATATGTATGGATGGATGACATGTGGGGTCATATATCACCCAAAAAAATTGTTTATGATTTCATATCACATGAGATGATGAATTATTTCATAAACTATATTTAGGATCCATTACTCAAAATTTTATTACGAAAACCTGATACATGTTGCATTGTTCAAAATTTTGTTGTTTGAACATGATAAAATATTATTTTTTCCATTTTTTTGGGTGAATGGGTCACCCACGACCTACACACCTAGTATTGCGGATTAAATCACAAATATTGCATACTGGTTTTTATAAAAACCTATAACTATATGATCATTCAAAAATAATTATAAATTTAAATTGGAATTATATTTTTATATTTAGTGTTTTAGATAATTATTAGAAATATTTTACAAATATAAAAAATTATAATTATATAAAAAGGAGTATTTTCTCATTTCAAAATCCATAATAATACATCAATTTCTCTTTCAAATTCCCCACCTATGAACTTCTTCTAGAAACATCTTATATATTAATTTTTTTAATAACAAAGTAAAATTGTTAAAAAATAAATGCTTAGATCAAAAAATATGTAAGGTTAAAAATAAGTGATAATAATAAATGATTATATTTGATCATAAATGAGTATAATGGTATCATAATGATACAAAAGAAAATCAAAATGAAATAAACTTATTTTATAATCCATGGTGTAAGTCATGGAATAACGTATGATATGAAACAAAAATGTGTACAAACATGTGCCAATAACCATGAGTCATGACAGTATAACATATTAAATTGAATAAGTATATGACTGAGATATCATTCAACTATTTCATAAACATGGTCACAAGGAAATATTACATTCATGAGGTTCACTATTAATCCCCATGGCCATGTGAAACTAAATTTCACTCGTTAATTAATTTCTTATAAGATATAAATCATTAAACAATGCATTAGAGTGATATATATTACCCCACCCAATATTCATTTATACATATGGATGACACTTGAAAAATTAGCCACTCATCAAGGAATAAATAACCCATGAAAATTAAATGGGTTTTATAAAACATATCAATCCAAACAATTGACTTTGTATAAAATAAGATTGAATTAAAATGGGTTTCATATCCTCTTGTAATGGATGAAAATAATAAAATTCTTCGTAATTCAATCAATAATCATAGGATGATAAACCCACAAAAAATAATTTGGTACCATAAGATATTCGGTATCTCTCTATATAAATACCATTCCATCCAGATCATAAATAATTTAGTACGTCAAAATATTAAAATTTATTTATAAAATTAAAAATTACATCTATTTATGGTAATTTGTTTGAGGAAAATGAAATATGTTGTCTAATAGAGGTGATAGTTTCCACATAATAATGGTTCTGTTTTTTACATTTTATAAGCTAAGGGGGAAAGAGTAGATAATGTGTATACCATAAACATGGAAAATATATAGTTTTTAGGTTATATTTTTGTAATCATTTCATTATATTTAATATATTTTTAAAATAAAATATCAAATTAGGTAAAATATTAAAATGTGATAAAAATGTAATATGTTATGTTAAACATTGTCATGAAGTAAATATTGGTAATAGAATAATTTAGAATAAAATATGTGACTTGATTCTTAATTAAGTAAAATATAATTATATAGGAAGTAATAAAGGTATATTTTAAAGGGAAAAATAATTTCCTAGTGTGCATTGAATGTGTGAGAAGAGAAAACCTTTACCTTTTTTGATAATATCATTTTATAAATATTGAAACAAAATGTATAGAGTCACATCAATAAAATATAGATTTGAAATAAAAAATATACAATAATTTAGTATATGACTATATAAGGTAATGTTTCTATGAAAAACTAAATTATAAAAATATTTTTAACATATTTTTATCTCTTTACCCCTAGATTTATTATTTTTCTATTTTCCATTCTACCTATGTAAGTAATTTTTATCTATAGAATTTATCATTTGTTGCTAAATAAATTATTCCATATTACATAATATGAAAATTAAAATTAAAAATTTAAATTCTTTTTATTATATTCACTCTCTAAATGTATTAAAAATTAATTTTTATATAAAAAATATATATATATCAAAAATAATTTTTCATGAAAAGTAAATTAAATTAAATAATATAAAATATATGATTTTGAAGGAAATGTAAAATTTTAAAATTGATAATTTTACTTGTAATATATTTTTTCTTAGGAAATTTGATTCATAAATCTCTATGTAATACTTTTAAACTTATAATTTCATAAAAGAAATGAATTTGTAAAAATAGTATTTTACACTATTCGACTAAAAACACATGTTTCGTATGAATTCCAAAATTACACCACAAAAAAATATTCTTCATTCTATGTTAATAAATGATATTCATTTTATATAATTAAAAATCTTAAAAAATTTATATTTCCTTTAATAATGAAGATATAAAATATTTGGATAAACATATTTTATCGAAAAATATTTTTTTAATCATTTTGTGTTCAATATATTATTTCACATGTACATAATATTTTCATAATTTTGGTATAAAAATATTTAAAAGTGGTAAATTTAATTTATTATGATAACATATAATGTACTTTATAAATTCGGGTTTTTTAAATATATTTATTTTAATACCAAAATTTCATATATCAAATTCGATAAACATAATTTTTTTTAGAATATTAATTTTAAATTTAGTATTCAATTTTTAATGATATCATTTTTATATTTTAGATATAAGAAATATATATTGTATAATAATATCAATAATACTTACATGTTAAAAATAAATATATATTTTAAAATATTTTTATTTTGTTAGGAGTCATAATATTTTAAATTTACTACTAAACAATACAAAAATTTGATTACCTATTAGATGTATATTTAAAATTCATATTCTCGATAACCTTATTTCGAAAGATCATATTTATAACTTCTATATTTGATTACTATATATATATATATTAAATATTATATTCATTCCCCTTTTACATTGTATGGATGAGTTTTAATTTTATACCATAGATATCAAGTTATCCATTCATAGTGCTCTTCCATATTATAGGTTTTGATTGGATATGGTGATTCAAAAAGATGAAAATGGTTTGTTTAATTTTCTAGTAATTAATATTTTATTATTTAATATGTATTATACCCTTTTTATTTATGTCCTGGTTGATGTATTCAAACATGACTCTTAGTAATATGAGGTGTGTAATGTATAGTTGTATGTTTTATTAATGAAATTGACCTCTAATTAATTAATATTGTATTTTTAGTTTTTTCCAATCTTATATAACTAATTTTCTAATCAGTTTGTAATCCATTGAAATAAATATCATTTTTAATGACACGAGAACTTATAAAATAATTTTTTTTGTTCTGGAATTAAATAGTTAAATTCATTATAAATTTATAATGAAATAATTGTTATTTATAGAAAAAAATATGTACTAATAAAATATTATCCTAACCTCTAAAACCATTAATAAATTTTTTTTATCTTATACAGGAAAATTAGATATGTTTATATCATGTAATTAGTAAATAAATGTTCTGAAAATGATAAATTAAGTGTAGGTATTTTTTTCCCAAAATAAATGTTTATTTATAATTTATTAATTAATATAATGAATTAAAAGAAAATTTAACTTCTTAAAGTATATTTGTAAACTAATATTTTATTTTCTTATGATTATCGAATAATTTTATAATACCTTTTTTTATTTTTCAAAGTGACATAAAACCAGTTATAATTTTAAAATCAGTATTTTTTTATAAATGAGGATTTAAATTAAAAACTAATGTTCTCATATATAAAAAACTATTTTCCTAAAATTGAGTTAGTTTTTTTGAATTCTAAATATTTAAAAATTTATAGGGTTAATTATTATTCACTTTATGAAATAGTTGATTTTTTAGTGAATAGTACAATACAAAAATTTAGATATATATACATTATAAGAAAAATACACTATTCCTTGAATTACTGATGTAATCACTATAATCTATAATTCTCCTTCATTATTTAAATTTATTTACTGATAATTATATAACAATTTATACTCTTTAGCATAAATAATAGACTAATGAATAAAATAAAAAAAAACCACCTCTCCTCATCTATAAATACCACCCCACACCACCTCTTCTCCATACACCTCAAAAGCCTTGTAACGTACTTAATTTATACCAAAACCCTTTATCAAGTGACTTCCCCATGTCTACGACCTTATAGTCTCACCAAGAGGCCAAAACCAATGGACTTATGGGTGTTATCAAGGACAAGAAGCTAAAGGGGAGGCTTGAACATGTTTTAACTAAGACGAAACTCATGTAAAGGAATTTTTTAAAATCATTTTTCAAAATTCTGTTTTCAAAAAAGATAAAATAAATGATTTTATGATGCAATTAATAATTTTTTATGGTTATGTTTTGGGTCCTAATAATTTTTTATGATGAAGGGTGGGATCTATATCTCCCTCTAATGTATTGGGTATGTATATCATTAAGGATGACTATAGGATTACTCCAAGTGTAACTAAAATAGTTACACCATAAAGAATCCATAAGGTTTACATTGTAAGTTATCTGTGAGGGTTTCAAATAATATAGCATCCATGAGAGTTACAATATTTTGTAAGTAATTCTCCAATTTACCCTGAAGGTTTTATTTTTGTGCTCTATGTTTTATTAAAATCTCATGTTTTCACAATGTAAGTATATGATACATTAAGGGTGAGAAGTATAACATTGTGAAATTCATTTTGTATGTTTACAAGTATTCATGGACTAATATTTTATTTCATTCTTTTTATTTCCATTAGTGATATTTTTTTTATCATCCAATGTTTTTAAGTTTTTTACATTGTTTAAGGATGTGTAAGAAAAAAGAAAAAGCCATGTCAAATATTGTTATAATTTTCAAAAATATAATTAGTTTTTTATTAAAAACATATTATGAAAAAATGGATATTGATTTTGTAGTAACAAATTTCTATGCTTGTGGGTTTATATGTATGAATTATGTCATAATTTTCTAAAACTCTAAATTGAGATGATATTTGGGAATATAAAGATGTGAATTCTATAGAAATTTAGTAGATTTTGTAATGATTAAGGTTAGGACCTTATAATTGGGATCAGATCACAAATTAGATAACAATATGGTATAAGGTGATGTTAGTAGAGTTAAATAAATGATTTTTAACATACATTTATCTTGAAATTAAATTGAATTTGAAGATTTCCATGTTTCTTAATCTGTGATATATCTATTTAGAATGGTTTTTTGTAGAAAAAATATCGATGCTGGTGTAGGAAGGCACCGAGATTATGATATCTTTCTGAATCCACCACCAAGATTAGTTGGAATTGGAAACTATCTTTTTGTGATAGTAATAACTATGTTCACATAGGGTATAAATGTTTGTATCGTACATGTATGAAAACAACCTGAGCTACCACAATGTAACTTGACGATAGTGGAACATTTTATGAGGTAATACCCTTCTTCTTTCAGTCGATCTTCTGACTCGGTAGTGGAAGAAGTGTTTGTTATATCCATTTAAATGATATTTGATTTTATGGGGTATTAATATAATCTAATGTTTATTCTTTAAATATAATGTTTTGAAGATGAAGTCGACCAATGGTGTTCATTGGTCATGAATATTTGGGACAGTGATGAGATTGATGACTTGAAATGAGATTAATTAATGAATATTTACTTTGAGAAATATTTTCCTATGGTGGTTCAAGAATGGATTGAAATGATATTTCTTGAATTAAAAAAATTTAAAATGATTCAATGCTCATGTATGAAGAAAATTGCACCCTATTACAAATGTATTCTCCAATGCATATTTGATATATTAAATCTAAAATCAATTGGTTTTACTCAGTATTGAATCTTTGATATCGAATGGAATTAGATTCCATTGAATTAAAAAGATATAGGAAACTTTTTAAATGTGATAAGAGAGTTAAAATGATGTTTTATATTGATTACATGTACATTGAGATAAAAATAAAAAGAAAAGGTCCAAATGGAATGAAATCGATATGAATCAATCAAATAAATCTGAAAGAAACAATTTTTAGTTTCTAGTTTGTGGGATGTGTGGTAAAAAGAACTATCGGAATTAATTAACAATTATGATAGGTTTTTTGGATATTTTATGTTTGTACATATGTCCCGAGATTAAAATGAAATATAAAATTTTGATGGTATGTTTAATTCTGATAAAAAAATAAAGTGAATTAATTGTGGTGACATGGGGAATTATAAAAATACATGCCCAATGAAAGATATGAATGATGCAAAGAATCCATATTATTACTAGAAAGGTGGAGTGAGATTCTTTGTGATTATGTCATCATATATTTGTCCATCCAATGATGTTGCAATAGGTACATTGTTTTTTCACTAAAATATTTATAAATTTTTTAATATATGGTATACACATTAAATTATTTCTGAGAAATTACCTAATAAATAAAAATGTCACCCCAAGAAATATAACAGGAGTTTATGGTTAAAAAAACAAGGAAAAATATTATAGGAAAAAGGCATATGAGAATATACATCTTATTGTCTCTAGAAATATATTACCTTAAAAAAAATTCCATTAGTATAGTTTTATGTTATTTTATATATTTATTCTCATTATATTTATCATGATAACATCAATTGTAGAGCTAAAGAAGTTGTTTTGAAAAAGAGTTTTATTTTGTATAAATAAATCAACGCTTAAAAATCATAAAATTTAAGGTAGATGAGAACCTTTAAAAATATTGAAATGAAAGTTATCTAGATCATATGTTAGAAAACATGGGGACCATTATGATTAATGATGTGATAATTGTAAATGAATACTTAGATATTTTTTTATGAGTTTCATCGTGCAATACCTAATCGAGAAGTTGAATTTATGATTGACTAAGTCTGTGATGCTAAGATAATTTTAAAACCCCCCTTACTAAATGCCTCAAGTGGAACATATTGAATCGAAAAATAGGTTTCATGAGTTTCTTGATAAAGGCATCATTCATCCTCTCACTTCACCATGTGGTGATTTTATTTTTAGAAAATTTTAAAAGGGTTTCACAATACATTTCAGTGATTATAGATATTTTAATAATATTACTATTATGAATAATTATACACTACCTCATTTTAATGAATTTTTTGATTTACTTCTAGGAGCATAGTATTTTTTCAATATTAACCTATGATCCACGTACCATCATTTGAGGTTGAATTAGGATCATATTTCAAAAACATCGTTCTGAACAAGATATGGGAATTATGTGTTTGTTGTTATGTTAATTACATTGAAAAATATTCCTTACGTATTTATAGATATTATGAATAGAATATTAATTGAATATTTTTTATGTTTATTATTATTTTTATTAATGATATTTTGGTTTATTCAATGATTTATAAGAATCAAGAAAAACATATAACAATATTTCTTCAAACACATAAAGAAAATATGTTTTATAGGATATTTATAAAATGTTATTTCTAGTTGAAACAAATTTATTTTCATCAGAACATTGTAAATATAGATGTAATAATAGTCAGTCTCACATAAAATTTTTTTATTAATTTCCACGACCTAAAATGTTTATAGAGATTCATACTTTTCTAGAATTAGAATGTTATTACTAACAATTTAATATAATCATTGTACGAATATCTAGCTCGCTAACTAGGTTAACATAAAAAAAGTGGTTTAATTTATTTGGATAGAAGAATGTGATTTTTATTTTTATGAACTGAAGAGGACATTAGTAAATGCTTCAGTTTTCCATTGACTTCTATAAATGGGGAGTTTTTCATATACAATAATGCTTTATATAATTGACTATGTTATGTTCTGATATAGATTGATAATGTAATTTGTTATGTTATAAGGCATCTAAGGCCTCATGAATTAAATTATCTAGCATATGATTTCAAAATATCAACCGTGGGTTTCACGTTGAAAAATTAGAGGAATAATTCATATGCATCCAAGTGTGAAATATACATTGGGCTTAAAAGTATGAATTATATATTCCCTCAGTCATAAATGAACATAACGTAGAGAATATGGCCTAATAATATAACGGATTATAATTTTACAATAAATTACCATCCTAGAATAGAAAAATGTGGTGGATTCCTTGACATGAAAAAAATAATGCATCATTAAACATGTTACATTTGTTAAAAGATCAATTTTTTTATGATTAAATGAATTTTCCCTTGGATGTTATTATTGTAGGAAATTTCCCTATATTGTTTCAGGTCTTATTGGATTATTATCTACCATATAGTATTATAAAAGAATATAAGGATGTTAGTGTGTTAAAGAAAGGTAGACTTAGTGAAAAAGAGTATGTTTAAAAAATTTAATGTTGAAAAATATTTTTTTTTGAGATTTGGGAAGATATTATGTGGTTCATATTATTCAAAGTTGAAGAAAGAGTTGTTTATTGAAACTTTTAGTTATATATTTTCAGTTCATCCTAGAAGCATTATGATTTCTAGAAAAACATCAGGAGTATTATAGGTGGGATGGAATGAAAATAAATATTTATTATTTTGCAATGAAATGTTTGAAATGTTAAAATGTTAAAGAAGATATACAACTACCAAAGGAGAAGTATATGCCTTTTTCAGAGCCGTAGTGGAAATTATAAATTATATCAATTTATTTCATGGTGGGACTACCAAAAAACATCAAGTTAAAAATGTGATTTCGGTTATTTTTTTCAACTATCAAAATTTAAAAAAATTATTTATATTTCAGATATTATTTATATAGATTAACATTCATGAATGTACCTAAAAAAATTGCCATGATACCCTGAGTTCCTCTCTCTATCTCCATTTTATCAAACCATAATCCCATGTTCACTTCTATCTTTTGGAATGGAATTCAGATGTTTTTTGGAACTAAATTAAATTTTAATAAAACCATTCATCCCCAATTATATAGACAAATGGAGTGAATAATTTAATCCATGGAAGACATGTGATGTGTTCCTCAATGGATTACAATGGAAATTGGTATCAGTTTGTTTATTTAGTTTAGATTTCTTATAATAAATTTTCTACATTAAATATATAGATGGAACCTTTTGTGGAATTATATGGATAGCGGTGTCACATTATAGTATTTTTGGAAGATTTCAAGGAATGGAATTCGATGGTACTATAATTAGTAAAGGATGTGGATGAAAAAATAAATATGATCCAGAAACATATTATTATAGCACAAGGTAGATAGAAAAATATATATAGTTAGTAAGAGGAATGAATTTTCATTCAAGGTAGTTGATCAGGTTTTACAAAACATCTCTCTGTGGAAAAGTGTTATGCATTTTGGTAATAAAGGAAATATAAGGTCGTGGTTTATTGAATAATTTGAAATCCTAGAGAAATTTGGAGTTGTTTCTTACTATGTAACTTTGCCTATGATTTTATCTCAAGTACAAAATGATGTCATGTTTTTATTACAATAATGTCTGTGCCAGATTCATCACATATTTTTAGACCAGATGTGGTTCATGTAGAAGGGAACCTTTCTCATTAAGAATGTCGGTTCAGGTTCTTGATCATCAGGAGAAAGTATTGCGGTATAAAGTAATTCAAATTTGAATGTTTTATGGAGAAAAATTGTTATTAAATAATCAATATTATAATATAAAAAATTATATGGTAAATGAATTACCACTTTTTTAATAACAAAATAAAAATTTCGGGGAATCAATTTGATGATGTAGGGGAGAATGTAATGACCAAGGAACTTAAAAACTATTATTTTCAGTTTGGAATTAAATAGATTATTTCTTTATAAATTTATAATGAAATAAGTTATAATTATCGAAATTAATAAATCTTTACTAATAGAATATTAACATAACGTATGATATTAGAAATAATATTTATGTATCTTATAAGTGAGAATATGATATATTTTTGTCAATTAAAAAGAAAATAAATTTTTTGAAAATGAAAAATTAATTTTTCTTATTTTTGTGATAGATAAATGAAATTTTTTAATTTTAAAATTAATATAAATAATTAAAACATAATTTTTCTTCTTAAAATTTAAGCCTAAATTAATTTTTTGTTTTTTACAATTATGAGATAATTTTCTATGACCTTTTTTAATTTTTCAATGTACCATAAAATCAGTTATAATTTTAAAATCAATATGTTTTTGAATAAATGATGAGTTTAATTGAAATAAATAAATTTCTGATATTTCAAAATCTATTTTCATAAAATGGAGTTCATTTCTCAATTATTCATGTAAAATAATATTTTGGGTTAATTTTTGGGATTTTTCCAAAATAGTTGAATTTTTAATGAATAGTAAAATATGATAATATGCAGTATATATACATTATAAGTAAAATACACTATTCCTTGAATCATTTCTAATGTAATTACTATAATATCGAACTTAAATTCATTATTTTAATACATTTGGTGATAATTATATAACTATTCATTGTCTTGGGATGAAATTATTAACTAATGAAGAAAATAATCAAAACACACCCTTATCCTCCACTATATATACCAACCCCATCACCTTTTATCCTCATACCTCTAAATCCCATTTGGTAGTTTAATTTATTACCAATTCCCTTCCCAAGACTCTTCTCCAATTGTAAGACTTACTAGTATCACCAAAATTCCAAAACCATGTGCCTTAAGGAGGTTCTCAATGAGAAGAAGTTCAATATAGGTTCTCAATGAGGAGAAGTTTAATATGTGGTTTGAACATGGTTGAAGTAAGATAAACCTGAGGAAAGGATATTTTCTTTAAATATACACTTTTAAATTTTTATTTTTACAATATTCAAAATGAATGTCTTTTTTAAGAAATTAAACATTAATTGTGATTATATATTTGTTTTGGAGATTTTTTATTATGAAAGGAGGAACCTATATCTCCATCCAATGAATTGGGTATGTTTATGTTGGAGGTCACCTATATGGTTACTCCATGTGTGACTATGATGGTTACATTATAAGGTACCCAGGAGTGATAAATTTTAAGGTAGTCATGTGTGTTACATTATAAGATATCTATAAGGGTTACAAATCCTTTGGTAGTCGTTATGGATCAAATCTTATGTAAGTAATGCCCTAAGATACCCACATGGTTTTATTTATGTTCACAATGTCTTATAAAAATCCCATGTTTTCACAAAGTATAATATACATTAATGGTGAGAAGTATTTCTTTGTTAAAATGATTTCATATGTATATAAGTATTCATAGACTAATGGTTTCATTCTTTTGTTTTATATCCCTTACGGATATGTTTGTGCCCATCCCATGTTTAAATTGTTTTTTCAAAGTGATTACGGATTAGTAATAGAAAATAATAAGCTAGGATGAATATTTTGAATATTTTTGATGAAATGATTTCATTTTTTATCAAAAAAATATTATGTAATAAAAAGATACCGTGTTAGTAGAACTGTATTTGTATGATTGTGGGATGGCATGTTTGAATTATTTTCTAATTTTCCAGAACTCTAAACAAAAAAATCATTGGGAATATAAGGAAGTTAATTATAAAATAATTTCTATATTATGTAATGTTTAATGATGAGAACTTATATTTATAATTATAAACATGTTTTTTATAAAAACATATTTACTTCTTAAATACCTAGGTAGTTACATATGCCCCTCCCTAAAATAAATTGAGAACCTAAAATTTTAAATATCTTATTTCAACTTAAAAAACTAAGGAAATATAAATGATTGATTTTAAAAAGGATATAATTTCTAGATAGTTATCAACCCATAATCTTGGGAAATATATCAATTTCCTTGAAATATGATTATCCCAATATAGAGTTTGTTTCTTCCATCTATTTGAGGAATTATTCTATTATAATTTAGTATCAAGGCCCCAAATATATGGTTTTATTATAAGGTGTATTCTTATTCATCCTTAACATGACATAATGTCATTTTTTTAATAAGAACGTTCACATCCATCTTCTAACAAAAAAATCCTCTAGGCAAGAAAAAAATACATGTCAAAATTCAAATTAAATTTATCTAAACAATGGAAATATAATTTATAAAAAGTTCTTTACATGGACATAATCATTATGTACAATAATAATTACACTATATTTTAAATTAATAATTAGACATCTCATTATTAGGTGATTTTTTGATGTCCTAATCAAACATTGTATGTAAAAGGATTGGGTTTAACTATACATAAATAAAATTCTCACAGTTCATAACTATATGATTAGTTTTTATCACTTCATATCATATTCATGACTCACTCCCACAGTTTTTTTCATTTTAATTCCATTTCATGGATTTTTTATGTTCTTATCGTCTTTTTTACCACATGGATTACGTTATTATCTTATATATGTCCACATTTCACACACTTCATAAATAAAATTTTATTGGTACATTGGGGTGAAATATTTTTTCCGTACATAGTTTCCAAAAATATCATCACTTTTCCAAGGAAATTATTTTCTTTAACACCTCCTTTACAATAGATAAAACATCTTCAAATTCTTTTGATAAATTTTTAAAAGTTATTCTTCAACAATTTCTAAAATTTACAAAATTGAAAATTTGTTCCTTTATCATCATCATCACTAAATATGGTCACCCTGAGATTCCATCCTTCTATTAATTATTGTATTTTGTAATTAATATATGTTCATGTGATTAAATGAAATTATTGATAAATATTTTGGCATAATCACGCGATTCCCCAATCTAGTTAATACCACCTTAGGTTTATCATTCGTAAAATCTATGTATTGCCCATGTTATTCGTTGTTTTATTGACAAATTAGTTAATTTTCCATGACTAAAATCCAAAAGGAAATAATCATGATTTAGGAAAAATTAATAGAATTGTAGAATAATTATATTATATGAAAAATTCAACCTCATAATGACTTATAATCATCACACTAACATTTAGTTCAACCTATATCACCCTCCATTAAATATAGGATTCATTTTCTATGATTTTAATATATTATTTAACCTAATTTCTTATCACAACAAATTCTTCATAATTGAATGTTATGAAAATTTTATTAACTATCACTGTGTGTGTAAAACCATGTGTGTAGTTTGGCATCATTGTCTTAGACCAGGTGATGATTGAGTTAGTAACCAACTTTCTCTTTATAGCGTTAATACCCCTATGTAAATCAATGTGAGGGCCTTAATCCAATTTTAATATCAATATAGGGATTTTATTTCAAAATTGGATTTTCTCCAATGAATTTTATTCTTAATAATTAATCAAAAAAAATATTCAGTAAAACTAGCAAAAATATTTATATATACCTATACATCCATTATCAATATGAACTTATAAATATTTAATAAACATTAAAACTCTTAATATGTCATCAAAAAATATAATAACAACCTAAAATGTTTTCTAAACCATTATTTGATACCAACATAAGCACCACAACCCATACACACTATTGCCGAAAATGTTTTTTACGTCGGTTATTTTTCATTTTTACGTCGGTTTTTACCCAACGTTAATACAGACGACATTATAAATAACATTTTTTACATAAGTTATTTAAAAACTGATGTAAAAAACCTAACATCGTGGTGTTTATCACGTCGGTTAATTAATAATTAACATGAAAACCTGAGGGGGTAGGGTTTATAAAGTCGGTTATTATATAACCACCGTGATAAATCGGGGGGGGGGGGGTTTATCATATCGGGTATATAATAACCGACATTATAAATCCCACCCCATGGGTTATCACGTCGGTTAATAAATAACCGACATGATAAACCATTTCCCCAGACTTTTATCACGTCGGTTAGTAAATAACAGACCTGATAAGCCATGCCACAGGTGATTCTCACGCCGGTTATTAAAAAAACCGACGTGATAAACCCTTACCGATTTCTTTATCACGTCATTTATAAAATAACGGACGTGGAAGCCAAAACAAATTTAAAAAAATTGAATGCAGTCCTCTGCTCTCCCCTAGAATCAACCAGAAATCAAATCAAGAATTCGTACCACAAAAACAGACGGATACCAAACAAGAAATAAAAAAAATTTAAGCATTTACATTGATAGAATATAAAACTTACCGCACTTGACAGCCCCCACCCTCATGTATACCTCCTAGACAGCCCTCCCCCACCCCATTGGAGCCCCCACCACACCCCTGGACTACGCGCCGACCCCCTAGACAGCCCCAAACACCCCTCTACAACACCCCACCTTCCTGAAGAGCACCCCCTCACCCACTTGATAGCCCCCACCCCATTAGAGCCCCCACTAGACCCCAGGACTACCCCTGACCCCCTGGATAGCAGCAAACACCACTCGACAACCCCCCCCCCCCTCCCCACCCTCTTGAATAGCACCCCCTCACCCAACTTGACAACCCCCACCACATCCCTGGACTGCCCCCCTGACCCCTGTAGAGCTCCAAACACCCCGGGACAACCCACCCCCCCCCCACCCTCATGTATAGCCCCCACACCCTGGATAGCCCTCCCCCACCCTATTGAAGCCCCCACCACACCCCTAGACTGCCCCCACCCCCTAGACAACCCCAAACACCCCTCGACAACCCCCACCCAGTTGAACATCACCCCCTCACCCCACTTGATAGCCCCCACCCCATTAGAGCCCCCCCCCCCCCACACACACACCCTTGGACTGCCCCTCGACCCCCTGGACATCCCCAAACACCCCTCGACACCCCCCCCCCCCCCCGACCACCCTCTTGAACAGGACCCCCTCACCACCTCACCCCACTTGACAGCCCCCACCATACCCCTAGACTACCCCCTGACCCCTAGACAACTCCAAACACCCTAGGACAACCCCCCAACATCATGTATACCGCCCCACACCCTGGCCCGCCCTCCCACACTCCATTTGAGCCCCCAACACACCCCTAGACTTCCCCCTGACCCCCTGGACAACCCCAAACACCCCTCAACAACCACAAACCTCTTGAACATCACCCCCTTACTCCACATGACAGCCCCCACCCCAATGGACCCCCCACCACACCCCCGGACTGCCCCCGACCCCCTGGAAATCCCCAAACACCCCTCGACAACCCCACACCCTCCTGAAAAACACCTCCTCACCCCACTTGATATCCCCCACCACACCCATGGACTACCCCCCCCCCCCCCCCCCGACCCCCTGGACAGCTCTTAACACCCCAAGACAACCCCCCCCCCCCCCCACCCTCATTGATACCCCCCACACCATGGACAGCTCTCCCCCACCCCATTGGAGCCCCCACCATAGCCATGGACTGCCCCCCGACCCCCTGGACAGCCCCAAACACCCCTCGACAACCCCCACCCTCTTGAACAGCACCATTTCACCCCACTTGACAGCCCCCACCCCATTGGAGCCCCCAGCACACCGTGGACATCCCCCACTCCTCTAGACACCCCCCTGGACACCCCCGACCCTCTACACAACCACCACCCCCTGGACAGCCCCCCACCCCTCTATACAGCATCCCACCCCTCTTGGACACCACCCCCACCCCCTAAACCAATGGACACCCCACTAGACACCCCCAACCCTTTGGACATCACCCCCCCCTAGACAGCACCCCACCCCTCCAGACAGCACCCCCCACCCCTCCTGGACACCACCCCACCCCCGAACCCCTTGGAGAAACCCCTGGACACCCCAACCCTCTAAACGCCCCCCTCCCCCGGAAAAGCCCCCAAACCATTTGGACAGGCTCGACCCCCTTGGACACCCCCCACATCCACCCACCACCTTGGACACCCCTGGACACCCCCCAACCCTCTGGACAGCCCCCACCCCCGGACAACCCCCAAAACAATGATTTACATTTAAAAACTAGGCATGGTGAATAACTAAAAACACATGCATTTAAAATATACATCAGCATGAAATAGATGGAATTAAATATTATTAAATATGGATACTTAAATGATTGTATGATAATTAAAAAGAACCAATGACATTCAACTAGTCAAATGATCACAAGTTTTCTCAATAACTAATATCATAATGAGGTAATGGATAATTCTAGAAATCTTAAACATATTGTCAGGGCCTTGGCCAATGCCTCAAAAAATACTAGGGTAAGCCCTCAGTAGAACCCATTTTTTTTGGAATCATGAGACATTGCGATGCATCGAAGGGCCGTAGAGGTAAACAACCATTACATTATATGTCTAATAGATTGTCATATAAAAGAGGATAAACATAAGCAACAAAAACACATTAAATATCATTTCTAAATTCGTACATTTAATCAATAACCATTCTATGTAGTAATATAGGTGAATGAGATCATTAGTTGTCAATGACAACAAAAATTACCATCAATTTCGGGAATTCACGAAGCAAAAACAAACTAAATAGAATTAGTTGAGGCTTAAATGAATATTGCGAGCCCATATAATAGATCTAGGATGATAAATAAGATGATGATGGAAAAAAGAAGTAAGAGGGTTTGAAATGGAAGAATCTTACCTAGTTTAAACACAAAATTTCAAAACATAAATATAGACTATCTGAGAAAAAAAATGAATGAAATAAATTTGTGGATGTCTTACTTGAGTGTTGCGAGTTGAGATGATAGATCCGAGGAGAGTAAAGATGATAAACAATGAAGGTAAAATGAGTTTAACATGGTGATATTGATGAGCCAATTAGGGTTTACCGCTTGAGAGAGTCGACCCTCCAGAATGTCAATCGAAAAATCGTAAATGACAATCCACTGGGGTTGTTAATTTTTTAATTTTTTTATAACGTCGGTTATTTAATAAATGATGTTATAAACTATTTTTTTACATTTATATCATCATTTATTATAATATCTGGCATTATAAATGTATCAAATATGGCTTTTTTACATCGGTTAATTTATAACCAACGAAAAAAAATCCGCATGTTGGTTTTTTACGTCGGTTATAGAATAACCAACGAAAAAATACACCATAAATCAGAGTTTTTTAAGTCTTCTATTGTATAACTGACATAAAATAATTATGAGGGTTGCTTTGTTATGTCGGTTATCAAATAACCGACGTCAAAAAGGCCTCAAAAGCAACGTTTATTTTGTCGGTTATAAAATAACCAACCTCAAAACTCGTAGATATCTCGTTTTTTACGTCGGTTATCGAATAACCGATGTAAAAAAACCCCATGATTTGGTTTTTTACATCGGTTAATGTATAACCGATGTAAAAAACAAAAATGCGCGATTTGTAACGTTGGTTATTTTAATAACCGACATTAAAAATATACTTGCCGCATTTTTTACGTTTGTTGTTAAATAACCGACTTAAAAACCCACGTTTCATAGATTATCTTGTCGGTTATATATAACCGACGTTAAAAATGTCGATGTATATAACGTTTTATGCACTAGTGACACCTGGGTCTAGTTCCAAAATGATGTACATTTAAAAACATTCGATGATATATATACTTAAATTATAGATAATTTAATAATAATAAAACATTTTCGTTTGATGAATATTATTTATGTACACTATTTTAGAATTATCGGAAAAATATTTAATTAATCTAAACCATGTTCATTGTATGAAATTTAAATTTATCCAATTACGTAATCCCCAATAATTTTTCAACATATCGGAAAAATTCTCTATATATGACACCCTTATAGACACCTATTAAATATAAATTTCCTACATAACCTATAGAAATTGAAATATAAGATTGGGTGAGATCAAAATCTCCAAAATTTTAAGTGTAATCAATAAAAATTAATTATCACAAGGGAGTATAAGTCAAAAATATTGGTACAATAAGTACACTTAAAAAATTATTACCCAATTGATCATAGATCAAAAATCATTTCATAAGTTATGGTATAAAAAAATAAATGACTAAAATTTTCCTGGAAACATGTTTACATAGACATGATACATGGGAGAATATAATATTAATTAAAATATGTTTAGTATATTGAAATATTTCAACTTGGTAACACATAATTGAATAGGGAAACATTACTTTCATGATCCACCCCATCTATTCCCTTGATTATTATAAAATAATATGCACTCTATAATACATATAAAATTAAATATTAACCTTTATGTAATGAATTAGAGGTTGATATAGGTAACAACATTAAATTTATCTCTACTTATGTGTTTCACATGAAATATAAATCACTCATTACATCTCCAAGATCCAATGGAAATAATATAGGATTTATAATAAAAAGTATATGAAATAATAAATTTTTTATTAAGAATCGTAAGAAATAAAATTATTTTCATAACATTTTATAATGATTTATGATAATTGAATCATTCACAATTACATAAATAATCATAACATGATAAAACCATGAAATATAAATTGTAATCAAAATATATTCAATAATTTCAATGTAAATTACTTTCAATCAAAATAATAAATAATATAGTATTCACTTGGTATAGATAATGGGTATATTTATATGGAATTAATTTCCTTAATTAATTAATTGTTTATAATCATATTGAAAACCTTTTAATAAATCATATCAACAAATGCTTATCCCCATGGAAATTAATTTGAAGAACACTTATGGTTAGACACTGAAATGTTTTAATAAAGAAAAAATTAGTGAAAATTTATTCCTCAAAAAAAATAAATATTAAATTTTAAATCATAAAAAATAATTTGGACGGTATCATTTAAAAAATTTCATTGATAAAATATAATTTGTGAAAACATAATAATGTCATAAATGAATAAAAGTTTTTAGGAGTTTTAGAAAAATCCTAAATCAAATAAGATAACTTTCTCATCATTTGAATGAATTTTATGAGAAATATTTTTTAAAAATATGGGAAAAATGATTTATTTTTTAAAATATTAAAATATTTTGTTAATTTTTCATATGAAAAAGGTTTATAGAAATATTTTTTGACATATATAATGTTAAAAAGGTATTCCTTTCAATACTTGAAAAACATAACCATATATAAATCATTAAAAAGGTTTAATAAATCATTTTCATTATGATCAAGTAGCAGAAAATAACCCCAATATATTATTGAGGTATAAATAAGTAAACTTTAAAATGCATCCAATGAATATGGACATGTAGAAATAGAGTTTTCATATTGAGAATAAGAGAAGAGTCTAGTCTCAATAGACTTGTAGAAATTGTGTTTTAACACTATGAATAAGAGAAGGGTTCAGTCTCATTTACAAGGAAATCATCTGGTAAAATATGATTCATGTGGAAATTGAAATTTAAAGGGGATATACAAAACCATGTAAATTTCCAATGATCAGAAATATTGGTTTTATAAATAATGAAATTTTTTCATAAGTAATGTATTTCAAAAACATTTTTTATTTGAAAATAATATTTGAAATGAAACCCTTATGGTTTTAGTGACAATAAAATAAATAATAAATCTTTCAAAATTGATATGTATAGAATAAAAATAAAAATAAAATTGAATATGATATGGATCTACAAAACCCAATGTTTTTTTTTGAAATTATATTTATTACACTAATGAAATATTATTTTAAAGAATATTTTGGGTATAATAAAAAATATGTCTGAAGGGAATAAATATGAGATAAAAACATTTACCCTATTTTTTTATATAGTAATATACAATAGAATATCCTATATAACATCCATAAATATCTTAAAATCCCATTATGGAACATTATTCAAATAAATTAAATTGTATACACTAAATTTTTAATTGTTAACAGTATATATATTAGCTAATTATTATACATTCTTAGAATAGGGTGTGAGTGATCTTTATCATTTTAAAAAAGTTTAGTAATTGAGGGGTTGTTCTCATTTTTTCTAAAAACCATAATTTTTTCGAAATCATAAATTCAAATATATTTGAATTTTTTATTTTTTTATTATTTTATAATTTTATTCTATAGAAATTTTCATTATAATCCTTATTGATCAAATAAATTATGATTCTTTTTTACTTCACTTATTGATAAATGTGGTTTCATCATAAATAATTAGTTAAATTTTAATATTAACATTCTAGAAAAAGTGAAATTATACATTTATCTATTTAAATCATATAATATAAGAAATTAAATTCTAATAGTCATCAGTTAAATTAATTAATCACATCGTTCATATAAATGTATAAAAACCATGAAAATGAATTTACTATAATTAATGGGTGATTGGGAAATGATTTATTTATAATATATTTGTAACAAAAGATTAATGATCTCATTTAATTTTTAATATTGTCATATATAAATATTTTAAGGAATTATATAAATCAAATAACCTATATGATGTTATTACATAGTCAAAAGGAAAGCATTTTTTCTCTTAGTGCACTCTTTTGGATGGAAAAATTTCAAATAGTTGTTAATATATAATATTATTAAAAGTTATCCAAATTATATAAAAAATAAACATAAACATTTATAGAAAATAATATCTTTCCCTCAAACCCGATATTTCAACCATCCATGAAATATGAAAATAGAAGATAGAATACACCATTCTATAGAGGTGGTTGTCCACAAATACACATGGATGATGGATTTTTTTTGAACAAGGAAAATGATTAATTTTGTCTATCACATCAGAGTATAAATTTGGCCATTCAGATAACATGTACATATTAGATTTTATATTTGGATTATCAATGTATGGTGATTAGGGAGAATGAAGCATATTGTGTCATGAAGATTTTATTCAGAACTTATACAAGATTTATGTTATAATTTTATTATGTCAAGAGGGTAATGGTAGATAAGGTAGATCATATATAACTAAAAAACATTAATTATAATGTAAAAAATATATTTTAATTTAATAATTAGTAATATATGTTTATTGGAATTTTTAGTGAATTAAAATTATTAAAGACTCTGAAGAACTTAAATTGAGAATTAGAGTAATCCCTTGATGTATATGTTAGGGATGTTGGTATTTGTGGAATATATTTTAAACAGAAGAATGAGGGAGAAGATAAGGATTCTAGGGGTTGAAATTTTAATACAATATCAAAAAGAAATGAATTTTTTTTACCGATACTAAATGGGAGAAAAAAATGCTTATTAAATATGTTGTGAGAATGAATTTTTTAAAAAATTATTTCAATTTAAGATAAAGAGATCACATGAATCACATGTGATGTGAAAAATGAATAACAATAAAATGTATGATTGGATAATGTTTATTATCAATCAAACACTAAATTATAAAAAAAGTTTAAACACGTTTAAATCTCCCAAAACAAATATATCTTATTTTTGTATTTTTTTATATTACCTTGTTGACAAGTTTTACTTACCTAACACGTACTTTGTCTTTTAAATAATTTTGTTCATATTACATAATATGGACCTTCAAATTCTGAAATTTAATTTCGTTTTATTATATTTACATTATTAGAGTGATAAAACTATTTCACAAATAATAAATTTGTATTGTATTAACAAAAATTTTAATGAAATATTAACTTATATTTTAAAATATCAAATAAATGTTTTAAACCTAAAAATTATTTTTAAATTTATATTGAATATTTTAAAATAAATATTTGGATTATAATTTTTTTATAAATATCTAAGTGAAAATTAAATATAAATAATGTCAAACAATTTATCGTATTTTTCAAAACTGTGTTCTGTATTATTTTCCAAAAATTTAAATTTTTTCATGAAAATTTCAAAAAAATACTAATAAAAATTTTAAATTATTTTTTCTAAAAAATTTGTTGTTTTTATATAATTAATATTCTAAAAATATATTTTTATTTTTGTAATGAAAATAAAAAATATAATGATAAACATATTTTTTTGAAAATTATTATTTTTAAACATTATTTTAGATTAGCATTATTACATATACATTTCTTGAATAAATTAACATTTTTTAATTAAATTTTAACTGTGGAATATTAAATTCATTATGATTATATATATATATATAATACCTCATAAAAAAATTTATTATGAAATATTAATTTTTTAGTAAATATACATTAACAAAAAAACTAAAATATTTTTTTAATATTCTCTAATATAATATTACTAATTAATATATAATTAAATATTTATTTTAATTCTATAGTTAAATAATATTGTATTTCCATAAAAATATCTAACACATAATTATATGTTTAAAACAATTTAATTTTATATATTTATTTTTTAGAGAAATGTATTATTTATAATTTTCTACTAATTAATACACAACATTAGTTTACCAATTTGATGTATAACCAATAACCATATTCTCAATGACCATATTTAAAATGACCAGATTTTCAATCAAAATATTTATAATTGCTATATTTTTTTGAAATATATATATAATTAATAAATCATTTGTTAATTTAAATTTCACAGCACAAGGAATTTCAATAATATCATAATATAGAAAATTATGTATCCTTTCATATACCTATTAAAATTATAGGATATTTTTAAAATTGATGATCCGTATGGTTTTTGATGAAGGAGGTTATTCTTAATCATGATAATTTTATTATTTTTATGTATTTTCCCATATTAATTTAATCAATTTTAAATTATGTATTCATGTTTAGTGAATAATAATCCATTGTAAAAAATACTAAGTTATATGTTTATTTTTTGTAATGATCCCCTTAGAAATGAATAATTTATTATATATTTTATTCATATCTTGAATGTGTTATTTTATAATTTATTTGAAATAATTTAAACTAAATTTTTTTTATAATAATATAGTTGATAAGAATACCATGCTTCCAAAATTTCTTCCATGGTATTGTGAAATAGATGAAAGTCTCTTTTTGAAAATTTTATTATGTGAATATGATGTGGGAATCATGGTTCCCAAGATGTGTGTGTGAAATAGATGGAATGATATTTTTTTCATAGGTTTGTTCTGTGAAATCTATGTGGATAGATTCTTTTCAAATTTTGTTTTGTGAACATGATGCATATAACATAGTCTAAAATTTGTTTTATACACTTCCTACACTATATTTATAAATTATGTCATGTTTAAATGACCTTCCATATTATAATATTGCTATGATTTTGTCCCTTAGATTATATTTATATTTTTACACTTATTTACCATGGTGTATTTTTCATATGAGATAGAAAGTCTTTCTATTATAATATATAGAAAACTCTTTTTGTTCTATGTTCATTTTAATATGAAATTTCCCCTAATCACATTTTCTCATTTTCATAGGATCATACCCATGATTTATTGATTGTATGTTTTACCTTTATGAATGGTTGAGCACACCTTATTCAAATTTTCCCTTCCTCATGGTTTGAAGATGTATAAAACATATGAATATTTTAGGTGGAAATCAAGTTTCGTTCATTTATGGTGAAATTTTCACAAGTATCATAAATTATGTTTCTTATGTTTCTGATCTCCAAAGACACTAAACATAACATTCTTGGGTTTCTGTATTTATTTAAAATATGTTCAATTTTACAAATTTTGGTGATATTTTTATCTTTATTCTTCTCACTTTGTATCACATATAGTTTTTAATGAATATATTTTTATCAGTATACCATAATGTTTGATTCTAGTGTGTTTAAGATGGAATAATAGAAATGTTTATAAATTATTAAGGATTTTTGTATATATTGGAGATTATGATGAGAAGAAATTAGAAAAAACCTTTTATATAATTACAAGGTATTAGATTAATTGTAAGATAACATCCTGATATTTTAATGAAGTATTTAGCATGTGATTTTCATTTAAAATATATCCATTTATGGATATTTCTTAGTGGATGCATCAATAAAATATATAAAACGAGGATAAATACCTTTTAAAGTTATGGTTTATTTTCAATTCCATCATCACTCATAAAAAATGAGTGGTCATAAGTCTACAAACCGGGCTACACATTTTGGATGGATATTATTTGGTTTATAAACTTTTATTTATGAACCATAATGAAGGATTTTATATTATAAATATGGTACATTATAGTACATAATTTTAATATTACAGTATAAATACTATGATAAACAAAATAAGTTATAGGTTGATTAAATTATATTTTAGATTAAAAATATGTATCTTAGGTTGAAATTAAGGTGTCGTTTGAGAATACATATTATGATTGAGCTTTCATATTCTGATATTTATTTGATATTATCATCAAAAATTGAGTTTTATTATTTTTATAGAAACCGAATTATGAAAATTATTGTTTAAATGGTTTTTCTATATAGACTTACATAACAAAAAAATGGATAAATATTGGGTAAAAAATTATAAGATAAATGAAAATATTAATTCATTCTTATTATACAGAAAATGGTGTGTATCATAGTATCTATGATTTGATGATTTATATATAAACAAAAAAAAATATTATATTCATGTAAATATCATATAATCATTCATTGTTGAATGAAAAACAAAATAATGTGGAGATGATTTGATTTTGTGGGAGAATTTAACACCCCCGTATTTCAATATATGTAGTTTCATTAAATAAATTTAACATGATTCATAATTTCTTCCATTAATAAAATAAAAAACAAAATGTTTCTTGACATATTAGATGAATTTTACTAAGATAATTTAATTATTTTAAATTCAAAATTAACAAAAAATTCTCTAGTAAACCAGAAATAAAAAAAGGATTAAGAACACTTAATGTTTTAAAAAAATGATTTTTAAATAAAAATGTCTTTGTATATGAAAATTACTGTTTCATTTCATGGAAACATTTATAATTAATAATATATAAATCTTTTTAAAAAAGAATCATATTTTATTTCATCCTATAAATTTTTTCTTAGGGTGAATTTATTTGTCATTTTTAAAATAGTTGACTTTTTGTGAATAGTGAAACTACATTTTATATTAAACCAAAAAACATATGACTATATGTAGAACATAAAATCATATTATATATTTTTTAGTGCTTATTATTTTTATATATAGTAAATAAAGTATTTTATAAATATAATTTTGAATTTATAAAACACATGTTTAATATTTTGGAAACATATGTCATATTTTACCCTAAAAAATCCACCAGTCACATAAATTAAAATATTTGATTTCATCTAATATATAATTTATTATAAAAATTTAAATTTAATATTTTATATAAATTTATTAATATTATGTAATATATTAAAATTAATTTTTTTTATAAAAGTATTATTACTTAGATTAAATTTAATGCCCATAAAAATTGTGAAAGGGTTATTTTCAAAGATTTTTTTTAATATTGATTAATTTTTAAATAAAATTATATTTAAAATATTATATAATGAAATTAATATTATTTTTAAACATATATATAAATATATTTCAACTCATTCAATTGGTAATCAATACTAAAAAAATAAAAACTCTGGTTTTATATAGCAAATTATTTAATATAAAAGAAACTTTTCTAATATAATTGAATTAGATTATATGAAAAATTATTTAGGGCTAAAAAAATTGTTAGAATTGGTACATTATATATTTAATAAAATATAAACTACATAAATAAAAACTACTTAAAATTGTAAAAACTAGAAAGGTATAATATACAAATATAGTTGTAAATGAAATCAAACATGTCTAAAAATATCTTAAAATTAAAAATAAATGATTTATCAACCTTATATCACCCCACAATTCATTATTCACCAATATTAATCGTTTTACTATATAATAATAGAGTTTAATTATTAAGACAAATATGTTACAAACATTCCATTTTATTCATATAGAAAAAAAATATTGTTTCCAACACAATTATAAAACATTTAAAAATATTTATATCTACTAAAATTATACAATATACTATAATTAACCCTTTTTTCATGTAATAGGATCCTTTTAATTTGAATTATACCTATGGTTTATATCAATGGAGAACATCTAAAGAGAGATGTACTGATTTCAAGTGATCCCGCATTATTATGTGATTCGTCTCTTGGTAAAATATTATTTTTCCATTAAAGTATGATAACATTGGTGTTAATAATATTTCATAATGTGATTATACTAATAAATTATAAGTTATTTTCATTCCCCAGAACTATTTAGATAGGTATTGCATCTTCATGTGTATATGAAGACTACCACCTCAAAGAACGAAAATGTTTTAGTTTTTTCCATTACTGCATAACATGCATAATAATAAAAATTTATTTAATCATTAAAAAATTATATTAATTGCCAAATTAACATTTTATTGTAACAAAATTATATATTTATTATGATTTATATTTAATAAATTGTCATATTAAATTTGATTTCTCTAAGTGAACATATCGCGGCAAATTTATTAACAACCGTCCTTTTAGAGAAATATTTGTAAACTATATAAATTTCTTAATAATGGAATATTTCAATAAAAATTAACTAATTATGACAATTATGTTATTTTATAACACATTTTCCACATTTAATATACCAAAGAATTTATAATGAATCCCACTGAACCACCTCATGTAACAACCATAATGGAAAAATATTTAATACATAAATAGAATATTCTAATAATTAGACCTGATAAAATGATATATAGATGGGATTGGTTTTTATTATTTAATAAAACAAATATCACACTAAGTGAACATATAGACTGATTTAGTAAATTAGGTATACATTTTGACATCATAATTTTCTTTATAGATATATGGGGTGTATTCACCACCTTTTTAATTTAAGTAGTGTACATAATATTCATAGAATTATTTTTTATTATTTTTATAAATTATATGGTTATAAAAAATCTATATTTTTTTCTACATTATATTTATTTTTCATTCAAATGATTAGATCGATGTAAGGGTTTTTCGAATTTTAATTCTTGTTAATTGATTTATTATTGTTTCTATTGTACATATTTTATATTTATTAGGAAAATTATTCTATTTTATATGTGGAATGTTATATTTATTTTACCTTTATTTAAATATATACAATATAAACCCCTTTTAATATCTCCCTTTCTTCATGAATTATGATATTAATATTGGATTTGGTTATCTCAAATTTCCTTTCATTGAATGAAATTTTTATTCCTTGAGTTTCATTCATCTACATTTGGAAAATTATTCATTTTATTATTTTATATGATATATCTTCTATTATATGTAGTGAAATTAATATTTTAACCTCATTGATCTTTTATTTATGAATTTCCTTCTCATAGATGATTATTATTTTTATGAAAACAATGTCATCTATGTTATTAGTAGTTTTCCCTCTATTACAATGTTCATTATTTTGATAAACATTTTCCTTTTTTATTTTTGAAATTTATATTTTCTTTTACTCATGTGAATAAATTTATTCCCATTACCACCTTTTGAGGAAAAATTTTAATAAATCATTTTATGATGTCGGATTTAAATAATGTTATATCAAAATCATAAATTGGTTTATTATCATTTAGAAATTAAAAATTTATCTTCCACTCCATATTCTATTTATAAATCAGTTTTTTTCATTTCAATTTTCTACATTGTATTATTAATTTTAATTAAATTTTTCAAAAAAGTAAATTCTCTTTTTTTGAAAAAATTATGTATTTTTTAGGGATCATTTATTTTGGATTCATTTAAAATGTACAATTTTTCAATATTTGTTAACATCATAATAATGAAAAATAGTTTTCATATTATGGATCATCAATTAAAATTTATTTTTAAAATTATAATATCTAAAAATTGATCAATTCAACATTTTGAGAATAAATATTAAATGTGATACATAAATTTATCTTTTATGAGAACTTTTAAAATGATTCATAAATACACTTATTATTTCCCATCTATTTTCTAATAATCAGAAAAGGATGTATTTGGAAGTATATTTTTAAAATAATCGCCATTTAAATGTTCTTATAATATACTTGTTTGGGGTTGAATAAATTTTTTAATTGACATAATAAATTCTTGATGTATAATTTAGTAATACGAACAATTAACATTATAAACCCATTTTTCATTTATTGTGTTCATTATTATGTGATGGATAATGATATTCAATTAGAACTCATATATATGGATTAATTAACGGTGGAGTCTTATTTCACCCATTAATATAATATTTAAGATTTCATATCCAATTATATGATTAAATATAATGAGAATATGAAGCTAGAATATTTATTCACAAATGTGTTTTGTGAACATGATATCGGTTGCTTTGTCCACATATTTTCATTTAGAACATGATGCAAGTAGGTTATTTCATATGTTTATTGTATAAATGAGATTCTTGTTTCTTTGTTAAAATTTTGTTAAATAAATTTGATTTTGGTATCGTTGATTGTGAATTTTTCTTGTGAATGTGATACAAGTAGGTTTTTAAAAACTTTTTTCATGTGCATGAGATACAATTATTATTTTTTATATGTTATTATATAAATGTGAGGAATGTATCTTCATTAAATATTTTTCTACTGATTTTAATTTTTTTCATAATTCCTTATTAATCTATGATTCAAAGGATTTTATATTTATAAATTCCACTTAATATATCCATTGGATAATGTTTAAACTCTAAAAATATTTTACCATTGTATATGTTTGGTCATGTGGGGATACACGTCCTTAAATCATGCCATGTAGAAAACTCTAATTGTTACATGTTCTTGATAATAAGATATTTTTGCCCTGATTATGTTTTTTCATAGGCATATAATTTATCCCTTGATGACATATTGGTAAGGTTTACAATACTAATTTTTTGATCTCACATATTACTTATATTTATAACCCCCATGTTCTAAAGACGTTTTAAACTTATGAGAATTAAATTAGGGTGTCTAGTGTGGTTTGATTGTGGAATCATTTTCACAATTTTTATAAAATATTATTCCTATATAGCTTGTCATATAAAAAATAAGCCATTCATTATTGGGTTTTTCTATTTATTTTGTATATGTATTGTTTAAATTATAGAATATTTTTTAATATATATGTGTTTGTATTTTGTCATAACTATATTATAATGATTTATTTAACAAGTGTTTCATTATTACCAGACACTATAGTCAAGATCTTGGGATTCTCAAGCTTAATGGGTGGATGTTACACTCATTTTTCACTTGGATAAAACCCCTTTTATATAGGACCCAGAACTATGGTATAATTGATATGATTATTTTCATGTGGATCCTATCATGAAATCCTTTGTAGATTTAATTATGGAGGAATCCTATAATAATAAAAATTTACCATGGTAAAAATATCATATATAGGGGGAGTACGCAAGATGAAAATGGAAACCATAACTCGTTAATTTATTATTAATGTTCCATTGTATTCACCACAACATATTTCATAGTGTAACATGCTGAAAAATAGATTATAAAAATATTGATGAACGAATAAAGTAGATTTTTCAGCATACCTGGGGACCTTGGCATAAGGATCAAACTTGAGACACTCTAGCACCACTTCCCTAAATTTAACAACAATACTCACAACTACTATATCTTTCAAATCTATCTTATGAGAACCACATATGATACAACTCCTCTAGGACTAAATAAACATGGTCCCACCTATCTGGCAATATGTTGAGTGTGCCACACAAATCTATCACATATCCTATTTGATGGTGACTTTAATTATGTCATAAAAATAATATATATGTGAGTAAAAAATATGATTTACCTGTTCAAACATGATTATATTCATATAAATTTGAGTAATGAGGAAAAATAAGAATCTTTATTAATAAATGAAAGAAAAAAGTCTCATTTCCCACAATATAGTATGATAGTACAAAATATATTTAATGATGGAAAATTAAAAATACAGTAAATTGATAGTAGTTTAATCCTAACATCAATAAAGAATATTTTTTAAGAATGAATCCTATAGATACTAATCCTATCTCTATTCCTACAATAATAATATACCACTATATACCCAGTCCACTGAGACCTCGATTATAAAACAAGTTTTCAGTATAATAAATGACATTTACATGAAGATTACATGCAGTGTTTATTGTAAGCATACCCCATAAGACACCCCAAAATAAATAATAACTAAATCCCAAAAATAGAGTCATCTTAATAATTTCATCCAAAATAGGAAATAAAGAATAATATATATATATAAACATATATTTACATAAATGTAGAAATTTCATCAAATAAGGACTTAGACATCACATGTAGTAAATAATATTCTTTTAAAAGATTTGAATGACATACCACCAATGGAGGTCCCCAAAAACTCATAGTAAATCCAATACAAAGATACACAACTAAATTTTAGACACAACAAATAATGTTATTCTACTCCAAGGTAGAGTATTACATTATAGGTATAGGTAGATATTAACTGCACAATAGTTCAAATCAAAAATTGATTATTGATCCCTTAACCCCATGTGGATAACATCCTTCTTTATACTATCTCAAATTTGAGGATCACATTTTATATATGTTGGTGATGGTGAATGTATATGTGACCATACCAGGGGAAAAGGTAAAGATTATCACAATCCCAATCCTCTTGAGGGATACAATACTCCATACTCAATGATCCCAAAGAAAAGTGATCACCAAAATAGAGTCATGGGTTAGGATACATGTATAATGACCCGAAAATTCCATGTATTTTTTTAATTATTTGGATATTTTACGAGTCTAAAAAAATTGACGTCGTGTTGTTCCCAGGCCTGGAGTTCCTAGAATGAATTTATGAACTCTATTTTTAGGTACGTCCAGCAAATGTGTGAGCGGGTTTTTGTAACTTTTGAACCGGTGTTCGGAATTGAAATCCTAGGAAACCATTGAGATGGAATCGCCAATATTCACTTAAGGAGAATATCACTTTTACCCTATTAGGTCAAAGAAAGAAGTTATCTTTTCTATTTTTCATGGAATAAGAAAAATAAAATAGCTAACATATTTGTTTTGAAACCTCTCTTTATGAATTATGAAGGTGAGGACCACCCGAGTTGGAAAACATCCCATTCCGGATTCATGGTTGTGGGGACCACCCGAACCCCTCTTAATGTGGTAAAACCATTCAACTCTCCATGGTTAATTATTCCAAATTCAATTAATTAATTATGCCATCTTTAAATAATTCATAAACTTATTTTTTTAATAGGTTTTCTCCTCATTTCCTGGTTAGGGAATCATTGGAAAAGGTGAGAGTTGGGGGAAATTTTGAGAAACATTTAATCCAAATGAAGAAGGCCCTATTTATTAAAGACCATACTTTGGAGACAAGTACATGGATGATGCAGGAGCCCAAATTTGGAAGCATTTTGCGGAAGAGACAATCTTTTCCACCCTCATCCCCTTAACCGGATTCATCTTGCGACACCTAAAATGAGAAATCAAGGAAGTGATTGTTGTTTTGTTTACCGCTTACCTTGTTCTTATTTTTCTTCATGATTCAAGAACAACTATGCCACTTGATTCCACTCAAACGTGTAGGGTGCGGGAAAAACTAACATGGACCGACCTCTCCACAATATTTGAGAAATTTTGGGGCTCTTGAATCGATGGAGATGTCCCCAGATGAGTGTGGAAGTTATCAGAATGAATAGCGGGCCACCGGGGCATGCCCGGTGGCCCGAGGAATATCTTCAGCAACCCGTGTCAGCGACCGACACTTGTGGGACTTGGGTGTGGCGGCCAGCACTCCAGAAAGCTGGCACATGGCCGGCCGTGCAAAGGGGGCGGCAGCACATCACTACACCGCCAGGCATGCAGGAGCTGCGCGAACCAGGCGGTGGCATGCGACCGCACTGCCGACCGTGCAAGAGACACAGCACGAGGTCGCAGTGGCTAAAGAGGGAGATCATATCGATGTCATCTACCAGTGGTAGTGCAAAGCACGACTGAACCATAGAGGAGGGCTGGTCGTCTTTCCAACTGGGGGGCCAAGAGGGACCTACGGTCCCACGTGCCATCTGTCGGTGCCACGTGGCACTGATCGGTCGGCTACCCAACCCGAATGGCCCATCTATTTGGGTCACCCAAGGGGTGAATCCCCCTTGGGTGGGAGTTAGGGCGGACCCTACCCTGTGGCCACCAGCTTCGGGCCAGCGGGCCACCCAGTGCAGGCCACACCACGGGCTGCCTAGCAGGGGACACCTAGTGGGCCACCCATCACAGGCTGCCCAAAAGGATTGGCCACACCGATTGGCCGGACAAGACCAGGTTCGGTCCAGGATAGGTCGGGCGAGGTCGGTCTGACCAGGTCGGACCAGACCCGGACCAGCTTCAATCCCTTTTCACACTGTCGGCTATAACATGAACTATGGGTGTCCTTTTGATAAACTGTCTACGGTTCTAGAAACCGTGGATCAAGGTGGTCTGTTTGGTATACCCAGTAGAGTTTTAGATAATGTTGGGATATGGCCAGGTTGGATCTAACATGATTCAAACTAGGTCTTCATGACTAAAAGGCCAATAACTTACTTACCAGCATCTGATTGATGCACTGTCTGTTGTGTTGAGACCCCTTTTATTTGGTGTTCCATTTGGTAAGCTTCTTAGTGGGACTTCATGGAAGTTTGAGCTTAAACATGTGTCTTGGGGAGAAAATCCTCCGGGAATCAAGCGAGATTAGTGCGGGAACCCTATGTCTGGCTGTAAAATGAGAAAGGGATCCTATGTGGTTATGTGACTTGGGATCCAATGTGGTTCTGTGCTTTGGGATCCAACGTGGGTATGCGTTCTGGTATCCCAGTTGGATCCACTCTAAGAATCCACATGATAATACTCTATGATCCTACATGGGACAACTATACTAGGATTTTATGTGGGTATTATGGTTTAGGAACCTACATGGGTCTGCCTCTTAACAGAGTAAGATGATTTATTAGTTACATCTAATAATTATTACATTTGTACCTAAGTTATACCTAATGTGAGATATGTCTTTACCTTTGTTGTGATACCATTTTGGTATTCTTCTATGTGGTGTAACTTTGTGGTACTTACATTTGTGGTGACACCTAAGTGGTATTATACTATGTTGTGTTACCTTTGTGGTACCTACCCTTGTGGTGTTACCTTCATGGTATTTCATCATTCACGGGATAGTTGAGATTTGGGCTTTGAGTTGGGCCTTGTGTTTCATCATGATTTAGATGGGTTTAGTCAACAACTTAGGTATTTGTATGGGCATATACATAAGTAGGGTTGTCAGTTGTTTTCATGACTTATTGTTATTCTTTTTTGAATTTTGTGACACCTTAGAGGGTCTCAGGGTCCCTACTGAGTATAATTTCACTCACCCTTGCACAGGCTAAGCCTGCACCTTGATGTGTATGGTGTAGCTGATAGAAAGTGCTAGATGAGGATGAGTGTACTTGGACTGGTGGTAGCATGAAGGTGGATACTAGACGTGACGTACTGCAGAGACGACAATTCCAGAGAAATACATACACTTTAAGTAGGATCCTTGGAGGGTGTTTACATGAGCTATTTTTAGTTCTGTACTTTTCAGTTTACTTGTACTTTTTAGTTGGGCTTGTATTATGGAAACTTTTTATTTCCGTACACACCCTGTTTACTATATAGTTTTACTTTTTTCTTCTATCCTGCATTGTGCATAGTTGTGTGAGTTTACAGATTATAAAGGCAACGTCTTCCCAGTTTTAGAGAATAAGACTTTTGGTGCTTATCATCATCCCCTGGCCTTTTGAAGGTGGGCTTGGGGTAGTAACGATGCAGACCCCGAGGGGTGGGTCATGAAAAATTGGTATCTGAGGAGTCATTTCTACCGATGAACATTGGACTCTGAATATTTAATGTAAATAGTATTAATTGTTATGAGTGTGTTTATCAGTTTAGGGAATCCAATGTTGGTGGGGTGCCCAACATATCCATACACCAAGACCCTAACTTCGGATATCTGACTCACTGCATGAAAAAACTGATTGTGTGTGTGTTTTGAAAAGATTTTTTTGTTTTCTCTTTGAGTCAGCTAACCATTAAAACATATTGACTCTGGCACACCTGTTTCTTTTAAGGATGCCATCACACAGATAGCCAGCAAGGGTGTAATGACCAAAAGTTTTTCAATGGAAATTCCCTTCTTATAATTATGTCTTTAAATCACATAAAAATATAGCATAATGAACTACTAAATTCTAATTGACCTTTAAACATAGTTTTGTCACTTCAATGTTTTGAATTTTGAGAATCTGACATTCACGATTGTCTTCATGATGATTTTTGGAGTCTGATAAAACAGAAATAATTTTTGGGGAATAGAAATCTACCCTTATTAATTTTTAATATGACCCTTATGATATTAATTCATCCAAAATAAGGGTAACGTTACCCATGAATAATTAAATAAAATTTAAACATCATTGAAAGTGAAAATTTTACCTTAGTAAACGTTTTTGTATTTTGAAAGTCATAAATAAATAATTATAATTAATTAATTAATTTAAATGAAAATGAATTTTTCTTAAAATGTGTTCATTAATTATAGAATCAATGTCTTATAGTTTTTAAATAATTTTATAAGACCCTACATAATTTTTGAAAGCACTATTAAATCAGTTTTAGTTTTAAAAACTGTTTTTTATATAAATTATGATTTTTTTTACATATTAAATTAATAATATTTATAAAATTATTTTAGAAATATGGACTTCATTTTTTTATTTTATATGTCGAAAAATGGTAGGGTTAAATTTTGGGGATTTTTCTGAGATACATGAATTTTTGATGAATACTGAAATACAATAATTTTCAAAATAAGCTTAATAAGATAATTATATAGTCATATGTGATGTTTTGCAGATGTAATCCAACATAGTTCAGGATCACATGATAAAATTACTATTATTGGTCATTGATGACACACTATTCCTTGTATTAGGGGAAATTAATAAACTAATGAATTTTATATTAAGGAAACCCCTCTCCCCTCCACTATAAACCCCACCCTTCACATGCTCATTTCCTCACACCTCTCAATCTCCAAGCCTTCTATAAACTCTGAACAAACATCCTCTATAACCCCTCTTACATGTTCAAGAGTTTTTGGTCTCATCAAAAGACTAATCCTAGCTTCTTTAAGAAGGATCTCAATAGGAAGATTTAAGAGATAATTTCCCTCCCCCTTCTCCTTTAATTTCCATTCAAGTTCAATTCATTTCTTGATATCTCCCCATCTATCTTCATCCTAATGGTATTTTAACTCTGGTATTATAATTTTAATGTAATTTTATAATAAAAATAGAATATTATATCATCCAACCCCCTTTTCCCCTTCCCATTATTTTTTTAAGGATAACGTAGCTCATGAGTTGTTAATTTATCACATTCAAGAATGACGAGTTTTCATCTTCTATATCAACATTCAAATCTGGTCATGAAACCTTTTTAATGGTTTACCTAGAACATGTTATATGTATTTTCTTATATTTAATGTTTTGGAACTAACTTATGACCATATTTCAAGTGATAAAATAAAAGAAGTTCATTATGATCGAAAAATCTCTCAAATTAAACCAAACAATCATCATTTAATTATTATCTAAAGATACATCCACATGGATCTATTACAACTAATTATAAGATCATTAAAACTCTAGTAATAACATTAATAACATGAAATATCAGTTTTGTATGTTTACCCATGTTCGACCAGAACTTCAATTTAAGAATACAAGTGAACCACTCAAGAAAACAATTAAAACAAACATTCTTAAACAATGTTTTTAAGATCTACAACTCATCCAGAGGCACATAAAATCACTTAATAAAACAATAATGGAAAATATTAATGTACATAGGGTTCTGGATTTCTAATTAATGAATATAATTTCATTATATAGGACATTAATGAGAAGTAATCCTTCAAATACAAGGTATGGGGAAATTCTCGAACCCAAATTTTGTCTTTTGGGTTCTCCCTCTTTTACTCCATTTTTTATATGGTTACTCCTAAAAAATATTTTTTCCATTATTATCTTTTCTTTTCTGTGATATTCATGTTTACCACAATTATTTATATCATGAAAATTTTTTTCCAAAATTAATCTTCATTCAAGAACACACCTTTTACTTCTCATTCAATATTTAGGGTTCTTGTATTAGGTATATTATTCCCTCTTTCTATTGGGAAGCCAAAGTTGATGAATGTGTTCATATGAGATGTAACCCATTCCATTACATGGGTTATTTATGTTCAATTTTGATATATTTTCCATGTGGCAAGAATGATAATGATAATATTATGATGTGATGGGTGCTCCGAGAATTATATAGAACAATATGAATGTTTGAACGCGAGGGGTGAACCTGGAATTATACAGCACTCATATGCATTGGGTAAAGTGATTAATCACCTAATTAAATGTGAAATGATGGTTGAAAAAGATGTTATCTTGAATCAATGTATGTCTGGTAGTTAACCACTAAGACATGATGTTTCATTTTTATGCATTGCCACATTTCAAGTCTTATGTTTATGCTTCCTCTCAAATTAATGATGTTTTTCCCATGTTATGATTATTCTCACCCCAAGATATATTGTTCTTATCTATCCTCATACTGGGAATCTTGATCACCTCTTTTGATATATATCCTCTGGTGTCTATATGTACTAAGGAGAGAAAAAGTGCCAATAAGAAGCTAGAGAAGAAGAAATTAGATAAATGTGTATGATTGATGTTGTAATTGTTATGTATGGTCCTAGTTTACCCAAGACACTAAACCTTTGGATCCTCTATGTGTAATAAAATTATTTTGTTTATCTTTAAAATGATTTTGTAGTAATGTATTAAAAGGATGAGTCACTATAGTTGGTATCAGAGGAAAGGTTTAGATAATTTGTGAATAAGGATTAATGAACCCTAGAGAAAACCTCTAGCATGAAACTATATAAAAATATGCACACATGAATCTCTACATATGGATCCCATATGTTATGCTTTTAGTATAAATTTTCCAAATAAAGAAGTTATTTATTCATGAATTGTTGACTTATGTTTTGTTCTAACCATTTTTATTTTAGAAAACGGTGGGAACCAGGAGAAATCATGCCAACAACTTGTGAGATGGATAATGCAACGATTGCCTGAACGACATCCCCAATTATTTGGTATTTGGATTTCATAACTTTATGGCAATGCTTACCCAATAATCTCAGGTTATGAACAATAACCAAAATAATTGGGAACACCCTCCTTCACCAAAGAGGGAGAAGCTGGATATCGAATGTTTTATGTGTCAATGACCACCAACATTTAATGGATCTTATGATCCACGAGCTGCGGAACAGTGAGTCAAATTCATGGAGAATATATTTTCTATTATACACTGTTCTGAGATGGGGAAGGTGAACTTATCTGTTTATCATCTCGATGGAGAAGCTAATAAATGGTGCGATTTGATTAAGAGCACCATTCCAAGGGAGGAAATTGACGAGATGGAATGGGAAGACATTAAGATTATGTTTCATAAAAATTATTTTACAATAAGTCTTGACCAAAAAGATGGAGATAGAATTCATAGACCTCAACCGAAAAGAGGGATAATCTGTCACATCCTATGAAGTGAATTTCACAAGGATTTAAATGTACTGTTCGGGTTTTGTTATCAACAATGATAGAAAAATTGATAGATTCTTTAGTGGATTAAAACCACACCTTCAAAAGGCTCTTTCAATTTGAGACGTTGGGTGTTATGAAGAAGATGTTCGATGTGATCTCAAAGTGGAGATGGAGTATTGAGTATGGTCCCATGACTATGGTAACAAGAAACAAAAGATATAGTTTCATGCTGGGGGATCAAATGATAAAGCTAGGATGAAAACTCAATGATCCACATGCAAAAAATGTCGAATGTTGCACCATGGGAACTGCCTCACTGGGACGGGAAAATGATTCTTGTGTGGGAATGAAGAACATCATACTCAAGAGTGTCAAAAATACACGAAAAGGTAGGAGAATGTATCTGATTAATGGAGAGAACCACTCAAGGTTCAATGTTACAACTGTAGGGAGCTAGGGCACTATGCAAACTAGTGCACTAAACCTCTAGTTATTGAGGGTAATTAGCGTCAACAGCCACTAAATCCAAAGGAACAAGGGAAGGATTATTCCATAACTATTGTAGAAGTGGAGCAATAGAATGAATTCGTACAAGGTAAACTTCCTATTAACTCGTGAATGTAAGAAGACTTAATTGATTCTGGTTCGATGCATTCCTTTATATCTTGCATGTTTTCTAGAACTATAGAATCGAATCCCCGAAACCTTAAAGTAGATATATATGTAAAAACACCAAGTGGTGTAATCACTAAAACGTAAGTGTTTGACTCTTCTTCTGTTGGAATATGTGGGAAGATTCTTCTAGATAATCTGGTAATACTTTCCTTGGTGTAATTTGACGCTATAATGGGAATGGATTGGATCTCGTTATATAGAGCAAATATCAACTATCGGGAAAACAAAATATCTTTTCATATTCTAAACCATCCCATGCTCCTCTAAAAATTCAATAATGATATTGAATCTCCATTTGAAAAATATTTCAATGGATTGGGTGTTGATTCCCTATGAAGAATCATACCTTTCCCAAATTTTTCAGTCGAAGGAAAGTTCCAACCTTGAATAAATGCCCATCGTGAGGGAATACAACATTGTATTTCCGATAGAGTTACTCGGAATAACCCAGGATTGTGAGGTATAGTTCTCAATTGAACTCACACCCGAAGCTACTATTATCTCAACATGTACGCATATGATGGATCCTATCTAGTTAGAGGAGTTAAAGAAGCAGTTGCAAGAGAATTAGGACAAAGGGTTCAAACTCCCTAGTACATCACCTTGGGGTGCACCAGTGCTATTTGTGAAGAAGAAGGATGGAAAAATTTGGCTGCGTATCGATTATCAGGAACTCAACAAGATCACAATAAATAACAAGTATTATATCCCTAGGATTGATGACTTTTTCAATCAGTTAAGAGGATCTCAATACTTCTCAAAGGAGGATCTTTATTCTATATATCATCAGGTAAAGGTGAAGAAGGAAGATATTCAGATGACTGCCTTCTGTACAAGTTATGGTCAATATGAGTTTTTTTTATGCCCTTAGGACATAATAATTCCCCTAAAATCTTCATGGATTTTATTAATAGAGTCTTTAGACATTACCTCGAAAAATATGTGGTAGTGTTTATCGATGATATTCTCATCTACTCCAAGAGAAAGGAGGAACATGAAGAAAATCTAAGACTTGTGTTGGGGACATTAAGAAAAGAGAAGTTGTACGCCATGTTTAGAAAGTCTTAATTTTAGATTAAGCATGTCACATTCTTGGGACATGTGATCACAAGTGAGGTAATTTCTATGGATACATAAAAAACAAAGGCAATTTAGGAATGGCCCATGCCCTCTAGTGTCACAAAAGTCCGTAGTTTTCTTGGATTAGATGGGTACTACCGATGTTTTGTGATAAAATTTTCATTATTTTCTAGCTCTCTAATTAAGTTAACAGGGAAAGGGGTAATGTTTTTCTAGATGGAAGAATATGAGGGAATCTTAAAGGAGCTAAAGAGAAGGCTGATCACTTCACCTATACTCACACTACCGAAAATTGGAGAATTTTTTGCGATATACAGTGATGCTTCAAAGAATGTCCTGGGTATTCTAATCATGAAAATTGATAATTTGATAGCCTATGCCTCACTATAGTTGAAGATCCATGAGTAGAACTACCCGACACATGATCTAGAGCTGGAAGCCATGGTTTTTTCCATGAAAATATGGCAGCACTACCTATATGGTAAGAAGTGTGACATATACACCGACCACAAGTGCCTTAATTATATATTCACACAAAAGGATATCAACATGAATCAAAGGAGATGGTTAGATCTAATCAAGGATTATGATTTCTCTATTCACTATCATCCTGTAAAGGCGAACATGGTAGCTAATGCACTAAGAAGAAAAGAACCGGCTACTCTATCAGTGTTGTGGGTTGAGAAAGACCCTATCTTCTTAGATATAAAAAGAATGGTTTTAGAAATCATAAGGGCATGGGATACATCCTACCATTCTCAAATTATTGTGCAACCATTCATCCATGAAAATATTAATGAAGTACAAATGGATGATGTGTAGATACAAAAGAGGGAGAATTTTGTAAAGGAAGGGAAGTTGCAGGACATCCATATCGATGATGAAGGTCTGATTCAGTTTGGAATGTGGATTTTTGTGCCTTCATCACCCGAAATAAAGAAGGAGATATTGGACAATGCACATAGATCAAAATTCCCTATCCATCATGGGTGTACCAAGATGTATCGTGATCTCCAATAACACTTCTGGGGGGATAACATGAAGAATTAGATAGCCTAATATATATCAAGGATCTTGGTATGTCCGCAAGATAAAGTTGAGAGAAAAAATTCCAATGGTATGATGCATCCATTTCCTATACCCATCTGTAAATGAAAAATGTTACTATGAACTTTGTAATGGGTCTCCCAAATACATCAAAGGTAAATAATGCGATATGGGTTTTGGTTGACCGACTCACCAAGAGTGCCCATTTTATCACTATTCTGGAAGATCAATCGCTTGAACAACATGAAAATATATATTTGAAGGATGTGGTGAGACTGCATGGAGTTCCACTCTTGATATAATTTAACCATGATCCATGGTTCACCTATAAATTTTGGAGAAGTCTTCAACATGCATTGAGTGCTGAATGAAATTTCATCACAGCATATCACCCCCAGACTGATGCCCAGTCTGAAAGGACTATTAAGACGCTTGAAGATATGCTAAGAGAATACTCTCTAGAATTCATTGGTGGAGAAGTTCAACATATCCCATTGGTTGAGTTATCATACAACATTAGATACCAATCGAGTATTCAGATGGCTCCATATGATGCTCTATATGGAAAGAAATGTAGAACTCCAACCTGTTATGATGATGTTGGAGAAGGAATGCTACTTGGATCTGATCTTGTATAAGAGATGACAGAGACAGTTCAAGTCATCTTGAAACACATCAAAGCTGATCAGAGTCATAAAAAGATCTATTCTGAAAACCGTCAAAGGGACTTGGAGTTCGACGTTGGAGATAATGTCTTTTTTTGAATATCTCCATGGAAGAGAGTCATGTAATTTGGGAATAATGGGAAGATAATCCCAAGATACATTGCCCCCTTTGAGATCCTTAACCACATAGGAGTCATGGCCTATTGAATTTCACTTCCACCAAATATGGATCAAGTTCAAGATGTGTTTCACATATCACTCTTGAGGAAATACATATCGAAGCCCTCACATGTACTAAACTCAGAGGTGGTACAGCTGGAAGATGATCTCTCTTATGAGGAGCATCTAGTAGAGATTATGGATCGGAGAGATATGAGTCTACGAAAGAAGAAAACTCATCTTGTTAAAGTGTTGTGGAGGAACCACAAGTTTGAGGAACCAACATGGGAAGCAGAGGAGGTGATGAAGGAGAAGTCCCCTCACATGTTTGTGTAATGTGAAATATCAGGGGAGAAATTTCATAAGGAGGGAAGAATGTAACGACCAAATATTTTTCAATGGAAATTACCTTCATATAATTATTTCATAAAATCACATAAAAACACAGCATAATGAACTACTAAATTCTAAGTGACCATTAAACATAATTTTTTCAAATCTATGATTTGAATTTTGAGAATCTGATATACACGGTTGTGTTCAAGATGATTTTTAGAGTCTGGTAAAACAAAAATAATTTTTGGTGAATAGTTACCTACCCTTTTTAATAATAACATACCCTTATGAATATTAATATGACTCTTATGAATAATAAATCATCCAAAATAATAGTAACCTTACCCATGAATAGTTAAATAAAATTTAGACATCTTAGAAAGTGACCATTTGACCTTAGTAAATGTTTTATTATTTTATAAGTCCTAATTAATTAATTATAATTAATTAATTTAAAATAAAATGTATTTATCTTAAAATGATTTAATTAATTATAAAATTAATTTCATATAGTTTTTAGATAATTTTATAACACCCTACATAATTTGTGAAAGCACTATAAAATCAGTTTTATTTTTGAAAACGGTTTCTTTAAGTAAATTATGATTTGAAATAAATATTAAATTAATAATAATTATAAAATTATTTTTGAAAAATGGAATTCTTTTTTGGATTCTACGTGTTGGAAAATGGTAGGGGTAAATATTTGGGATTTTTACGAGATACTTGAATTTTTTATTAATAGTGAAATACCACAATTTACAAAATAAGATAAAAATATAATTATAGATCCATGTGTGCTATTCTTATGATGTAAGACAAATTAGTTCTGGATAACATGATAAAATTAATAGTACTGGTCATTGAAATCTCACTATTCCTTGTCTTAGGGTAAATTAAAAATCTAATGAATTTTAAATTAAGGAAATCCCTCTCCCCTCCACTATAAAACCCACCCTTCACACCCTCATTTACATACAACTCTCAAGCTCCAAGGAATCCCTAACCCCTACCCAAAATGACTCCCTATCCCCTATCCCACATTCAAGAGTTTCTGGTCACATCAAAATACCAAGAATAGCTTCCTTATGGAGGATCTAAAGAGGTTGATTTTAGAGGTAATTTCTCTCCCTCTTCTCCTTTAATTTCCTTTCAGGTTCAAGATAATTTCTTGATATCTACCCATATATCATCATCTAAATGGTATTGTTAATCCAGTATTATACATGTACTAGAATTTTATGATGCAAATGAGATATTATATCATCTAACCCCCTTTTCCTCTTCCTTTTATTTTTTTAAGGAGAACGTTGTTCTTGAGTTGTTAATTTATCACCTTCAAGAATGATGAGTTTTCTTCTTCCATTTCTACCTTCAGATATGGTAATAAAACAATTTTTGTGGTTGAAACCGAACATGTTATATGAATTATCTTCAATTTAATGTTCTGTAACTAACGTATGACTATATTTATAGTGATAAAAACAATTTCTTTATGATAGAAAAATCGCTCAAATTAACCCAAACAATCATCATTTAATTATTATCAAATGATATGTCCACATTATTCTAATATAATTCATTATAAGATCATAGAAAATCCTGTAATATCATTGATAACATGAGATATCTGTTCTGGATGTTTACCCATGTTATAGCCAAACATTTATTTAAGAATACATGTGAACCACTCAAAAAACCATAAAAACAGACATTCCCAAACATTTTTTTTAAAATATATAACTCATACAAAGGCACATAAAATCTCTTAATAAAACCATTATGAACCAAATTAATGTAAAAATGGTTCTGGATGTCTAATAAATGAATATAATGTCGTTATACAAGTCATTAATTAGAAGTAATCATTCAGATATAAGGTAAGGGGAAATTCTCAAACCCAAATTTCGTCCTTCGAGTTCTCCCTCTTTCACACCATTTTTCAAATGGTTACTCCTAAAAAATAATTTCTTCATCATTTTCTTTCCTTTTTTGAGATATAAATGGTTACCACTATTGTGTATGTCAAACAAAATGTTTTCCAATAGAACTCTTCTTTCAAGAGCACACCTTTTACTTCTCATTCAAGATTTACGGTTCTTGTATCAAGTATGTTATTCCCTCTTTCTTTTGGGAACCTAATTTTTATGAATGTGTTGTTATGAGTTGTAACCCATTCCATTATATGGTTTATTTATGATCACATTTCATATATGTTCCATGTGTCAAGAATGATACTGATAATATTATGATGTGACAGGTGCGCCCGGATTTTTATAGCGCAATATGAATGTTTGAACGTGACGGGTGCACCCGGAATTATACAGTGATCATATGCAGTCGGTAATGTGATAAATCTCATGAGTAAATTTGAAATTATTTGTGAACATTGTTTTATCTTGGTTCACAAGTATGTGTGGTAGTTAACCACTAAGACATGATGTTTCATTTTTATGCATTGCCACATTTCAAGTCTTATATTTATGCTTCCTCTCATATTCATGATATTATTCCCATTTAATGATTATGCACACCCCATGATATATTGATATTATATATCCTCTTACTGGGCTTATAGCTCACCCCTTTTGATGTGTATCCTTATGTGTCTACATGTACTAAGGAGAAGAAAAGTGCCAATAAGAATCTAGAGAAGAAGAAATTAGATAAATGTTTCTGATTGATGTTATAATTGTTATGTGTTGTCCTATTTCACCCATGACTCTAAACCATTGGATCCTCTACGTGTAATACTATTATGTTTTTTATCATTAAAATGATGTAATATTCATGTATGAAAAGGCGGGGTCTCTATATAGGGTTCCTGGAAGAGTACACAATAACATCCCATTGAGCAATGAGGCCTTGGTGGAGAGACCTTTATCAGTAGAGGAACCATCGAATGCACCAGATGTACCATTACCCATTGGGAACTCGATTCCCCCAGCCCTAGTAGAGGAGAGTGAAACCCACTTGAGCACGTTTCATGAGTTACTTCACTAGAGGCATCCAGGTTCAGGGGTGAGACGGACTCATAGGCGGCTGAGGATTTGTTGGAGTCTATTGTAAGAGTCTTCTGACTAGTAGGGACACCAGCTGATCTCATGGTGATCCTTACCATCAGTCTTCTACATGAAGCAGTAGGTAGATGGTGGATCCTGACTCACCAAGTTCCCGACGGGGTGACACTTCACTGGAAGACATTGAGAACCTATTTCAGGTAGATTTTGTCCCAGCGACCCATCGCGTCGTGAGATTATAGGAGCTTCTTCATCTACCGTAAAGAAGCATGACTGTGGATCAATACACAGAGCGGTTCACTAACCTCTCAAACTACTCCACTAATATGGTGCGAGACCCATTATTTAGGGCCCAGAAAATCAAGTATGGACTTAGGAAGAAGATCAGGGCTTTGATGATTTCTCTCAGTGTCCAAAAGCAGGAAGGGGTGTTAAAGAGATCCCTCTTATTGGAGAGTTTTCTGGATAAGTAGTCACCAACTGCATGAACCACCACTGGGGATCACATAGAGAAGTCTTCTGCAGTTGGCAGTAGATGGATGTTACAGTGGTCCAAGAGGACCTGACCTACAGGTGGACAACCTCAGGATTTAGGGTCGGTTATACGAGGCAGCCGAGACAGAGCCAGTAATGCGAGGATCATGCAGTGTTATGCCTATGTTAGGAAGGGTCACATGGATGGTGACTTCCTACCCCACCATATGGATGATTATAAAGTGGTCTAAGTACTTCCCAGGAAGATATAGAGTTTTGACTTAGGAGGTACACGGGGGAAGGCATTCATGGAAGAGAAGTTGGCTATGCAGCTAGAGGTGGGCGACGATTCGTGGTGTTACGAACACCAACACCAGATGGTCCATCCCGACCATAGTGAGAAGGTGGAAATGGGAAAGCTCAACTCTAGGAAGCTGAGGTATATGACCACGGCTCTCTAGAGATGATACGAGGTACGATCTGTGTCTACTCCACCTTAGCTACAGTACCTATAGACACAGGTTCTAGTCATTCTTTAATTCCCAGGGACCTTGTTCGGAGCTCGAAGGTTCACTTATACCAATTGGACCGATCCTTATGACTAGAGACTCATACAGGAGAGGATTTGATGAATACACATGGGTGCCGACAGTGTGACCTTACTCTAGGAGGCAATAGAATCGGTAGGGATCTTTTAGAAGCAGTGTCGAGGCCTTAAGACGTAATCATGGGTAGGGATTGGTTATCTACAGTCCGTGCCTAGATCAACTGCATTATGTGAAAAGTCCAGAGTATCCATGAGGATTTGACTAGGTTTTACTTCAATGGCAAGAATGGAGACTTTGTAGTAGAGGATATACTTACCCAGAGGAGAGTGCAGCCGATCTCTCATATGTTGGCTAGCCTTACGATCAAAGAGGTTGATGTGGAGAGTCTGAGCTATCCTATATTGGTGGACCAGTACGAAGATGTCCTCCCTGATGATGTTCCAAATCTAACTCATCATAGGTAGGTGGACATTTACATTGATTTTTACCCATTGATGGTATCGATATCTACACCGGCATTTCTGATGGATCCCAGGAAACTTCATGAGCTTCGGGTACAGCTGGAAGACTTACAGAAGAAAGGATCCATCCGGCCCAGTGATTCTCCTTAGGCTGAATTGATTTTGTTTGTCCAGAAGGCGGATGAGGTCTCGAGACGTTGTGTTGACTATCGGTGCCTGAACAAAGATACTGTGAAGAACAAGTACCCACTTCTGAGCATTGACGGCCTCTTTGATCTGTTGAAGGGAAGATGGTTATTCTCAAAGAAATACCTCATATCAGGCTATCACCAGCTCAGAGAACGAGATGAGGATGTGCATAAGGCGGCTTTCAAATTTTGGTTTGGCCACTATGAGTTCATGGTTATTCCATTCGGTGTGACCAATGAACCAGTAGTGTTAATCAGACTCATGAACCGGATATTTCAGCCATATATTGATCTCTTTATGGTGGTTTTCATTGATGACATTCTAATATTCTCGGCTATTAAGGAGGAGAATGTATATCATTTGAAGATAGTTATGGACACATTATAAGGGCCCCATATTTTTGTTAATCTCTTGAAGTGCCAGTTCTAGATCCGAGAAGTTCACTTTCAGGGACATGTTATCTCAAAGGCTGGAGTTGTAGTGGATCTAGTGAATATTGAGGCGGTACATGATTGGGATCCACCTAGTAGTGTGACAAAGGTATGGAGTTTCCTAGATATGGTAGGTGGCTGAGGCATAGGCGGGCTATTTCTCCCATATTGAGGGTTTCGTAGGAGGGAGTTGGGTATTAAGTCTACTGCGACGCATCAGAGACCAGGATCAGATGTTTCCTAATGCAGGATCGAGCAGTCATCACGTATAGTTCTCAACAGATGAGACAACAAGAGTAGAACTATGCTACTCATGAACTTCAGTTAGAATCAGTGGTCTTTTCATTGAATATGTGGAAACACTTTCTGATGGGAGTGTGTTTTACGGTCTACTATGATCACTAGAGTCTCAGGTATATCTTCTCCTAGAAGGACCTGATCCTAAGATAGTGACGTTTCCAAGAGTTACTCTAGGACTATGACTTTCATATATTCTATACTCCTATGAAGTGGAATGATGTAATAGATGCAATTAGATAGATATCTAGTATAAAACTGCTAAGTGAGGCGATGGTGTAGCTGGCCACTTTGCTAATATCCTTTGTGGATCGAGATAGAGCATCTTTTCTTCTGTCTCTTACAATCAATCCCTCACTCATTCATTGAGTCAGGGAGGCATAGTATAGGGACACTGACTACAAGGCTTAACATGCTTATATATCCACATGACAGAAACCCGATGGATTTCTTAATGGTGGGGACCACGACATCCTTTTCATAGGACGCACCATGGTGCTAGTGTCACATAGGGAGAAAGTATTGAATAAGTTCTACACATCCTCTATAATGGTATATCCATGAGTGGAAAATAAGTACCATGACATCTGACAACAACACTTGTTTCTTGGAATGAAGTAAGCAGTAGCAGAGTTTGTCTCTCGGTGCCCCACTTTTCAGCAAATAAAGGCAGATCCCCATGTACCAGAAGGTTTAGTTCATCCTTTTGAGATCCTAGAGTGTACGTGGGAATGGATATCCATGGACTTCATGAAAATACTTTCACATACATCCAAATGTCATGATTCTATCTTGGTGATCTTTGATTGACTCACCATGTCGTCCCACTCCCTAATGATTAGAGAGCACGGTTCAGTATATTTCTCTGGATGCATCTATGTATAAGAAGATTGTGCAGATACAAGGAGTACCCTCAATGATTATCTCTGATCATGACGCACTTTTCACTTCCCGGCTATGAAAGTGGATGCAGGAGGCTTTCGGGATGCAACTTCGTTTGAGGACGAACTTCCATCCTTATATGGGTGGCTAGACTAAATGAACTGCTTAGACCATTTAGAACATGCTGTGTGATTTCATCCTTGACTTGGGTCGTAGATGGTAATATCACTTTCCCTTGGTGGAGTTTTCATATAATAATAGTTATCACTCCACCATTAGAATGGCACCATTTAAGGATCTGTACAGCTGACCTTGCAAATCACCTTTGTGTTGGACTGACCCAAGGGAGTCAACACTTGTGGGACTAGAGATGGTATGGGCTACCATGGAGAAGGTAGAGATCATCCAAAAAAGATGAATAATTTATAGAGTAGGCATTAGAATTATGCCGAAAGTATATGGAGACCTCTGGAGTTCGATGATGGTGACCACATCTTTCTATGGGGCTCACCCCGACGTGGACTGTGTAGATTAGGCCAGGATGGAATGTTATCTCCAAGGTTCATCAGACACTTTATGTTCCTCAATGGATTTGGTGAGGTGGATTATCGCTTATCTCTTACACCTCAGTTGCACTGGGTGCATGACGTTTTCCACGTATCCCAGCTGAGGATATATGTGTATGACCCTTCACACCTCATTGATTGGGGTGAGCTTGATATCGATGATGGGATGACATTTTTTGAGGTTCCATTTGAGATTGAGTATCGACACGAGATAATACTTCATGGGAAATTGATACCTTTGTTGCATGTATGCTGGCAGCACAGGAACCTCAAGGAGGGCACATGGGAGTAAGAGGGTCAGATTCGTGCTCTGTACCCCCACATGTTTTTCTAGTTTTTTTGATGTGGCTTTCAAGGAAGCAAATCATTGAGTTCAGGAGAATGTAATGACCGAAAAATTCCATGAATTGTTTTTAATTATATGAAAATTTTACGAGTCTATGAAAATTGATAGCACGTGATTCTGTGGCCTGGACTTCCTGGAATGAATTTTTGAACATTATTTTCCAATATGTTTAGTAAACGTGTGAGCTTGTTTTGTAACAATTGAACCGGTTCTTGGAATTGAAATTTGAGGACACCATTGAGCTCGCAGCACTGGTATTCACTTAAAGAGACCTTCACTTTGACCGCAGTAGGTCGAAAGAGGATTTATATTTTCTTTTTTTATTGTGGAAGAATAAAAATAAAATAATTATCATTTTATTTTTCGTTTGAAGTCTCTCTTTTTGAATTATGAAGGTGGGGACCACCTAAGCTGGAAAAACTCCCCTTGTGAATTCATGGTAGTGGGGACCGCCCGAACCCCTCTTAATGTGGGAAAACCTTTCAAATCACCATGGATAATTGTGCCAATATCAATTATTTAATTGTACCAAATTTAATTAATTGGTAGACTAATTTTTTTTAATAGGTTGGATCCTCATTTACTGGTTGGGGAATCATTGTAAAATGTGAGAGTTCGGAGGATATTGGAGAAACATTTCCTCCAAACAAAGAACGCCCTCTCCAAATAAGATCATACTTCATAAACCAGAATAAGGACGATGCATGAGCCTGATTTCAGAAGGGTGTTATGGAAGCGACTATTGTTGGAACCTTCATCGCCTTCATCAAATTCATCTCACGACACCTCCAACGAGAAATATATGTAGGGATTTTTATTTTTTTTACCCATTACCATATTCTAGTCATTCTTCATGATTCAAGAACAACTATGCAGCTTGCTAACATTCTAACGTAGAGGGTGTGTACCAAACGAACACGGTTGGACCTCCCCGGAACCTTTGATATTTATTATGGTCTTCAATCGATGGTGACATCTCGAGACAAGTTTCAGAGCCTTTATAATGATGAACGGGCCATCGGGGCACGCTCGGTGCATGAGGAACATTACCGAAAACTCGTGCTGGTGACCGGCACCGCTACGACTTGGGAGCGTCTGCCGGCACTACAGCCAGCCATGATGACATCAGTGGTGCGAACATGACACTAGAGAAGGTCCACGACCCATCAAAAGTGGAAAAGTAAGGGCGGTGCTTGGACACGCGATGGGTTGGTGGTGCGCGACCGTGCCGCCGGGCATGCAGGAGCAGCGGCTTGAGGCTGTGACAACAAAGGAGGGCGGACTACTCACTACTAGCCACTGGTGGTGGCATGGTGTGTGACCATACCACAGAAGAGGGCTTGCCGTCCGGTCAAATGAGGAGCCGAGTAGGACCCGGGGTCCCCCATGCCGGTGGGCGACCCACCAAGCCACTCAATGTGGTCCCCACCGCAGGCCGCCCAAAGGGGGCCTCCAAGCGGGGTGCGCCATTCCGGCGGGTCGGGCCAGTGGGCTGGGCCAAACATAGTAGGTCAGGCCAAACCCAGGTCGGCCTAGGACATGTCGGGCCAGGTCAGCCGGACTGGGTCAGACTGGACCCGGACCAGCTTCGACCACTTTTCAATATTTTAGATATAACCTGACCTACGAGCATCCATTTGATAAACCGTCTACAGCACTGGAAACCCTATATTGATATGGTCTATTTGGTATATCCCAATTGAGTTTTAGATAATTTTGCGGTATGTCAAGGTTGGATCAAAAATAAATCCAACCGGACCCTCGGGACTAAAATGCCAATAACATACAGACCGAGCGTCTGATTGACACATCGTCAATTGCATTGAGATCCCATTTATGTGGCAGTCCATTGGGATGCGTTTTTGTGGGACATCATGGCAGTTGGTGTATCGACCAGTGGCCTGAAGAGTGGACCCTTTTGGAATGAAGCGATTTTGGTGAAGGAACAATGTATCTAGCTGTAACATGATAAAGGGATCCTATGTGGGTATGTTATTTGGCATCCTATGTGGTATATTATTTGGGATCCTACGTGGGTCTGTGTTCCAGTATACCACTTGGATCTCCTCTACGAATCCATGTGGGTCTACTCTAGGATCCTACGTGGGTCTGGTCTACTGAGATCTTACGTGGGTATGATGGTTTAGGATCCTACGTGGGACATCCTCTTAACAGAGTAAGATGATTCAGTGATAACATCTAATCAACTTTACTTCTGTATCTATGTTATACCTGATGTGATCTTAGTCCTTACATTTGTGATGATACCTTTGTGGTATAATTCTATGTGTCATACCTTTGTGGTACATACCTTCGTGGTGATATCTAAGTGGTATTTTTCTTTGTGGCATTACCTTTACGGTACTTACCCTTGTGGTGTTACCTTCATGGTATTCATTCCATCGTGGGACAATAAAGATTTTGGATTTGATTTGGGCCTTCTGTTTCTTCATGATTGAGAGGGTTTTACTCGACAACTTAGGTATATGTATGTGTATATACCAAAGTATGGTTGTCAGCTGTTTTCATGCATTTTGGTTTAGTCTTTGGGGATTTTGTGATACCTTCGAGGGTCTCTGTAGAGACCCAAAGCTTGACTTACATTGACATTACATTACTTTTTCGGAATACTTAGTACATAACAAAAACACACACGCAAGGACCGTAATAGTTTAGTGTCTTTGGAAACTCGGAATATAATCTTCTAATAATGGTGAAAGATCTTAAACATCACCCATGAAGATCTTCCTTTTTTATACCTAAAACATTTCTTTATATCCTGGGTAAAATAAAACATAATAAGGTGAGCTTAAATGCTCAGTAAGGGTAAACAAAAGAAATATCAATCACATCATATTCATAAGAACATAACATTTTGGAAATCATAACCTGCAAAAGAGATCATAATATCCTAACATGGGATAAATCATAGTAGTGAAATGTAATCCCAATAATCATAACATAAAACATGAAACTTTTTGGCATACACACATAATCATAGAGAATCATTTCTTATTAGTCAAGACTCATTTCCATGACTATCTTAGTGGAAAAAGTCCCTTTCTGAGCCGAGTTCACTCCTCGTTTCAGTCCTGTTTTACTGAACCGGTATAACCTACCATTCCAGCCATGTCTATATCATGAGATATAAAATCATTACCCAATGTATTGGAGGGAGATATAGGTCCCACCCATCTCATAATGATACCATTCTTATTGTGCCACAAAATCATAAATCATACATCATTGCATAACCCATGTAATAAAAATGGGAATCTTAAACATCATGACATCATAAAACAATTCATATAAGATAAAAAAATTCATTAAAATATTTCCATCACAACATAATCAAGTAAATGTAATAATAGGGATAGAAACAGAACCCTATATTATATTATATGGAAAATAATTTTGATAAAACACTAAAACTCCATTCTTGATGAAAATATTCTTTCTACTTCAAAAACATTTTCCTTTCTTAACATGTCATACAATTTTAAACTAAAAGAAGATGATTAAAAATAAACATTAAAACTTGTAAAGCAACCATCATGGAAATAATGTTTTAAAAATCCATTCATGCCGTATAAGTTAAAAAACATTCTTCGTACTTTTGTTGGAAAAGTCAAAAAGTACCTCGTATGAAAAACAACAAAAGATATCCTTTCATATCTTTTACTAAAAAATCACCGAAGTGTAAAATTAGATTTTAACAATTGTAGGTGGATGGAAATAATATTACATATTGAGGAAACATGGAAGTGGATGATAAAATACACCCCAGTAAATGCCAAAGTATAAACAATCTCAGATAAAAATGAGATTGTGATATTTCTCTTACCATAGGTTCGATTTGCTCCGTATGTGTCCGAACCTCCTGTATAATGATTTAAATAATGTCATTGACTTATTCCAGAATCATACCCATTGTTATGATATCATATATGGTTCACTTATGGCTTTATATTACCCGTTCTTTTGTAAATTCCATGTTAAAGAGCGTTTTAGGTAAAATTGTTTCATTTGTCGTCCGTGTTTTGACTTCTAATTATTCATATGATTACTTAGATCATGAATACTTAATTCCAAAATATAAAACATGATTTATATATAATATATATTCAGAATATATATATATACTAGATTATTAAATGGAAATAAAAACACCGTTCATGGAGACGGTAGGTCGTACGTACGCATGAACGCTGTTTTCGTTTCCTTATTGAGTTGAATGGAATTAAGTATATGACATACATATCTATACACATAAATCTATTATCATTATTATTTCATATATTTCATGATTACATATTATATATAATTTATAATCAATCATGAATGGTTAACTTGGAGAATAAATCTCATCGCGTCGTGGAGACGGTAGTCCGTACCTACGCACGAGCGATGATATCGTTCTCATGATCATGGAATTGTATTGGAATGTATGTATACTATGTAAGACTCAATATAACTTTAAAATAATAATATATAGTTATTATTTAGACCATTATACCCATCCAAATAAGGTGGTGGTGGAAAATAGATTACACCACGGTGTGGAGACGATATTCCGTACGTACGCATGGGCGGTGATTTCGTTTTCTGTAGGATGGATAGATGGTGAAATAGGGTTGTTTCATACTTATAATAACATATCAGTATATTAGTGATACTGATGTTATTACTTCATAATTAAACAACCTTATAAGAAGAAGTGGAAGAAGAAATAAAGGTGAATGAATCGGTAACGGAAATTACCTCTTCTTTGAAGTGGCTCATTGAGACCTCCACTTAGGGCACTAAGATTGGTCTTTGAGGAAGACCAGAACCTATATAATGTTATTAGGGAAGTGGAGAAGAGAATTTGTCAGAGGTTGGCCGAGATTTAAGGCTCAAAGTGGTGTCAGGAAGAGAAGGAGGCGGTGCCATTTTATAAGGGAGGAGAGGGGCACCTTTGGAATAACTATAAATATTATTTTATTATAAAGCCAAATTCGGTTTTAAATAGCTCCAAATTGATTTATTTCTAATCTAAGGTGGGTATGGGTCTAAATACACTCATCCAATATTATTTATACATGTTTAGGTTCCTATTTTAACCTTATAATTTATATTTAACTTTAAGTTAGATAATTTTACTTTTACAGTGTCATCTTGTTTTCTTACACTATAAGGTTAATAAACTTACTATAACAATCCAAAAGAACCCCAAGTTGTTTATTATTAATATATATAACCTTATCTAAGTAATTTGGTCGAACCTTAGATTTTTAGGAATAAAATAACAATTAATAATGTAATATTTGTTTTAAAAACTATTTTATGTCAAATTTGACACTATTTAGTAATTGATTTTTGTGAAAATCATAACAGAATTATTAGTTCGAAAAAAGTTAATTAAATAAATATCTACATGTCATATTAACCTATAAAATTAGTGTAATTAGTAAAAAGTCTCAAATTACACTTATTTGGGTATTTATAATATCAATTATTCTAACTTTTCACTATTATGGTAATTACTACATCATCATTGTGTCATAAATAAATTAAATTACATAATGTCTAAAAATTATAAATAAAATATCATTATGTAAGAAATATTATTAGCTTTATAATTAATATTTACAATTGTATTTATCTTATATATAACCCTATATTAAAAATGTTTTAGTAAATAAACTTTGATTTTTACTCTTTCAACTCTTCTATGAATTAAATAATAATAAATGTCCTAATCTAATCCAAGTGGGCATAAATGGTCATATTTTATTCGTAAGGTTGTTTTTGGTCGAATTATATTTATCCAATAGAATTAGGACATGCATTAGGGAAATAATAATATCATTTTTACCCTTAATTACCCTATTTACTTTTAACCGTGGTAAAAAAAGTAAAAAGTTATTATTCACCAAAAATTATTTTCATCTCATTGAACCAAATTTTACTTACTAACATGTTTCTCTTGGATTTTTTAAATTCCACTCACAGAAGGGTTAAAATTACATTTTATGAAAAATTCATTTTTTTAACTACCACTTAGTGCTTTCACTATTCATCAAAAAAGGAAAGTTTCCAGAAAAATACAAAAAATTAGGCCTAAGCTATATTTGATATTATGAACTCAAAAATGATGTCTGTTTTACCAAATTCAAAACATATCAGTTACATTAAATAATTAAAAAATTAATTCCCGTCGTCAAAACAAATAACCTGTTTTTAAGAGATAATAACTATCAATAGATTGACACTTGTTTATAACAGGTTTAAATGTGAAGTTACATCCAATGACCAAAATTGTATAAAATTGTAAAAATAAATTCTAAATATACTTTAAAACCACACAAATTAACAATTTATCACTGTTAATTATTTAGATTGAAAAATTTGTTTTTAATTAAAATATAACGTGTTTTTATTATACATCAAAATATGAAAGTTAACAGAATGATATGAAAAGTTATCCAAAGTAAATTTGTATTTCATGATTCCAAATAAGAATTTTATTGTTTCAAATTGAACTTATAAACATGTCAAAAACTATATTTAAAGTGGGTGCACCATCAAAAGGCGGCAAAACTACATTTTTTGTAAAATACTTATTTTACACGAAAAAATTTATTTTGTTCTTATACCATGATTTAGAAAATGTGCAAGATGAATAATAATGTTATAAGATTCAAAATTTAGTTAATAATATTCATAACGGCTAGTTCATAATAATATTATAATAATATATCGTTGTTTAGTAAAACCCGGTATTGCGTACAACACACGCTATCGAGGAAGGTCGTGATTGCGTGTAATGCAAGCCAAGTCAGGGTTGCGTGTTGTGCAAGAATCCTTCGTTGTTTCGTATAATATAATCCAACCATATTTCATTTATACATTGAATATATATATATATATACTCAATGTTGCGTAGATTAACTTTTATAGAAATTGTGTGTAACACGATCCAAGAATAGTGTTGTGTATACTGCAAGCTATTACGGTGCTGCGTATAGCGCAAGGTAATCTTGGTGTAGCATACAACACAAGACATTAACGAAATTAAAAGAATATTTTTCATAAAATCTTGGGGTGTTACATTCTACCCCCCTTAAAATGAATTTCTCCCTCGAAATTCATCGGGGTTATAAATGGTTTACTATTCGAAAGTTTCATTAATAGAAACCCACATAGTAAAAAGGAATACCAAAACCAATCTTTAAAAACAAAAGTATGAAACATAAAAGTTACCCAAATAAACTAATCACTGGGTTTCCACATAGGTGAAAATATGGATATGGAAGAGAAATAAAACCATGATTTTCTGATGGAGAGTGGTTGAGAACATGGCTATGGAAAATCCAGCAATCACAAAGCCATAAATTTGTGACGATCTAAGGTACCATCTGATTCATCAGATATAAGAGCACTAGGACAACATTTTTGGTTTTCAAGATCATTTCCCTAAAGTTGATGAAATTGAAATTAGAAGAAATACTTTCGTGATTTTGGTATAGTCTCACCGTTGGTCGTTCTTTGGACAGTTCACACTTCATCTCTTAAAGAAATGAAGTTGAATTTGTCATTCGTGATGTGTTAGTAGATCATGTGATAGAATGATGAGTCATTCCATCTATCTCAAACTAAATTTTAGACAAGTTATCAAAAATACATAAGTCCATCTATAGTGAGATTAATCATATATGGTTCCTAAAATTGACTTATACTTCATATATCATACTGCTTAATATAATAAAACTAGTTTCTACTAAACAGGGACTTCCTGTACGCCAGTGGTAGGCGATAAAGGCCAGTCGTACTTCGGTTGTGGTTTCGATTCCCACAGCCTTGTCCGACGTGATGGGTTGTCACCCGTCCTGCAGGTTGTCCTTTTTCTAAAGCTATATTACTATAACATCCCAACAACAATATCAAAATAATTTTATCCTTAAACAATACTAACTTATGTCTAACATAATCCATACCAATCTTTAGTCTTATCTAAAATACTTCGGTCCAAGCTCATAGTATAAAGAAAATGATCACGTGAATGCCATCATTTATCCCCCATATATCATAAGATATATCTTGTTGGTCAAATTACAATCATGTGAATACCTTAATCATGTATTCTCTTAAATAATGAATACCCATTGAACCTTAGTGAAAACATGAATGCCGTCAAAAGTTTACCCTTTCCATATACCAAAATCCAAAAATTCTATATACTCAAACCATGATATAACCTTCTCCTTATATCAGTCATGAGATCATGAATACTATAAAACATTTAATTTTCTCCTTATCTCTTTATTATGCGCATATCATCTACATTCCAAAAATATCTGAATAACCTTTCATGGATACTAGTACCATTAATCATACACTTTCAAAACTCAAGGAAAGACAACAGTGTAACAATCCTTATATGTCTCTTTATTCCATAGTACCATGAGATTACTTATACAACATTACACATGATAAACATGTAATCATTCCACTACATTCTTAAACCATTGACCGAGCTTCAACAATTCTTTCATCTCACATATCATTTGTAGTCTCTTCATCATCATCAACATAAATACTACTCGTACGACCATACTGATTCTCTTCATGAGACTTTCCCTTAGGGCATTGGTTTGCATAATGCCCGTACATTCCACATTTAAAACATTTAACCATTGTTGATGTTGTAGCAATACAATTATCCTCATCCCTGGTGTTAACTGAACCTTTTCCTTTGGACTTACTGGCTTTGGGTTCTTATTTTTCACACCCAAAGAATCTTCCAGTTCCTTTGAAACATTCTCCCTGATTCCTCTTCCCACAAGATTTACATGAGGGAAATTGAACTTTATTTCCTCTATTATCATCATGAAACTCCATATTTCTCTTATTATCTGAGTCAGGAATCATACCAAAGTTGAGATTATTGATCATATTGTGAGATTGCTGATTAGGCATAATAAGGATGTTTGGACTTCCAGATCCCGTTTCATTTTTTTTCTCTTGATGAAAATCATTCCATTGTCTGTCATATCCTCCATTATCCTGAATCTTCCTGTTTCCAGTCGTTTTCTAAAACACAAAAAGAATAGTGTGAGAGGAAGAAATCATGCTAGGGAAAAAACATAGTAAAGGGGGACCACCCTCAATATCTAACATCTTAGGATAAATTCTAAGGTCGTTACCATAGTTCTAGGACTATATCTTATACGCATACTTATCCTTAGAGACATCCTTATACATTCCTTAGAAATATCTCTAGGGATCTTACTGACTTTTTTGCATCCCAGTTTCCAAAGGTTGACTAAAAATTTCCTCTGATACCAACTGTAGAGACCCGATGCTTGACTTACATTGACATTACATTACTTTTGCAGAATACTTAGTATATAAAAAACACACATGCAAGGACCGTAATAGTTTAGTGTCTTTCTAAACTCGGAATATAATCTTCTAATCATGGTGAAAGATCTTCAACATCTCCCATAAAGATCTTCCTTTTTTTAATACCTAAAACCTTTCTTTATATCCTGGGGAAAATAAAACATAAAAGGGTGAGCTCAAATGCTCAGTAAGGGTAAAAAAAGAAATATCAATCACATCATATTCATAAGAACATAACATTTTGGAAATCATAACCTGAAAAAGAGATCATAATATCATAACATGGGATAAATCATAGTAGTGAAATGTAATCCCAATAATCATAACATAAAACAAGAAACTTTGTGTCATACACACATAATCATAGAGAATCATTTCTTATTAGTAAAGACTCATTACCAAGACTATCTTAGTGGACAAAGTCCCTTTCTGAGCCGAGTTCACTCCTCGTTTCAGTCCTGTTTCACTGAACCGGTATAACCTACCGTTCCATCCATGTCTATCTCATGAGATATAAAATCTTTACCCAATGAATTGGAGGGAGATATAGGTCCACCCATCTCATAATGATACCATTCTTATGTGTGCCACAAAATCATAAATCATACATCATTGCATAACCCATGTAATAAAAATGGGAATCTTAAACATCATGACATCATAAAACAATTCATATAAGATAAAGGAATTCATAAAAATATTTCCATCACAACATAATCAAGTAAATGTAATAATAGGGATAGAAACAGAACCCTATATTATCTTAGATGGAAAATAATTTTGATAAAACACTTCAACTCCATTCTTGAGGAAAATATCCTTTCTACTTCAAAAACATTTTCCTTTCTTAGCATGTCATACAATTTTAAACTAAATGAAGTTGATTAAAAATAAACATGAAAAATTGTAAAGTAAGCTTCATGTAAATAATGTTTTAAAAATCTATTCATTCCATATAAGTTAAAAAAACATTCTTCGTACTTTTGTCGGAAAAGTCAAAAAGTACCTTGTACGAAAAACGACAAAAGATTCCTTTCATATCTTTTACTAAAAACTCACCGAAGGGTAAAATTGGATTTAAAAAATTTTATGTGGATGGAAATAATATTACATATTGAGGAAACATTGAAGTGGATGATAAAATACACCCCAGTAAATTCCAAAATATAAACAATCTCGAATACAAATGAGATGGTGATATTTCACTTACCTTAGGTCCGATTTTCTTCGTATGTGTCTGAACCTCCTATATAATGATTTAAATAATTTCATTGACTTATTATAGAATCATAATAATTGTTATGATATCATATATGGTTCAATTATGGCTTTATATTACCTGTTCTTTTGTAAATTCCTTGTTAAAGAGCGTTTTGGGTAAAATTGTTTCATTTGTCGTCTCTGTTTTGACTTGTAATTATTCATATGATTACTAAGATCATGATTACTTAATTCCAGAATATAAAACAAGATTTATATATAATATATATTTAGAATATATATATATATAATAGATCAGTAAATGGAAAGAAATACACCATTCATGGAGACGGTAGGCCGTACGTACGCATGAACGCTGTTTTCGTTTACTTATTGAGTTGAATGGAATTAAGTAGATGACATACATATATATACACATAAATCCAGTATCATTATTATTTCATATAGTTCATTATTACTTATTATGTATACTTTATAATCAATCATGAATGGTAAACGTGGAGAATGAATCTCATCTCGTCGTGGAGACAAAAGTCCGTACGTACGCACAAGCGATGATATAGTTCTCATGATCATGGAATTGTATTGGAGTGTATGTATACTATTGAAGAATAAATATCACTTTACAATAATAATATATAGTTATTATTTAAACCATTATACCCATCCAAGTATGGTGGTGGTGGAAAATATATTACACCATGGTGTGGAGACTGTATTCCGTACGTACGCATGCGCGGTGAATTCGTATTCCGTAGGATGGATAGATGGTGAAATAGGGTTGTTTCATTCTTATAATAACATATCAGTATATGAGTTATTCTGATGTTATTACTTCATAATGAAACAACCTTAGAAGAAGTGGAAGAATAAATAAAGGTGAAAGAATCGGTAACGGAAATTACCTCTTCTTTGAAGTGCCTCTTTGAGACCTCCACTTAGGGTACTAAGATTGGTCTTTGAGGAAGACCAGAATATCTAGAACGTTTCTAGGGAAGTGGAGAAGATACTTTGGCAGAGGTTGGCCGAGAATTAAGGCTCAATGGGGTGTGAGGAAGAGAAAGAGGGGGTTCCCTTTTATAAGGGAGGAGATGGGCACCTTTGGAATAACTAAAAATATTATTTTATTATAAAGCCAAATTCGGTTTTAAATAGCTCCAAATTGATTTATTTCGAAGATAAGGTGGGGATGGGTCGAAATAATCTCATCCAATATAATTTAGACATGTTTAGGTTCCTATTTTAACTTTATCATTTATATTTAACTTTAAGATAGATAATTTTACTTTTACCGTGTCTTCTTGTTTTCTTACACTATAAGGTTAATAAACCTACTATAACAATCCAAAAGAACCCTAAGTTTTTTATTATTAATATATATAACCTTATCTATGACATTTGGTAGAACCATAGATTTTTAGGAATAAAATAACAATTAATAATATAATATTTGTTTTAAAAACTATTTTATGTCAATTTTGACACTATTTAGTAATTGATTTTTTTGAAACTCCTAACAGAATGATTAGTTCGAACTAAGTTAATTAAATAAATATTTACATGTCATATTAACCTATAAAATTAGTGTAATTCATAAAAAGTCTCAAATTACACTTATTTTGGTATTTATATTATCAATTATTCTAATTTTTCACTATTATTGTAATTACTGCATCATCATTGTGTAATAAATAAATTAAATTATTTAATGTCTAAAAATTATAAATAAAATATCATTATGTAGGAAATATTATTAAATTTTTAATGAATATTTACAATCATATTTATCTTATGTATAACCCTATATTAAAAATGTTTTAGTAGATAAACATTGATTTTAACTCTTTTAAATCTTCTTTGAATTAAATAATAATAAATGTCCTAATCTAGTCCAAGTGGGCCTAAATGGTCATATTTTATTCCTAAGGTTGTTTTTGGTCGAATTACATTTATCCAATAGAATTAAGACATGTGTTAGGGTAATAATAATATCATTTTTACCCTTAATTACCTTATTTACTTTTAACCGTGGTAAAAAAAGTAAAAAGTTACTATTCACCAAAAATTATTTTCATCTCATTGAACCACATTTTACTTACTAACATCAACCGTGTCTCTCAGATTTTTGAAATTCCACTCACAGAAGCGGTAAAATTAAGTTTAATGAAAAATTCATTTTTTTAACTACCACTTAGTGGTTTCACTATTCTTCAAAAAATAAAAGTTTCCAGAAAAATACCAAAAATTAGCCCTAAGCCATATTTGATATTATGAACTCAAAAATGATGTCTATTTTACCAAATTCAAAACATATCAGTTACATTAACTAATTTAAAAATTAATTCCCGTCGTCAAAACAAATAGCGTGTTTTAAGAGATAATAACTATCAAAAGATTGACACTTGTTTATAACTGGTTTAAATGTGAAATTACATCCAATGACCAACATTGTATTAAATTTTAAAAATATATTCTAAATATACTTTAGAACCACTAAAATTGATAATTTATCACTATTAATTATTTCAATTGAGAAAGTTTTTAATTAAAATATAGCGTGTTTTTACTATTCATCAAAATATGAAAGTTACCAGAATGATATGAAAATTTATCCAAAGTAAATTTTTATTTCATGATTCCAAAGAAGAATTATATTTTGTCAAATTTAACTTATAAACTTGTAAAAAACTAGATTTATAGGGGTGTGCCATCAAAAGGCGGCAAAACTGCATTTTTTGAAAAATACTTATTTTACCCAAAAAAATTTATTTTGTTTTTATACCATTTTTTAGAAAATGTGCAAGATGAATAATAATGTTATAAGATTCAAAATTTAGTTAATAATATTCATAATGGCCAGTTCATAATAATATTATAATAATATAACGTTGTTTAGTAAAACCCAGTATTGCGTACAACACACTCTATCGAGGAAGGTCGCGATTGCGTGTAATGCAAGTCAAGTCAGGGTTGCGTGTTGTGCAAGAATCCTTTGTTGTTTCGTATAACATAATCCAACCATATTTCATTTATACATTGAATATATATATATATATATACATACATACTCAATGTTGTGTAGAATAACTATTATCAAAATTGTGTGTAACACGATCCGAGAATAGTGTTGCGTATACTGCAAGCTAATACGGTGTTGCGTATAGCGCAAGGTAATCTTGATGTATCATACAACACAAGACATTAATGAAATTAAAAGAATATGTTTCATAAAATCTCGGGGTGTTACAGTCTCAGGGTCCCTAATGAGTATCGTTATATTCACCCCTGCCAGGGCTATCCCAAAACCTTGTTGTGTTTGGTGCAGACGATGGACAGTGCTAACTGAGGACAAGAGTACCAGGACTGCAGGTAGCTCAAAGGTGGACACTAGACATTACGTAACGTAGAGAAGAGAGTTTGAGAGCTTTACCTACCCTTCAGGTATGATCTATGGAGTTTTTTTTATAGGAGTTGTTTTTAGTTTTACTTGTACTTTTTATTTTACTTTTACTTTTCAGTTGGGCTTGTATTCTGGCCCAATTTTCATTCTCTACACACCTTGTTTACTATATAGTTTTACTTTGTTCGTGTATACTACTTTGTGCATAGTTGAGTGAGTTTACAAATTATAAAGGCAACACCTTCATAGTTTTAGGGAATACTCCTTTTGGTGTTACTCACAAACCCTTGGCCTATGGAAGGCGGACATGGGGTAGTCACGGCCTGGGCCTCAAGGGACGGGTCGTGACAACCTAAAATTATCTAAGAAAATCATATATTATATTTCTAAGACATAAGTAGAATCCTTATCATAAAGGATCACTTGAACATCTTAATCCAATAGAACATAGATTATAATTTATTTCTGCAATGGCCCAGACCCTCCTGGCCCATTACATTTCCAAAAATGAGGCTCCACCAAAATAGTGGCACCGTGATAGTGGCACCGTGAGGGTGACACTAGTCAAGGTGGAACCGTGATGGTGGCACCGTGAGGATGAGACCATGACGATGGAACCATGATGGTGGAACCGTGTCCCCTCACCGAGTACCTGACTTTTCCGCTTCCGCAACATATGTTTTGACGTAAATTAATTGTTTTACTCCTTTTAAAATCACATAAACCACATAATTAATTCCTAAAAATCTTGAGAAACATACCCGATGGGAGATATTAAAGAACACCTTAATATCATCTTGTGTAACTTCCCAACCGCATGGTCAACCCACAACCCCCGCTCACGCGGTTTCGCGTTCTTATCTCAGTCGTCCGCAGCCCTTATAAACTAAAGGGTTAGGCATGGTATCTTCTTTCCTCGATCGCCGCTTTTCATGAACAGCTTTTGGTGCATCGGGCGAGCCGCATAGTTATCCGTAAAGTTCCGCGCCTGGCATAATCGTTGATCTTCTATCAACAAGTAGGGATTTTCTCCTTCGTCTCTCTCTTTTGTGTATCATGCGGGGTGGGCATGATTTTGATTCTGTAGAATTGGATAAACTAGACCTAATTAATGATATTTAATGAATTCTATAAAGAATGAAGGGGGGTTGTGATCATTGATGTTGTTTTATATTATGATCATATTTTTGAGTTATGCTGGCATACGCCTTCTGAAAATCGAGGTCGTTGGTGGTCATTGTCTGAGCACTAATAAACCCCTCATGATGTTTTAAATGGCTTGTTTTGTAATTATAAACTCCTACAATGAAAAGTAAATTGGTTAATCACATAAACCTGGCTGAATGAATTGAAAGCACAAGGATCAACCCTTCTGTGATAACTCCCGGTTAAAACACACAGAATTTGAAATCATGGAGTGTGTTAAATCTTATAAATCTGAAAATACAGGCAGGTACTTGATTTGTGTCGGTGGTAGTGGTTTGGTTGTTTGCTTTTTCGGGCTGATTGCTAGAGATGTGGGAGGGGATGGGATCCCCTATTTTTATACTCTCGGTGGTTGTGAAATTGGGGATTGGATCCCCTATTGTTATGGATTCAATGTTGTGAGTTTTGAGACTGAATGGATACCTTTTTTTGGGGTTGGATCCTCTGTTGATGAAAAATCATTTTGTGGGAGGGGACACATAGAAGTGTCTCGGGGTTGTCTGGTTCCAGTACTTCAAGGGTTATCACTTTTTCCCTTGTTTTGTGACTTTACAAGAGAACCGAGTGTGGATACATAAATTGATGTTTGGCTGGTTTCTTTCCCTTGTTTATGCTTATGGTGTTAGTTTCCCAGTAGTGCATAATCTTATTTGAACGTTATTACTGAACATGAAAACAAGAATGGGACAAATCGGTTTTGTTGGCGAGAGTTGTGACTCAGACTTGAGGGTTGTTGTGATCTATAGGCTGAATAAAAACCTAACAATGGGTGAGTTCATGTTACCTATGTATATATTTGTAGTTTTTTGTTTCTTATTCACGCCCCACCCAAGTTGAGAACTTACTGCCGAACCCCCCCCCCCCCATTTCAGGGGGGAGGGTGTTTTTCCCAACACTATTATTAGTGGTTGGTTATTAGCACCTTTTCTACTACATTTCCCAGATAGCCCAAGTATCTTCGGGAAGGTTGTGATGGCCTGAGATACATTATTAGCCTAAGAACATTCGGGCGGGGTAGTGTGGTGGTTGGCCAGGTGTGTGCGGCAGGTGGTTTCCCAAGTGTCTTTGGAATGAGGCCCAGGTGGCTTAGGGCGTGGAAGTGGATTTTTCAATCCCAGGTGTCTTCGGGAAATGTGGTGGTTGTTCTGGACTAGGTGTTTGCAGGTGGGATTCGGCAGTGGGACTGCGTGTGGTTGTGGCCCCGATGTGTGCGGGCAGGTGTGGCAGTGGGACTTCGGTGAGAATGGCGGGATTTGTCTGATGCATATGATGTCTCAATAACAAGTGGGAAAGTGGTGCGGGGTACCCAAACATCGTTGTGCTCTGATTATATATATATATATATTACTTGACTTGCATTATTTGGGGAGTGTGCCTCGGTGAGGCTTGGGTAGATAATTTACCTTGATAGGTGTTTGGTTTACTCCTTCTCTCACGGGACATTTGTACGTTCCCCCACTTGTGCATAAGAGTCTTTGGTTTTCCCTGCTGAGTGTACTTGTAAGCTCACCCTAAGTATATAAAACTGCTTTTCGGTTTCCAAGAGGACTTCGGAAATCGCGCAGGACCATACTAGCTCGGACCTTTGGGGCAGTCACAATTGCTTCTTTTCTTCTTTGGTACTTACCTTTGTTGTCACCTTTTGTACCTTGTGGCTTTTACTTTTGGAACATGCATATGCAAATGGTTTGCTTTTGGCTTTACTTTTCATTTACCTTGGTGTTGTTGAGATTCATCATCTTATCTACCGATCCTATAAAACAAAAAGGGGTAATGCCTTCCATTTGTGAGAAATTTATATACCGTTGGTGCTAGTCGCCAATCCGGGACCTATTGAAGGCGGGTCTCGGGGGTCATTATCTCTCCTTCAACATAAAGAAGGAAGGGTCCAGCAATCTGCTGACCCTTCCCTCCTTTTGGTGAAGGCGGGTCGTGACAGAATGGTATTAGAGGGGATGGTTGAGGGATAGGATGGAGCCTGGAGTTAAGCATAGTGAGGATTGCAAGGGATGGTAGGGAAATAGTGTTGGGTGACCTCGGTGCATGAATTAGGCCAGGGAAGACTGGCTAGGACACGGGATTTTAGGGTCCACCATGATCTAATGCAAGGACTCTGGACCTACCAAACGACCAAGTTATTCCATGCTGATTGCAGGGTAGAGACCCTAGGAAAGGTACATGCATCATAATGACTTGTGTTCTCATGTTTCTAGGGTTTTTTGGGAATTGAGAATAAATGAAAAAATATAGATGTTTTAAAGACAATAATCTCCACTACTTGGGCTTAGGCATTCCTTGTTTACCTTGCAGTTATGGAACCTGGAAGGTGACCACGTGTGGTATAGACAATCGAGGCCCTGCAGAATACCTTGGCCGATTGGTAGAGAGTGGACTGAGAAGAGGAGGACGACCAGTGGTAGAGGACTGTTCGGGCCTTCCAATGATAGACCCTCGAGAAGTATGAGGGAAACACCTCTGACATAAAGATGGAAGGCTGGCTAGAAGAGCTAGTGATTGCTTTCGTCCTAATTTGGGCCCCGACCGAGTACTGGGTTCCTCTGGCCGTTAGCCAGATGCAGGGAGCAGTGCGTTAGTGGTGGACACTTTACCTAGGGGAGAGGATAGAGGCTGAGATGATGGGGTTCCAGAGGATGTTCGTGAGTTTATGGAAATCTTTCCTGTGGAGGTGACGACTCTACCCCCTCGACGTGATATCGAGTACGGGATAGACCTGCATCCCGGCGCTCGTCCGATCTCAATGGATACTTAAATGGTGGCACCTTCATAGCTACGGGAGTTGCGAATCCAGATTGACGATCTGATGAAGAGGGGTTATGTTTGGCCGAGTGCATCACCGTGGGGTGCTCCAGTCTTGTTCGCAAAGAAGGCAGATGGTGGTCTCAGGTTGTGTATAGAATATAGGAGGCTGAATCAGGTGACGATCAAGAATCGCTACCCTCTTCCTAGGATAGACGATCTTTTCGACTAGCTGAAAGGGGTAGGATGGTTCTCGAAGATCGACCTGTGGTCTAGTTACCACCAGCTAAGGGTGAGGGAGAGCGACATACCAAAGATGGCCTTCAGGTGTAGATAGGGACACTTCGAGTTCATAGTAATGCCCTTTGGTGTTACGAACGCCCCGACTGTGTTCATGGGGCTTATGAACACCATATTCTGGGAGTAGCTGGATCGATTCGTAGTTGTGTTCATGGAGGACATCCTGATCTATTCGAGATCACAAGAGTACCATAAAGAGCACCTGTGGATGGTTTTGGAGGTCCTCCGACAGCACCAGCTCTATGGTAAGTTGTCAAAATGCATGTTCTGGACATGAGAAGTGCACTTCCTCGGACACGTGGTGTCCGAGCGGGGGGTAGAGTGGACCCATCAAAGGTAGAGGCAGTTGTTTCTTGGGCAGCACCCAAGAATGTGGCATAGGTCTGTAGTTTTCTCGTGCTAGGAGGTTACTATCGGAGGTTCGTACTCAACTTCTCCCAAGTAGCAGCCCCTTTGACATCCCTAACCATGAAAGACCATGTTTTCATGTGGAGTGAGCAGTTCGAGTCAGCCATCAGCAATCTGAAAGAGAAGATGGTTAGTGCCCCAGTGTTGAGACTACCAGAAGAAGGGGTAGCTTATGAGGTGTTTTGTGATGCTTCAGGACAGGGCCTTGGATGTGTGTTGATGCAGTGACAACGGGTGATCTCTTATGGGTCTAGGCAGCTACACCCCCATGAGCTTAATTATGCCACACAAGACCTGGAGGATGCAGCGGTCGTTTTTTCGCTAAAGTTATGGCATCACAACCTCATCGGAGAACGCTTTTTGGTCTTCACGGATCACAAAATAATGAGTTATATCCTCTCATAGCAGGATTTAAACTTGCGACAACAGATATGGGTGGTGTTCTTCCAGGATTATGACTTTGAGATCTCTTATACTGAGGGAATGGGAAATTTAGTGGTCGATTCCTTGAGCAGGAGGACGCAAAAGGATGTGGTCCGAGAGTCAGCGGACGCCTGGAAAGTGATGGAGGAGTTGGATGCCTTACACCTGGATGCGAGGATGGATGGTCGTAGAGGTTTCCTATATCAGATGACAGTGCAGTCTCTTCTGTTGCAGAAAGTGGAGGAGTCTTAGGGGGGAGACCCAGAGTGAGAAGTGATGCGTGACCGATTTGACCAGGGGAATGATCCAGAATGATGGACATAGGATGGTCAGAACCGGATGCTTTTCCAGGAAAGGTTGTTTGTTACAGGAGTGATGCGCGGCAAGGTTCTTAGTGAGATCCACAACTCAACCCTAGCAGTACACCCAGGAGTTTCCAAGATGTACCAGGGACTGAACAGACAGATTTGGTAGCCCATAGTGATGCGAGCAGTGGAAGAGTTTGTGTCCAAGTATTTAGTGTGTCAGCAAGTGAAGGCTGAACACTGAGTTCCAGGCGGCCTACTGCAGTCTCTAGATGTTCCCGAGTGGAAGTGGGATGAAATATCGATGGATTTCGTCACGGGACTTCCCAAGGTCCAAGGGGCATACAACGCCATGTGGGTGGTAGTGGACCGGTTAACGAAATCGTCCCACTTTCAGGCAATCAGGGAGTCGAGTACTGTAGATTCTTTGGCACGAAAGTACGTGGATGAGGTGGTGTGGTTGCATGGAGTCCTGAGGTCTATAGTCTCGGATAGGGATGCTTGGTTTACATCAAGGGTCTGGAAAGGATTGCATCATGATTTTGGAACACTGTTATGCCTTAGAAATGCTTTCCATCCCTATACAAATGGACAAACAGAGTGCACAATCCAGAGCATGGAGGATATGTTTTCGGCATGTGTTCTCGACTCAGGAGGATCACAGGTGCGACACTTTCCCCTGATAGAGTTCTCCTACAATAATAGCTATCACTCTACCATCGGTATGTCACTGTTTGAATCCTTGTATGGGAGGCCCTTCCATTCACCTATGTGTTCAGCTAAAGTGGGAGAGGCAGGCATCCTTGGCCCGGAGGTGGTGCAGAGCACGAAAGAGAAGGTTCAGCTCAAACAGGAAAGGATGACGGTGGACCAGGACTGACAGAAGTCGTATGTCGATACCAGGAGGAGGCCCTTGGAGTTTGAGGTTGGAGACCACGTGTTCTTGAAGGTCTCCCCTCAGCGTGGGCAGTGGAGGTCCGTCAAGGGGAGTAAGCTTTCTCCCAGGTTCATCGGACCCTTCAAAGTGTTGCAGTGGGTCGGCGAAGTGGCTTATCACCTAGCGTTACCACCACCGCTACTGAAGATACATGATGTCTTTCAAGTGTCCCAGCTCCGCCAGTATCTGCACGACGATTCACACATCCTTTATTGGGGTGATCTGGACATCTAGGAAGACGTGGCCTTTGTGGATAGACCAATGATGATCGAGGATCGCAAGGAGAAGGTGCTTCATGGGAGAACCATTCCCTTGGTTCGTGCGTTGTGGAGGCATGGTGGGCTTGAGTAGAGTACGTGAGAGAGGGAAGAAAAAATATGTACCTAGTACCTCGAGTTATTTTGAGTTTTGTTCCTTGTTATACCTGTTGTGGAAGAATGTTTTGTATTTTGGCTATGAAATGTACTGGGTTTCATTCCTCTGAATGTGTGTGAAAAGCCCTGGCTATGGGGAGGAGAGAACCCTCCCCCCTAATCAAGATGAATTAAGGTGGATGCGATTAAACCCTTGCGGGCGACTGCCCAAAGCAGATAATATCTTAACATGGTGGAGGAGACTCCCCAACCAACATGCATGGGCAGTTTGGCATGATATGTTGCCTGGTTCTTGTCAGAGAATTGTTTTTAGTTAGCATGGGTTCACTTCTAAGAGGTATCTTTCAAGGTGGTTGTTTGGACCCTTTCTTTCTTTCATGGTTTGTTTTGATTCTCGAGGATGAGAATCGTTTAAGAGGTATCTAATGTAATGGCCCGGACCCTCCTGGCCCATTACATTGCCAAAATCGAGGCTCCACCAAAATAGTGGCACTGTGACGGTGGAACAATGAGGGTGACACCGGTCACAGTAGCACCGTGAGGGTGACACCAGTCACGGTGGAACCGTGACAGTGGCACCGTGAGGGTGAGACCGTGACGGTGACATTGTGATGGTGGAACCATGATAGTGGCACCGTGACGCTGGCATCGTGATGGTGGAACCGTGACGGTGGCATCGTGTCCCCTCACCGAGTACCTGACTTTTCCGCTCCCTCAACTTAAGTTTTGATGTAAATTAATTCATTTACTCCTTTTAAAACCACATAAAGCCCATAATTAATTCCTAAAAATCCCGAGAAACATCCCTGATGGGGGATATTAAATAACACCTTAATATCATCGTGTGTAACTGCCCAACCGCGTGGTCAACCCACGACCCCCGCTCACACGGTTTTGTGTTCTTATCTCAACCGTCCGCGACCCTTATAAACTAAAGGGTTAGGCATGGTTTCTTCTTTCCATGATCGTGGATTTTCACGAACAGCTTTTGGTGCATCGGGCGAGCTGTATTGTTATTCGTAAAGTTCCGCGCCCGGCCTAATCATCGATTATCTATCAAGAAGTAGGAAATTTCTCCTTCATCTCTTTATTTTGTGTATCATGTGGGGTGGGAAAGATTTTGATTCTGTAGAATTGGATAAACCAGAACTAATTAAAGATAATGAATGAATTTTATAAATAAAGAAGGGGGGATGTGATAGTTGATGATGTTTTATATTATGATCATATTTCTGAGTTATTCTGGCTTATGCCTTCTGAAAATCGAGGTCATTGGTGGTCATTTTTTGTGCACTAATGAACCCCTCGTGATGTTTTAAGTGGACGTTTTTGTAATTATAAACTCCTGCTGTGAAAATTAAATTGGTTAATCATGAATACCCAGCTAAATAATTTGAAAGCACTAGGGTCAACCCTTATGTGATAACTCCAGTTTAAAACACACCAAATTTGAAATCATAGAGTGTGTTAAATCTTATAAATCTGAAAATACAGGTGTTCCCTGCTTTGTGTTGGTGGTAGTGGTTTGGTTGTTTCCTTTTTCAGGATGATTGCTGGAGATGAGGGAGGAGATGGGATCCCCTATTTTTATACTCTCAGTGGTTGTGAAATTGGGGATGGGATCCCCTATTGTTATGGATTCAGTTTTTGTGATTTTTGAGACCGGATGGTTTCTTTGTTTTGGGGTGGGATCCTTTGATGATGAAAAATCATTTTGGGGGAGGGGACACGAGGCAGTGTCTCGGGGTTGTCTGGTTCCAGTACTTCGAGGGTTCTCACTTTTTCCCTTGTTGTTGTGACTTTACAAGAGAACCGAGTGTGGATACTTAAATTGACGTTTGGATGGTTTCTTAACCATGGATATTCTTATGGTGTTAGTTTCCCAGTAGTGCATAAACTTATTTGAATGTTATTACTGAACATGAAAACAAGAATGGGACAAATGGGTTTTGTTGGCGAGAGTTGTGACTCGTACTTGAGCAATATTGTGATCTGTAGGCTGAAGAAAAACCTAACTTTGGGTGAGTGCTTGTTACCTATGTATATATTTGTAGTTTTGTGTTTCTTATTCATGCCCCACCCAAGTTGAGGACTTGGTTCCGAACACCCCCATTTCATGGGGGAGGGTGTTTTTCCCAACACTATTATTAGTGGCTGGTTATTAGTTCCTTTTCTGCTCCCTTTCCCGGATAGCCCAAATATCTTCGGGCATGCTGTGATGGCCTGAGGTCCATTATTAACCCAAGAACCTTCGGGCGGGGTAGCGTGGTGGTTGTCCAGGTGTGTGTGGCAGGTGGTTTCCCAAGTGTCTTCGGGATGAGGCCTAGGTGTCTTCGGGCGTGGTAGTGGGTTTTTCTAGGCCAGGTGTCTTCGGGCGTGGTGGTGGTTGTTCTGGCCTAGGTGTTTGTAGGCAGGATTCAGCAGTGGGACTGCGTGTGGTTGGGTCCCAGGTGTGTGTGTGCAGGTGTGGCAGTGGGACTGCGGTGTGAATGGCAGGATTGGCCTAATGCGTAGGATGTCTCAATAACTAGTGGGAAAGTGGCATGGGGTACCCAAACATCGATGTGCACTGATTATATATATATTACTTGTCTTGCATTATTTGGGGATTGTTCCTTGGTGAGTCTTGGGTAGATAATTTACCTTGATAGTTGTTAGGTTTACTCCTTCTCTCACGGGACATTAGTACGTCCCCACATGTGCACAAGAGTCTTTTGTTTTCCCTACTGAGTGTATTTGTATGCTCACCCTACGTATATAAAACTGCTTTCAGGTTTCCAGGAGGACATCGGGGATTGCGCAGGACCATAGTAGCTCGGTCTTTTTGGGAAGTTGTAGTTGCTTCTTTTCTTCTTTGGTACTTACCTTTTAGTCACCTTTTATACCTTTTGGATTTTACTTTTAGAACATGCATGTGGGAATGGTTAACGTTGGTATTTACTTTTCTTTTACCTTGGTGTTGTTGAGTTTCATCATCTTGTCTCCCGATCCTAGAAAACAAAATGGGGTAATGCCTTCCATTTGTGAGAAATTTATATACCCTTGGTGCTAGTCACCACTCCGGGACCTATTGATGGTGGGTCTCAGGGGTCATTATCTCTCCTTCAACATAAAGAAGGAAGGTCCCGACAATCTGCTGACCCTTCCCTCCTTTTGGTGAAGGCGGTTCATGACAATTTCTATGTTTTACACATAGTGGCACAAAAATTCATGAACATGGATATATGATTCTGATCAACATGGAATGAAAATTATCTATTATTGGGATTGTGATTTTGGTCACAACATTTTTAATTTAAGGGAAAACACAATGTTTCTTTCTTAATATCATTAATCATATTTCCTTTAAGGTTACTTAATATTTACCCCTCCACATAGAAATTATATAAATTGAGGTTGTTGATAATGTACACTGTATCTGTTATGCTAGTTATCTAGGGTCACCTGATGTATGGGTCTGATAATAGGGCAATGGAATATTTTACATTTCTAGAAACCCTAATTCAATATCACTTATGATTCATGATATTTTTTTCTAATCTATAAAAAATTATTTGGATAATTTTTCCCAAAAAAAAAGATTCATCACAATGATTCATTAATCCATCACTTTTTCCATTATTTTTACTATAAATAAAAAATATTGTTTTAATAATGATTAATGAAAAATACAAATTCAGATTCATGACATGATTCATCTAGAAATCAATCCTATGTCATCTCCCTTGGTTTTCTCCCAAACTAGATATCTAAAAGGGAATCCCTATTAAAAATCTCCTTCTATGATTATTATTATGTTATTAAAACTCCTAAATTTTAATCTATTCAAATGAACAATGGGAAAAATTTTCATCAACTGTCTTACAATGATTCAAACTAAATATTTTTTCATATATTTAGTCTACCATTATCCAATGATAAACATGGTTAATGGCAGGAGAAATCCATAAAACACTTAAATGAAATATTGTTGAAGGTTTTATGATCTTCAGACATCAATAAAGGTATATTAAATAAATATTAAATGAAAATAGATATTAAATTCATGTACTATAATTATCATGTCCACAAATCCAAATAAAATTCATTCATTAATGGGGCTTAATGATGGTCGTTTCAGGACGAGATGACCAAGAATTAATCAAAAATAACAATGATATCATAAGTCTAAAAATCCAAAATATAAATTCATACCTCACAATAGTATTAATCTATAATGATGAATAAAAATGTGATGATATTGGTGATGATCCCTATAAAAATAATTACAATTGATGGGTTCTACTAAATTGGGCCATCGATCAACTAATTCCAACTAATATTGATTAATATTATCACACAATGATGCTCTACCTCCCTCATAATAATTAGGATTATCCTACTAATCCTTCAAAATTACCAATAAAAAATTATTTATATTATATTTATGTTTTATAATTATATATACTATAAGTTAATTTAGTAAATTAATTATCTATTTAGTTCTCCAAATAACTCAATCTACCAAATTACCCCTTGTGATGAAAAATTATGTTTCATATTGAGTAAATCTTGTGTTTCAGATTCAATTTTTATTTCAATTTCTGCAACTAATACACTATTTAATCAAAAAAATCAACAAATTATATGTAATCAAATAATATATTCTATTATATTCAATATTTTCAGTACATCAACATCAGGGTTTTACTATGCTCAATAATCTATTTTTACTCTTATACTACCTATAAAACATTATTTAGAATATTAAATGTGTATAATTAAAAAACCTAATGTTGTTAGGAATACCACACCATAACTCAAACTATTATTGTTAGACATAGTAAAAATTTTGTTACACAAATCTTCACGAAATGATTCAATCCTTCATATAGAACCATAGAACGTTCAACAATACTTCACTTTAAGAATCTACACCATTATTCATTTTAATAATAGAGAATCATTAAAAGTTGAAATAGAATGACTTAACCATAAATTTTGTTCCCAAATCCATTAACAGTATTTCCAAAATTCAATCAAGTATCAAATCTTGGGAAAGAACATCCAGGCCACTAAAATGGAAAATAAAGGTGGTGGACACATAATGATGTATGGAGAAGATATAAAGAATTAAAACTATAGTTATATATATTTTTAGATCCCAGGATTGCACCAACATTCATAAATATTGGAATCAATATTGATGAAGAATACGATTTAAATTGGAACATGAGAAAGATTTTACAGAATGATTTAAAAATAAGATAAATTATTTTTTAATTTCATTAATGAATAGATAAAGAACAAAAATGTGTGTTCAAAATCAAGAAGAATGTGGAGGACAAAAATAATAAATCCTGACCTACTTTCATAAGAGTCATATATTCAAGAACCTAATTATTTAATCATGGGTTTCTCACCAATTTGGTAATCTAGTATTGAATCAATTATAAGAAATTCTATTTATCTATGGATCTATTTATTCTTTTGATCTGGGTTTTATTCCTTAATGTAGTTTAATTTATCACGGACAAGATTCAAAAAATTTATTTCATATAAGTCAATATATTTACAGATAAAAAATTGATAAGTTATTAATTATTTATACTGCATAGTCATGTCCATCGAGATAGACATGTGAACAAATATTAAAACAATCATATGTTAAACAAACCATTCTATAAAAAAACACAATATCAGTTTTTTCATTAATTGTTTTGTTGAGGTTATATAATTCACTCATTAGAAATGAATTTATATGTAATAGAAAAATATATTATTATTAATATATTAATTTTCATATTTCATGGAAATCAAAAATTAATAATAGATTAGAGGACAAATGAAAATATATTATAGGAATATTATAATGGTTATAAATATAAAAAATATTTTGTTTTTAAAATGTCACTATATTTTCTCACAAGATATATATTTTTAATTAAAAAATATTCATAATCCCTTAAAATCTATTGTGCATAAGAAGTCATCAATATTTGACCTAAGGGTATAAAACAAAATTTATTATTATGACCCCTAAATTTCATACAAAAATATTATATCGTTCAAATTGAATATTTAATACATTTAAAAAATACATGTATTGGGACTATAATATTATAATATATTTGAAGACTAGATACAAAATAATATTATTTGAGGAATGATATTCAGTAGAAACATAAAGATTATCCCACATTTTACTCTTTATAGATATAGAATATTTTAACCATTCTTCATAATTAGGCGAACGAAAACATGATTAAGGTTGAGAACATATAATTTGTAAGGCTGAACCTGGGAGATACCAATTGATGATCATATGGATTCATAAGAGTAGAATATGGGTATGATATCATGAATATAACATACCATGTTAATACCCAATCATCCAATGATTGTAAAAATGTTTCATGAAAATAGAATCCTTTAAAAAGACACATATAATTATAGTCTAAATTATTTATAAATTAATCATAAACCACATGTTCGTGTTACAAAAGTGTGTAACCACTATAGGTAATGAAACTAATTCAAATGTCATGGTTAACAACATATAATATTAAATGACTGTGGATCAGGCATCAAATCTAATTTTTCAAATCACTACTGTTTAAAAATCATAACTTTTATCCCCATGTGGATAAAGAAAATTATCTTTTTTCCCTTAATAGATCAATCACATCATTTTATTTCCTATAGTGGATCATGTACATTGACATGTTCCCATAAATATATATAATGATATTAAATATTACCCATTGAATTGGAGGGATATATAATTTTTATTTAAACCTTAACATAAAGAAAACCTTACATATGTGTTCCATAAGACCACAAAACATTTATCACATAATCAAATAATTTCCTATATAAATGAATAAGGTTTTAGAATCATTTCATTATTTCAACATAGCACATCCCATGATAAATAAATCGGTTTCATACAAATATCTTCTCATTATCATAAAACATCCATATAAATAATAATGATGTTATTATTGTATCAAATACCTAGTAAAACATAGTTAACATAAAATGAAATTATCATAGATGAAACATTATTATAAAATAATCACAGATATATTTTATAAAGCACACATTTCATTTTTAAAATAAATTATATAAATTGAAAATATTTATAAAATTTTATCAAACAAATTATCTTTTAAAATGTTCATTGATGATATTAATTTCATATTTAATTCATTGAGAATTATTAATAGTGTGAAATTATTTTCATTATGTATAAATAAAAAAAATTCACACTTTTTTGAAAAAAAATCAAAATATTCCTAATTTAGAAAATAAAAATAATATTTAGTTGAATTTTTTTATAAAAATTATTACATGGGTAAAAATTAAATTAAATATTATTATTATAATCATAAAAATATGATGATTTTTTTGGGAAAACATGGACATTGATGAAAAAATATTTTCAAATATATAATATAAAATTATTGGTTTTCCATAAAAATGTTATTTCAATGTCATTAGTAAATAATGTGAGAAAAAAAATTAAAACATGTATTATCCAAAAATAAATATAGGATAAAAAAATTAAAGTAATTTACTATAAAATAAAAATATATATTCATTAATAAAAATTTAAGAAAAAACACTCTCAATTAAAATAGGATTGAAGAAAAATAGTCCTACCTCAACTATCATTATTCTTTATGTGCATTAGAAACTCCTTTATAAGAAATATTGGTTAATTATAAATTTAAACCATGTCCATAATAAATTTTATAATATATTTTATGATTTTTTTATGATATTTTATCACTCCTCTATCAACAATGTTTTATTAAAATCGTTATATCAAGTGACAACTCCTTCATTTATCATACATGTTTTGGTTGGAATTCCCAATCCTAGTACATTGATCATGGATCATTAATATATAAAATCTTATATTTTAATATAAATATAATATATAATAATTCCATATATTTATAGATTCATCCATAAAAGTTATATATAGGAAATTAAATTTCACCATTCATGGGGATAATAGGTTGTAAATATTCATGAACATTGTTTCATTTTTACGATGGATGGAATGAAAGAAGGTTAAATAATAAATCCACATTAGAGTTTAATAATTCTATAATAAATATCATATATATTCATAAAATGTATAATTATTACAGTTATTGTAAAAATAAATAAACCAAATCGCATTGCTTCGTTGATGTGGTAGTCCACGCGTAAGCATGAGTGGCATTATTGTTGTCCAATAGATGAAAAGGAAACAAGGTAGATATGACCTTATAATTAGTATATAATATAGAAATAAAATATAAATAATTATGACCATACATTAAATTAATTTGATATACAATTACTTACACCTATATATGGACCACAATGTTTTTTTACGCAAGATCAATATCTTCTTTTTTACTTCTGATAGAAAAGCAGGGAGAAACTAAAATCCAATAATTTTATTTGAAATTAAGTATATTTATATTAATAAATTAATTATTATATAATGTATACCATATATTTAGTTGATTTTTAATATTAAATTAAACTGAAAACACCTGGTTAAGAGTTATACCTCTTTATTGAGAAACAATCACTAGCCTACACCATAATTCTTGAAAAGAAAGTATTTTGGAACTAAAAGAATATAGAGAATGTGGTTATGGAATCTAATATTATGTCAAATTAGGTATTTGAAATTTTATGTTTCCTCAATATGGTTTAATGATATAATATAATGGGTGTCCTTTTATATGGGAGGAGGAATCATTTGTGACAACAAAAAATTTATTATAAAATAATTAGGTCATTCTCAAGAAGTATTCATACAGTTGGGTAGATACAAAAATAAAAATGGGATAATTCCTAAATAAATAATTAAAATGAATATTTTATAGGATTTGGAATCATTTTATCCTTATCATTTGGTTAAAACCATTTTGTTAAACAATTTTTATGTTATATGTGGTGATAAATTGTTCAACAGTAAAGCGTTATAATTTTAATTATATAGTGAAAAATAGACACATAAAACTACTGGGAATAACTTTTTTACTGAATCATATCAATCATTTCATTTTTAAATATTTTTTGATATTAAAAAATTTAGTAATTTATTATTTTCACAAACTTTCATTAATGACATTTTTGACATAGTTAATTTTAATTTGACATTAAATACATTAAGACACATATTGAATTTAAATATAATAATTTAAAAATTACTATTATTTTATAACTATATAAAACATTCACGAAATAGAATAATTATAAAAAAATTTGTACTTTCACTATTTTTAAATCATTTATCATATGTTTCTATTTGTTGAATAAATATTGTGCAGGCATTGCATTGATATTTATGTTATGTATTCAATCACTAAAAAGTAAAAATATTTAATCATGATGAATTTTTTTTACTCATATCTTAAATAAATATTTAAAACATAAAATAATCTCTGTTTAACCTTGTGGAATTATTTTATAAGTATTAATTTCAGGAGAGTGAAATGTTTTATTAATAATTTCCTTAAAATATTTATGAAGGTCATATTTAAAGCAATATGACAACAAGTTTCCATATATTTTATCTATGTATGTTAATGGACAAAATAAACTCATTTTATATTAAAATGGAAGGTGTTAGATAAATTTCAGTGTCTTATCCTATCATTGGAACCTTATTTTACCGATTTTACCATTATAGAGGTGAAAATATTTATAATGGTTACAATTCATATTGAATAAAATAAAAGGGACCAATTTAGAAAAAAAATTAATCCTCATGATTAGTATTATGGAATCAATTTTTCAAGATTCAATTTCTATATGTTTCAAAATCCTATATTAAAATAAGTGTTTAAAATGTGATGAATGTTGTTTTTCAGATAAATTCATTTTTAACTGAAAACATGATATATATTATTATCTCATGCCTAAAAAATATCAAATTATCGTTAAACAATTAATTAATATACAATATATAAATTTAATTAATATCATACAAAAAACTGATCTATTTAATATTTTTAAATAAAAAACATTATGCACATCAAAATAGTTCTTCATAAACACATATCTTTTACATTGAAATGATTTTAATTTTAATTTATAAAAAATTAATAACATGGGTAAACCACAAATTTTTCATAATTTTATTTCTCATATTCATACCCACCAATCCAACATCGAGGAAATATCTATCACATTAAATAATATATTATTAAGTACCTTGATTCGTTTTAACATGGTGTAACATTAAAATGAAGCTATCAATGAAATAAAAATTATTTATAGAGAACTATATCATTAAATCTTTGTTTGTTACATTCTACCACCTTATAATTAATTTTTATCTTGAAATTATATCACTCCAATAATAAAATTGGAGATATCTTTCTGTCATTAGATCAATGTGTTCCCAAATATCTTCTACTAATTTATGGTTTCTCCAAAAAACATTATCTTGGTGAATGGTCATGTTTCATATAACATTACATCTATAATCCAGAATATCCAACGGTTTTTCCTCATAAGAGATATATTTATCCAGAGGTATGACATTTGAATTTAGTTCATGTGAATGATCAGGTATGTAATTCCAAAACAATGACACATGGAACACATCATGAACATAAGATACATTTAGTGAAAGTGAAAAGTTATATGATATTTTTTGAATACATTCAATAATTTTAAAGGGACTAATATAGCTAATGAATGGATTTCCCTTATTCATGAATATCATAATATTATTATAAAAAGATATTCATAATAAAACCATTTCAAAAACATTAAACTTTAGATCTCACAATGACTGTCAGAAAACATTTTTTCAGAATCTAATCTCCCATTATGTGCTACAAAATTCCATTGAAGTAATATACTATTTCCTTAGTTATATTAGGTCCCAATACCTATCATTTTATAACTTCCTCCCAAAACATTGAAGTTATGAACTTCATGCCCTATATGTCATTATTTGGGGTCTTCTAAATGTTGTATTATAAGATATTGTTGTATGAAATCCTATCTAATGGATGCTCTTGATCCCAAAAAACTTTTAAATATAGATAACAATATTTCAACATATCTTCAAAATTTTAAACTATTCTCTCAAAAATACCCTAATTATTAGGATGATATTATGTTCTAAAACATAATTGTATTTCTATATCCTTCTTAATAAATTTCCAGAACATCAATCTAAACCTCGAATACTGATCATATAAAATATAATTTGGTACTCCATGAAATCTCACCACTACCATAATTTGTAGCCTATCACATTGATCAAGAGATTAATATTCATTGATGGTAATGAGTTGTGTTGAATTCAAAAGGTGAATGACTACAACCAAAATAGAATTATTCCCTTTAGATGTTTTAGGGAGTCCAAAAATGAAATCCATGGTAATTTTTAATATTTCCATTTAGGAATGGGAAATGATTGCAGTAACCTATAAATTTTTTAAACCTTATCCTCAATATAATGACATGACAGGAATTAAGATACGAACTCTCCAATATCCATTTTAATTTTTTTCCACTAGAAATATTCTTTCATATGATTATACATGATTGTAATTTAATGATGTATTAAAAATGATTTATTATTATATTAATATAATAGTTAATTATAAAATTATGGTTTATTGAAAATATACTCTATTATTTTACTATATCATTTCATTACTATTAAGTATTAAATGATTAAAAACTTTCACTTTATTATATAGTTATAAATCTTACCTATCATTCTATTTAATATTCACATGGAAGGACATTGGATCATTCATATGATAAAAATATTATATGACCCCTTTAATATGAATTTCTAGATCTATATTATTAAATTATTTTACTATTGGATAACATTATATCCTACTCATTGAAAAACTATCTCGGGGCTTCCAAAATAGAGAATCAAACACCTTGTTTTCTATCCCAGGGTGGTATTTTATAGAGCAATTATAATCAATAACTAATTTCAACTATCTTCTATAGACCATATTAAACTATTTCATTTTGATGGTGTACTTCAATTTTTATGATATATATATACAAGACCATTCACCATAAGGTTAATTTCACCATGCCTTTAATGAAAAAATTTCCACTTCTATTTCTAAATATTCATTCACATAATTTTTCTGATGTATTTTCAATTTGTGTGAGTCATATGATAGCACCAATTATTTTTTCGTGAGGACACATCATTTTAACTTCTTTGATTCATAAATATAGTTCACAAACTCTTCTCTACTACTATCTAGTTTGATTACATGTTCATAACCAAACTTCTATGAAATTACTTGAAATTATCTTGACATTAAACAATCAAAATAAACATAACCCCCTTCTAATCCAATAAGGTGTGTAGATTAGATATTCCTGAAAAATATATTACAAATAATTGAAAATATATATCCATTCTAATGAAAATATGAATTTCGAATACCAGTATTGGTCTATGACATTTATCAATAACATATTTAATTCATGTATCTACATATATAACCTGATTTGAGATTATATAACCCAATAATGAAATATTATAATGATATAATTCACACTTCATAACTTTTTTTAAACATGTCATTACTCATATACATTAACAAATTTCTCAAATAATCTCCATGCTTTTTATTACACTTATAATATATATGAATATAATCTATAAATACCATTATAAATTAGTCAATGTAATCTCTAAAGACTCTTCATAAATCCATTACGAAATTAGAGGAATTAGTTTGTCCAATTGAATTAACAATAAATTCTTAATTTCAATACTTTATATGGAAGGCTATATTGGGTTTATTCATTTTCTTAACACAACATTGATAATATCCAGAATAATGGTTAGTTTTAGAAAAGTATTGATCTTATCAAAATTGATTAAAATATAATTGATATGGGTTAGAGTGTACAAGTTCATAATAATGATCTTGTTATCTTCTTAAAAATAAATATAAAGAATAATTATCCCATATTTCTTCTTAAAAAAAGAACTAGTAAACCCCATCATGACATAGTAGGGTGTATGAATCACTTATATAAAAGTTTCATGTTCTTATGCATCAGTTATTAAAATTCAATTGGTGTTATACAATAAGGAATAATTGAAATAGTTTTAGCACCAATTATGAGCCCTATTTAAAACAATACATCCTAATTAGGAGGAAGACTAAAAAACACTCATCGGAAGACATCCAAAAATTCCCTTTCAAATATAATATCATAAATATTGATTTTATCTAAAATCATATGAGAAATATTTTATACATTTGTAGGATTTATATCCCACAAGATAGATGTAATTTCAGCAGGATGTTCATATTATTACTCACACTGATGAATGATCATTGGTTTATTTGGAAGAAAAAAATATTACTTCCCTTCCTTGGTAATTTTTATTTTCTCTATATAATGAAAGCTAATGCATGACTATAATAAAATTATATAAAAATAATTTAAGCATAAAAAGATTTATGGAATGAAATTTCACACAAAAATCAATCTAGGAGGAACTATATACATTACATAAAGAATAATCACATTAAACATTTTCATAGATATGTCAATAAGAAAATTAGTGTACTATTAATTAGATACACTTCTAATATTTTTTTGATCTAAAATAGTGCGTAAATAAATAATTATAGAATACATTAGATATTTTATAGTTGATTCTATGTGTACATTTTATCATGTCATTATAATAACAAACATTAGCAGCTTTGATCACATGAGATTTAACATTATCATTGAGTATAAGATATTCTTGATAGTGACTGTCATCATAAACCATCTAATTCCAATACTGGATTGAAAACATTATATAATAATTTCATTTTAATAGATTTATTTTTAGTGGGGAATTTTATTATCTTTGATTTCTCCACTCCATTAACAAGAATATTCTTAACATTTCAACATTAAATGGATTTTGACCCACCTTTTCACATCTAAAAAACTAAATAGTTCAATTAAATAGACTAACATGACTTTTTTTCAACATTTCATTCATGTAAATGGATGGTATTTCTTCTCACCATGTTATTCTTTCATAATTTAATGTAACTTAGTCATTTTTCTTATCAAAATCTTGGGAATGGAGGAAATCAATAATATCCATTTCTACCTTGAGTAAACATCAAAATATTTCTCAAGATATCCTAATGTAACATATAAATAATTCCTTCTATAGAAATTATTAAAATATTAAAATAATGAATAAATTTTTCTTTTAGGTATAATTATTACACCAGAATCACAACTTGCATGTCCTCTAAAATATTCTTCATAAATTCCAATGGATTTATCATTCTTTTTCTTTTGCTTAATGAATTCCTTATAAATTATTTTTTGTATAATAAAAGGATCATATATATTAAAAATATACTCTTAAAATTATCTCATTCCATGGATTCAATTTACTTATCTTTTTTTGTATTCATAAAAAGGTTACACCTCTAATATGCCTCACTGTCTAAATTATATAATTATAGGAAAACGTTTTCTTGTTTCAGGCACTATATAATAGAAAATATATACAAAATGGTGTTAATTTTTTGTTCATCCAATGTTGGTTTACATGATCCATAGAAATATATTGAATTTTTTCTCATGAAAGACTCATTGGTTTTCTATTTCCTCCGCTGACCATTTGGAAGCTCTTTAGGATTTAAGGCCTACGAATTTTTTGTGATTATAGATACACTATTCTATATTCCGGATCCTATATTATTTGGTTTCTCTCTAGTAAAATCATTACATTTTCCATTAAATCCGATTTTAAAAAGACGTATTATGGTTCTATCCCATGAAGAAAACATAATATAAATGTATTAGAATATCACTATAATAATTAGAGTGATATATCAAATAATCCAAAATATTAATCATAGGATATCTGAATAATGACCCTTCTTATCAATTAATGGAACAATAATTTTAAACGTGGTTATCCACCGTTGTTACCCAAACATTTTCACACTTTACTATACTTAGACATATCCCTAAGGTTGTCACCAGAGATTTATAATCCTAATATACATATAATAACAAACTATATTAACCCATAAATTTCATACATAAATATTATTTATTTTTAGATGAATATTCAGTACATTTAATAAATACACATCCAAATATTATAATTGTTATGTGTCTTTGGAGACTGTAAATGTATTATTCTTATTTAATGAAATATCATCTCAATCTTACATAAATATCTTCGCACAATGATATCTTCATAAGAATAAACTAATTAGTCTTTTCTTAATAAACTTGGAAACGGGGACATAATAATGGGTCCCCATAGATTCATAATAATGGTAAAAATGAGAGATACCTATTAATAATAATATGAAAGAATAATAAAATCCCAATGATATGAGATCCGGGACATAACATATTGTGTTTATACAATTCTATCAAGGATGGTTACATGATTCATGGAATCAAACATTATTATTTCAAAATAAATGTATCATATGATTTAGAAAAAATTAATAATCCATAAATAAACTATATGATCAGGACATAAAATTGTGGGACCATCATTGGTATAAATACCATTTTATATGTTATGTTTAGATTCTAAGATCACAGAATCATTGTATATTATATGTTAATATTTATTTATCACATAAAAATGGATAAAAAATTATTAACTATATGTCCTGGTTTTTAATACACATTAACTTGTTTCTATTATAGTGGATCAACAACATCAACTTATTTCTGATAGTGGATCAAGAAAATCAACACGATTCACATATTTATCTCATGATATATAAAATCTACCCAATGAATTGGAGGGATATATAATTCTATACTAAAATCCATAAATAAGTGTTCAATAATAACACAAAATAATCATCACATCATTATTTAATAAACCATGTAAAATAATTGGGTTTCATAAAAGTTTCATAATTTCATCACAATATTAAATGAGGAAAATAAATAAATTTAATAAATATATCATCATCAAAATAAACCTTAGAGATAAATAATATAGATGATATCATTGTAAAATAATCCTAGAAATACAAAATTAAAATCCATGGATGTCATAATGGATGTAAAAAATGAGTTTAATGAGTTAGTGGTATATTATTTAGGAAAATACCCTTTTAATTTATAAATAACATATTTATATTTCAAATATAAAAGGACCAATATGTAATCATTAAATATTCTAGTGATTATGAACTATAATTAACTTTATAGGGTCTTTTTATATTATAGTTATTGAGAATTAGGACAAAAAACTATTACATAGAAAACACAATAAATTACATGTCGATAGTTATACTCAATATCCACTTTTCTTCCAATGTAAACTCTTTAAAAATAAAACCAGATTTCATTTCATGACACATATTCAGTGATCTATTTAATGCATCTTGTTTTACCTTACCAATAATTAGAACTGTGAAAAACATTTTAAAATTTTGGATGAGAAAAAAATTTCAATAAGGGACATAATTAAACTAAATCGTTAGTCCTGTGAAAACATAAAACCCATTAAAACATTTTATTAAGAAAATATTAGCAGGATTATAATATCATGTCGGTACCTTGGAACATTATTTCCATATCACTCTTATAATCACTCGTAAAAATAAATAACCATATATCTGACTCCCACATCCATAATACCCAATGAATTAGAGAGATATAATGGGGATCACTCTTCATATAAGCTATATTGGGCTCACCCAACTTTTATGATCTCTAATGGGGATCAACCCATCATATAATCTATATCGGACTCACCTATAAGCTATAATGGTGATAAAACTTTTACATAACATATTTCGAGCTCACCTATTAAACGTCTAAGTAAAAACACATATAATCCTGTAATTTTCAACATGTCACTCATAAAAATGGGATTATATACACCCTATAAAGTTCATTATCAGTTGAGAAACACATGAATAAAATTAATATTAGGAAAATATTAAAAAAACCTAAAATATCATGAAAATAAATATATTCATCATATAATATTTCAAAGTGGAGAATATAAATCTTATAAAAGTGAATTTGTTAATAAAAAATAATCAGTGATGGAATGTAAATTGAGATGAAATCACTTACCTTGAGTCTAAATCTTCATGTACAATATTTATAATCCTGAAAAATTAACTTAGGATAATTTATACTTTATTTAGAAAAAATTAAGGTTTTTGATTTTTTGTATATCGCTTATTACCATGTTATAAAAGATAAACTATTATATATATTTATATCAGGCTTTTTGTCGATATTCGATACTTTTATTGAAAATGAACTTGTTTGTGATTTAAATAGTCCATATGGTCATATGTAAAACATATATAGAATATAAAAAGTGTTATAAATATAGTATATATTAATTATATAATTAATTTTAATAATCATTGATGGAAAAATAAAAACATAGTTCATAGAGCTGATAGGTCATACGTACACATGAATGATATTTTCATTTTTCCTTTCGTATTGAAGGAGTGAAATAAAATGAAATGTATATAAATATTTATTCATATATAATATCATTATATAAGAATTAATATGAAATTTATATCATAAATGGATACTAAAACAATTCGTATACATTCTATGTGATTGTGAATGAATCACATTATTTTTAAGAGGTGGAGTCCACAAATCCACAAATGAAGTTATCATATGACAACAATATAGAAAGAATGAAGTTATGTCTAATATAACATATCCAAAATATAAAATAGGTTATAATATACATATGAAAATATTATTTTACCACAATAATTTTTTATGACATGCTATGAAGGTGGTAAAAAAATGAAACAAAAACCTTATTCCTAGAGATGATTAACAAGCATAACTTGGACAACAATTCTGTTTATTTGAGTAGGATGAGGAGAGAAATGGAATGGATATGAAATAATAAATTATAAACATATCACTATAGTATATTTATTGTTATGTATTAATTATTCATTTATGGATGAAGGAAGCAAGGATCACGTAGAAAAATAAAATAAATTAAGATAGCTACTTTGAGAAAATTACCTCTTGAATATCCCCTCCATGAAAGACCTTTAGGACATTTTATTTGGACATTTGGTGAAACCAGAATAAAATAGATGTTGGAATAGTGAGGAGGATAGGTATAGGTAGTGATTTTAAGAGATAAAAATTCTTTTTTCATCAAAATAGGGTGGTGTATATGAGGTATTTATACATGAGGAGATGTGGGTTCAAGTGATTATATTATTTATTATTTTATATTAAAATAATACCACATAGAGTTGGAATTTAATTTAATGAAATTTTCTTGTAATTAATGTTTTATATTATGGTCAGGGTCGATACACACATCAAACAAACGTTAAATGTTGTCTTGTTTAGGTAGGTTGTGATTTTAACTTTTAATTTAAACCCTTGTCAAAATTTTACTTTTAATATTGTAAATAACTTTTTTTAGAAGTGTAACTTTTTAATAACAAAAAATTATATTGAGATTAACCCTAATTTGGAACATCTAATTCCAAATATGGAATCCATTTTTCTTATTTCAATTCACATAATTGGGAAAACTACATTTAAAAGTACTTTTGTAGACAATACTAAAAAGTTGGGTTTTAATTTGAAACGTTCAAAAGTTTGGAAGGTTTTTAAATCTAATTTAAATATGAGATTTATTAAAATGACCTAAATTGGATTAAATGATAAAAAATAATATAATTATGTTTTAGAACCAATTAAAATGATAATCTAACAATAAAAATAAATTATATCATTAAAATATATATTTAATTAGAAAAATAACTAAAATTTAAGAAAAGTATATTTTGGTCTCCCACTTTTAAAGAAAATGTTTATTTCTTTAAAGAGAATATATAAATGTGACACAAACAATATTTAAAAGGGGTATCCATAAAAATTCGGTAAAAATATATTTTTCTAAAAACATATTTTATCAAAGAAATTGCATTTACTATTATATCATTTATAGAAAACATATAAGATAAATTTTAAACATAAAATTTAAAATATTTTATATATATTTCATTAATAAAATCTATCCAGAATGATTTTATTATTATAACAACTCACTTATCTGCTTATAGATAGTTTTCTTCATAAAAACACGTCTTTTATATTCAATTGGTTTTAATTTTCATTTGTAATTTTTTTTTCTAATGAATAATCATATAAAAATCTGTAAACCCTATTTTCATAATTTAGTTATTATTATTCATTCTCGCCATTTCGGAAGATATGAGATAAAAAAAACATAAAATAATAATATTAATAATATATCATTGTTTAGTATTACCCTTTCTTGTGTGGAACATAAAATTATGGAGAAACCCATCGTTGTGTGTCAGGTTCGCTATCAAACATAATGTCCCTTTAAGAAAATATATAATACATAGAAATTAATAAATATAAAAAATTATTATTCTATATTTTCATAGTATGTTACATCTTTCCCCCTTTTGGATTTTTTTACTCATTATTTTAAATTTGGGCTTGGTAACTATGTTTTTACATTCCAAATTACATCATATAAATACCACATCAAAAAATGAGTCAACAAAACCTCTACAATAAAAAAATAATGTGATGTAAAAAAGTCACCCTAGATAAAACATATTAGGATTTCATGTAGGCAAACATAGATATGGAATAAAAACTATCAATCACATTCTGATGAATATTTATAGACAACATGATCAAGAAGAAGTTAAGAATTTGAAAACCACAAACTTGTGAGGGGTTAAATGGTCAATGATTTCGTAGTAGGTAAATTAAATGAAAAACATTTTTGTTTTAAGATCCTTCTCATAATGTTGTGGAATTTTTTCAATACATAGAATAAAAACATAAGTATATATACTTACTTGAAAAGTATATTTTCTACCACTAAATGAATTCCGCAACAAAATCATCTTTTTTCTCAAAATGAAGAGTATTTATGATGAATTAACTTCTATAGAATCACATGATCTAAAAAATATTTCCTATCCATTTTTCTTTTATTAAAACATTCAGAAAAAACTATATATTTATGGTAAGATAAAAAAATTAACCATTGGATAATGATAAAATAATTGTAATCTCCAAAATTCACCTATAATACCGAAAGATTAAAATACACATTAAAGAAATATTTATCCTTACAATTACTCAGAAATATTATAACAATGCTTAAATTCACAAAATTAGAAGGATTTAATCAAATAATATTTCAAGATATGTTCTAACATTTTACTTCAAATAACATAAACCACTCTTATTGTTTCATACCAAAAAGTTGGTAACCTAATCCCATATTCTCCATTATAGGATAATAATTTCAACAAATAACATAATTCCAATAAGTTGAAAAATTAAATAATAGATTCTTACAGAATATAATTCAACCATGACTCCAAAATTAAAATTTCATTTTATTCTACTTACCTAAATCATGTAATGATCTTATAATAGTGAATGTATTCCACAATAACATTAATCACAAAATCATTGAATCATTTTCCATTACAAAGGTTCCCTATTTAATAAAACATTTTTTTTTCTAAAATCATCATATTATTATTTCATCAACCCATTAAACTAAAAAAATTTAAATACCCAGGGACGTCATGTTGTCCAATGGTAGGTGATGATTCCTTTTCTCACATTGGTTGTGGGTTTCCTTCCCACATCCATGTCAGAAGTGATGAGTTGTCACATGATTTGCAAGTTGTAGATTTTCAAAAACAGTATAATTCTTATAATATTCCCAAAATGAGTTAAAATCATAAAAAATAACAACATCATATTTTAAGATCGGGGCTTATCTCATGACTTTCATGTTTCATCCCAAAAAGTAATAGTCCATAATTATCCCAAAGGATAATGTCTAGAAAAATAGAATTAATCAGCATAAAGGTTAATAAAATATAACCCCACAAGGGATTGTAATAAATTAATCGTAAAATAATCCTTAAAATTATAAACTCATAATAATATACCTAACTCTGTAGAAAACATCATATTCTATAGGGTTATCTCAACCATCCTTTGAAACTAACAATAAGGAACCCTCCTTAAATGATGCATATTATAGTGTTTTTGAAATAGAATTCACATTATAGTATCCTTTCAGATTAGAGATTAAGAAAAATAGGAGAAAAAATTTCTTACATTTTAAACCCGTATATTAAAAGTCGATTGTTATATTCATTATCCAATTTTTCCAGCAAAGTATACCCTTCTAAAATAAAACATTAATTTTTTACTGATAGATCATCAAAATATTTATCAATGATTGTTATTTGTCCTTAATAATCATAAGTCCTATGATAAATATTTTAAAACTATGGATATGAACAAAATCTCAGTAAGGGACATAAATAAAGTAAATCATTCATCCCATGAAAACATGAAAACCCATTACAAACATTTTCTTAAAAATTATTAGAAAGAATAGAAAATCATGTTGGCGCCTTGGGAAGTCATTTACATATCACTCTTAATATCACCCTAACAAATGGAATAACAATATGTTATACTTCCACCTTCGGACATACATTGTAGAGATATAATGGGGTGTACCCTTCGTATAAGCTATTTCAGGCTCACCTATCTTTTATGAGTTGTAATGGGGGCTCAACCCTTCGTATAGGATATATCAGGCTCACCCATGGTCTATAATGTAGATTAACCCTTCGTATAAGATATCTATTGCCCACCCATTAAATTTCCAAGTACAAATACACATAAGATTTCAATTTTCATCATGTCTCTTATAAAATTTCATTTTCATTCATAAGATAACCAATCAATTTTCAAAAACTGATTTAAAAACTTTATAAAATAAATTTTGGAATAAAAGTGTCCCATACCAATTTGAAACTTTCAATTAATATTAATGAATTAATATTTTATAGATTTATTTCTATATAAATAAATCCATAAAATCATATTTAAAAATATGGAAATTAAATATAATTATTTATGTAAATAAATCATCAAAACATTAAAATATGGTTTTTAAGTTAAAAATTCCATTATCACATGAATAATACATGGAAAAAATAATTATATAATAACATTAAAAAACATATAATATCATAAGAATAAGGATATTCATGATATAATATGATAAAGGGGAGTATATACACCATATAAAAGTGTATTGGTGTATAATGACAAATAAGTCATAATGGAATGTAAATTGTGATGAAATCTATTACAATGATTCCGACTCATCACGTACAATATTTATAATCCTAAACAATAAATAGAAGGTCAATTTATACATTCTTGGCAACGATTTTCTTTTTTATTATTATTTTATATCTCTTACTCCCATGTTATGAAAATTACATAAATATTTAAGTTTATATCAAACTTTTTGTTGATATTGTGTACATAATTCGAAAATGAATAGGTTTAGGATGTCAATAGTTTATGTGGTCATAATTCCATCTTATCTAGAATCTAAAACATGATATAAAAATCATATATATTAATTATATATGTATTTATAAAAATATTTTCTAACAATCTAAAAACATTGTTCATGGAGATGGTAGGATTTAAGTACGCATGAACACTATTTTCATTTTTTCTTATCACATTAAAAGAGTGAAAATAAATGAAATGTATATAAATAGGTATAAATATATAATATTATAATATTAAAATTAATATATAATTAATTTTATATAGTTTTTTCTAAATAAAACTTATTTAATACATTCTATATGGTGTGTGGACAAATCACATCATTTTGAAGAGGTTGCAATCTACACGTCCCCAAACGAAGTTATCATATAAAAAAATTATGTAAAGAATGAATGTATGTTTAATATAACATATATAGAATATGAAATAGGATAGAATATACCTATTGAAATATTATATGAACAGAATAATGATTTTAATACCATCCATGAAGGTGGTTGTTTCTAACACTCTCATCCCAGTTCACTTCGGTATCTTTCGGAGGACGCGTTGTTGTTGCCCCACATTCCCACTTTCCAAAGGTGGGTGGCATCCATTACTTATTCATAGGAGTTTGATATTTCCTCAAAATCGGAAGATGGGATTTTAGATCTTTCTTCTTTAGATTCCTCCTCAGAGCTCATTACCTTGTCCAGGTCCCCCTCATAGACTTAAGACATTTTTCCTGAAACTGTTCCCAGTGCCATGTCTTTAGGGACACTGGTTAATTACACTGCTTCTATAAAGACATTACAAGGGGTCCGGTCTGGGTAGCAACCTTATTTTTGAGGCATGGTCATGTTGGATATCTCTAGAATGTCTTGATTTTAGAACACTGGTACGTCTGGGTTGCTTCCCCCTATGATAGTGCTTCTCGAGAGCGTGAAAGCACATGGATTCCCACATCAAGTGTGACAAAATACAAACCCTAGGCATGTCTATGAGGTTATCCTGATCTTCCCATGTTTGACACAGAGTATACCGTGAGTTTAAAATCCAGAAGTGATGGATCAGACTGATCATAACACTGATGGAAGTAGATTATATGGGTGCAACCCCCGAAGGAAACACTGATATTAATGATAACACATGGTTAGTTACCCGACCGCGACTAGGAGTAGCCAGAATGATGGTGACATGATCACGCCAGTATGTGGCAGCCCAGGAAAGAATCAAGATGGATGTGGATGGTTGAGAAAAATGGGTGTATAATGAGATGGAGCTGACACGAGGGTGAAAGTGATGTTAGGCCTGTGTCTCTAAGAGACTTCCTACAAATCCATGTGGCAGAGATTCAAATTATGTGTAGTTTAGTGAGACGATGGGACACCTAAGGAATCCATCTGAATGGATGGGACACAGAGTAAGTGGAAATTCTGGGGTTGGGCATGGACATCCTGAAACACATAGGCTCGAGGGAAAAACTAGGATGAGATGTGAGTGACCGGATTGAACCTTTGGAAGGTTTCCTAGATACCCCCGTGGAAGGGAATCAATGTCTGTGTTGTTTAGGATGGGTCATGGAATCATTGTGTGTATATAGGGCAATGACTTGATGACATGATGGGTCTTATGTGTTGTTAGAAGCCTAGGGTTGGTCTGGCACTCGAAGGGTGGACCATATATATGGTTTCCGATAAAGGGGAATACAACATCTTACCGCTGGTTGGGTGCAAAAACTTACCACTGATTGGGATTACATTATCTTACCATTGAATGGGGTTCTAACAACTTAACATAGGTTGGGGAATACAAAGGCATGCCATAGATTAGGGTACATAATAGATTTCTGTTAATTAGGGATAACAATGGCTTACCATCGAATGGGGTAGACAATTTGGGGTTGGACCTTAGAGAATCTTCCTACATACCTTGCCTTGTCAGGAAGGATAAAATCCCACATAGTTCAAATGGGTATAGTTTAACATCTTATGCGATGAAAGTGGTAGTACAGTTCAACGTCATATAGGACAAGGGTGGATGGATGTGGAGTGTTCAGGACCCATGCCAATGTTCCGGGCACAACAGAAGCGTGGTTAGGATGGTACCCGACATTAATTTTTACCATGATCAATGATTATACCATGATTAATATGACAATGAAAGCCAGTCTCCATGGAATAGAATCAATGATTTTGATAAAGAAATAAGAGGCATGAAACCTTTACAGAGGATCTTGCACATCCTGTTGATAATAAATTTAATTAATTTCATAAATAAAAGAATACATGGATATTCAATATTTTAATAGTTGGTGATGATGATCATTCGGAATAACCCTTACGGGTTATCTGGTTATTCTTGTGAGGAAAAAACTATAATCCCTCTAGTGGCGATCCAAACGTGCTTTGATGGCCTCTGATCGACACCACTTATTCTGTGGATGCTACCATGGTGAAGCGAGGGTCTTGTGTCAGTCGTTCATGATATCTTGTTCTTTATACATGAAGAACATCTCTCGTTCATGACTGGGGTGGGAAGAGGATTTGAGAGAGAAATTAATTATCATAACAATTTTAAATTCACCACATTTTTGGTGTGTTCACTATGGCACAACAGACAGACATTCCAATTTAAATCCATGGAACATCTGTTAAAATATTTAATTTCATAGCAGCTATTAAATCCCATCATGAACATAGAGAAAACCCATTCTCATTATAATCATACTGCATCATTATTTATGTTGATCCTACATCTGAAAAAAGGAGTTATAAATAAATTTTTTCATCATAAAATAATAGAAGCTTCATTATTATTTTAACTTATGACAACTAATAATTATTTACCATCTTGAAAATTATTATTTTAATATCAAACCGGCCTTGGTCAACTCAAACTACAAATCTATTTACTAGACACCCAAATAAAAAAATAAATAATTTATTCCCTAAAATATATATTTTATTTACATACTAGTAAATAAATATTTTTTAAATGTTCAATAAAATAAATAAATATATTTTATTTAATTTATGTGATCATCATAACTTGTATAAAATTATTCCATGGTCTTGAGAATAATATTTATTTCATTAATTAAATTCAAATAGAATTTAACTGAGACCACCAAAAACAGTTAGTGTGTGACCCTCTAGGATTCTTTCTCATTGACATTAGGTGTTCTTGCCTAATGTCCAAGAGTAATGTCCAGCAACAGGTCAAAGCACCCAAGAGAAAAAAAGTAAAGTCACAACAATGACATCCACATAAGAATGCTCACTATGTAATATAATCCCTCAGTCTCAATATCTCACCATGAAGGATTCATGATAGATTCATCAACCATTCTTCTTGATACATAATTCTTTGAATACATAGAATAAACTCTTCAATACACCATTGCCATTGAATTTCGTCTGATGGTTCTATTTTAATCAAAGGTCCTTGATATCAACTTCCATAAATGGAAAGTTCAAATCCATCCGCCACTTAGCCATTAAAATCATGTCACTCATGATGCACCCAACATACCCTACTTCCCGCCAATTGTATGCATGATGTTTTTCATTAGTAAATAAAATTGTGTGGTTCAAGACACATATTAATGATAATCGTAATGTCTAAGGATTATTACACTTTCTCATAGATAGAAATATATGATGACACCCAAACAAATAGAACAATGAACAATATGTAATATTATGTTTAATATTTAAATACATTAAATGTCTATGTAATCTTTGTACAACCAGTTGGTTCTAGGACACCATCTTTTACAAAATCCCACTTGTACTAGAAATAATTACTTACGACTTTCAGTCCACTAGACCTCACATGGTGATCATGTTTTTTATGATTCAAGGCTTTTGTCCAGGGGTTCTTAATGTTTTCATCCATAGAAATATTTCTCACTATAACTTACCCTCTCTGAGAAAAATCCCTCAATAGATTAAACTTCCATAGTATGTTCCTTGTCTGATAATGTGACCTTGGCTCATTTCTTAGAGCCACTGCTTCAGTACTATCACAGTACAGTGTGAAGGGATATTTACTGCTAGGTAAAACATTCAGCTCTAGGTTGAATCTTCACATCAAAGATGCCTATTTAGCTACCGCAAAAGCTACAATATACTCGGGCCCTCCTATATAATTTGTGATCACACTCTTCTTTTAGCTTTTCCAGCTCATTGAAACTCCATTCAATGTGAATATGTATCCTGTTTGCAACTTCAGGTAATCATGATTACTCTGGAAACTAGAAGATTCATATCATTTTATGACTAGTTCTTCATCTCCTCCATATACCCAGAACATATCCTTAGTACACCTATGATACATTGGGATAGTCATGACTAACATAAAATGGTGGTCACCAGTGTCAGCATGATATTTTTCTTCTACACTCAATGTTTGGGTGACATCCAGCCTAGTAAATAGAATGGAATAGATGACCGACCCAATCTCTAATACATATGGGGTCTTTTCCATTATCATTCATCCATCATGTTTCTTAGGACACATTTTATTAGAAAAATGAATCCATGTGATGCTGGAAACAATCCCCACATGTATTTATCCATAATAAATCTCTTTAGTATCTTATAAATGTATGAACTTTGGCATAGGCAAAAAAAACCTCTTGGATCCATCATGATAGATATTGACCCCAAGAATATGTCTTTCCTTGAACATGTAATTCATGGAGAAGAATTGATTCAACAATTCCATAAAGAATTGTATGACTGGTACCTCGTTTCTAATAAGTAATATGAAATTTAACATATACTATTATGAAAATGACTTCCCACCCACTAAAATATTTATAGAAAAAAGTATGACATTCATTCTTGATAAAACGAAATTTAGTTATGGCTTCATCAAAGAAATGTTCCATGTCCTGGATTCATTCATGAATCCATAAAAGGATTTCTTCAACTTTAACACCTTATTCTCATCCTTTAGAGTCATAAACCATTCAGGTTGTGTCACGTAGACATCTTCCTAAAGGTTCCCATTAAGGAAGGTTGTTTTGACATCGATTTTCCAAATCTCTTTTTCAAGGTAAGAGGCAATGACCAATATAATTCTGATGGATTTCAGAATTGTAACTTCTGAAAAGGTTTCAATGAAATAAATTCCTTGATTTGGTTTGAACCCTTTTGCAATGATTCATTCTTTATAAGTGAAGACTTGTCCTTCCTTTTCTAGTTACTTCTAAGAAAACCATTCGCAACCAGCGATCTTTAAATCAACTGGAGGATCTATTAGAATATTGATTTCATTTTTGTACATGGAATCCATTTCAAAATTCATGGATTCTTGACACTTGGAAGCATCTGTGCCACTTAATTCTTCATTTCATGTTTAAATTTAACTATTATCAACTTATAACGAGTCACCAAACTTGGTAATAAGAAAACCATACCATTCCAGTTCTCTAACATCTCTTGTACTCTTACATAGCTCTTGTCTCTCTGGAACAGTTCTTTCATCCACGAGGAATTTTCCAATATGTTCCTATACCAACTCTTATGTACTATGAGCCTCAACTTTATCGAAGTCTATATCGGTCCCACTGTCTCATTTGAAGAAGTGATCCCTCTCATGGAATATCAATTGTCTTTCCACAATAAATATTTTGTCTGAGTGATTTTACATGTAATATCCCCTTGTTTCAATGGGGTATCCTATAAATGTATACCTTGTTCCTCAGAGTGCATGTTTATTAACTAGATAGTCCTTAACAAACACATCGCTTCCCCACACATGTAAATTCAATAATATGGCTTTCCTTCCACTCTAGAACTTGTATGAAATACCATTTATTGATTTCGTTTGTACATGGTTTGGTATGTGCACCATTGTTTGTAATGCATATCCACAAAAGGATAGTGGAAGACATGCAAGACTCATCACTGATACCACCATGTCCAAAATTCTGTGGTTCCCCATTTCACTCAAATCATTCCATTTGAAAATTTATAGAACAGTGAGTTGGGATATGATCCAAAACTCCCATAATTAATCAATGACGTATTGATTAAGATATTCTTCACCTCAGTCAGAGAGAATTTTCTTAATCTTCTTACCAAGCTGGTTCTCAACATCATTCTTGTATTCTTTGAACATACCAAAAAAACTAAATTATACATCATTAAGTAGATATATCCATATCTACTAAAAACATCAGTAAAAGTTATGAAGTATGTGTACCCTCCCCTTACTTCAACGGGAAATGGTCAAAACAAATTGGTATTAACCATTCGATAATTTCATTAACCATTTCACCTTTCCCACTAAATGGGGCTTTGGCCTTTTTTCTTTATAATCATGCATGACAAACATCAAGTGGTTTTAGTTTGAAAGAATCTAAATATATATCTTTATGTAAATTTTTCATGTATTTGAAATATATATGACCTTTCTTATGATGCTAATGTTGGGTGTGGTATGAGTCATGTGAATTATTTTTGTTATGCATTTCCATTAATTGGTTTGTTTAATCTAATACATAAATACTTTTGTATAAATATTCCCTACAAAAACAAATTCTATCATTAAAAAATAGGAAACATTTATTTCCAATCATTAAAACAAAACCATTTGTATCTATTCATGATACAAAAAAATGTATTTAGTAACATAAGGAACAAAATAACAAACCTTTAACACGAAGATCATCCAAGTTGGCATCCTGAGGTGGTAGTCCCTGACATCTGAAGCAACAAGTCTAGCAATGATGATTTCTTGTAGATCTACCTCCCCTTAGTAAATATTTATAAATCTAAATGGTTCTTGTATATGGAAACATATGTGAGCACAACAAGGTGTATACAATACCCAATTTATTGAAACAGATAGATTTCATTTGATAAAAAATGCACCTGATACTTCCCACTGCTTCTTAGACTTGGTGAAGTTCTTCTTCCAGAGGACCTTCTTGCCACATGTGAAAAAAACAGCCTCATATTCCCTTGCCTCCCCTTTGATCATCCTTTTCATGGATAGTCCTGAAAAATATTTGTACATAATTCTTTTCATGTTCCCTTTCCTCTTATTCTCCTTAAGGAAATAATGATTTTTGTGCTTCATGACTTTTTCCACTTGCTGAATGAGGATAAGATGATCAGATAAGGACATCTCAATGTTGTTCATATTGAAATTGACAACAATGTTAATTAATATCTAAGGGAGTGATGCGTGAATGAGGTCGATGCCATGTTATTTGGGAATTTTAAACCGTTGAACCTCACGGTGATCAGTGAATCCATTGATCTTGACTAAATGAGGCCTAGCTAGGGTAATTTCTCCAAGATTACTCTGAATGATTGTCACAAAGATCACAAACCTTTCCTATATGTCTCTCCACTAGTAATGACTTTGGAGGTTCTAGAGCATGCTATATGATTCCATGTTCTCATGTGACTTTATGAAATCACTAGACATTGATTACAGAATAAAACATTGAATATCAACTGCATCATTCACGTGTTTCTCATAGACAAATAAATCCTCATCACTCACCTATTTGGAAGGCTGATTAGTGGAGGATCTAAATAATGATGTTAATGCTCATTATACAGAGGGGTGAATTGTATCCTTCAAAATTTACATTTGAACTTTTAATGATGGTTATAAAAAATTCGTTTTAACCATGATGAAAAATATGTTTAATAAATTTAAGCATGGTAAATTCAAAAAACCTCTTATTTCTAAAAACATGATAGATTCTGGATATGTGGTTCTGGAAATGAAACATAAGAAAAGCTTACAAGGATGAAGATTCTACCTTAAATCGTATAGAATTATACTAATCAGAGTATACAAGTACAATAATGTATAAGGTAGTTATACATTCCTTAATAATAAAAAACAACAGAAAACAATCTTGAAACAATACAAGCAACTAATATAGAATATTTTAACCCAAAAAGATAGGAATTCCACAAACTTGGATAAGGTCCCCTCAATTTATACTTTCATCAAAAGTATATCTTTTCCACACTAGGGTATTCCCTCGATAAGAATATCAGAGTCTGCCTTTTTTCCCTACAACCACTTGAACTTCAAGGTGGTTGGAACCTATGTATTCTTTATCAAGGGTGTCCTCAAACTTTATTGTAGTCACCGCCTTTGTCTTCATATCCTCATAATCCCACAATTTTATACAACAACAATCAGAGTCACACGAAGCAAGATAAATAGGATGTTCAGTAAGAACAAACCATGGGAGTCTTTCCAAATAAATCACATCAGTAACATGTAATTTATAGAGTTATAGATTAGTATTTTGTTTTTGTTCTCATTCAAATGAGCTTTTATTTATAGGCACTTCTCCAATGGAATCTACCTCCTCCAATGGTCATATTTTTCCTTGAATTTTAGAGGGACATGTAAACATGTTACTAAAACAACGGTTAGTTAGAAACAAAATGTATGACATCATTTCATAACTATAAAAATGGTAAGTAAAATATGGTTTCTCAATCAGTTATATTTTTTTGAGTCTAAGGGAAAAATAAAGTTTGGAGTCTAAGAGAAAAACATTCGGAGTCTATATTGCATGAATATTCAAATTCTGTATTTCAAGGAATTCGGTATCAGAATTATATAGACATCAGAGTCTGAATTCTAAGGAATTCAGAACATGATTTATAAGGAATTTGGAGTTTGAATTCTAAAGAATTGAGAACATGAATTCTGAGGAATTCGATTCATGAATTATAAAGAATTCAGATTCTAAATTCTAAGGTATTCAGAGTCTGGATTATAAAGAATTCAGAATCTGAATTCTACTAAATTTGGATCCTTAAGTCTGAGGAATTCAGATCCTGAATTTCTGAGAATTTGGAATCTAAATTTCTGAAAATTCAGAATCTGAATGAAAAAGAATTTAGAATATGAATTTAGAAGAATTCAGAATCTGAATTTCAGAGAATTTGAAATCTAAATTTTAGAGAATTCAGAATCTGATTTTCAGAGAATATGGAATCAAAATTTCAGATAATTCAAAATATTTTTTTCAAATTATTCATAATCTATATTTAAAACTAAAAAATAGAATACTTTGTATCAAAGTATTTATAGTATTATTATAATATTGAATTGAACCAGAATTTTTCACACATAAATAGAATGATTTATATTTAGTGAAACTAAATCATGAACAATTAAAACAACAATAGGGTGAAAATTTCCTTGGGAATGAAAAATTTACTTAATAAGATAAATCTTATGGGAAATGAAATTTTCCTTGAGATAGAGTGTCCTTGATTTTCAAAATATAAAGCAATGGAAAATTCAAAAGGAAACCTTATGGACTCAACAATATCCCCTTTTTTGGAAAGCACAAATATCCTTACTAAAAAGAATATAAGTACATAGAAATATTATGTACATGAAAATAAAAACATATCTCCCTTTAATTATGGATTACAGTGAATACAACTAACTCCCACTTTGGATATAGAATCACTAAGGATGGTATTCTTGATTTCATGAATGATATTTTTCATTTTCGAGCATTTGAAAAACATCATTAATAAGAACATTATTCTAGATGAACTCCCCCTTACATAGGAAACCCTCTTGTTTACTTTTTATTCTTTTTATCATTCCTTTATACCCTTTTGTGACTTTAAAAAAGTAATAAAATAGAATGAAAAAATTGGTACCTATAACATTAGTTCTAAACTACAAAATATATGAAAAACATTTGCAATTTCATTGATCTTGAATGAATTTGTATAGTGATGAAAATTAAACAAAAGATCAGAATGTAAATAAATTATTTCACTTTCTCCTTCAGCATCGAATTCTTCACTATGGTTTTTAGCTTCTTGATCTCCTTGTGATCCTCTTCTGATTGGTTAAGAAACTGATCCTAGTCTTGACTTTTCTTCTCTAAGTGTTGAATTTTCGCTTCTAGAGCCTTAAGAATGTCTTCCAGGGATTTCAGTAGTTAATCATTCTTAACAATATTATATTAAATATCCATTCTAAAATCTATTTCCCTCATCCAATTCTTGGCCATAGAGTTAAACTTCCCATTAAAATATTTAAATTAATTCTTCTGTGTAGTCTGTTATAGGCTTAACTTTTCCTCAGGACTATTTATAAGATCATTGATCTTCCCATATTTGGTATCAAATGAATCCTTGTAATTATCATGGAATTCATAAAATATACTCATTTCTTTGATCATTTTCCTTGAATCTCTTGTCATATTCTTGTATGATCTTTTATGAGCATCATAACCAATGAGGAAGGTCTTAAAATCTACCCACAGTGCGATAAACTTTTCCATCACCATGGAAACTGAATCTGACTTCTAATTTATTGTATTCTGAAGAATTTTACATCTTAAATCTATTCTTGGAAATAAATGAATATTACAAACTAGCTTCTTCAAAGACTGAATAAAAAATCATGTCTGGCGGAAGATGATTCCAAATCCGAGTGTTTGGTTGGTGAGGATTCATTTTCTATGTCATCAACTTTCAACTTTGATGATGCACCAACAGAATTCATCTTCAAAACATATTTTCTAGGAGTATCTACTACCACCTACTTTCCCTTTTCAGCTCTTAGAATGATGTCTTGTTCTTTGGGATATTGATGCTCACTAATAGATATCTGAACAATTTTATCATCCTCAACTTCCACTTTCTCTGCATCAACGACTAGATCTTCCGGATGAATGAAATCATGATTACTGCTTTCATAATCTATTAGCTTATTCACTTTTGTTCACCCATCTCATATTTTCCTATTTTAGCAATCATTTATGATTCATCGTGGGATATTTGAATCGATAATTATACAGAGGGTATTTCTTTATCATTGTACTCTTCAACTATCATTATGATATAATAAGTTTTATTACCTTCTCCTTACACCACCTCTTCTTCCTCTATTTCCTCTTCCACTTCTTCTTCTATTTCTTTTTCTTGATGTGATTCCAAAATCACCCCTTTCTTTCCCAGAGTCTCTGGAAACGATTCTTGTTGAAATGATTCTGGAACTGGAATTTTCTCATAGGCTTTTTCAGTAGCATTAATAAGAGATTTTACTCCCTCAGCCTCAGAAATCATCTTCATTTACTTCTTCTCTTTCTATTCCTTTTCAATATTCTCAGTATCCCTTTCCTTCAAATCCTTTTCCTCGGAAGGGTATAAACCGAATTTAGGTTCCCCTTCCTTCCATTTTTTCTTATCCACTCTCTATTTGGCCACTACTTCATTAGGATATGCTTTTTTCTACTTTGGATTTGGAGGTGTTGACTGAGTTTCATTGGCCACTGGATTTTTTCTTTTCTCTTACAGTTCCTTTTCCTTTCTCTTCCTTCCACCATTATTATAGGATTCAACCACTTCTAGAATTTTTTAAAAATTTTCTAGTACTTTTTTAGAAATATAATAAAATTGTCTTGATTCGCTGGAAAAACCAATATTCATTCTTCTAGGGTGTCATCACTAGGAAACATCACATTGTAATTTCTCGGCTTGGAACTGCATGTAATTTTGAATGACTAAACACAAAGAAAAATAATCATTGAAATGATTGTTATATACATGATAATCTAAGACTTCATATTTCTATTCTTGATATTCTCAATTTTTTCCATGATATACTTAACCATGATTACTTTGCTAAGGTTCACCAAGAAATCCAATATATAGATATCACTCTTCTTTAGAGTATCCTTATCCCCTTACAGTAGAATTATAATTCCATGAACCCATAATTCATGAATCTGCATGTTGGTAGAGGGATGAATGATATTTGAAGACTTCACTCTTTTCAAGCCAAGACCCTCTATTGCCTTTTACATATCAAATGATCCGGATTCATCAGGTAGTTTTTGAGTAAAAAACATTGCTTCTCCATCGTAAGGAATTAAATTAAGACTTTCTGCATTATTCTACGAAAGAGAGTATGTCTTTCCATATCTCTTGAAATAAAATTTATCTCTTCCACCTTCATTGAAAAAACTAACTATTTCATAGAACACTACCATCATCTCCGGATACATCAGATCTTGTGCCATCAGTTTTGAAATTCAAAGGCTTCCTAGCTATAATGACCCATACTTTACATACATTGTTAATACTTCAAAATTTAAGTACACTTATTATAAAATATAGTAAAACCATGAAAGGACCGTATAGGTATAGTGACTTTAGAAACTGGGAAACATAAACAACTGGTTCATAATGCATCTACATATTCTCCCATTTATTTCATCATATCTAGAGTCCCTTTTGGCATATCGTATATAATAACATTCTTCCTGACCTAGGGAAAGAAAACATAGAAAAGGGTGAGCTCAAATGATCAGTAAGGGTAATCAAAAGAAATATCAATCACAACATATTCATCATAACATTTTGGAAATCTTAACTTGCGAAAGAGATCATAATTTCATAATAATGGGACAAATCATAGTAGTGAAATATAATCCCACTAATCATAACTTAAAACACGAATCTTTGTGCCATACACACATAATCATAGAGAACCATTTCTTAGTAGTCAACACTCATAGCCAAGACTATCTTAGTGGACAAAGTCAATTTCTGAACCGAGTTCACTCCTCATTTCAGTCCTGTTTCACTAAACCAGTTTAACCTGCCATTCCAGCCATTTCTATCTCATTAGATATAAATCTTTACCCAATGAATTGGAGGGAGATATAAGTACCACCCATCTCATAATGATACCATTATTATGTGTCCCACAAAATCATAAATCATACATCATTGCATAACCCATGTAATAAAAATTGGATTCATAAACATCGTGACATCATAAAACAATTCATATAAGATAAAGAAATTAATAAAAATAATTCCATCACAACATAATCAAATCAATGTAATAATAGGGATAGAAACAGAACCCTATATTATATTATATGGAAAATAATTGTGGTAAAACACTTGAACTCCATTCTTGAGGAAAATGTCCTTTCTACTTCAAAAACATTTTCCCTTTCTTAACATGTCATACAATTTTAATCTAAAGAAGATGATTAAACATAAACTTGAAAACTTGTAAAGGATGATTCTTGGAAATAATTTTTTCAAAATCCATTTATGCCGTATAAGTTAAAAAAACATTCTTCCCTTACATTGGCCAGAAAAGACAAAAAGTACCTCGTATGAAAAACGAAAAAAGAGTCTTTTCATATCTTTTTCTAAAAACTCACCGAAGGGTAAAATTGAATTTAAAAAATTGTAGGTGGATTTAAATAATATGACATGTTGAGGAAACATGGATGTGGATGATAAATATTCCCTGGTAAATTCTGAAGTATAAACAATCTCAGATAAAAATGAGATTGTGAGATTTTCCCTTACCTTAGGTCTGATTTGCTTCGTAAGTGTATGAAACTCCTATATAATGATTTAAATAATGTTATTGATGTATTCCAGAATCATTATTATTTTGATGATATCATATATGGTCATATTCTTAGCTTCTTATTAGTAATATTTCATTGCTACTTGTTATTCAGGTGTTTATTTCTTTATGTTCGTTTGTGTGTTTTGTCCAATAAATTATTATTCCTCTTTTTAGATTATAGAAACCTCATTTCCATAATGTTATTAGTGTAATATATAACATTTTTATTCATTCAATTCATTTATATAATCATTATTCAATGAAGATCATGTAGAACGAGTCGCATCACATCGTGGAGACGGTATTCCATACGTACGCATGAGCGATGATATCATTCACATGATCATGGAATTGTATTGGAGTGTAAGTATACTATTTCAGAATCAATAACACTTTAAAATAATCATATGTAGTTATTAATTTGCACCATTATACCCATCCAAGTAAGGTGATGATCGAAAATAAATTACACCAAGGCGCGGAGACGGTATTCCGTACGTACGCACGCGCGGTGATTTCGCTTTCCATAGGATGTATAGATGGTGAAATAGGGTTGTTTCATACGTATAATAACATATCCATATATTATTGATACTGATGTTATTACTTCATAATGAAACAACTAAAGAATAAGAGGTGGAAGAAAAATAAAGTCAAAAGGATCGGTAACGGACATTACCTCTTCTTTGAAGCACCTCTTTGAGACCTCCTTTTAGGGCACTAGAATTGGTCATTGAAGAAGACCAAGACCTATAAGATGTTTCTACAGAAGTGGAGATGAGAAATTGGCAGGGGTTGTCCGAGCATGAAGGCTCAATGTGGTGTGAGGAAGAGAGGGGGGGGGAGGTGCCTTTTTATAAGGGAGGAGAGGGGCACCTTTGGAAAAACTAAAAATATTATTTAATTATAAAGTCATATTCGATTTTAAATAGCTTAAAATTGATTTATTTAGAAGCTAAGGTAGATATGTGTCGAAATCCTCTCATCCATTAGAATTTAGACAAGTTTAGGTTTCTATTTTTACCTTATCATTTAGATTTAACATTAAGTTAAATAATTTTACTTTTACTGTGTCTTCTTGTTTTCTTACAGTATAAGGTTAATAAACATACAATAAAAAGCTAAACGAACCCAAAGTTGTTTATAATTAATATATATATCATTATCTAAGCCATTTTACCGAACCATAGATTTTTTGGATTAAAATAACAATTAATAATATAATATTTGTTTTAAAAACTGTTTTATGTCAATTTTGACACTATTTGGTCATTGATTTTTGTGAAAATCATAACTGAATGGTTAGTTCGAAAAAAGTTACTTAAATCAATAATAACATGTCCTAATAACATATAAAAGTATTGGAATTCATAAAAAATCTCAAATTATATTTATTTGGGTATTTATAACATCAATTATGTCAATATTTCATTAATAAGATAATTACTGTATCAACATTGTGTCACAAATAAATTAAATTATTTATTGTCTAAAATTTACAAATAAATTACCATTATGTAGGAAATCGTTTTATCTTTCTAATTATTATTTATAGTCTAATTTATCTTATGTATAACCCTATATTAAAAATGATTTACTTATTAAACATTGATTTTAACTATTTTAACACTTCTTTTAATAAATTAAAAATAAATGTCCAAATCTAATTCAAGTGGGCCTAAATGGTCATATTTTATTCCTAAGGTTGTTTTTGGTCGAATTACACATATCCAATAGAATTAGTAAATGTGTTAGGGTAATATTAATATCATTTTTACCTGTAATTACCCTATTTACTTTTAACCGTGGTAAAAAAAGTTACAAGTTACTATTCACCAAAAATTATTTTCATCTCATTGAACCACATTTTACTTAATGACATCAACGATGTCTCTTGGATTTTTTAAATTCCACTCATAGAAGCGGTAAAATTATGTTTTATGTTAATTTGCAAATTCTCCTAGGAGGTGGGTAAAAGACGGTGAAAAGTTCAATAAAATATTTATATATCTAAAATTATTATAAAATGACTCAAATGAATTAAATTGAACGTATATTGGCGTTATGTATCAATTTTGACCTATGATAAATTTAAATAAAATAAATAATTAATTAAATAAAAATTCGGTTTTTAAATAGTAACCCAGTGTTTTCACTATTCATCAAAAATTGAATGTTTTCAGAAAAATACCAAAATTTCACCCTATGCTAATTTCGATATTCCGAATCTAAAGATGAAGTCCATTTTGAAAAATAAAATTTTATAAATTTCAAAAAGAGGTTATTACTGTTCATAACGGCTAGTTTTAATAATATTTTAATAGTATATCGTTGTTTAGTGAAACTCGATATTGTGTACGACGCAAGCTATCAAGGAAGGTCGCGATTGTGTGTAAAGAAAGACAAGCTAGTGTTGTGTGTAGTGAAATATTCCTTTGATGATTTATATAAAATAAAAACAAAATATTTCTTATTAAATTATCGGGTGTTACATTCTACCCCCCTTAAAATGAATTTCCCCTTGAAATTCGTCACTTGTAACAAACAGATGAGGATACCTCTCCCTCATCATATCCTCAAGCTCCCATATATCTTCTTATAATTGGTGGTTCCTCCATAAAACTTTCACCAAGCGAGTGGTCTTGTTCCATAGGACTTTTTCACTACGATCTGGAATCTCTATCAGTTGTTCTTCATAAGAAAGATCTCGCTCCAGTGGTACAACTTCTGAGCTGAGTACATGTGAATGATCAGGTATGTACTTTCTCAGGAGAGATACATAGAACACATCGTGAACTTGAGAGAGATTTGGTGGAAGCGCCAATCGGTAAGCTACCTTCCCAACACGATCCACAATTTCAAAAGGACCGATATATCTATGGGTCAACTTTCATTTCTTTCCAAATCTCATGACCCTCTGCCAGGGATATATTCGTAAGAACACTTTATCACCCACGTCAAACTCTAAGTCTTTTCTTCGGATGTCGGCATAACTATTTTGTCGACTCTGAGCTGCTCTAATGTGTTGTTGAATAGATCTGACATTTTCTGCCATTTAATCAACAAGATCAGGTCCTAATAGCTTTCTTTCCCCAACTTCATCACAACAAGTTAGAGTCCTGTATTTCTTTCCATAAAGAGCATCATAAGGTTCCATCTGAATACTGGTGTGAAAGATATTATTATAAGAAAATTCCACCAAATTTAGGTATTGATCCCAACCACCTTTGAAATCCATAGCGCAAGATCTCAATATATCTTTTAGTGTTTGAATTGTCCTCTCAGACTGACCGTCTGTCTGAGGATGATAAGTTGTGCTGAAACTCAACTCTGTATCCAGAGTATGTTGAAGACTTCTCCAGAACATTGAGGTAAAACTCTAATCCCGATCATATATAATACAAAGTGGTACTCAATGCAATATTACCACTTATTTTACATATATCCCGGCAAGCTGATCCATAGAGAAATCCTCTCTAAAATCAATGAAGTGTGCAGACATTGTAAGACGATCAAATATGACCCAGGTAGCATTATTACCCTTTGATGTTTTAGGAAGTCCTTTGACAAAGTCCATAGTGATGTTTTCCCATTTCCATTTGGTTATGGGTAATGGTTGTAACATCCCATTAGTCTTCTATCTCTCAACTTTAACTTACTGGAAAACCATGCATCGAGAGACATATTCAGCAACATCTCGTTTCATGCCATCTCACCAGAAGTACTCTTTCAAGTCCCTATACATCTTCGTGCTTCCAGAATGAATAGAGAATGAAGAACTATGAGCCTCATCCAGCAGCACCTTCTTTAATTTTGGGATGGGAGGAACACAAACCCGATTCCTGAACATTATTATCCCATCACAATCGAGGTTCAATTCAGGAACATTTCTCACCTTCTTTTGTAATTCTACATCTTCTTTATGTTCCTCTTTAATATTTACATGTATATATGGTTGAACATTCATTTGAGAAAGATACTATTTTTCCCCTTTCATTATAATTCCCAGATCCATCCTTTGTAAATCCACAAATATTATATCTTTTGTGATCCTCATCATGGATAAACTGAATTGTCTTGTCGACTTAATGCATCTACCACCTTGTTTGATTTCCCAGGGTGGTAATGAATTGAGCAGTTGTAATCCTTAATCAGCTCCAACCATCTTCTTTGGTGCATATTCAGCTCCTTTTGTGTGAATATATACTTTAAACTTTTATGATCAGTATAAATGTCACACCTTTATCAATAAAGATAATGCCTCCAAATCTTTAATGAAAAGATTACCGCAGCTAACTCTCAATCATGAGTTGGGTAAGTTTTTCTCATGGATTTTCAACTATCGTGAGGCATAAGCTATCACCATATCATTTTTCATAAGAACACACCCCAATCCATTCCTAGATGCATCACTATAGATCACAAACCGTTCTCCACTACAGGGCAGTGTGAGCACCGGTGCACTGGATAACCTTCGTTTCATCTCCATGAAATTCTATTCACATTCCTCCGTCCAAACAAAATTAAATCTTTTCTGAGTCAACCTTGTGAGTGGATTAGTTAATCGTGAAAAATCTTTCACAAAACGTCGATAATATCCATCCAAACCAGAAAAACATCGGATCTCGGTTACTGTTGTTGGTCTCGACCATCTTTCGATAACCACTATTTTTGCGGGATCCACAGATATCCCCTCTTTTGAGATTATGTGACAAAAAATGCAACTTTTTGAAGCCAAAATTCACGCTTGGTAAATTTGGCATAAAGCTTCTCCTTCCTTAGGGTCTTCAATATAATTCTCAAGTGATCTTCATGTTCTTCCTTTCTATTTGAATAGACAACAATATAGTCTATAAATACCAACAAAAACTGATCAAGATAGTCTCTAAAGACTCTATTAATCAGATCCATGAAGATAGTAGGGGCATTAGTATGACCAAATGACATAACTATAAATTCATAGTGTCCATATCTTGTACAGAAAGCTATCTTGAGTAGATCCTCCCTTTTGACCCTTAATTGATGATACCCTGAACGAAGATAAATCTTGGAAAAGTATTGACCTCCACGTAGTTGGTCAAATAAGTCATCAATGTGAGGGAGAGGATATTTGTTCTTTATAGTGATCTTGTTATGTTCTCGATAATCAATACAGAGTCTCATTGATCCATCTTTCATCATAACAAAATGAACATGTGATCCCCAAGGTGACGCACTAGGTCATATGAACCCTTTATCAAGATTCTCTTGGAGTTGCTTCTTCAATTCCTGTAACCCAATTGGGGCCATTCTATAAGGTGTCTTAAAAAAGGTAAATCACTCTGTATGAGTTCTATTGAAAACCCAACTTCACGATATGGTGGAATACCTGAAAATTCCTCGAGAAAGACATCATCAAACTCTCGTACAATGGGCATATTCTTAATCATGAGTTTCTCACCAACCATTTGAGATAAATAACCTTCATTTTGTGGAATCAAGACCCATAATATGGAAGAAATTTCCACGGGACGGTTATGTTCATCCTTGAATCGATAGACGATCAAAGATTGATCTGGAATATGAAATGTGGCTTCCCTTCTTTGGAAATTGATATGAGCTCCAAATAAAGAAAGCCAATCCATGCCAATAATCACATCAAATTCCACTATAGGAAGGATCACAAGACTTACAGGAATCACTTTCCCACAAACATCGATCAGAGAAGAATTATGAACTTTTGATGCGACTATTGTGCCATTAGGGGATGTCACAGCTAACTAAACATCTAATTGTTGAGGTAATATGGTGATACCATTATAAAATTCTTCAGAAATAAATGAGTGGGTGGATCCAGAATCAAATAAGACATTTGCTACTTTAGAGTGGATAGTATGTTTACCTTTCACCACTTCATTATCGTACTCCACATCGCTGATAGAAATTGCATGTGACTTTCCTTTGTATTTAGCCTTAAGAGTTGGTTGACGTCGATCATCATCAACAACCCTTGGATTAGAGCATTGATTGGCATAATTCCACATTTCCATGCACTTGAAACATTGAAGTGTATTAGGTTTATTTTGTGTATACCTTCCTTTGTTTGCATCATTAGACATCTTCATCCCATTATTTCTACATTCAACTACCCGATGACCTTCTTTTCCACACTTATAACATTTGCTTGTCTGCTTAAGACATGTTTCCTTCCACACTTTGAGCATAAGGGAAAACTCATCTTCTTTTCAGTGTGCTCTTTAGATTTTCCTTTGACTTCCATTTTTCTCTTCTTATCAAACCCATATGACTGATGGGTTACTCCAATTTCCATCTCAACTTTGAGAGCACATCGAATGATTTCCTCATAGCTATTGAAGTCCCTTATGGTGAAATCCCTTTCGATGACTTTGTTTTAAGCCACTAATGAATCGATCGATCTTACTCTCGGGTTGGATAATAATCCCAGAATCGTACCTTGCATGTCTTGTAAAATTTTCTTCGTAGGTACCAATAGATTCATCTCCCTTTTTATTTAGTTCAAGAAACTCCTTCTCCATCTTTGTTCGAAGTATACGAGGGAAGTACTTATTGAAAAATAAGTTCTTGAACTCGTCCCATTCCATGGACTCCATTTCAACCATTTTCCTCATATTCTTAATAAGATTCCACCATTGATCAACATCACCTTCCAACCGATATACTGCTAAGATTACTTTATCAGGTTCAGAAAATTGAAGAACTGAATATATCTTTTCAGTGGTATTGATCCATTGTTCAGACACTAATGGATCAGTAGACCCACTGAATGAAGGTGGACGCTGACTCATGAAGGATTCAACATAATTTTTCTCCTTCCTTTGCTCGTTTGGAAGTCCTGCATGATTCAAAGCTTGAGAAAGTTTTGTGAGCATGGCTATAAGATTTTACATTCCATCTCCCATAACGTTTGTTTTCTCAGGGGGACAATCATTTCATTTCCTGTCGCATTCCGCATTAACACGGTTCCTTTGAGTTCCAGCCATTGACTAAAACAATGAAGAATAGTGTGATCAAAAATAATTTTGATAAGAAAACCAAACAATCAAGAATAAAATTTAACACTTAAGGACTTATCGTAGGATTTTCATGTCCATTTATAAAACACTAAGATTGTGTTCTTTTCTTAGACTTATCCTTAGGGTTCATACTAAGGATTTCACATCCTCGTTTCCAAAGGTTGACTATACCATTCCTCTGATACCAACTATAATGACCCATAATTTACATACATTGTTAATACTTCAAAATTGAAGTACAATTATTACAACATATAACAAAACCATGAAAGGACCGTATAGGTATAGTGTCTTTAAAAACTAGTAAACATAAACAACTGGTTCATAAAGAATCTACATTGTCTCCCATTTATTTCTTCATATATAGAGTCCCTTTTGGAATATCCTACTTAAAAACCTTCTTCCTGGCTTGGGGAAAGAAAACATACAAAATGATGAGCTCAAATTCTCAGTAAGGGTAAACAAATGAAATATCAATCACACCATATTCATCATAACATTTTGGAAATCTTAACCTGCAAAAGATATCATAATTTCATAATCATCGGATAAATAATAGTAGTGAAATGTAACCCACTAATAATAACATAAAACCTGAAACTTTGTGGCATACACACATAATCATTGAGAATCATTTCTTAGTAGTCAAGACTCATTGCCAAGACTGTCTAAGTGGACAAAGTCCATTTCGGAACCGAGTTCACTCCTCGTTTCAGTCCGGTTTCCCTAAACCGGTTTAACCTGCCGTTGCAGCCATGTCTATCTCATGAGATATAAATCATTACCCAATGCATTGGAGGGAGATATAGGTCCCACCCATCTCATAATGATACCATTCTTATGTGTGCCACAAAATCATAAATCATACATCATTGCATAACCCATGTAATAAAAATGGGATTCTTAAACATCGTGACATAATAAGACAATTCATATAAGATAATGAAATTCATAAAAATAATTCCATCACAACATAATCAAATCAATGTAATAATAGGGATAGAAACAGAACCCTATATTATCATAGATGTAAAATAATTTTGATAAAACACTTGAACTCCATTCTTGAGGAAAATATCCTTTCTACTTCAAAAATATTTTTCCTTTCTTAACATGTCATACAATATTAAACTAAATAAGATGATTAAAAATAAACATGAAAACATGTAAAGGAAGATTCTTGGAAATAATGTTTTAAAAATCCATTTATTCCGTATAAGTTAAAAAAACATTCTTCCCGTACTTTGGATGGAAAAGTTAAAAAGTACCTCGTCTGAAAAACGACAAAAGATTCCTTTCATATGTTTTACTAAAAACTCACCGAAGGGTAAATTTTGATTTAAACAATTATAATTGGATGGAAATAATATTACATATTGGGTTAACATGGATGTGGATGATAAATATTCCCCAGTAAATTCTGATGTATAAACAATCGCGGATAAAAATGAGATTGTGAGATTATCCCTTACCTTAGGTCTGATTTGCTTCGTAAGTGTCTGAAATTCCTGTATAATGATTTAAATAATGTTATTTACTTATTACAGAATCATACTTATTTTTATGATATCATATATGTTTATATTCTTCGCTTCTTATTAATAATATTTCATTGTTACTTGTTATTCGGGTGTTTATTGATTAATGTTTGTGTGTGTGTTTTGTCGAATAAATTCTTATTCCTCTTTTTAGGTTATAGAAACATCATTTCCAGAATGGAATTAGTGTAATATATATCATTTTTATTCATTAAATTCATTTATATAATCATTATGCAATGATGATCATGTAGAATGAGTCGCATCACATCGTGGAGACGGTATTCCGTACGTACGCACGAGCGATGATATCATTCCCATGATCGTGGAATTGTATTGGAGTGTATTTATAATATTTCATAATGAATAAAGCTTTAAAATAATCATATATAGTTATTTACTTTCACCGTTATACCCATCCAAGTAAGGTGGTGATGTAAAATAGATTACACCATGGCATGGTGACAAAATTCCGTACGTACGCACCCGCGGTGATTTCATTTTCCGTAGGGATGGATAGATGGTGAAATAGGGTCGTTTCATACATATAATGACATATCAGTATATGAGTGATACTGATGTTATTACTTCATAATGAAAAACTAAATAAGAAGAAGTTGAAGAAGAAATAAAGTTGAAAGGATCGGTAACGGACATTACCTCTTCTTTGAAGCGCCTCTTTGAGACCTCCTTTTCGGGAACTAAAATTGGACTTTGAAGAAGACCAGTACATATAAGATTTTTATAAGGATGTGGAGAGGAGAAATTGGCAGGTTTTGGCCGAGCTTGAAGTCTCATTGTGGTGTGAGGAAGAGAGGGAGGAGCTGCCCTTTTATAAGGGAGGAGAGGGGCACCTTTGAAAAAACTAAAAATATTATTTAATTATAAAGTCATATTCGGTTTTAAATAGCTCCAAATTGATTTATTTCAATGATAAGGAATGTATGGGTAGAAATACTCTCATAAAATATAATTTAGATATTTTTATGTTTCTATTTTACCCTTATCATTTAGATTTAACTTTATGTTAAATAATTTTACTTTTACCATGTCTTCTTGTTTTCTTACACTATAAGGTTAATAAACATACTATAACAAGACAAACGAACCCCAAGTTGTTTATTATTAATATATATAACCTTATATAATTCATTAGGCCTATAATTAGATTTTTAGGAATAAAATAACAATTAATAATATAATATTTGTTTTAAAAACTATTTTATGTCAAATTTGACACTATTTTTGTAATTGATTTTTGTGAAAATCATAACAGAAATATTAGTTCTAAAAAAGTTAATTAAATAAATACTAACATGTCATATTGATATATAAAAATATTTTAATTCATAAAAAGTCTCAAATTACATTTATTTGGGTATTTATAACATCATCTATGTCAATATTTCATTAATATGATAATTACTACATCATCATTGTGTCATAAATAAATTAAATTATATATTGCATAAAAATTACAAATAAATTACCATTATGTTTTAATTCTTGTTATCTTTCTAATTAATATTTATAGTCGAATTTATCTCATGTATAACCCTATATTAAAAATGATTTACTTATTGAACATTGATTTGAACTATTTTAACCCTTCTTTAAATAAATTTATAATAAATGTCCTAATATAATCCAAGTGGACCTAAATGGTCATACTTTATTCCTAAGGTTTTTTTGGTCGAATTAAACTTATACAATAGAATAAATACATGTTTTAGGGTAATAATAATATCATTTTTACCCGTAATTACCCTATTTACTTTTAACTATGGTAAAAAAAAGTAAAAAGTTGTGATTCACTAAAAAATATTTTCATATCATTGAACAAAATTTTACTTACTGAAATCAACCTTGTCTCTCGGATTTTTGAAATTCCACTCACAGGCGTGGTAAAATTAAGTTTTATGTAAATTTGTAAATTCTCCTATGAGGTGGGTAAAAGATGGTGAAAAGTTCAATAAAATGTTTATATATCTAAAATTATTATAAAATGACACAACTGAATTAAATTGAACTTATATAGGTGTTATATATCAATTTTTACCTAAGTTAAAGTTAAATTAATTAATTAATTAATTAATTAAAAATTCTGTTTTTAAATAGTAACCCAGTGTTTTCACTATTCATCAAAAATTGAATGTTTTCAGAAAAATACCAATATTTCACCCTAGGATAATTTCGATATTCCGAATCCAAAAATGTAGTCCATTTTGAAAAATAGAATTCAAAAAATTTCAAAAAGTGGGTATTAATATTAATAATGGCTAGTTTTAATAATATTTTAGTAGCATGTCGTTGTTTAGTGATACTCGGTATTGTGTACGACACAAGCTATCAAGGATGGTCGTGATTGCGTGTAAATCAAGCCAAGATAGTGTTGTGTTTAGTGAATGATTACTTTGATGATTTATATACAATAAAAACTTAATATTTCTTATAAAAGTCTCGGGTGTTACACCAGCCACACACCATAATATTAATTGAAATGATTGAATCATATTTGTCGAAGAATCTAGGATCAACAACCCTATCTTAGTATATCTTCCTCTCAAAGATTCCATTAATAATCGACATTTCATTTTGAGGAGAGGCCTCAAGAGACATTCAGAACTGAGGTAACTTTTGAAGATTCACAATGGAATTAAAATATAGAGGCAGGACTTCAACATGCTAGAGTTTGAAAAAATTGATGTGGGACAACCACTGGGGGGTTTATATAGGTGATTTAGGCGATGGTTCAACTTCCATGGTTGATCCAATTATGGAAAAACATATGTTAAAATATGAAATTTGAGATGATATCCAAAGAAGGATGTTGATATGTTCCGATCATTTAAGGTTTTTTAGATAAACATGAAGGTAAATAAAATGAACCCAAAAAAGTTTCATAAATAAGATAAAAATAGTAATAGGTAAAAATATGATTATGAAATCTTGGGAAATAAAAAAAACATACCTTCTGGAATTCTAGGAAAATTATTCATAATATGGAAAAATTTTGTTGGGAACCATTTGATTCTAGATAAATTATAAAAATTATTTAATGGAAAAAATTGATTCAGAAAATCTAATTACAAAAAAATATGATTTCAAAAAATTTGATTAATAAAAATTTTGACTATAAAAAATTTTATTACAAAAAACATGTTTATGAAAATATTTGGTTACAAAAAAATTTATTACGAAAATTTTTTATAACGAAAAATATTGATTATAAAAAATTTGATCCTGAAAAATTTGATTACAATAAATTTGATTATGAAAAATTGTGATTATAAAAAATTTGATTATAAAAAACATTGCTTAAGAAAAACTTGATTATAAAAAATTTTGATTATGAAAAATCTGATTACAAAGAATTTGAATAGAAAAAATGTTTATTATCAAAAATTTGATTATGAAAAATTTCCATTTCGAAAAATTTGATTACCAAAAATTTGATTAAAAAAATTTTGATTATGAAAATTTTGATTATAAAAAATTTTGATTACGTAAAATTTGATTACGAAAAATTTTCATTATGAAAAAAATGATTACGAGTAATTTTGATTACAAAAAATTTGATTTAGAAAAATATTGAATACAAATAATTTGATTACAAAAAAATTGATTACAAAATATTTTGATTATGAAATATTTGATTAATAATGAAATGTACTCCCCCTATTAAAATGATCTTTTTACTTTAAGGAGATATGTTTCAACAAAAAGTTAATATGGAATAATACCTTATGGTTATCATTCCTAACTTTTTTTTAATATAATAAAATCTATTGGAGGGTAATGATTTCGTAAAAATATCAAGAAGTTGTTCTTGTGTTTTGATAAAACAAACAATGATATCTCCTTTTTTGTGTGATCCCTAAGAAAGTGGTTCTTAATATCTTTGTATTTCTCATGAACATGATGGGTGGGGTTTTTACATACGTAAATGGAACTAGTATTATCACAGAGTATTGGTGTTTTGGTAAAACTAATACCATAGTCTATGAGTGTGTGTTGCATCCAAAATACTTGAGCACAATAACTTCTAGCTAAATCAAATTCATCTTCAGTAGTGGAAAGTGCTACTGACTGTTTCTTTTTTCATGACCATGAAACTAATGAATATCTTAGGATATGACTAGTTTCTAATGTACATTTCGTATCCATTCTACATCGACTAATTTTTGCATCCAAAAAACTCTTAGACCAAAATCATTTTCAGAAGTATAGAAGAGTCCTAGATCCATCATATCCTTTAATTAGAGAAAAATCCTTTTCACTGACATTAAATGAGATTATTTAAGATTGCATTGATATCTTTCACATAAGCATACTGAAAACATTATGTCTGGGTGACTAGATATCATGTAAAGTAGACTTTCTATCATACCTCTAAAATCTGTTTGATCTACTAGTTTCACATCTTCATTAAGATCAAGTAAATTTGAGGTACTAGTGGGAGTACTTATACTTTTAGGGTTTTCATATCCAATATTTTTAAGAATATATTTAATATACATATGTTGGGACATATATATTCCTTCTGGTTTTTGAGAAATTGGATAACCAAGAAAAAATCTTAACCCATCCATCTTACTCATATCAAACTCCGATTTCATTAGTTCCGAAAAGGAATCAGTTAATGATTGCTGAGTTGAACAAAATATAATTTCATCAAAAAAATTTGAACAATCAAAACATTTTTCTTATCATAATTTATAAAAAGGTTTGGATTATCAATTCCCTTAACATAATTGTTTTGAATAAAAAACCCTATAATTTTATCATTCTAATATCTAAGAGCTTGTTTGAGTCCCTATAAATCATTGGTATGTTTTAAAACATGCTTAGGATGTTTTTTATCTTTAAAATAAAGATGTTATTCAATAAAAAATTCATTTTGAAAATAAAAATTAAGGAAAGCGCATTTAATATCCATTTGAAATATTTTGGAATTAAATAACGCGGCAAAGAAAATAAGAATACAAATAAATTCAAGTCTAGCTACTGGTGCATTGGTTTTTTCATAGTCTATTCTTTCATGTTGATTATAGCCTTAAGTAACCAATCTTGCATCATTTCTTACTATGATTCCATTTACATCACACTTATTTCTAAAGACCCGTTTTACTCCTATAACAGAAGATTCCTATGGTCTTTCAACCAAAGTCCAAAAAATATTCCTTTCGAATTCATTTAGCTCATATTTCATAGCATTTATCCATTCATCATCACTAAAAGCTTCATCAGTTATTTTTTGTTCGAATTGGGAATGGAATGGTTGATGTTCTACTTCATTTCTTAAGGAACTTCTAGTCATTATAGGTTGATTTATATCATCAATGATACTATCACTGGGATGATTCTTAAGTAACAACTGATTTGGGTTTTTTGAAACCTGTTCATTAATATATGGTAGGAAATCTTCTTGGGTGAATGATTTAGAAATATTTTCTTGAAAAATTTTCATATCATAAATATCTCTTATCAAGGGTTGATAATCAGTTTTTTTAAAAAAATTAGAACATATAGGTTGAGGTTATTTAAAAAGTAAAGGATTTGTTTCATTAAATTTAACATGTACAATTTATTCAAGAGTACAATTATTTTTATTGAAAAATATATTATCCTTAGAGGTTGTGGAGTTGCCTAAGAAAATTCAATCATCATATTTTGCAGTAAATTTGTGTAAATTATCTTTAGTATTCAATATGAATACCTTACAACCAAAAACCTTGAAGCATAAAAGTCGTGGTTTTCTACTATTATATAACTCATATAGAGTTTTATTAGGAAAATATCAAATAAAAAAATGATTTATAGTATAACAACCAGAGCATACAACTTCTGCCCAAAAAATGATTGGCTACTGAGTATTCACTCAAAATAGTTCTTGTAATTTCTTGAATAATTATATTTCTTCTTTCAACAACACCATTTTTTGAGGAGTTTTTGGTTTTATAAAGTAATGAGTTATTCCTTTTCTACTACAAAAAGTTTGAAAATAATAATTTTTAAATTCTACTCCATCATCACTAAAAATAGTTATCAATGGAATATTTTTCTCATTTTTAACTTAGCCTCTAAAAATCATGAAATAAGAAAAAGATTCAGATTTATTTGGGAAAAATAAACACATGTAAATCTAATGAAATCATAAACTAAGAAAAATACATAATATTTTCTTATAATGATTCTAGTTTGTGTTTAAAAAAAGATCCATATGCACCAATTATTATTCATCAATCGCTAAGACTTTACCAACTGATTTAAAATTTTATTTATGTTTCTTTCTATATTGACAAGGATCACAACATTTTGATGAATCAAATATAAGCTCTTGTAGATCCATTACTAGTCTTTTTTTATGGATTTTTTATATTATTTTAAGGTTATAGTGTCCCAAAATTATATTCCATAACCTGGAATGTTATTCCATTTCACTAAAATAAGGTTGGTCATGGCCCCTAAGGTCTTCAATGTTTAGTGTGTAATCATTATTTTTCCTATGGGTAATAATAATAAACACATCCTTGGAATTGTGTACTAAACAGTTATCATTCCTAAAAATCCCAAGGTAACTGTCATCACAGAACTGACTTATACTAATGAGGTTGTTCTTAAGACAAATAACAAATAAAACATTTGAAATCAAAGTTTTTCCAACAAGAACAATGTTACATATACTAATAATTTCGGCCTGAGCATTATCTCGGAAAGTTATATTTCCTCCTTTCGTATTAATGATATTGTAAATTATGTTTTTTTACCAGTCATGTGTTGGGATCATCCACTATCTATGTACCATGTATTTATTTTTGTACTATCGATATTTTTATAAAAATAAGAGTGTTAGACTTTCAGAACCCAAACATTCATGCAAAAAAAACATTAGGAAGATTAATTTTAAGAATCCAAATTTTATTTGAAAAATAAGATTTATGAAAACCAAATGACTGAGTTTCCTTAAGGAATAATTTTTTTCCCAATTTCCACCACATTGAAACTTAGTGCAGAATGGAGAACTTTGAGGAACAAAATAATTATTTAAAAAAACCAGTTTTGAATGAGAATAACGAAATATAAAATTATTCCTCAAAGGTTTAATTTGGTAGAACATCTTATCAAAGTTTTCCTTGCCTAAGGTAATGATTGAAAATCATTTACTCAACAAAAATATTTCTAAATTTAGTTTAATATCCATGTTTTTATATTCAAAATCATCATTTTTAACACTAGGGGTAGTTTCTAAATCATTTATCTTAGAAATTAATTTTCTAGATACATAGAATGATTATCCTTATCAGAATTAACATAATCAAGGGTTTTTAAAACACTTTCAGAATCATAAATTATCTAATTAAGATCTTTAGAAAGATTAGATACATTTTCAGCTAGAATAGAAATTCTAGAATTTTCCTTATCAATCTTTTTCATAATTTTAGAATTTTCTTTCTCAAGGAGTGTAGAAAACCTAGAAACTTCATCAAAAGGAGGGTATGTATTATATTCATAAGAATAATATTCCTTATCTAATGATTCATAATATTTACTATCCCTATAATTAGCATTCAAGGATACATTGCTATGGATTCTGCATTTTGTACATTTCCCATTAAACAATGATTTTCAATAGGTAATTTACCAAGTAAACAAGGTTTATTTTGACCATAAGATTCATACTCTAATGATTCATTAGAATATTCTCCACCACTGGCACTCTAGGTGTCATTATCTTTCAAAACATTCTTAACTTTAGCTTTACAGTTATCCCTTCTATTTTTCTCAGAATGATTTTCCTTTATATCCATTTTATTAAGAATATATTAATCTGGCCTTATATGCCCTGATTTTTTAAATCATAATAAGTTACATCAGAGTCTATTTCTCTTTCCCTCTTTCTTCTCAAATATATACTGAATGTCTTTCGTTCTAACTATCATGTTCATCCTTCGAGTGATATTAGCTAGTTAATTCTCAGAATGTTCACTTTCAATTGATTCAGATAAAATAGTAACCTTCTTCAACATGGATCTTGTAACCCTCTCAGAACTCTTGAATTTATTATTAGTAAAGGATATAGTTCCATTTCCATTATTCATGATATTTATATCAACTTCTTTTTTCATTCTTGTCTCATGTTGAAGAATAGTTCCAAAAATCTCATCAAGAGTATTCTGAGATATATTCATATTCTCATCAATACCTACTCTCTTAGATTCCACCTCATTAGGCATGATGTCTATAATCTTTTCCACAACTACCTAATCATATAAACCTTTCTCACCCATGGATTGTAAACTGTTAACAATAGTCATAAACCTTTGTTGTACCTTACATACTGGTTCTCCATAACGAAATAGAAATCCATGATATGGTGCCCTAAGCATAACTCTTCTAGTTTCTATTACATATGATGTACCCAAATGAGTAACCTATAAGTTCATCCAAATAAAATATTCAACTTCGCAATAAGAAATATGACTATATATATTCTTGGTCATGGAACATAACAATGTATTTTTTACCTTGTAGTTTAGTCGATATTCTAATATTTCTTGATTAGTTAAAGTTCTTACTTCTTTATTAGGAATATTCTAATCTACAATAAGCATAACAATGTTTTCCACTCCAGTATTAATATAAAAAGTCTTCATATGATATCTCCAATATTAATAATCATTACCATAAAATATAGGTGGTCTAGTAGGATTATGATTGTCAATCGAACTGAAATTCATTGCTACCATCTAAAAGAAATTATCTTTCCACAGAAACATGTGAGTTGATTTTTTTAAACAAGGATAAAATACTATACAAGGAAAATATAAAGAACAATGAAATATTGATCAAGAAAACTTAAATGTGAATATAAGTATTTTATATACCTTCTCTGATACCAATTATAGGATCAAAATAATGATGTAGATACTCAATATACAAGAGAGGGGTGAGTTTTATCCTTTAGAAATTTCTTGGTAACATTTAAAGAGGGTTATAAAACATTCATTTTAACCTTAAGGAAAACAATTTTTAACATTGTTAAACATGGTAAATTCACAAAAAAATCTTAGTTCTACAATCATTCTAGATTCAGGATATATGGTTCCAAAAATGAAACTTATAAAAAGTTTACAAGGATAATGATTCTAACTTAAAGAAAATATAATCATACTAATTAGAGTATATGAGTAAAAAAAATTATAAGATAGTTATAATTTCATTGTTAATAAAAAATTGCAGATACCAATCTTCAAACAGTATAAGTGACATGTTTAAAATCTTTTATCCCAAAGAGTAGGGTATCCTAAAACCTTGGATAAAGGTCCCTGGATTTATACTTTCACGAAAGTCTATCTTAACCACACCAGGGAAAGCCATCAATAATAATATCATAGTCTGTCATACTATCCCCGCAAGCCCTCTATCTTTAAGGTATTTGGTACCTATGTATTCCTTATTAAGGAAGTCCTCAAACGTTAAGGTAGTCGGTACCTCTATCATCCTATCCCCGGAAGCCCTAGATAGTACACAGAAAAAATCAAATTCATATGACGATTTTTTAAAAATATTTTCAGTATGTAAAAATCATGAGAGTATATCTCTCTCTAAAAATCACTTCAGCAGCATGTAATATATAGAGTTCTAGATCTGTTTTTTGTTATTGATCTCGTTCAAATGAGCTCTTATTTATAGGAACTTCTCCAATGGTCTGCTCCCTCCTCCAATGATGATAATTTTCCTCGAATTTTGGAGGGGTCTATACACATTTCATGAAAATGTGGTGTAGCTTACAAGAAAGGCTAGGGGATTAAACTGGGATGGTTTCCCTTCCCCATGGATAGATTTTTCTCCAATAAAGAGGTTCTCATTCCATGTGGCGAAGATTTCACTCACGTGGATTGAAGTGGGCATTGAGAATGTCCAAGAAGGGGAACACCAGGTGTGATACAGGGGGAGAGGGAACTGTTTAACGTCATGTGCTGAGGACGATGGTGCTTGAAAGTTTAATATCTTGTAGTTCAGATGAGGCAGGTTCACTCTGCACCAATAGGACATACCTAACTAATACCTACCCACACTTGAGGATGGTAAGTCATTAGAAATTCCAAGGTGATGGGGTGTCTTGTAGTGATCCACCGAGGGGTCCAAGTTAGTGTGGCTATGCGAAGAAGGCATAGCTGTTATCATGCCTATACCAAGAAGCATGAGGCTAAATAATGCAACATGAAAAACTTCCCAAAGGGCCTTCAAATCACATTTTATGAACCTAGAGATTCATACAGAAAATGGGGTTGTGGAGTAGCGGGGTTCACAGAAATAGATCCCATGAATCTCTAGTGCTCCATATAGTGGAGGGGCTTTCTAAAGGGGTATTATTTGAGAAGTGAGTGTCCTAGCCTAGGAATAGGGATTAGTTGCACATAGAGGGTGCTTCACGAAGAAAAAAGTCTCTCACAGAGTAGGGCTTTGTGAAGCAAGGGTGCCTTGTGAAGCATTGCACTACGAAGAGGTATACCTCAAGAAGCACAATGACTCTTCCTTAGCTTGTGGTTCACATGTGCATGGAAGGTACTTCGAAAAGAAAGAGTGATTTGAGAAGACAAAAGTCCCCTTAGAGATCCCCTTCCTTTGTGATGTCATGTAGGATTTGTGAAGGGATTCCTTGCTTGACGAGGGGTTTTGTTTAAGCCAAAGCAATGGATGCTTTCAATTCTAAAGTACCCTCAAGTGCTTGTTTTTTGTAGAGCCAAAAGTGCTCCATGATTTGAGAGATAAGAAGGTGAAATGTCAGAGTATCCATCATTTGGGCTCAGTGGAAGCCCATTATTTATAAGAAAGAGGTAGCATGAAGTGGGATTGTATGACACAAATATATATATGGAAATTTTTCATAACAGTAGAGCCTCCCACCTCTTATCTTCGTGGTGGGTTCACAAATGTCTTTCAGATCGCGGAGCCTCCCACCTCTTCGCACCGTGGCTGCTTTATAAATTCATTTTGGATCACGGAGCCTCCCTCCTATATAATCCTTGGTGGCTTTTTAGACGACCTTTTTATCACAGAGTCTCCAACCTCATTAGTTCATGGAAGATTTTCAAACATGGAGACTTTGTGCCGACCACGGTGTTGTGGGGCTCTGCGAACTGGCTTCATTTGGCAGCAATGTAGAGTTAGTTTTTTTGCGTGTTCTTTTCCTCATCATGTATTTTGGTGAAAAATATTCCCCCTCCCAGAGTTAGAGCCAAGGAAAAAACGAGACTCTATTATGAGGTCCAATATTCATATTTGTTATGCCAAACGCCAAGAAGGCTCAAGGAGAAGGGTCGTGAGGTGGAGTGGTGATGCAAAGGTTGAGAGCGCCATGAAGCTGGCTATGGTCGGATGCACCGCGAATCACAATGGGTTGTCTCCAATAAATAGGGGAGGCTGACCTATCATTTTTTATTTCACACCTATGCATTTTTGTGATTGTTCTCTCAATTCTCAAAGCTCTTCACACTCTGGGATTGCTCTTTGCAAATCGTCCCTTTCTACATCGCACTGCACAATGAGTCCTTCGACATCATGACTGTGAGATTAGAAACTCACATATGTAAAGTATTTGGTAGGGCTCCAGAAACTGTCTCTACGATCAAGATTAATGATTTGTTCTTCAAGATAGTGCTCCTCGATCTAGGAGAAAGATTTCAAAATTTTAAAAAAATAATTCCTCTCTAGGAAGATGATAGGGGGTTCCTTACAGATGTTTCCCACATAGAAGAGAGGGAGAATAGCCCGAGTATCAAGGAAATCATTAAAATCCATTCAGACCAAGATTCTCTAGTAGAACTGATGTCTGAGACCCAGAAGAATTGCCCAATCCGCAAAAGGCTGCCCTTTTATGGCTTTGGCTTGAGGGATAATGTCTTCATTTCAGAAGTGAGTAGGGACAAGTTGATATACTAGTTGAGGAGCACAATGTGCTAGTACCAGTGGTTCTGGATGGTCATTGGCTATACTTGAGAAGATTTCACACCCATCAATGATGATTATATGTACAACCACATGAATAAAGTTGATAGGACGGCTCTACATCCAGATACATCTCCCCCATTATACCATACCATCAGGAAGGAAGCTCTGGGGAACCTACAGATGGGGTGGACAGAAGAGTGGGATCTTCACTAGGGTGGAAATTTCATGGATGAATGGTCCTAGGCCTAATGGGTATGAGCCTCATGTGGGTATTTCATGGTAGAGCTGATTTAAGTTGTCCTATATGAGACAACATGGGCCTCTAAATTCCATATTTACCAGCCAAAGCAGTTGAGATATAGCTACTGAACATATGGTTGTCATGGACCAACACATTCTATTCTCATCATGGAGAGGTCAGCATCTGTCTATAGGACCCGCATTAGATCGTGGGGGTCCCAATACTAGGGAGATGTATTATGAGTTCCTCCACATTGTGTATTCACGGGTGGACTTGAAGAAAATTCCACATTGGAAAGGTAATTGATGGACCTTGTGTTGGGGGTGGACAAACAGTCCGTAAGGGACATCCATTTCAAACGCTGGTTCAAGAAGTTCGTAAATTTCACAGAATATGGGCAATTCCCTTTGAGGCCTAATATATTCCCAAAGGGGCTTCAATGAGGAAAGGAGTACTCATAATGGCATATCTTGGAGGATAGCCAGTGGAAAACCTTGGGATTTAGTGCCAGTACCAATAAGCAACTGATGGTTAGGTTAGCTACATTCCTTGCAGTGATTATCTTTGGTTGGATCCTTTCAGTTAGGGACATGAACATGGGCATACTACCGAGCACGTTCATTTTGGTGTTCATGTTGGTGACTGGGGGATGGGTTATCCTCAGGATCCTGATGCTCGCCATGTTGTATAAGAATTTGTGTCATATTAGTGAAGTGAAGAGGCCACATAAGATATGTGGGCTATTCCATCTTCTAAATTGGTTAATAACAATGCATATTTGGGGAATATATGAATATATCAACCCCATTTCCCCTACAAGATCAAATTTCCACCATGTAATTCTGAATGCGGTGGGGAGATTTTTGACTAAGCTGGACAAGTAGTTGGTGCTAAACCAGGTCTTGAGGGTGGATGAGTTCAACTTCCACCTATTACGGTTGCCAACATTTGTGTTATGTAATTATAGAGAGGGTACTAAAGATCATAGGTATTACATCCTGGCCTTTCAGGGTGGTGTCATAGTGGCGTGGGTTGACCGTGAGTCTCTCATTATGCCATAAACCCCACACTTTGAAAGGCAGTTTGGGTGTATGCAGTGGTTGACCCCACAGGTCTACATGGGTGTGTTCCATGAGGATCACCCGTGTGTGATGAGGTTTTTGTGGCTCTTGTTCATGTGGAAAGATGTGAAATCTCGAAATGAGTTTCCTCCAACCATAATCGTCTTTGTAATGGTGAAAGAGTATGCTAAGAGCTAGGATATAGCCTAACTTGGTAGATTCTAAAGTAGCCAACCATCTACGCTAGTGATATAGTTCTTCCCCAACTACTAGGCTGGGTTTAGAAGGCAGTGAGGAAATCTCACAGTGGTAGGGTTATAGTGGTGGTGAGGACCACACCTGTCGAAAGAGAGGAAGCAGCAGCAGATCTAGTGGTCATAGACGGATAGAGTCATCCGAAGGGGAGGCCGCTAATGGGATTACATAGGATACCGACCCAAGATCTAGGGAAGAAACTGTTCCACATAGACATGCTAAAGAATGTCATCTTCCCAGAGGATTAGGTCATCTGGGAGTTCAATATGAAATTGATTAACCCATCCAAAATGAGGATACATTTAAATCATCTCAGTAAGCATTTGTCGGATATTGGTCCCATCAAGGCCGGCATTTCCGTATCCCAGGCAGAGGGGGAGTGTTACCTTGCCGGGATGGAAGACATTGTGCACTCATGGGGTGCTTCATGTACAATAATTGCTCAGGTAAAGGTTTTGTTGTACCAAATGTCCCCTCTGTTGTTATTGGTCTTCTAATTGAGAGAATGATTCCATTCTACTGGAAGAATCAAACAAGTCCTCCTGGGGGGAGGAAACTGGTGGAGGGAGCCCTCTGGAGGGAGGTGAGGATAACAATTCATACCTGAAGCTTGAATAATGTTCAGACACCCTTGATTTAAAATCCAAAACACTTCTCTAGAGCCTTCACCTAGGTTGTTTAAAACATCTCAAATAACATCTAACCGATGCAAGAGGGCCTCACATAGAAATCCCGCTCCCACTTGATAGTAGATACAACTGTGCGAATTTCAGGATTAATGCCTGTGGATACGACGATCATCGTTCAGGGTGGTTCCAGGACACCTAGGGTGGTCATACCAGAGCCTTTGATCTTCCCAAAAATATATATAGTGCCATGCCTTGGGGTTTTGATTGAGAAAATCCGAAAATAGACCAAATGATTGATCACTATATGTATTCTTTACAAAATAAGTAATTGTCATCCAATGATCTGGTTAAAATAGTAGTGTGTTGCTCTTGTATTTATTGTTTTTCAATTGGAATGGGATGCCTTTTTGAGGATGGATGGAGCTCCTGGTGGCACATTTCACATTGGAACACCGGTGGTCATGGAATTCGTCGTTCGAACTGACCAAGATGCAACACATCCGATCACAGTTGAGACTATCAATTGGATAGAGCCTAAGATCATTGAGGTGGGATCCAATGATGTGGATCAACTTGACTACATCAATCTTGAAATACCTAATCACACAACATATGCATATCCTGTGGAGGATTTCATGGAGGCATTCCCGAATAAGATCATTTTAACCCCGTGGACCGAGATGATTTTTTCCTCTATCAAAGAAGACATCAACATCATCCATCATTATTCAAGGAATCTAATCAAGTGATTCATCAAGGAGAGTCCTATAGAAAAATGAATGACCTAAATGGGGAGGTTTTGTCCCCATATGTGCGAGCTATGCACTGTGGAGTAGATGACCAGTATCCCCATATGCTCATTCAAAACTTCATGGCCGAGAAGATTCAGGAACATGATTGTAGCCTCAGTGTGGTCTAGAAACAGAGGAAATCATTGAACATCAGGAGGATCTAGGAGTCCAAATTGGGGTTTCAACAATTTTGGGCACAATCGAACGAGCACTCCACTTTCCATAATGAACAATAAGAGCATGTGTCGTGCCTGAAGGCCCAACTGGATAATGTCGATAAATGAATAAAGAACGCTTATGGGGATATGGCCGCAATACGAGTGGCCAAGGAGTGGTCCCGGGTTATGGCTAACGAGTTATTCCCCATTACTGCTGAGGAGGAGCAGGAAGTAAACATGTGACAATAGATCCTTGATGCCACAAGCCAATGAGTGGTGGAGCTAGAATGCCCTATTGAAGAGTTCAACACATCCATGGGAGGGACTAATCCTTGAGTGTTGTAACATGCAAAAAAATTTAAATGTACTTTCATGTATTTATTATTGATTCTAGATGCATGCATGGGTTCCATTATCTATTTTGGTCTACTTCACATATGTTACATTCATGAAACATCCTGCAATCAATCCCTATGCTCACATGGGTCAGGACCGGTGTGAGAATCAAGGGATGACCACACTGTTTTCTATAAAAATATGAGAGTGCCAACCATACTTTGGGAGTCCAAGGTTTGAAAAACCCAACCACACCTCCAAGAAGAATGGGGGAGGCCAGAATAGAGGAAAAATCTCTCAGAACAATCAATGTTACATTTCCCAAATGTTCTCTAGTGCTTGAGCAAGGTAATTCCTAGGGTGTTAGAATTAATCAAAACATTGGAGGGAGTGGAATGATTTGAATCATGATGATAAAAATTCAGAATACTGAGGATGTAGAATAAAAATTAATGATAATTATTGACTGTGTTCAAAACATAACATCCCTATTGTGTTATCCTGTTATGGAGACAAAAAATGAGAGTCGACCATTGACCATTTTACCAACATAAGGAATGACTCTAAAATGGTATCCATTAGTCTTTCAAAATATTATCCCAGAATAGTAGATGGGACCTAGGCTAATCATATAAACTATTAGGGGGGTTTTCAAACATAAAAGTGGACAATGGTCTTAATAAGGGGCTTCGAAAGCATGGAGAGTGGAGTGATGGTTTGTTGGAATGGATTCCAATATTCTAGAAATTACACCACTATGGTGGAAACACATTAGTTGAACACATTAGTCTGATTAGAGATCAAACTTCCTTTTAAAAATGACCTCTCTGGTGAGAACCTATAATGCCTTGTGGTTTTACGTCATACAGAAGAGGATGATAGACATGTAGTTGAACGTCATATAGTGTGGAAAGTGCACATAGATTCAAGGAAATACTTCTTAGATCATGATCGAGGCTGAGGGAAAAAATGTCTAATAACCATGATGCAGGGCCCGAGTTGAAATTATTGGGCTTCACTATGTATATCATAAGGGTGATAATCAATCCAAATGTAGTTCTTAAACCTGGTGTTGTTGGAGACCAATGCTGGTAGAGGAAACACCCTCTTATGAGTAAACTGGTGCATCCCATAGTTAGTATGGGGGATCCAAAACTTGTTTAGGGTATAACCATATTTTAATTCCAAGAATTGAGGACACATGTAATCGTGCAGTTAAACGTCATAGGGGAGGATGAGGAGTGGAATGGGGAGATCCCAGGAAGGGAGTATGTGAGGCAGTAGCTATAAACCTGACATGAATAAAGGTCATAAAGAGTCTACAACACACCATGTATCCCTAGAGGATGTTTTTTTAGGTCAAGGGTCCAAATGTGAATGTTATAATGGGCCTAAGGGAAGGTTTCTAGACATTCCTACATACCGCATTATGATGGTATTCTTACTTCACATAGTTTTGGAATAATAGTTTAATTTCATGCGGGACAAAGGACCTCTGTGATGTAGCTACACAAGTAAACACTTCACCAACACTACTAACTCTATGCGAGTTGTGGTCAATGTGGGAAATAAGGAGTAGTAGTGAGATTTTTTGGTACCAGAAGGCACACATTAGGGGAAATGGAATGATGGGTTAGTGACATCCCAAAATTATTGACTTTCATGGTTAACACACTTTGATGCATGGAGGTGTAATATTGTGTGCTGGAATTACACTTGAACACAAGAGAGTGGAGAAATGTGAATCATAATGCTCGAGATCAGGATCACAATGATAGTGACAAGATAATAAAGGATAACTACGGATCATGTTCAAAACACGGTATTCACTTCGCATTAGCTGGGAATGGGGATAAACAAATAAGGGTTGGCCGAGGACCATGTTCCAAACATGGGACCTATCACAAATGTTGTCTGATGTCTTCAGGGGTGTTTTCCACTGAGGGTAAGTTAGTCAATGTGGCATGAGACCAGGTCGTAAATGAGATACCTTTATATAGGGAAGAAGATGAGGATCTAAACCAAGGGCTCATGATTTCTGGATGTGAAATAAGGGAAGGTATGTGATATAATTTCATGCCTTGGTATCTTTGTCACGATGCATCTGAGTACAGCAATAAAACATATAAGAGAGAGGGAGTCATGTCCCTTTCTAAGGAAAAGGGTCCTCGGGTCGCACGCTTCCAGTATAAGGTCGTTAAATGGACCATTAAGAGGGAAATGATTTAATGAAATTCCCACTGGGCGAAAAACTACCCAAAACAAATTTTTAGTTCTCATGGTGATATCATATTTTAGGGTCATAGAACGCAGATCATGATAGGGAGAAACAAGGAAGAATCATTTTTCAGTTATCAAAAAAATAAGACGTGAATGGGAACCCAAGATGAGCTCTACATACCACATGCTTCAGAAGGAGTTCAGGACATGGGGATGAAAATGGAGTAAGATTTATGATTCCTAGGGATGGACCCATTTATAGGATATCTGGGCATTAATACATATCCCATTAGGATAAGAATCAAGCCATATGTAGTTCTAGAGGATGTCATGTAGTTTACTATCCTGTGACTAAGACAATTAGATCTTAGTTTAAAGCTCAAAGAGCTTAGAATGTAAATAGAAATGGGAGAGGGAGACACGTTGTATAGTAATTTCAAAAAACCCAACATGAATGGGGACATAATCCCACATAATACCATGTTCTCCATGGGGAAATTTTTGGTCATGGGACCAAAAATGAGGGTTGGGATGGGCCCAGGGCCATGTTCTTGGACATTCCAACGCAGCCCATAATGAAGGGTATCATTCCATACATAGTTTTAGAAGTGACATGGTAGGGTACCAGTGCCAGGGAAAATACTGTAATGTGGGTCTGTACTACACACTAAAATAATTATAATTTGATTAATATTGTTTCTTCTATATGATGTATGGGTGTTTTATTGTGAAGCGATAAACCTAGGACAAAAATATAGGTTTTTCTATAAGAATAATGCCACATGTTGGCATAGAAAAATGGTATAGTGGAGGAACGATACCTAATATGATGTCCCCTCAAGTGAGTACATCACAATGCAGTGTCTTTTTTCATCCTAAAACCCTGAAGATATTGTCATAGATTAGGGTCATATGATATGACCTACCAATGAATTTTAACATTGTATAATAAAAACACAACAGTTTTGTAACGACCCGAATCCGAACCCCATACACTAGTGGCCCGTACTTGGTTCGTCACATGACCTCATGAGTGTTTTCCTGAATGCTAGAGGCTACCGACTAGTAGTGAGGGCCTTGGTGAGTCGATGGGGAAACTATGCCCTCATTTGGTAAGGTATACTGCGGAAAAACAACCTTCAACAGCGGAAGCAGTAACAACATGCATAATAACAGAAACCAAATTGCAGAAGCAATGAATATATATAGAAACGATTACAATGATGTAGCAGGTACAAGTATCTATGGAAAGCAGCAAACACAACAATGTGCTGGAATACAACTGAAAACAAGTTCAAAATAAAAACATAATGAACTCCTCAGCATCGCGAGCTTTGGATCGGTCCCATGCTCCCTAGCTACAATGCAATAAAGATCCTGAAGTAGAAGGGTGCTTTCCCTTATCTATACATGTAGCAACATAGTCTGCATGGGACCAAAAGCATGTCCCAAACAGGGTGTGAGATACAATCCCCGTAGGAAATCAACCATATATTTGTTGCTAACAGTCAATGAGTAAAAGTAATGTAATAAAACAGGAATCAGTAAATAGGAAAGCACAAGTAACTACAATCCATAGTTCTAACAAATCAAGTACACAAGTAAGCAGCCAGAAACAAGAAGAAAAAGGGTAACCCTCTAGGTAGTTCTCACAACCTAACCCCTATGGATCAACCCATAATTACCAGTAACCCTATTGGAGGCACACACAGTCTCACCCCTCTAGTTGAGATCTGAAATTAATAGACTCTCTGGGGAAGCACTCACCGTCAATTCCCCCTATAGTCGTGTATCGTGCCAAAGGCTCTTTGGGGAAGCACTCAAAATCTATTCCCCATGTGTCCCACGTCGAGGAACTACAGACTCTCTGAGGTAGCACTCAACGTCAGTTCCCCATATGGTCTCATATAGTAATTAAAAGACACTCTAGAGAAGCACTTCCATCAATTCTCCCTTTGTTCTACTACTCTAGGTTCTCACAGTCCTGAGTGAAACTAATCATGCTCAGTGCATGTGTACATCGCCCAAGTAAACCTCAAGAACTACTTGGCTATCAGCTAAGGCTCAGTAGCAAAACAAGGTAGCAGTTCCACTTTCCTACGACTAAGCATGGAAACTGGTAGAACGCCAAACAGGCAGAACAATCATAGAAAACATTCAAGGTACAATAAAAATACCATAATCATAGTAAAAACATCTACTATAGTGATCAAGAAAAGAATGAAATACAAAAAGGGTAAAATAGGAACATGCAATACCCCATTCAAGGGTATTGGGGGAATTTTCACAAAATATTCAACAACATTATAGGAAAAGGAACAAACAACCTACCTTGATCCTAGGTGATCGATATAAGTGAACCACGGTGACAGATTCCCCTTGGAATAAAGTAGATCTGAGAAAACACACAAAAAGCTCAACCTACGATAACATGAAAACCATGAAGAATCATGAAAAAAGACTAAAGAAGAAGGGAGAGCTCACCACTGCAATTCCAACGCAATTGACCGTACTCGAATCGAAGAACAGATGGCGAGGCAGGAGCTTGTCGATGATCCGACCATATGGTCACTCTCGGGAAGACGAAAACTGGAGAAGAAGATGAAATTGGGGGTTAGGCGCGACCTCGGTCGGTTTTGTGAAAAAAGTACACTGCGTGTACTTTTAGAGTACACGCCGTGTACGGGGTCCTTTCTATACTCTTCCAAAATCAGCCTCCACGTCACCACTACACAACGTGTGTGTGGCTCGGGCAGGGCCAGCACACGACTTTGTGCTTGATCAGAGTACACGGGGTGTACTCAGAAAGTACACAGTGTGCACTTTAAAAATTTCCAAAAAAATAATTTTTCTTAAAAACTCAGAAAAAATGTAAAACATACCTGAATGAAGATCTGGGTTCTTACAAACTTCCCCCTTATGGAAATGTGTCCCCGAATTTCTCTAATGGGGCATAGAAGAAGAATCCCTGAACAGTTCCGGCCATTGGGATCGTACATCGGCCTCCCTCTCCCAGGTCTCGTCCTGTTCTCGCCTGTGATGCCATAGCACTCATACCAGAGGAACAAACCGCCCACGGAGAACCTTCGTACTGCTATCGAGAATCTGGATAAGATGCTCCTCGAACGATGTATCTGCTTCAAGCTCAACTTCCTCGGGCTGAAAGGCATGAGAGGGGTCTGAAAAGTAATGTTGGAGCTGAGAGACATGGAAGACGTCGTGCATGGCCCGATATCTCTGAGGTATCTGCCACCGATAGGCGACGGGTCCCACTCTCTCCACAACCTCAAATGGTCCGACATACTGTGGTGAAGGAATACCTTGTCTACTAATATTCTTGTGTCCCAACCTCAGTGTGACGCAAAGGAAAACCTGATCCCCAATCTCGAACTCAACAGGTCATCTTCGCTGATCAGCATAAGACTTCTGTCGAGACTGTTCCATAGCCATCCTATTCCGAATCATCTCTATCTGTTTTGAGGTCTCCTGAACGAGATGAGGTCCCAGCAATACTGCCTCTCCTGCCTCAAGCCCGCATAAGGGTGATCGGGACGGCCTACCGTACAAATCCTCATATGGTTCCATATGAATGGTCAACTGGAAACTGTTGTTGTAGGAGAAATCGTCCAGAGGGATACGTTTCTCCCAAGAACCGCCAAAGTCTGGGATGCAAGATCGGAGCATATCCTCAAGTACCTAGATCGTGCGCTCAGACTGGACATCAATATGGGGATGGTATGATGTTCTCAAAAGTACTTTTGTACCCAAGGCCTTCTAAAGCCCCTGTTAGAACCGAGTGGTAAAGCACGCATCCCTGTCTGAAACAATGGAGAGTGGAACTCCATGCAGACGAACGATCTCTCAAATGTAAAGTCCTCCCAGATCATCAACACTAAAGGTCTCATTAATCGGTGAGAATTGCAGAACCTTCGTAAGCCTATCAACGACAACCCAAACAGCATCGTTCCCTCGAGGAGACCTCAGCAACCCAGTAACAAAGTCCATTGCGACATCGTTCCACTTCCACTCCGGAATGGGTAACTGCTATAAAAGGAATACTGGTCATTGATGTTCTAACATCACCTGCTGAAAATTATAACATATCATGTCTAAACCAGAAACATCCTTCTTCATACCTGGCCACTAGTACTGGCGATGAAGATCCCGATACATCTTGGTGATTCCAAGATGAACTGCCCAAACTAAGGAATGAAAATCATGTATCAGCTCCTCACGTATGTCTGCTGGAACCAATATACGTCCTTGGAAATGCAAGAACTCATCCTTTCCCACAGCCTATCTGGGAAGATGGTCCTTTCCTGACACACTCCCCCACAGGACTAAGCCTTCATATTCTGATAGCTGCCTCATCCGTACCCGATCAAGAAGTATAGAGGTAACAGCTACAGAAGATAGGAAAGTCTTTCCCTGTTTGTCACACACTTCCAGATGCATCTCAGAGAACAGAGCCATCAGCTGCCACTCAGAGCAAGCCTCTTGAACTTCCTGAATCTATGTTCTCTTTCTCAATGCATCTGCCACTGCGTTGCATTTCCCCAGTGTATAGTCAAGCTCAAAATCAAAATACTGAAGGTACTCGACCCACCTGTGCTGTCTCAGGTTCAGATCCCACCAAGTGGAATTATACTTGAGACTCTTGTGCTCAGTAAAGACCACAAGGTGCTCTCCCAACAGTTAGTGTCTCCAACAGCGTAAGGAATGAACAACAGCTGCCAACTCCAAACCGTGCTTCAGGTAGTTCCTCTCATGTGGCCTCAACTGCGGAGATTCATATGCAATGACTCCTTCTCCCTGCATAAGCACAACTCCCACCATGATACCTGAAGCATCACAATAATTAGTGTAGCTCTTGCCTGGCTTGGGCAAGACTAGTATCGTTTCTGACGTCAACCTCCCTTTCAGCTCCTAAAATGCTGACTCACAAGAATCTGACAATAAGAACTTCGACCCCTTCTTGGTAAGACCTATCAAGGGTACTTCTAGATGAGAAAAGTCCTGAATGAAGCATCTATAGTATCGAGCCAACCATATGAAGCTCCGTACCTCAAAGACGTTCTTCTGCTACTCCCAGGAAACTATAGCTCTCACTTTCTCTTGGTCCACAGATTGTCCTGCCTCTCATATGATGTGACCCAAGAAGTGAATCTGATCCATCCAGAAGTGGAACTTTGAGAGTTTAGCATAAAGTCGATGCTCTCTCGGTGTACTAATAATGATCTCAAGATGTGCGGCATGGTCATGTTGAGTGTGAGAGTACATCAAGATATCATCCATGAAGACCACAAAAAAGGAGTCCATATAAGGATGGAACACTCAGTTTATCAGTTCCATGAAAACTGTTGGTGCGTTCATGAGACAGAATGGCATACCTGTATACTAGTAAAGACCATACCAGCTCCTGAAGGCCGTTAAAGGTATATATGATTGTCTAACATGAAACTGATAATTATCGGACCTCAACTAGATCTTTGAGAACACATGGGCTCCTTAAAGATGGTCAAATAGGCCATCGATCCTCGGAAAGGGATATCGGTTCTTGACTGTTAACTGGTTCAGCTTCTAATAGTCCACACAAAGCCGAAGGGTACCGTCTGCCTTCATCGCAAATAGGACAGGCGAACCCCAAGGAGAAGTACTGGGTATGATAAAACCCTTTTCCTGCAACTCCTCCAACTACTTCTTGATCTCCTGCAACTCAGGTGTGGCCATTTTATAGGGAGGAATGTACACGAGTGCCTCTCCTGGCACGAGTTCAATAGGGAAGTCTACCTCATGCTCTGAAGGCAAACCTGAAAAGTCCTCTGGAAAGACATCCCTGAATCGATCCAACACTGGAGGAAAGTCTAACTATGGAGTCCCCTGATCATCCAGATAGTGACTAGAAATCTGGGCAGTCACCTTTCCTAGCCCATGATGCTTGAGTCCTGCCCGACTCACCAAAACATCCCAATCGCCCTTATGAAGAAAATACCCGCCCTCTGGTGAAACAAAACTCACTCTGCGGTGATAAAAGTCGACTACTCCCTGAAATGGAATCAACCAATCCTTTACATGGATGACATCATAGCCTGTCAATTATAGGACATAGAGGTCCCATAAGAAGCGATACCCTACAACCTAGAGAGGGCACTCTCTACACTGGCATAAACTAGATGTCGTCATCCGCAAAGGTGTGTCTAGTGTCAATGAGTCACCAGAAGAAAAGATCCAGAGTCCAAGGCTCTCCATAACAGCAACAGAGATAAAGATATGTGTAGCACCAGTATCGAAAAGAGATGAATATAAAACTGAGGCTACAAAAATCGTACCTTGAACTATAGATGGGCCAGGATCCTACTCCCGATAAGTCTGCTCCACGGTGAAAGACTGGCATGTACCACGCCCTACGCCCCTGGATAACCACTCTAGGATGAACCTCCTTGCTGGTGCAAAGGAACTGGTGGCTGACCGCCACGACCTCGACCTCCAACTTGGCCCGAATGGCCGGAAGAACTCCAGTTCCCCGACTGGTGAGAAACTGGCGGTGCTGATCCTGAATGAGGAGTCATGGAAGAACCCCGGTCACCAGCTTCTGGTGAGAAAACATTGCAGAAACACTAAAGGTGACCCATCTTGCCACAAGATCAGCACTCCACAGGGTCCCTCTGGCACTGCGGCCTCAGGTGCCCTAACCGGCCACACTGGTATCATGTCACCTGGCTGCCTGACGATGCATATTGCTTCCTCATAACACCGTGTATAGGATCTATACGGCGCTTCCTTATGTCATATAGAGGAATACTAGCTCAATAAGTGGAACCAGCCTATCTCACAGCTCTAGAGTCTCTCAGATTTTGCTCCACAATCAGTGCCTGGTTGATGATGGAAGTGATGGAAGTCAGCAGGAAGATGTTCACCTACGAGCATATATCCTTCCTGAGACCATCCTCAAACATCCTGGCTAAGAAAACCCCTTCCCGGAAAGGTGTGAAACACTACAGCTCGGTGAAGCGAGAGGAATACTCCATGACAGAAAGAGTACCCTGCTCTAAGCTCATGAACTCCTGGGCTCGGTCGGCCCTCAGGGTCTCCAGGTAGAATTAGTCGTAGAACACATGCTGGAACTCCTCCCAAGCCATATCCTGTTGATGACCCACCTATGAGATCACGTCCCACCACCTCTTGGTGGAGTCTCAGAGCATATAGGTGGCGAACTTGACCCGCCTTTCTGGAGGCGTCTCCAGATGATCGAAGATAGTCGGCATGGCTTCCAGCCATGAATTTGCAGCCTGAGGTCCTCCTTCCCCTAAGAACGTGGGAGGATACTGATACTAGAAAACCCGCGTCAAGTCTTCCATAGTCGTGGAAAGAGGAGGTTCTCCCTGGAAGGTCTGCATAATCCTCATGAATCCTTCCCTAAACTGTGCATCAGCACCTGCAACTGGTATAACAGCTAGTTCCAAGACTGGCCCGACTGGAGGATCGACATGAAGTCCCTGATCAGCCCTATATAGCGTCTGATCACTACCTGACAACAGGTGTAACACCAGAGTACATCTTGGAGGCATAGCTCTGAAAGATCAAGAGTACACCTTAGATCAGGAAAACAAGAACAGAGAACACAAGAGTACAAGATGGAAACAGGGCAAGGAAAACACACAAGTCTACAAAAATCGACTACACGGCGTGTATAAAAACTACACGGCGTGAATTCTAAGGCCACTAACATGGAATTGTACTCCTTCCCTACAAGTCTTGTACACCTCAAACTACACGGCGTCTTTCACCCATACATGGCGTGTACTTGAAAACTGTTCCCCTACCCAAGTCTCTTTACATGGATAACCCACACAGTTTTCTTAAATTGAGACTACACGGCGTGTTCCCTACAAACACGGCATGTTGTGGACAAGGCTTTAGCGGCTTGTGTTGTTAAACACATGTCCATTTACACGGATGAACCATACACGGTGTGTTCCAAACAAACACGGCGTGTATATGCAAGGTCACACCGTCCCGTTTTGTTTGTGACACAGCCTGGTACCTGGAAAGACTACATGGCGTGCTCCAATAGCAACACAGCATTTCTGAAAGAAGGTCACACCGACCTGTATTGTTCGTGACATAGCCAGGTGCTTGGAAGGGACTCCATGTCGAGTTTCGTTACAACATGGCGTGTGCTACTCGAGCTTCCTCGACCCGTGTTGTTAGTGACATGGCCAGGTACAGGGCTCATTACTACAAGACGTGTACCTACCATACATGGTGTGTTCCTAAAGATACTTTTACGACATTGTGTTATGGTCACACGATCACTAACACGGCCTAAAAACTACACAGCGTGTATCCAAAAAGTACACAGTGTGTATTCTGGGTTTTTCTGGGCAGTAGCTCAGAAACTGCACAGAACCCCAGAAACACTATAAACAAGGCAAAGAGGTGCAGAATTCATATTTGTGAGGGCTTGTACTCCCCGCGAATCAAAGCTTGGCATCTCCTACAGTAACATACAAGGGAAAAAATAGCTCTCAAACAAGCCAATAGGGTTTTTATCAACCATCTATCACAACAGCATGCATCTTCTACACAAAGCCAATCACAACAGCATGCAATCGCTATTGCACCCTAGATGGCATGGAAAGAATGCATGGAATGTGATTTCTAGAAGTCCCAACATGATGAATGAGACGTAATACCCTCATCTCATCAGGTTCAGATAGAAATAGAACTGAAATATCAAAATAATAACCGCACAAGTCAAGCGTATCACTCTAGGTGAAAACATATCAACCATAAAAACTCAAAACCAACAGACTACAATTAACGATGTAGTATGGCCTTTCCCTATACACAGGTAAGATACTCCTGAGAATAGCTTAATACCAAGTACTGAATCCCTCCTATACCTGGCTAATGTCTTTAAATAGTAAAGAAAGAGAAAATAACTCCTCTGATACCACTTTGTACGACCTGAATCTGGAGCCCCTACATTGGTGCTCTATACCCGGTTTTACACATGACCTCAAGCATGTTTCCCCAAATTCCAAAGGCTTCCGACTAGCAGCAAGGGACTTGGTGAGTCATTGGGGAAACTATTCCCTAATTTGGTAAGGTATACAACGGAAAAACAACAGTCAACAACAGAAGAAGTAAAAACATGCATAACAACAGAAACCAAACATCGGAAGCAGTGAATATATATAGCAATGATGAAAATGATGCAGAAGGTACAAGTATCTATGTAATGCGGAAAACAAAACAATGTGCTGGAATACAACTGAAAACAAGTGCAAAAGAAAAACAAAATAAACTCCTCAGCATCGCGAGCCCCGGCTCGGTCCCATGCTCACCAGCTCCAGCTCAATCAAGATCCTGAAGTAGAAGGGCGCTTTCCCTTATCTATACCTGCAGCAACATAGTCTGCTTGGGCCCAAAAGCATGGCCCAAACATGGTGTGAGATACAATCCCAATAGGCAATGACCCAATGATTTGTGCCTAATTGTCAATGAATACAAGGCAAGTAATAAAACAGGAAGTAGTAAACAGGAAAGCACAAGGAGCTACAATCCATAGTTCTAACAAATCAAGTACAAAAGTAAGCATCCAGCAACAAGACGAAAATAGGTAACCCTATGGGTAGCTCTCACAGCCTAACCCCTGCGGTTCAACACATAAGTACCAGCAACCCCTAGGAGGCACACGCAGTCTCACCCCTCTGGTTCCACTCTGAAATTAATAGACTCTCTGGGAAAGAACTCACCGTAAAATCCCCCTATAGTCTCGTATCATGCTAAAGAATCTCTAGGGAAGCACTCAATGTCTATTCCCCCTATGGCCCGCATTGAGGAACTACAGACTCTCTAAGGAATAACTCAACTTCAGTTCCCCATGTGGTCTCGTATCATAATTAAAATACACTATGAAGAAGCCCTTCCATCAATTGTCACTTTGGTCTACTACTCTAGGATCTCATAGTCCAGAGTGAAACGAAACATGATCAGTGTGTGTGTACATCGTCCAAGTAAACCTCAAAAACTACTTTGCTATCAACTAAGGCTCAGCAGGAAAACAAGGTAGCAGTTCCACTATCCTACGACTAATCATGGCAACTAGCAGAATGCAAAACAGGCAGAACAAGCATAGAAAACATTCAAGGTACAATAAAACTACCATAATCATAGGCAAAACATCTACTCTAGCAATCAAGAAAAGTAGGCAATACAACAAGGAAAAAACATGAACACGCAATACCCCGTTCAAGGGTATTGGTGGAATCTACACAAAATATTCATAATATTTCTACGGAAAGGCACAAAACACCTACCTTGATCCTAGGTGATCGATATATGTGAACCACGATGACAGATTTCCCTTGGAATGATGTAGTTCTGAGAAAACACACAAAATTCTCAACCTATGATAACTTGGAAACCAAGAGGAATCAAGAAACAAGACTCAAGTAGAAGGCAGAGCTCACCACTGTGATTCTAACGCAATTTACCGTGCTCGAATCAGAGAACAGACGGCGAGGTGGGAGCTAGTCAATGATCCATCCGTACGGTCACTCTCAGGCGGATGAAAACTGGAGAAGAAGGTGAAATTGGGACTTATGTGGGACCCCGATCCATTTAGTGAAAAAAAATAAAGTACACAGTGTGTACATTTAGAGTAAACAGCGTGTACTAAGTCCTTTCCGTACTCCGCCAAAATCAGCCTCCACGTCACCCCTATACACCGTGTGTGTGGCCCGGGCACGGCCAACAAACGGCTTCGATCCGGATCAAATTACACGGTGTGTACTCAGAAATAACACGGCGTGTACTTAGAAAATTTACAGGAAAATAATTTTTCTTAAAAACTCCTGAAAAAAGGAAAAACATACCTGAATGAAGATCCGAGTTTTTACAAGTTTATAAAGTCATGTGGGACCAGACATAATTTTTTAACATCATATGTCTTGGACACATATAGAAGAAATGAGGTTTTAGGAGGAATGTGCATGGTGTGATAATGTGTACCCAATGTAAATGAGGATGAGGTCTACATTATGCCTCAAAATATTCGGGGGATGAATCCTCAGGCTGATGGGACAACAATGGTCGGAAAATATATGGTTGGACCTGTGGATGAAACATCCAGGTGTTCCTAAATATCCCACGAGGATGGAAATCAAGACATACATAGGTTTAAGGGTGTAGTTTAACATCTTTCAGGACGATGGGAATGAGAGACTAGATCCTAGAAGGGATGTAGGTTGTGTAGATATTGAAAACATGATGTTAATGAGAAAATAAGTCCTATGCTACACCATGCAATTTTGTAAATGTCAGGGTCACAATTCCGACAAGAAGAGGTATTTAGAAGAACCTGATTTGTACCCAAAGATAAGATGTTTTGGTGTACATATATATCCCATGAGAATCGTAATCATGCTATACATAGTTCTAGAGTTACGATTCATTCTCCTTACAGAAAGGAAATAGAAGGAGATCATAGTTTATGTTCCTAAAGCTCAGACCATGGATAAGTGAAACTATTCCAAGAGAGTGAAATCCTCGATCTGATACATAATCCCATGTGATCAATGTTTTATCTGGGAAGAAAGACCGGGGAAGATCTTTGAAATGAGTGGAATTCATGAATGGGGAAATATTTATAGAGCCTTGAATGATGTCGTACTGTGGATTTGTCCACATAATGTGAAAATGCATTCTAAGGGATATCACCAAGAGTGTCAAAATTCCACTTGGACATGATAGAGTGAAGATAATTTGAATCATGAAACTGAAAATAAGGGCATGATGGGGTTTGCATGATGATTGAGGATAATTGTTGGCTGTGTTCAAAACCCAACATACATATCATGTTACCTGAAATGGGAATGAAAAATGGGTGTCGACCACTAACCATATTCGCAATGTAGTACTTGTATCAATTTGTCACTTGAAAACCTCATGGATGTGGTCCTGAAATGGAATGAGATCCATTGGGCTATGTATCCATACCAATTGGGGGTCCTTTGGAAGGTAAAAGATGATGAAATCCATAGTGTATGGAAACCAAATCCTAGAAAATCGGTGAGGTCATGTTTGGGTAGAATCTGACACTCTAGATCCTAAACTAGAGTGCTCTTGGGCATATTGGTTATCTTCCAATAAGGGTCGAGGGAACCAACTCAAGGGAACCAAACTCGAAAAGATGAGTGTAAAACATGAGGATGAAGAGATATTAGAATAGAGAGGTACATGGAATGTTTATTACAAACCAGATGTGAATATGAACATAATCCCATACCACGTCGCATTACCCTCACCTAGGAGAACTCAGGATATGTGGTAGGAGGATAAGGAGGCTTCTACAAGATGGGCTGGACCTGAAGACTAAATGTTTTGGCAGTCTTATATATCTTATATCGATGGGAATCAAGAAACACATAGTTCTAGAGATTTAGATTAACATCTAGTGGGAAGATGATGGAAGGAATGCATATGACATGAAGAGTAACCCAATGTGAACGAGGAAATAAGACCACATAATCCATGCCATTAATATTTCCTGTATACAATTCATGTCAGGTGCCCAAGATAAATGGGATATTAACTTAGTCTAGAACCATGGAAACACTTCTATGTTTTTTATGTGTCCCATTAATATAGGAATCAAGCCACACATAGTTCTGGATATGTCATGTAGTTTACCATCATGTGGAAAGGATGTTATATATCTTAGTTTATGGTCAATGAGCTCAGACTATAGATGCTCTGTTTAATGTTGTGTTCATGGGACTAGTGAGTGGGGAGGGATATTCATCGTGCATGTGTAAGACCACAAAACAACATCAACAATATAGGATAAATATTTACCATGTTCACATCATAGTTTCTGTATTTGTGTGACCAGGGTTTGGGGGTAAACAATTAAGCATCAACAATTGACCACATTCGCAACACAATAATTGTATCAACTTGTTGCTCGAAATCCTTTGGGGTGTTTTTCTGAAATTGTATGAGATCCCTAAGGCCTAGAATCGATGCCTTTCAGCGGTATTTTAGGATGTGGAAAATGATGGATACCCAAATGATGGGTCACACAATGCATGGTTGGACCTGTGATTGTGGAAAGGATGATAGATGAAGGAGTGATGTCTCAAAGGGGATTTCTGTGGCATGGAAAACATATTCTTACGTGAATGAGAATGTATGTCTATACCACACCGCAGAAACCCTAGATGTGAACATGGGACCGGGGGATGAAAGGATCGAGTGACCTGAGGCTAGAAGTCCCAGCAAGACATAGACACATGACACCTCATGTAGGTATCGACTCAACAAATATCTTATTCATACATGAGCTATGGTCGGTATGGGAAACAACGATTAGGATCAGGCTCTCCCCAACACATGAGGGAATGTCAATGATGGGAGAAAATTAGGCAGGGTCTGTCACGTCCAGATCAACACTCTTCTTCTAAGTGGACATGTTTTTGAAGTGGTAGTAGGAAAATATGATTCACCATACTCAATATTTGGGACTGATAAGTACAATGATTATGATGGAGGATAACTATTGACGGTATTTGAAACACACCTTCCCTATCGTATGGCCTAAAATGGGAATGACGGATGAGTGTCGACCACTAACCATATTCACAATTCAAGACTTGTATCAACCTGTTTCTCAAAATCCTTGATGATGTTGGTTGGAAATGGTAGGAGATCTCTTGGGCTAAGTGTTAATATCATTCAGGGGTCCTTTTGGATGTGGATGTTGATGAAGATACAAATAAATGGAGTGTGTGAAACATGAATTTACATGTGAAATTAAATGTTAATAAATAAATTGAAAGAGGTGGAGATCTCCAGAGAGAGGGATGCATGTTTGGGTCATGATGAAATCGATGAGGATGAGGGAGAAAGCCTACTCCACACAATGTGTTATGACCAAAGGATATAATTTTAATGTTGGCGATGTGCCTACAAATGAAATGTCATAGCTTTCTTATAAATCCCATAACAATGGGAATCAAGCCACACGTAGTTCTAAAAAGGTCCATGCATTTTAGCATCATTCGTTGAGGGAAAGGGTGGATAGATGAATGAGGAAGGGAACATGATGAGATCATCTTAAACACGACATTAGTGGGGCCAAATAAGCCTACACAACACGATGAAAGACCTTCCAAGATAACTACACTTGAGGGGTAATCAAAGAGAAATGTTTGGGGGATAGACTCAAGATTAGGCTTCCAACCACTCCTATGTATCCCATGAGAATGGTAATCAAGCCATAAGTAGTTTATGTGATGTAGTTAAACATATTGTTGTACAAAAAAAATTATGGTCATAATGGACCAGATAGTTTATGGTCATGTAGGATTGGATAGTTTAAGGTCATGTAGGACTATGGACCGCTCTAGAATATTATTTCTTCTTGAATTTGGCATTAGTGGTAGGAGTGATACACTCTATATCCTTGGTAACTAGGAAGTATGCACCATTGGGGTAAAAATTTTGAATGGTGTAAAGTTCTTCCCATTTGGGATCCATCATGGGTGGTTTCCTACCAGGTATCATTGGAGTAATCATGGCCAATACCAGGTTACCTTGAATGAGATACCAGAGGAAAACATTCTTTTTGAAAGCTATAGTTATATTGTTCTGATACTTCTCTATATTTTTCAAGGCTCAAAAACTATTCTTATAGAGTTATTCCAATTCATACATATGGATTTCAGCTACATTATATGGTTCTTGCTAATCATAGAAAACTGTGCATAATTAAGGATACCAAATCATGATGGGAATGATGACAACTGTTCTGTACACCAGGGAGTATGGGGTCGCCTGTGTGGAATTATTATTCATCGTCTGACAATCCCAGATGGTGTTAGGGAGATATTCCTGCCAACCATTCTTATTCTAACCAACAATATTTTACATAATGTTAGAGAGGGGTTTGTTGAACCCCTTGATCTACATAATTTCTTGTGTACGATAGAAAGAGGTATGGTTAGAATAAATATTGTACTTGGCATACAATATTTTTACCTCGGTCACCCGGAAGATTTTGTTGTTATCAGTTAGGATAACGTGAAAAACTACGAACTGGTAGATGATGTTGGATCTCACAATGTATATGATAGAATGGTTCTTGAACTCCTTGAGTAGAACCGCTTTTTCCCACATGGATATGAAACCAGTGGAGTTTAGAATGAACCAACACTAGGGAGATATCACTGGTGGATACGGCCCCACGACATCGGGTCCTCAGAATGCCAAGGTCCATGAGTACAAGGTAGTGTGGATAGACTCTAGAGGAGGATACACAAAGTTGGAATGAATTTTGAATGAATGAAACCTCTTGGACAACTCGATGTAGTCATAGTTAATGGATGGCCAAAAATACCCCAGCCTCTTGATATGGTGAGATAGTTTCAGCCCGGTCTGATGAGGCCTGTAGGAACCGACATGAACCTTCTACATGACCTAATAAATCTCAATCCATGAATTCAATAGAGAATAAACCAATCAAAACCACACTTATAGAGGATCCACTTGAGACCAGGACTGCTCTGGAGAGTGAACTGTAATTTGTGGCGTCAGATTCGCTCACTCTCAGCTCGATCTTCAAGGAGATTGTTGTGCTGAAGGTACTCAACCTAGGCTGTCCTCCAGACAGTAGTTTATTTTAGCACTGAGGCCAAGGGACCTGGGGGTCCTGAAAGTTTTGACGTGGACACCCTATGGGTTAGGTGTCTTACCTGTGGGCTACCAACCTCATCTAGAATAACGGGGGAGATGAATTTCTAGTATGTCACATGGATATTAAAATTATCTTGTTCAGGCTCTACAAGAGATGAAGCTAGGTTGGCCAAGGCATCGACTCAACCATTATGATATATAAGAATATGAGTAACCTCTGTCTAAGTTGGAAATTGAGCCATCAGATGGAGGGTGTTTTCCAATAGTGTAACAACCTCAGGATTCCTAATGTCATAGTCTCTATTGATATTCCTGATGACTAGTTTGGAGTACCCTTTCACATGAAAGTGGGGAGCGTCAATTTCGAGGTCCAACTCATGGCCAGTGATGAGAGAATGATAATCTACATCAATGCCAGTATAGTCGTCTGATAGTAGGAATTAATATGGGAAAAACAGCTTGTGCTGGAGTGTTGAAGATGATACCCATGCCTATTTTGTTGAGTGTGGGATCAATGAGCCTTCTATCAGTAGGCATTTAGGAAGCTCCATTGAAAACAATTTTCTAACATTGAATGGATTGGTCTACTGAGAGAATTGTGTCATAGATAAAATCAATGTCCCAATAATGGTCCATAGGTGTTGGATGGTTGGTAAGGAAATCTACCAATGCTTGCCCCTTGATAGCCTTCTGAGGGACAATCCTGATGTTTAATTATTGGAGAATTACTACCCAATGAGCTTGATGGCCTGTCAACATGGGGCGGACCAAGATGTATGATTATCCAATAAAAACACATATGTTAGTTACATTTTATTGGTATTATATGTTCATTTTTTATATTATGGTCCAGAGTTAGTGGATTTTAATTTTTAACATCCATTCTCTTCATTTGTGCACTTCATGGATAATTTACACCAATTTAGGCTCAAGGATTCATCTAATTTAAAAATAAAATTTCCATATTTAAATTTTATATTTTGGTAAATTTGTATACACGTTCATATGAACATTGTTTATTAACGGATGAATGGAGGATTCATAATGTATGGTGAAGATATTTTTACAATGAAAGGAAGCAATTCTGAAGAAGACAGATTAGAAACCATCCCACTAATGAGAATGTGGCTCCCATAATACAGACCCAATGAAGCCCAAATTTATTGGGATGATAAAATACATATATAGGAACATATAAATCTTTAGAAGACAGTGCTAATTCAGTATCTGTTGTGGATATTTAGGTGGCCCAATTTAGATATATAATTCTGGGCCAAATTATACGGCCCATAAAAACTTCCAACCAATTTAATCATAGCTCTGCAACCACAAATTCATTTGGGATGCTTTTTTACAAAGAGCTACGAGAAATCTAGATATTCACTTTTTTCTTCAATGTAACTATCCATTTAGGCCATTTAGAAGTCTATCTAGGTGCTTCTATTCGATGGATTCAAGCTAGCTTTTACCTCGGGTCAAGAGTGGAGAAGCCCAAGTTACACAAGATGTCCACCACCCTTAGCCTAGCATAATAAAGTGGGATGAATTTCACTATTGGAGGAAAGACCAATAGCACAAAAAATACTATTTAAGATAGTGGTGTTGGAGGATTTAAGGATCTCTGGTTCTTGGTTTCATTGGAGTGTTATGCTGTTGCTCTGTGTTTGTAATCACATTTCATTCTCATGTACGTTGTTCAATTCACCTTAGTTTCAGAATAAAAGTTATTCCACACCTATTATTATATTCTTATCCACATAAAATTGATATTTTTTATTCAATGTGAGAATTTATTCACCCCATAACTTGTGAAATTTATCACACAACGGTAGAGTGATCGTTATTTTGTAGTTTTTACTTCTTCAATTCCACCCTCGTAAGTCTACTTTCTGCATTCGTTGAGAACAAGTAATCAATGAAGTCTAACCCACTCACGGGTTCATCCAAGTGAGTAGAAAGGGTGTATATTCAATGTTATTTCTCACTCCATTAATTCCTAATAACTTCATTTAATTGATATTTTTGTTTGATGATTTTTAAAATCCTTCATCCTTGTTGAATTTAGGGCCACATACATCAAGTGCTAATACAAACATTAACATCGAAGTTCTCAAAAAATGTGTCCTTAACGTGTGTAGGTTATTAGTATTAAATTATTTAGTTATTAAACCAGGAAGTTCTGATTTTTTTATCTTCTTAAATGAACACATCTCAAATATAAGAAATTTAAATCGTTAAAAAAATAATTCATTACATCAACCCCGAGTGATAACCTAAGATCAACTCATTATCTTAATTTGAATTAACTTATATCTATTTGTGCTCCATTAATTCCATATAAAATCAACCCAAGTTTTCCACATCATATCCCAATATAGCCGTTAGAATGTGCTTCTTGACAGGTTTTCTCTTAGGTCTCTGAGGATTCGACAACCCAAGCTACACTACAAGAGACATCGTAACTCCAAAAACATGGGTAAATTTGACCGTGAATCAAATGATGGCACTGTTTCTGGGGACCCAAGTATGTCATGTGAACACCCATTCTCTTCTCCCCCATTTCTTCTATTCTAATCCAAATTCTCTTACCTTTTCCCTTTCTTGTTTTTTTTTCTTTTGGCGCATGTCCTCTTACACTCATGACCAATAAAACCGTCCAGTATTGTTGGATAGTCCAGGGTTGGGGAGTAAATGCACAATGGGAACTCATTAAATTAGATAATAATATTAATAATACATCAGAGTCAAAAGTTGAGCCTATTTAAATGGATGGTCTTCAATGAAACTAACTTATAAACCCATGTGGGAACTAAAATGGAAGTCCAAATGAGGCAGCCCCAAACTTGGGAAATGCAGTCGATCAAACCATGAATGATTACCTCACAACTGCCTGGACCAATTCCCCCTCATGCATTATACATAATTCCCAAAGAGATTACAACTACATCTTTAAATCTCATTTCCTAAACCACCTTCCCATATTCCATGGAATGGAGTCCAAGATTCCTTACATTGACGTTATGGAGTTCAATGAAATTATAGAAACCATGTGTCTCCCACATCAACTAGAATCATCTAAGATTAGGATCTTTTATTTTTAATTGAATGATCGAGATAAAATTTAGCTAAAAAATTTGAGACCATCATCCATCAACTATTGGGGCCAATAACAATGAGAATTTTATAAATATTACATTCGCCAACACAAAACAATTTAACTTAAAAAGAGCATCCAAGACATTTTTGAAAAAGAGAGTGTGTCAATCTATGAAACATGGGAGAGGTTCAAGGACACCCAAAACATGATTCCATGTCATGGTTTTTCTATAACTGAACAAGTTAGAATTTTTTATGAAGGTTTGGGTCTCGGAAACAAACAATTTATTGACATGATGTGTACTTGAACTTTTAAAAACAAAGCCCCAAATGATGCTTATGAGTATCTATAAAGCCTTCATGAACTAAACCAAACATTGTGATCTTATCCTTATTCTGAAAATCCAAAAAGAACTACTATAATTCATTCACAAAAATAAGAGGAAATACATAGGGCTAAACACGCATAACTATCTAGGAAGGTTGGAGAGATAGACATTAAGAAAGTCCATGAAATCAAAACTGTAGACCCTATTTTCACAAATTCTGTAAAACATGACCATAATATAGAAACATTCCCAACCATTCCATCCATCAAGGATGTTATCTTAAGAGGACACCCATAAAATTTAAATTCTTAAAACTTTCAAAATACCCAATACCAAAATAGCATCAGCCCAAGGTATAATGACCACCCAGTCATCCGCTTGAAAGATAACCAACAACCTATAAAACCACATGGACAAAATCCTTACCCCCTTTAGAACTACCAACCTGATAACCTATTCCAAACCCAACCTATCCAATACCATCATCCATCAATCCATTTTCAACAATCCATACCACCTCCAAAATATCCCCTAGGTTAAAAAAATATTCTCAATCCCCAACCCTAACTATTCCAAAAATCCTATTAGAATAATTGTGGAAAAAATAGAATGGATAAACTCGGAAGCCTCTTCCCTTAAACCAGAACATCAAACCATAAAAACTGAAAAATCACACGTGTCTACTCAGGTGGTACCATCCTCAAATTTAAGGGGATAATCATGTTTTTCTCAAACATCTCATGAACAACTATAGTATGTGACAGGTTTTTGAAGTAGGAAATTAATTGTGATACCAAAAAATAAGTCCAAAACCATGTAGAGATTCAAAATCTAATGAAAATTTAAATAAAAAACATGATCAAATTGATGAAACTGATAACAATTTGAAAGAAACAACCCTTCAAAAATCAAACCCACAACCTGCACCATTTCCTCAATGCATGAGGGGGGAAAGCATGGATGAATTGAATGAAATATTGAGGGAAATATTCTCACAAGTCAAGTTGAACATTCCACTCCTCGATGCTATTCTAACCATTCTTATATACTCAAAATACTTTGAGGACCTATACTCATTTAAAAGGAAATTCTCACATAATAACCAAGTCTTTATAGAAATAAATGTTAGCACAACATTACAAGGAACCCTTACACCAAAGATGAAAGACCCAAGATGTCCTTACATTAATTTTGAACTAGAAGAGAATAATGTTTTCAAATCCTTGTGTGACCTAGGTGCCAGTATGAATCTCATTACCTATGCTGTGTGCTACCAGTTAGGCCTGGAAGTGCTCCAACCCACATCTTTCACATTTCAAATTGTTAATCGTAGCATTGGGATTCCAAAGGGGATATTATAGGGTGTTCTGGTAGAAGTAGAAAACTTCATCAAACCTGATGATTTCATTTTACATGAAAACAATCCTAACATAGGAAACAAATAACAAACCCTGATCATCCTTGGTTATCCCTTCCTTGTAAAAATCAACTCTATTATCTGAGTTAGAAATTGAAATATGACCATCACCTTTGGAAACATGAGTCTAGACATGACCATCTATAATGAAACCTCACTAATTGGGGATGACATTGAAATTCAAGATGTAAACATGATGGGAAGAATTAATAATGAATCCATAGAACATTAAGGAATATTTGATGAATTTTTAAGGTAGAATGAGATTTATTTCCTTTTTCACATGAAGTAATATTATATCCTTGGCTTGAATAATTTTATAATTGATCTTATGAGGATGTCCTAGGTCCAACAATTAGTGAAAACCTTCAAAAAAACACTTTCATGGAAACCAATAAAACTTCCTTCCCTAAATCTGATCAAACCAATCTTGTAGATAAAACTTCTACACATGGGGATATGATTCTATCTAAAACTCTATTAAAAAATAAATCTTGATCTAATGTCCCAATATTCTGCTAAAATTGTGAACCAACCCGATCATGAATTCGAAGAACTTCATTCTGCACTTAATTATGCCTTCATAGGAGAAAATGGAACACATCCTGTTATGATTTCTTATTCTCTTCAAGAAAATCATGAGAGGATGCTTCTAGATGTACTTAAAAAAAAAGAAAGCCATTGGATGGACCATATATTATATTCCTAGGATTATTCCACTTATCAGGACTCATAGAATTGATCAAGAATATGATTCAAAGCCATGTCGTCAACCTCAACGGTGACTCAATCCTAATATCATGGAGGTAGTAAGGAAGGAACTTTGAAAATTGTTAAAAGCTAGTATCATCTATCCCATTGCTGAGAGTGAGTGGGTGTGCCCAATCTAAGTGGTTAACAAGAAAGAAGGAATCACAGTGATAACCAATAAGGATGGATAGATTTTTTCAACTAGGGTGAGTAGTGGATAGAGGGTCTGCATTGACTATAGGAAGCTAAATACATTCACCATGAACAACCATTTCCCCTTACAATTCATTTACGATGTCCTTGAGAGAGTGGCAGGTCAAACCCTCCACTATTTATTATATGGGTACTCAAGGTATAATTAAATTGAGTTCTCCCTTGAGGATTAGGGTATGACTACATTCACATGTCCATTCGGCATCTTTTCTTCCAAAAGCATGCCCTTTGGGTTATGAAATTCCCTTGGAACCTTCCAACGGTGCGTGATGGGAATATTCTCAGACATGGTAGGGGATTTTCTAGAGGAATTCATGGATGAATACTCTCTGTTTGGGGATACATTTGATGGATGTATGAGGAATATGGAGAGTGTCTTATCATGATGTGAAAAAAGAATCTAGTCCTAAACTAGGAAAAATGCCATTTCATGGTTAAAGGGGGACTAGTACTTTGACATCTAGTCTTGAGTATGGGGATTGAAGTTGATAAAGAAAAGTTTGAAATCATTAATTACCTTCCATTACCCAGAAATATTAAGGAAATAAGGTCGTTCTTAGGACATACTGGTTTCTATAGAAGATTCGTCAAGGACTTCAGTCAATCTCTCATCCCCATTGTGATCTCCTAGTAAAAGATGATCCATTTCACTGGAAAAAATGATGTGAGGGTTAATTCTCAACACTCAAATACTCTCACACCTCTCAACCGATTATGGAATCCCCAAAATGGATCCTTCCATTTGATCTTATATGTGATTCTAGTGAATTTTCTATATGAGTGGTGTAAGGACAACATTATGATAAAACTATTTATGTCATTTCTTATACAATAAAATCCTTAAATGATTCCCAAATAAACTACACCAATATTGAGAAGAAGTTACTTGATGTTTTGTTTGCCTTAGAAATGTTTAGCTGATACCTCTTAGGATCACCCATCACTGTGTTCAATAACCACTCTGTACTAAAATACCTCTTCCAAAAACGGGATGCTAACGCTAGAATAATAATGCGGGTCCTTCAGTTTCATTAATTTGACATCACAATCAAGGAAGAAAGGGTGTTGAAAATGTTGCATATGATCAACTCTCTCGAGAGTATTTCAAAGAAAACTCTAATCACTTCTCTGTGTTTGATTCATTCCCCAATGAACACCTATAGTCTGTGAGTAACTTCCCTTGGTATGCTGATAAATCCAACTTCTTAGTTAGAAGATTCATTCAAAAAATTGTAGGGACTCAAGCTTGAAGTAAATTCCTTTATTATGTTAGGCACTATGTCTTTGATGATCGATACCTCTGTATGTTCTTCCCTGAACATGTTATTAGAAGGTGTCTCCCAAAATCTTAACAAGTTTCCATCCTTATATTTTATCATAGTGAGGCATGTAGAGATAACTTTTCCTCTAAGAAAGAAACTGTTATGATTCTTCATTGTAGTCTCTTCTATACCACCCATTCAATGTACTCCTTTAAATTTTGTCAAAGTAGTCCTAGGTGTCATCAAGTAGTGTCCATCACAAAAAATAATCAAATTCCACTCACTCTCATATTAGTGGATGAAATCTCTAACTATTGGGGAATTGATTTCATGGGTCCCTTCCCAAACTCTAGGGGATATCTTTACATTCTCTTAGCTATTTTTTATGTCTAAAAATAGGTTGATACCATTCCTACAAAATCCAATGATCATTAAATGGTGATTAGATTCCTAAAAGAAAACATTTTCTCTAGATTTGGAATTCATAGGTCTATCAATAGTGATAAAAGAACATATTTTTTCAGTCATCCATTCTCATCACTCATGGAAAAGTATGGATGTTCTCACAATGTGTCCCCTGCTTACCACCCATAGACCTATAGTCAAGCTGAGTTAGCCAATAGAGAAATCAAAAAAATTCTTGAAAAAATGTTAATCCACCTAGGAATGATTGTTTGAGAAAACTCTTAGATGCTCTTTGGGCCTATCGGACCATATATAAAATTAATTTTGGAATGTCCCCATATATGTTGGTTTATGGTAAAGCATGCCATTTCCGTGTGGAGATTGAACATAAGGCATTTTGAGCAATTAATAAAATGAATTATGACCTCTCATTGACCAAAACCAAATAAGAAATTATATCTCAATGAACATGAATAACTTAGGATGGAGGCATATGAAAATTCAAGGATCAATAAAGCTAAAGAACAAGCCTAAAAATATTGAAATCTTAAAACCAAACACATTTTACCGGGTAAACCTATTTTTTTGTATAGTTCTAATCATTATTTACACCTAGGAACGTTAAGTTATAGAAGGTGAGTTCCATACATAGTGTATAAGGTGTACCCCCATGGGTCTGTAGAAATTCAAGATCCCACCAATGGTCAAACCTTTAATGTTAATGGTCATAGAGTCAACCCATTCATTAAACCATTACAAAAAATTGAATTTGATGAAAAATTGTGTGAACCAACCTTATATGTGGTGAATTATAAAATATATAAGGTTCTATGTCAATCTAGGAATATTAAACAAAAGCGATTCACAAGTGTCAACTCGTGGTTTCCATGTTTCTAATCTTTTTGAATCATTTTTATTTTTTCAAATAGGATTAATGAATCATTTTGATATTTAAAAAAAATAGAGTTGATATGTTCTTCTATTATGAGTATGGATGTGTATGATAGGGGAGATCCATATTCATCCTTGTCAAGTGGGGTGATCCCTGAGTAATACCTTACCCAGAAATTTAAAAAGAAGATAATGTATCATCAGTTAGTTTTATTTTTATGTGTTTGTAGGTTAAAATAAAATAATTAAAATATTAATAAAATTAAAAATGACACATTTTAGGTCATGGGACAAACCATGTCATAACCGGTGAAGCCCCGGTGACTTGAGACCAAGACCGAAGGGAACCAAGGGTGTGCTCTTACCACTGACCTATGGACTATAGTGCTTCCTTATTCTATAATTTTTGTATATATACCTATATTTTACTTTTTTATATTATATGAATACACATATATATCTATATATATTACTTTGTTTTATTTTTAACTTTTTTTCCATTTTCCACTAGATAACTCTTCAAGTGACATGTATAATAAAGGACTAAATTAGAGCGACAAGAACTTTAGCATCAACCACCAGTTGACTTCATTCCACGATCCTAATATTTAAATTTCCTTCTTTGAACTACCTTTCTCTCCCTCTACCCCATTCAAAATTATCTTTTCTTCAAAAATTGGGGATACTGTTATTTTAAGTTTGGGGTGAAATGAAATAAATTAATTGATTTTGTGTAAAAAAATTACTTTTCTGTGAGAAAAATGTGTGTAAATGGAAGGAAAATTTCATTTAACTTTGAACACGATAATACAAATTGTACACTTTGAAACTAAATATCAAATAATTTAGTATGCACTTATTATAATTTTAATCCATGTATAATTTTATGAGCATAGATTTTGGAATGTGTGGCTGTCTAATGTAAAATTTCCTCATTTGTATTTTCATCCAAATAGAAAACAAATCGATCAAAATGTAGGTCTTTTGGATAGTGGGGTATTAGTTTGAGTTTTGGGGGTCCCCGAAATAAATAGAATAGGTTTGGTGATCATTTTAGTTTTAATATGAGTATTCAAAACAAAATAATAAATTGGCGTGTAGAGCAACAAAAAGGCCTAATGTGCGGTTTTGGTACTTAGGGATCATGACACCTAGTTGTCTGGCCAAGAGTTAGTTATTTTATCTATACTTGTGGTAATTTGACATTGTTTTAGACTGATTTTACATAAGATTATGCCTGAGTATGTGGGCCTCACTTCGAGCCCTAAGGTCTTTGAGCTTTGGAGTCATCTGCAAAGTCTCGCTACATGGGTTGACTCTATTGAGTTCAATTTCAATTACTATGGAAAATTTTGAAATATATATATATATATATATATATATAAATTGAATACTCATCTTAATATTGAAATGTGATTCCACATTTCACTTCTATAATTTTCCCCTTGATTAAAATAAACCCCCATGTCTTTTATGACACACAACACATTATCATACTTTATTAAAATTGGATGAAATGTGGTGATGAATTTGAACAAAGTAATTGACTTGGGATTGAGATATGATTATGAAGATATCTAGTATTAAAATATTTTTATGGGTTTCATGCATGTTTGGAATAAGGGTTTTTGATGATCATTGTGTATTAAAATGTTTTGGGAAAAGGGAATTCGAATTTCATATTGTTTAGATACATTTTGCTAAGGACTATAAAATATAAATATTAGGTGGTGTGATTATCCAATAAAAAAAATTAATTAAATTTTAATGGTTTTAAATGTTAATTTTTTATCTCATAGTCCTAAGTTAGTGGATTTTAATTTTGAACATCCATTCTAATCTTTTAGGCACTTCTTGCCTAATGTTCACCAATTTAGGCTCAATGATTCATCTGATTTTAAGGGATGTAATTATCCATATTTTAACTTTATATTTTGGTAAATTGATCTACACTTAAATATTAACATTTTTCATTCAGGGATCAATGGATTATTCAAAAATTATGATGGGGATATTTGGCGATGAAAGGAAATAATTCTAGAGAAGGAAGATTAGACACCATCCCACTAATAAGAATGTGATTCCCACAATATAGACTGACTAAATCCCAAGATTCATGAGATGATATAAGATATATAGAGGAATAGATAATTCTTCAAGATCCATTTCTAATTCGGCATCCAATGTAATTATTTAGGAAGACTTATTTAGAGATAATATTTCGGGCCAGATTCGGCAGCACAGAACAACATCCCAACAATTTAATCAAATCTCAGAAACCACAAATTAATTTGGGATTCAATTTTACAACGATATATGAGACATATAGGTCTTCATATTATTCTTATATGGACCATTCTAATTATTACATCTAGAAGTCCATATAGGTGCTTCTGTTTAGTGGATGCAAGTTGGATGCCACCTCGGGTCAGTAGTGGAAAAGTCCAACTTCCACAAGCTTTCCACCACCCTAGGCCTACCATAAAAAAGTGGGATGACTATCACTATTGGATTCTCCACCCAAGGCTCCAAAAATTCTTATTTATTTAATTGGTGTTGGAGTATTTAAGGATCATTTGTTCTCTGTTTCATTATAGTGTAATGTTGCCACTTTGTGCTTGTAATCACATTTCATTCTCATGTGTGTTCTTCAATTAACCATAGTATCTTAATAAAAGTTCTCCCTTTTCAATTATTATGTTCTTATCTATATCACGTTGATACTTTTTCCTCATGGTGAGAATTTATTCTCACCGTACCATGTGAATTTTATCACACAATAGTGGACTGATCATTATTTGTTTTTGTTTTTTACTTCCGCAATTACACCCTCATAAGTCTACATTCTGCTTCCACTGATAAAATGTCATCAATGGATGTCTAACACACTTATGGTATGATCCAAGGGAGTATAAAGGTTCTTGATTGGATGTTATCTATCACTCTTTGAATTTATAATCACTTCATTTAATTGATAATATTGTTTTAAGATCTTTAAAATCCTTCGTCCTTGTTGAATTTAACGCCAAACACTTCAAGTGCTAATATGATCCTTAACCGTGATGTGCTCAAAACATGGATCCATCAAGTGTGTAGGTGATTAGTATTAAAATATGTAGGTATTAAACCATTAAGTGATGATGTTTTTTAATATTATTATATTAACCCATCTCAAATATAAGAAATTGAAATAATTAAAAAAAGAATTCATCTAATCCACCGTGAGGGATAACCTAGGATCAACTCATTATCGTAATTTGAATTAACATAAATTTATTACTGATCCATTAAACTCATCTAAAAACAACCCATGTTGGCCGCATCATAGCCCAAAATATTCTTTAGAGTGTGCATGTCTATAGTTTTCTTCATAGGTCTCTAAGTATTCGATAACCCAAGCTGCACTACAGGTGACCGCTTAACCCTATAAACATGGGTAAATTTCAGCGTGAATAAATTTACTTCAGTGGAAATACTCGAGATACTAGTTTCACCTCATGGTTCTACAATTAATGTCACAATTTATGCAGTATTAATACCAGCGCAAGGCAACATTTCTCGATAAGGAGGTATCCTGTCTCTATAGAGAGGAGCTTGTAGCTGAGAGAGTAGAGATTGTTCTATGTCCCCTAGTTGTTCTTTTGGGTGAGATGGGTTCTGAGAGATCATTCCTGGATGGTCACATGAAGGAACAATGGATTTTAGGAAATGGGTGGCATCAGAAATGAAATCTAGAGTAGGTACTTCTTGATCTCCTCGTATGTAGTCTGACATTATTTGTCCCACTGATAGACAATGCATTCCTTCATGAGCCACGAAAAGGGATTACACTTTCCGAAAACATTTGCGATGAACCAGAGTATATATGACAAGTGGCCCTGAAATCCTCAAAGCTCCAAAATGCTACTCAAAGGAGACATCTGGTAGATATCCTTATTCTTCTCTGGGCTGACCACGATGCATCTGTATGTGACAATAAAGCTGATAATCTTTAGGAAGGTGACCCCGAAGGCACACATCAATGGGTTCATCTTTAGGTGGTGAGAATGGAGGAGTATGAAAACATTCTCAAGATCTTTAAGATGGTCCCGACGCTCACAATATTTGACCACCAGGATATCCACATAAAATTCCATCAATATCTCTAGGATCACCATAAATATGTGATACATGGAACCCTGATAGGTGGTACCTGCATTTTTTAAACTGAAGGGCATTACATGGTAACATAATGTACCTTGTAATTTCTTGAATGCCATAGACTCTTCATCCTCAGGGGCCATTCAAATATGGTCATACCTGGAATACCCATCCATGAAGGAGAGGTCCTTGAACCAAGTGTAGAATCAATCGACAACTATGTCACGGGAAGGGTAAAACCATCCTTTAGACTGTGGCGGTTGAGATTGTGAAAGTTGATGTAGACTCTAATATGCCCATTCTTCTTCCTAATAGGCACAATGTTGGATATCAATCTAGGGTAATATACCTCCATAACGAAATTGGATCTGATGAGATTGTCAACATCGGCCACGACCATGGCACTATGATAAGGGTGCATCCTTATGGGAGGAATCTTAAACCAGTGGTGATTTGCTGGGAGACCAAGGCAGTGGAAGGGTACGTGAGGATATAGCCATTTAATCTCATCATAACTACAGGATAATACATCACCGTACTGCTTCAAGATATCCATGTAGATTTGAATCTCATTTAGAGTCATAGCAGCACTGATCAATATGGGTTTTAGATTTTTCTCTCCACCAAGATTCACATTCATTAGTACAAAAACTATGGTAGAGACACCCTCTTAGAAGGTAAAAGGAAAATACTATAAATAATCTTCTTCACTTATGGTGTAGGGGTCCTCAGTGGGAGTAGTTTCCTCTGAGTCAACCGATTCTGATGGGAGATTACTACAAGCCTGAGTGGTGGAAGACACTATATCGAGGGACTCATGTGCTCTCGAAACCTTGTATATGAAAGCGGTCAATCCAATCCCATGATGTCATCAACCCAAGGGGCCACGCTTGATAATATCGAAAAAATAGTGGCACGTCAGATGGTTCCTCATCTTACTAGGTAGGAGAAACAAACATGTATGGCGTATTTATGTTGTCATGGGACAGACGTCCCAATATCTTATATGGTAGGGTCTCTGGGATCACCTGAGCCTGATTCGTTTAGGAGTATGAGTTTATCTACTGGTGTTTCTTAGACATGGGAATATTATTCCCCCTTGTTCCATAAACAATGAAGCATTGTCCTATATTTGGGGTTGAATCCTCCAATCGATGGATAGGAAATATGTTGGCATCATCAAGATCTGTCCACAGGTCGGTCGCAACTGTAGCATGTTCATCCTTGTTTACCCGAATCTACTTGTCCACAATCTTGTAATAGCCATTATCTAGGTAGAGGACCTCACAAGAGGCAAGGGGAGATTAATCAAATTTGAGTACACCCAGATGACTATTAAGATAATACATAATGTGCTCGTGATACGATGAAAGCACCACTACTATAGGTGAAGCCTTGGTCTACCCATCAATGTGTTGTATGTAGTGTCATACGAGACAAACATGAACTCGATGCTGGCTACAAGACCAATAAGACAGGTCTTCAGGTGGATATTGTCGACTGGTGTCTATTTCGTCATATCATAACCTTGGATTTTCATGTCATAGGGACTCTGATCATCCTCAGACAACACCATTTTTCACAGTGTTTGGGTCAGGATTAGTTTAACCTCGGGTCCTTTGCGAAAAGACAAGGATGAATGTCCACACCATTAAAATGGCCAGTTATTTACATGGTGTGGATGATCTCCTATATAAGCGAGCCTTCATCTTCACTAGAGAAAAAATACTATCCTAGAATTCAGCATGCTCGACTACCTCATCCTGGAAGGCTTCTGCATCTTCTCCCTCCGTCTCAAATTGGATGGGGCTTTTTAAAGCCTTGGTGAGGGATTCACGCATATTTTCTGATAGGAGAAGAACCTATAGGATATATATCCATTATAGAATGTTTTCAAGATGATTGAGGACATCACATATCTGTGCCAAGCATGAACTTCTTCTTACGAGTGGTCGTTCTGTGGAAGGGTGCATGAAGGGCCGTGACGGTTAGGCCATCGGCTGACTAGTGCTTGGAACATCCCATTTCTTGCTATTAAAAGCATGTTGAGTTCTACCAAATGTGGTTAAGATGACTGATACTATTACGTAACAAAGCATGGATAGTTTTTGTGAGGCTGGGGTGGCTCTTCCTAGTTAATTAACATAAATAGTGGCATAGACGGGCCTGATGGCACCAAATGAGGAGGCTAAGCATGCTGACCTATGCGTAGGGCTCGCTATCTGATCTCGGTGACATGCATAGCCAATATGGAGGGACATATCGAGGCATTCCAATGACCTACATAGCCATGGCTCCATATATGTTGGTGAAGGTTGAGGACAATGGGGGAATCTATCTACAATTATTCACCATCAGATATCATGTTGGGGTTTACTAGCTCCATAGTGTTAATCAAGGCATACCCATCACATGAAGAATCCTCCACCACTAAATGGATTTTGAGGACAATATCCATCTTTGGGGGCATGAATTTACCGATAGTATGGGATTATGGATACATCAGTGAGGGACTTTGTTTTCCCTTTCACTACCGATGCTTTCTCTTCTAAGAAGAGGACAACTGAGCCATTGACGTATAGGTACTGGATGCAGGTGATGTGGCATCTTAGGAATGTTTAGGTCGATTCAAACATGAACAGATAATACCAGGGGCATGAGAGACTGCCTTATGGGCCATCCAGTTGACATAATTCTTAGACTTATGCTATGAAACTTGAGGCCACTCGCCTTTGTTGTCACTGGTTATATTTGGCTTCACAAATACACATTCCACCTATGCCAGAGTTGGGCCACACCAGACTCTGTAGTTGTTAACTTTGTCTTGAATCTAGTCATTAAACACATAGCAATATTTTAGTGGGTTCCCCATGATCCGGTGATAGGGTAATTAGTTGGGGTGATCAGTTAGATGCGCCTTTTCTGGCCTCTTCCATTGATGAAAATGAACAATTCCTTTTTCCAAGAAACATAGAAAATAACCAAGAACCTAAACCTCATTAAATGAGTATGTTCCGAGTCTCTTGTCTTTGAAGGGGGATCTAGGAACCTAGTGCGGATGAGGGGTTGGTTGAGCCTATCAATGAGGTTGAACCCAGTAATATCACCATGGTGGTGGCGGTGCATTACATGGTGGTGCCTACCGATTCTGAAGTGGGTGCTGCTGGGCCAGAGGCTACAAATGAGGTGGTAGTACTCTTTGAGGTAGTGGAGGTGGCTACACCTATAATAACATCAATTGCCTAAGGGCCTCTATTTGGGCCAAGTTGGCGGGCTCGGCCTTAGCATACCAACTCACGGGAATTACAGAAGACAATGAACATGACTGGTTGGCCTGATGTAAGGCTTCTTCTAGGTTCTTGAACTTATCAGAATAATCCCAGAATCCCCTGGGGTAATTTGGGGTAATGAGAGATGGGAAATTTTCAATCATGAAATTTCGCACAATCATTGGCAGTAGTTGTTCCTGAATTAGTGGTGTGTCCATGAAGTAGGAGAGTCTTTTCCAATGGGCAACAATGTCTGTGACATGATCTTCAAGCCTTTGTTTGCATTTGAAGAGGCCTACAATACTCTTCTTCTAAGTGGTGGAACTTAAAAAGTAATGAAATTTCCTATGACAATCTTCTCAGATGACTACTGGCCTAATGGGTAGCTGGATATACTAGAAAAACATAGAAACATCCAATTTCTGTACAAAACACTGGGGTTTGGTGGCCTCTTTCTATGCTGGAGTTACAAAATGGGCTGAAACATTGAAATGAAGTGGTCTAGATGCTGTATCGGGTCACTCGTCCCACTAAAGGGGGAGAAGGTAAGATTTCTGAAACCTATGGGTGTGGGCATATCATCCACCCATGTCGTATTTGGATTTCCAACATATGGGATTGCCACATGTTTATTTTCTAGTTCCTCGAGGCAGGAAATGAGGACCTCCAAGGGATCATCTAGGCATAGGTTTCTATATTGATGAGGATTCTTAACCACTAGTTAATTGGAAGGTTCTTCAACATGATAAGCAGGCCTGACGGCTCACAGAGCGACTGGTGGGATGACCAGTAGAGCAGGTGGGGGAACCTAAGCTAGGTCCCTGGGATTATCAAACCACCCAAGTGGATTTGGTGACACATACCACGCCCTCTTTCCATATGTTCTGGCCTCTATACTGTCTGTGCGGGTAGGACGGTCAGTGTAACCTGGAGGAAATTCCCAGGGGATGTTTCTTCTACCCCTACTACCATGGTCGAGGATCATCGTAGTCTGGCCATCACTCCATAGCACATTCGACAAGGAGGTCATAGACCATCTTTTTATGCTCTGCAAGCTATTGATGCAATGTAGATTTTTTTAGGATCATCCTCTATCTTATACACTAAGCCATAAGGTTTAGAGGGATTGACATCACCAAGGTGCTCTTAGCCCTTATTGGGATTCTAACTGAGGACTAATACCTCAGTGGGCACAAGATGACCCAGTAGATTTCTTTATTGGTGAGTAACTCTTCCTAGTATATCAAATATGTGTGGTCCTCCGACCAAGGTATATTCTCTCCAAGGAGTTTCATCTTGGTATCTTATTATGATAGATCATCCATGTTAACCAAGACTCTACCTAGAAAAATATCCACAATATTTCCTAGTAAGTAAGGCTAGCTCCAGATAGAACTGAAATGGAGGATCTTATACTACCCCAAACCATGAATATTCAGGTAGGGGAAGCCTCCTATATAATCCTATGGAGAAACTTAATGCTCTGAATGCATCGTTGTTGGAGGGTCCGAAGGAATCCTGGTGACTTTGGGAAATAGGCCGCTGGGAGTGCAGCAAAACCCACAAAATGACATTATTGACTAATTTCATCGAAGAGTACCCAATTCTTGGTGTAATAAACTTTTTGATGAAGGAGATGAACGTGCGTCGGTTAGATGGATTGGAAAAATCATCCCAATTCCTACTGGGTGAGTGATTATAGTGCAATGAAATTCGGTGCTCCAACTGGCCAACACATCCTTGAGAAATGGTCCACCGCAAAAATTTTAGACAAGATCCACATCTTATAATAAATTTCTAGCCCTTGGTTTCCCCACAAATTGACAAGTGGAGGCTAGGAAACTGGTAGCGGTACTGATGTAGACCATTGAGAGGGTAGGCTGGCCAGTGAAGAATACGAAGAGCGGGCTGACAAGCCACTTCTTCATGGGATATCCTTTGAAGAGTGTAGTGACTGGGCCTCCAAATAAATATAATATAGTATGGCGACCATAGTTTATATCATAGGGACTACGACTACCGAATGTGGACTATGTTGATCCTTATCTTCCACCGGTCTGTAGAATAACTCTATGTGATCTATAGTTGAGGTAGAGAGTGTTGCTTGTTATTATGGTGGCGATTATACAGCCAGACCTTGGATAGATGCAAAATCTTAGTCCTCATGGGTGTATCTACAAAGGGAGGTAGGGATCTGGGGGACCTCACATTCTAGAAGTATGAGGGTTATACAGCTCATCCCTGCCCCATCCCCCGACATAGATGATCGAGGCGAGGGTTCCATTGTTGAGTTGACTTTTTCTTCATAATTTGAGAATAAGAACTATTTAATCACTTCCATCATCTTTCTGGAATACTTTTTATAGTAGTGGTGACCCACCCTTATATCATAGTATGGATCTTCGGGACAGAGTAGATTTCGGGCTCGAGGAGGTCCTATGGCCGAACTTGTGCTAGGGAAGAGAGGACTTCTGCATGAGTGATCTTGGGTACGAGGTGAACCTGGAACATGTCAAAGGGAATACTTGGAGGACCTCCATTCCCACAAGCTGACATACTGAGGGAATCTTCATGGGATGTAATGGAGTGAATAAGACCTCTGCTAATTCATTTAGGAGTATGAGTAGGGCCTCTAGGATTATTTCCTTTGGCAGTGTTGGTGTGAGGTGGGTCCCCATACTAGTCAAGCTGAACACGGGTATGACCTCTGTGGTGGGTGCTGATGATGTGAGGATGAACATCGATTCTCTAATTACTGGGGTGAGGAGGACATTTTCTAGCTACTGTAAAGAAATGGGGGAGGCCCCCATTTTGATGGTTTACTAGATGTGTAACATCTCCTCCCTGGTGACCTATGATAGGGGAAACAGCTCCATACCTTATGTCATGAGTGAAGAAGTGGCTTTTGTACTGAGTGTCACTATATTGAGGAGGACCCTAATTTGGATTGAAGCCTATGTAGAGAGGACCACCATGCTGATCATTGGAGCATGATGGCCATACTATGTCATTGGTGATGGTAAGGGGGGACCTCTGTAATGAGTGTCATTGCCCCGGGTCGGCCTACTGTGTGGACTACCTCCATCAGTGACATGGAGATTCAACCCAACCTGCATTTGGGGTGGCTGAGGCCTTGGACCAGGTTGGGCGTATTAGTGCCCTTTCTCAGTGTCAACAGTGGACTAATGGTATGTTTTAGTGGTGGCACTGGAAATGGTAGTCATTGATGTTGACACCCTCGACGAGCATACTACTCAGCCTATGCCCAATGCTTGTGTCGGGTTAGCCAGACAAGGACCAATAGTGCATGTGCATAGATTACCTTCTCATCAGCCTGTGGGCTCGGTGGAGGCATTAACGCGACCTAGTGGGTTACCTTCTTGGGGGCCCCTGTAACGGGATCTCGGCTAGTCTGGCCCGGACATCCCTCTCCTCATCGGCATAGGGGAGGGAGTCATCAAAGAATTTTGGGTAGAGGCTCCAGCAACAGTTGTGCTTCAGAGTAGGGAGGAGTGGCTTCTTGCACAGACCTTGGGGGTTGCAATGGTGATGAGGTACAAAAGCCTCTATGTCTTGATGGGCCATATCCCAGGTTAGGATAATCCCCACCTCCTCATATCATCGAACGAGGCCATTTATCACACTTCTCGCAATGATATGAGATCGAGAGATGGGGAATGAGAGCCCAAAAACATTATAAGTGGAGGTAGCCATAGGGAAAGGAGATAATGTGGTACATTTGTGCTGAAATTGCCCCTACCCCTACATCGGTAGGTCAGTGGTTATTGATTTCATGATATGGAAACTTGGATCCTAGAAAGCAGGGAGATTAAACCATTAGTGCAGATGGAAGGAAATTGATGTCTAGTGCCCTCATTCCATTCCGTATTCCATGGATGGTAAGAAGTATCTATGCTGAAAACATTGCAGATCGGGATGTCCAACATTTAATTGTCCCAATTTTTGGTGAGTTTCACGCCAGACCCACTATTTTTATGGCGGGACCTAGCACTGAGGAACTGGATCCAGTCACATGATAGTCCACATATTTCTCGAATGCTAATAATCTTTGCATTATGGATAAGAACATCACGTCAGGTTCACCATTTCTATTTTGTTCACTTTCTTAGGGTCACACATTCATTTCTTTAGGATGACACATTTCTATTTCCCCACATTCCCACTTTCGAAAGACAGGCACTCATCCATCGCTTATTCTGAGAAGTATACTCATTGATCAAAATGGGATGATAGTATGTCGGGTCTTCCTTTAGTGGATTCATCCTCAAATATTTTTACAAATTCTGGGTCTCCCTCATATACTTTTGAATATGTTCTTGAAAATCATCCCAGTTCCATGTCTTCATTGATGTCGATTTATTACACTACTTATGTTAGGACATTCTAAGAGGTCTAGTCCAGGAAACAATCATTGATCAGTGTATTAGTCATGTTGGACATCACTAGAGTGTCTGGATGTTGGAAAAATGATGTGTATGGGTTTCTTCCCCTTATTATAGGGCTTCTAGAGAGCACATAAGTCTGAGGCATCCCACATCGACTAGGGGGAATTACATGGCATGGTCATGTCTCTAAGGTTTTCCTCTACTTCCCCGGTTTAACATAGGGTATTCCTCGTGTTTAATATCCTCCAGAGATGGATCAGACTGATCAGAACACTGATGGAAGTGGATAAGATGGATGTGAAACCTGATGGAAACATTGATGTTGGGGCTAACGCGTGGTTAGTTACCTGATCATTTATTGAATAAGTGAGAAAGTGGGTGACATAGTGTCACTAGGGTGTGGTAGTCCTGGTAATAATTAGGATGGATATGGATGGTTACGATAAGTGGGTGGATAATGAGATGGAGCCGATGTAAGGGTGACTGTGATGTTGGGATTATGTTTTTAAGAGACTTTATATGTATCTTTGTGGAATAGAATCAAAGTCTATATAGTTTGGTGAGATGATGTGACACCTAAGGAGGCGGTCTACATGGATGGGACACGAGAGAAGTAGAACCTTCAGGTCTGGGAATGGAATTACTAAAACACATAGGCTCAAGGTAAAAACCTAGAATGAGATGTGAGTGATGGGTTGAACCTCAATGGGGCTTCCAAAATGCCCCCATGGGTATAAATCAAAGTCCATGTAGTTCAGGATGGGGCACGAAATCATGGTGTGCGCATAGGACATCATCTTTATGACTTTCTTGGGCTTACAGGTGGTTAGCCTCCAAGGGTTGTTCTGGAATTCAAGGGGTGGAAAAGAGATGTGGGTCCCAAAAAGGGGAATACAATGGCTTACTATTGATTGCAGACTACATCAGCTTACCGCTAGATGGGTGCAACGACATACCACTGATTGGTATTCCAATGGATTAACACTATATGGGGTTCAAAATGCTTACCAATGGTTGGTGAACACTAAATATTATCATCTATTGGGGTAAAAAATTCCTTAACCTTGATTGGGCATCACAACAACTTACCATAGATTGGTGTTCACAATGTCTTACCATCGATTTTTTCTAGAAGGAAAGGATCAAATCCCACATAGTTTGAATGGGTATAGTTTAACATCTTATTGTATGAAAATGGGCATACAGTTTAATGTCATGGAGGACGAGGGAGGACTGACGTTGAGTGGTCGGGAGCAATGGGTGTTGGGATTGAACCTTAGGGGGGCTTCCTAAATAACATTCCTTTGAAAGGATCAAAGTCCATGTAGTTCAAAAATGGTTTGGTGAACCAATGTGAAGAGGTCGGGACTAGTAGGTGTTGGGATTGAACCACCGGGAGGATTACTACGTACCTTTTCATGGAAAGGATCAATGTACACGTAGTTTGGAAATGGGGGATTAGGGATTACGCTCTATGGTATCCCAGATATGATGTTATGGTCATTGATTACACTAAGCCCACGTGACTCATGCCTAGTGTGAGAAACAAGAGGTAGCAATGACTAGACCATCACATCGTGAATGTTGTGTCTAAGGGAAGTAGAGTTGGTCTTATACATGGTTAGTGGACCAAAGAGGAAACAAGGGATTAGGCATGGCTAGTATCTGAGAAAGACAGTGATTGAGACATACACTAGTATTGAGGCCTGGTGGTGCAAAACTTCAGAGGGAGAGGGATGGGAGAATGAAGGTCCTAATGCCCATAACCCCCTCTGATCATTGGCATGGAAGAGAGAATAGGAAGAAAAGGTGATTCCTCCAATAAGAAAGGATAGGGCCTTACACCAGGATGGTTTCCCTTCCCCGTGGATAGGCATCACTCTAGGAAAGAGGATCTCATTCTATGTGGGGAAGATTTCACTCTTGTGGAGACTAGTGGGTGTGGAGAATATACGATATAGGGCACCATGTGTCAGATTCAGGGGGTTAGTGAACAATTTAATGTCATGTGCTAAGGGTGATGGTTCTTGGGAGTTTAACATCCTATAGCTCGGATTAGGCGGGTTCACTCTGCACCCCTAGGACTTACATAACTGATACCTACATACACTTGATGATTGGAAGGAATCAATTATTATGTGGTGAGGGTGTCACATGGAGTGATCCACTAAGGGGTACACATTATCTTGGATATATAGAGAAGCAATAGTCGTTAGAGAGCTGAAAAATTGATGGTTTTTGGGCTTGAACCCCCAGTGAGGCTTCCTACATACCTTTCCTTAGAATGGATTAAAGTCAACCTAGTTCAAAGTGGTTTAGTGAACTGACATGAAGTGGTCAGGATTAGTATGTGTTGGTATTGATCCTTAGGGATTCTTACTACATACCATACCTTGGCAAGGATCAATGTCCATGTAGTTCATAATGGGTAATTAGGGCTTACTCCCTATGGTGGCCCAGAGAGTATGATAAGGTAGATGCTTACACTATGCCCATGTGTGTCATGCTCAGTGTGAGAAACAAGAGGTAAAAAATACTATACAATCACGTTGTGAATGGTGTGTCTATGAGAAGTGAAATGGGTATTACACGTGGTTAATAGCCCAAAGATGAAACATGGGATTAGTTGTGGATAGTATCCAAGGGAGATGGAGATTGGGACATACTCTACGATGGTGACCTGGTAGAAACAAAGATCAGAGGGAGCGGGATGAGAGAATGAAGGTCCTAGTGCCCATAACCCCATCTTATCTTTGATATAGAATAGATTATGGGGAGAAATTTTGATGCCTCATGCATGAAATAATAGGGGCTTACACTAAAATGGTTTCCTTTCCCCATGGAAATACATCCTTCCAAAAAGTGGATCTCAGTCCCTGTGATGAAGATTTCACTCTCGAGGAGACCAGTGGGCATGGAGAATGTCTGAGATGGGCACCCCATGTGAGATGCACTAGGGGAGGGCATAGTTTAACGTCATGTTCTAAAGACGATTGCACTTGGTGGTTTAACATCCTGTGGGTTGGACGAGGCAGGTTCACTCCACACCCCTTGGAATAACATAACATATACCTAACTACCCTTGATAAAGGGAAGTCGTCAATAATGTCATCGTGAGGGGGTATCATGGAGTGATCAACTGAGGGGTCCACGTTAGCATGGTTATGATGAGAAGTAATAGACATTAACGTGCCTATGCAAAGAAGTCTAAGACTATGCAATTAAATGTGAAACGCCGCCCAAGCGACCATGGAATAAGTTCGTACGAACCAGGAGGGTCGTATGAGAAAATGGGTTGCGGAGCAAGGGGGTTCAATGGAAGACATCTTGTAATTCTATAGTGCTCCATGTAGATAAGGGGATTTGTGAAGGGGCATGCTTTGCGATGTGGGGTGGCCTAGCCTAGGAATAGGGAATAGGTGCACAAGGAGGGTCTTTCTCAAAGTAGAAATTCTCTTGTAGAGTAGGGCTTTGGAAAGCAAGGGTGCCTTGGAAAGCGTAACACTTCGAAGTAGTATACCTCATCAAGATAGTGACCCTGCCTTAGAATGTGGTTCACATTTTCATGGATGGTAACTCATCAATAATGAGCGCTTTGAAAAGACGCGAGACCCCTTAAGGATACCCCTCCTTGGAGAAGTCTCATGGGATTCGAAAAGGGTGTCTCTGCTTGAAGAGGGGTTGGTTTATGAAAAAGGAATGACACTTCATGAAGATAAAGTACCTTGAAGAGATCATTTTTCACATAGAAGAAGGTGCTTTGCGATATAGGAGCTGAGAATGTGAACCATCAGAGTATCCATCCTTTGGGATCAAAGGATTATCGGTATTTATAGATAATATGCAGCGCGATGTACGGAGCGCGTGATGTGAAGCCTCATAGTGCTTTGTTCTAACCCCGTATCCTCCCTCCTCTTAGCTTCGCAGTAGGTTCAAAAATGTTTTTCAGATTATGGTGCCTCCCTATACGTCTTTTTGCAACGTGTTCTAAAATTTATTTTGGATCACAGAGCCTCCCTCCTCTTTTTTTCAAGGCGTCTTTGTAAACAAGGTGGCATTGCACCGACTGTGGTGTTGCGAGGTATCTGTGAATAGGCTTTGTGAGGCTACTAGTATGGAGTTATTTTATTTTTTGTGTTTTGTTTTCCTCTTTGCCTATTTTGATGCAAATAGAGGTAATGTAAAGTAGAACAAAAACATTATTAACTGAGGTGATTAATAACATAACTTAGACAAAAATCTCATTTATTTGAATAAGAGGAGGTGAAAAATGAAATGAATATGAGATATTCTTTTAGAAACATTACACTATTTTATATACATTATTTTGTAGTAATATATCATTTATGTATGAAGGATGTGATTAGAAAGTATAAAATGGAAATAAATTAATAGAGGTACATTATGAAAATTACATCTTTAATACCCCACCTTGAAAGACCGTTGAGGAACTAGGATTTGGAATTTTGGTGAGGCCAATAGAACTTGGACATGGGTAGAGTGAGGAGGAGAGGATTTGGCAGATATTTAAGTAGATACAAGGCTTTTTGGTTCCAAATAGGTTGATTGATAGGTGGTATTTATATTTGAGGAGAGGTAGGTTCTGGTGATTAATCCTCTGATCATTTTATATTAAAACCCATCCATATAAAGGTGGAATTATATTGAAAGGCATTGGATTGTAATTAATGTTGTATAGGCATGTTAGTGTCTAGAAACATCTCATACACCCTTTAAATTTTATAGTTTTTATATAGGTTAATCTTTTAACATTTTATTTTCACCCTTGTCAAAATTTTACTTTTACTACAATAAATATGTTTTACCATGGTAACATTTTAATGCCTAAAAATGAAATTTATCGTAAAACCTATTTTGAACCTTATGATTCCAATATTAAATCCATTTTACCTAATTTAATTCAAATAATTGGGAAAAAATATTTAAATGTAATTTCACAAACAAGACTAACAAGCAGGTTTTAAAGTAAAAATTTCAGTCATTTAAATGGTTTATATATATAATTTCAATTTGAAATTGAGTATAACAACATAAATTGGATTAAATTATAATAAATATCTATTTTTTTAAACCAATTAAAAAAATAAACATACAATATAAATATATTAGAAGAAAATGAGGTTTCAATTAAAAATGATGTATTATTTTCTATTCAATTAATTATTAATTTAATAAAAAAATACAAAAAATTTATCCAACGAAAATTTTGATGTCCCAATATTAAATAATAATTTTATTTTCTCAAATATAACAGATAAAATGAACCAAAACTAGATTTAAAATGGGTTCTCCATCAAAAGCTGTTAAAAATGCATTTTTTTAAAAAACAATACTTCATTTATCTGAAAAAATGTATTTATTCTTATATCATTTATAGAAAACATATAATATCAATTATAAAAATTAATGTTAATATATTATATATATATTTCAGTAAAAAAATACTTCGAGAATGCTTTTATTATTTTAGTAACACATTGATTTTCATTTTAATTGTTTTTTAAACACACACCTTTATATTCAATTAGTTTTTATTTTCATTTTTAATTAACTTTTTAACCAATGATTCATTTAATAATATCATGTAAACCCTATTTTAATAGTTCAGTTAATATTGGTCATTCCATCCATTTCGAATGGTTATGCGATAACTACAACATAAAATAATACTATTAATAATCAATTATATCTCGTTATAACTCAGTCATGTGTGAAATTTAAGATTTTAGAGAAAACATTATTTGTGTTTTGGGTATGCTATAGATCATAGAGCACCTTTAAGGTACAATATAGTTCATAAATATTAATAAATATGAAAATGTTTTATTCCTAAATTAACTAGTATGTTACAAAATATATCTAAATTAGTATCTACAAAAAGTTCTTTTAAAATAACCTAATAAATATTTAAAGGAGTATTTTATTCATAGAGTGTTAATGATGGCAGAAAATTCCACACATATTGTATAGATTAAATAAAAACATTCATTTCACTCATTTTTTAAACAAATACAAACATACTTCATTTAAAATATCATTGGAAGATCACATTGAATTATTTAAAAACATTAAATCATGGTTCAAAATGACATTAAATAATATAATATAATATTAAATCAATTTCTTAAAACATTTTATAGAAAACATAGAAATATATTATGAATTATTTTCGATGAGATAATAAAAAAATTAAATTTCCTTAAAGAAATACATTCAATATCTTGAATAATTAATATGATTAAACTAAAAAATCATTTATTCTATAGAAATAACCAAAGGAAATTAAAATAAAATTATTCTTAGATAATTATTATATAATTTCCTCAATATAAATTCAATCATAAACAATCTTGATAATATATATTTAAAATATAAATCCCTTACATCATGCCTCTTCATTCTTCACATGTTTAAAACTCCAATATAATAAATATAAATCTTTTATAAATTTAATACTGAACCATAATCATATAAATAATACCATTAATTATTTAATTATTATATACCATCACTTATTTATTAGTTATTTTATTAAAATAATTATTTTGGGTGATAAATACATCATTTTTTCATGCATGTTTTGGGGAATAAGTCCCACCCCTTATACATTGATCATGGTTACATAATCCTTATAATGTTAAAATTTTAATATTTTTCATATATTTTCATTATATATATATATTAATATTCATCTATATAATATTGTCCTAAAAATTTTAATTACACTTTTCAATGAGAAGGTCGACCATATGTACCCATGAAAGTTGTTTACACTTTTTTAGGAAAGTAAAAATAAATGGTAAGTAATAATTAACCTTTAAAAAATAATTATAACATCACATATTTCATAAATATTTAGTTCATATTTCCTTATTATCAACCATTTTGATATAATCCAAAACACATATCAAATCACTATGTAGATGTTTTAGTCCACATATATACATGAGCGCCGTTATTATTTAACAAAAAGTAGAAAGGTAAGAAGTAAGATAATATTTTATAATTACATAAGGATAATTATTTAAAAAATATCTTATATAAATTTTCAATTTATCATTATAATTTTCCTTGAAATATGCTAATGAAAAACTAATTATACTGCTATGTGTATATGGTATGTCCTACATACGCACGAGTGATGTATTAATTTTCCATCGAATTGAATAGAGGTGGAAGAGGATTTAACATAATCGTAAAAAATATTAATTATATTTAATATTGTAAATTAATATTTTTATAATGTACACCATATTTCTAGAGTATGTATAATAATAAATGAATTTGAAAAGAGTCGGTTAGGAGTTATACCACTTTGTTGAGGAACCCATTTTGGCTTACAACATAACCATTAAATGGAAGATATTTTATAAATAAAATAAGCTCTACAATTTAGTGATGGAATATATGATAATTTTAGTAAAGATATTGTATAAATTAGATAACTCAATATAGTGTAATGAAAACAGAGAAGGGGTGCCCTATAATAAGATATTGAAAGGACACAAATGTAATTTCAAAAAATATTAAAATACAATAAAGAAATTCATGATAGAAATACATAAAAATTGACATATATTCGTGTTAGAAGTTTCTAAGTACGAAATAAAATGATCCAATGAAATTAATATAGGTTTTGGTGTCATTTTAAACCTTAATGTTAATTTTAACCCCCTAATTAACCAATTCTTTTCTTAACATTCATAATGACATTTTCAATTTTAAAGGGTTATAATTATACATAGATGCTGATAATTGACATATAAATTGACAAGTTATAACAATTTATAATATATAATAACAATATTTTCATATTTAAATATTTTTATGGTTTCAAAATAATGTAATAAAATTTTAATATAATAAAATATCATTAAGGTCACTTTTGACAGTATTCAATTAATTTGACATTAATGGAAACACGAAAAAGATGTTATTTGAATATATTAATTTAAAAAATCACTATTATGTTACACTTGTCAACAAAAGTTAAACTAAATAATTAACAGATATTTTATTACTTTTCAAATTCCTAAACTCATTTATTTAATATTACTATAAATTAAATTAATATTGTGTTTGGGTTTAATAAAAATTAAAATAAATTATTTAAATCTAAAAAATTAAAATAATTTACCATGAAAGAATTAATTTAATAATATTTCCAAATAAAACTCTTAAAACATAACAAAGGCACTTTTTATCCTTATGAAAAAATATTAGGGATATAAAAGTTACAATAATGACATTTTGTTTTTAATCTTGAAAATAATTAATATAATGTTTTTATTATAATAAATATGGAAAAAGTGTAAATATATATAATAATTATAAAGAAATTTCGAAACAAGTCTCGTCATATATGATAAAGAATATATTTATATAAATTTAAATGGCTTTTCCAAAAATTATTACCCAATTTTAACTATTTTACCCTAACTAAGGTGAAAATGATTAACTATGTTTACTATTTATAGTGAATATAAATAATGTTAATCTATTTACAAAATATTATTCTCATGATGGAAAATATAGAATCCATTTTCATGATTAAACTTCTATATTTTTAAAATATTAGTTATCAAATAAGTGAGCAAAACAAGATCAATAATTTTTTTAGTAAAATACATTTTTAAGAATATCACTTTATATATATTATTAACTCATTACTTGAAAAAATATTACATGAATGATAAATAAATATTATTGAATAGGTAACACGCACATTTTGTTAAAATCAGTCACCAATAGTGAATAAATTTATTTATTAAATTAAAAATACATTGTGTGCATAATTATTTTATAGAATACAAATCTTTTACAATAAATTATATTTTCATTTATATTTAATTGATAAAATCTATGAGCCATATATTATTCACAATTTATTTAGTATTATTAAAACCCAAAAATACATTATTTAGGTGATAAGTTTCACAATAAATAAAATTTTATTATTATGTCTCAGTTTTTGTAAACAAGTTTATGCTTGTTAAGAAATCTATCAGAGAAATAAAACTTAATTATAAAGCACTATATCATAAAATCACGAGTTGTGATACTCAGGATAAAAATTACCATCAATAAAATTTCAATAAAATCTATTAGTATAAATATACCATTTTAACCATAGATAGGTCCCATGACATTGAACCCTCATAATGGATTTTACAATTTATTAGGAACAATTCAAGTTTCTATAGTGCCATTATTGGTTTTACAATGGAATAAAAAATAACATGGTAGAGTATATCCAATAGGCCCATTGTATAAAATAATTTTTTCATAATATTGTTAATAATTTCATCGATATAATGAGATCAACCTATGAGAAGATGATTTTGATGAATTGTTTAATGTTGGGAGCCAGATGAATGATACCTTATCTCAGGACCACACCCAGATTGATTATTCGTCATTGGTTCTAGGTGAAACAAGTAACTTTGTAATGTAACATGGTGTGTATTATTAATAAATGGATAACAAATGCTTATGGTTTTCCAATATTTCACACAGATTAAGGAATCAGGTGCAAATTGGTTATTGATATCATAGTGGGTAAGTATTGGTTTTTATAAATTTCAATATTTGAGATAGTTTAAAATTACTTATGAAACTTATTAGACATATTTAAATAGTTTTTAAATTGGTTGAATATTTTTTGGAAAATTGTAAGTGTTGTGGAATGTTTTAATTGTAATATTTATGGGATGCTAGTGGTTCTTGATCTTGTTATTTTGTAGCATAATTTAATGTAGTCAATAATCAAGAATGAAAATTGATGTTAGGTATTAACAAATTTTTTGAGTATTAGGGGACCATACTAAATGATTATTAAGGATTAAAAGTTCCATATATTATTTTCTATACAACCTTTTTAATTATAGGTTATATAATTCTCGGTATATTTAATTTTTTTAACTCAGGGGAAGGGAATGTTTTAATTATTTGGATTCATATTAATTAAATGAAATTCAGTACAAATCTAGGTGAAATGATTACATGTGTTAGGGTGTTGGGTAGGTGATTGGTGGTATTGAGTAATGGATATTGGGGAGGAGGGTTTTTTCTATAATCATCAAACCCACTAGATAATATATGAGACCAGCATGAATCTAGGATCCCATGAAATTCCACATGGTACTTGATGGCCTCGCACAAGGTACTAGGTCTCATTCATATGGGAGCATTTTAATTATTCTATTATATTTTATTTTTTATATGTGGCTATTCCATTTTTTGTGTCACTCTATGATATAACCCTTTCCCCATATCCCATAGATTGATCTGTCATCATATTCACTTCAAAGATCTCTTAAACAGTTGGATCCCTATGGGTCATAGAGATAACATATATTTGATATTTCCCTCAATAATTCTAATATAAACTATATTCTCTCTAAAAATTTCCATATTTTTTCATGTTTTAACATAAAAACCTATTTATGGTAAAACAATTATTCCTTAATTTATAAGAAATAGATCCAAACCTTATTATGAAATCTGACATGATAAATCAAAAAAATTAAGGTAGAATATTTATTTTTTTCAAACTATATTTCACATTAATTCATTCATTGTGAATTTTTGATCATGGGGTACTATGTTAAATAAATGTTTGAATGATGTTAATATATTCTAAATTAATCATTAATATTTATTAGGTACTTCTATAAGTCGAGTGTTCCTTATGATCTAAATTTAGGGTATAACGTATTCTTGGATGATATTCCTACAAGGGGACAAACCTTGGATTGTGTTTGTTAGAACCCAATAAGGGAATTATCACATGTGAAAACTTATGATGGTTCTAGAATAAATTTTAGATAATACATAAATTGTATCCCAAAGTTTAGAAATTTCATGTATATATTATAGTGTATTTGTGTCTATGTTGGACAAAGGATAGAGTACGAGAATGGTTGTAAACAATCTTATATTTCATAAAACACAATTATTTGTATAGGGTTTAGTGTAGTGGGTTTGGAACCATGAACATAAGAACCTGACCCAAGTTTACCATAGTTGGAGCCTTATTTTATTACATTTGAATATAAACAGGGAAAATTAATCTTGAATGACTGAATAGTTTAGTATATTTTAGAAACATAATACATACATAATTTCGACATTACAACTAAAAATTTAAAACATTTTAGAAACTATATTGACATTATTCATAACTCCTATGATATTTATGCATGACATTCATAATATACCTCTTATTTCCGTAAGAATATGAAACATAAGAAGGGAGTGACCTCAAATGATTAATAAGGTAATGCAATACGATGGAAGATATAATAAATATAAGCATTAGGCATGTCGAATGACTAAAAAACACATTCCTTTAAAAAAATTACATGAACACTTTACGGTAGGAATAAGATTTGAATAAAAAATGACATAAAAAAGAAAAATACAGGGTATTATACTAGATGAAAAAGTCCAGACCTTTCAGTCACTAGTTTCAAAATGATGTAATTCATAATTCCAGACATCATATCATTTCCATCAATGCCTCATTCCAAGAAAAAAAAATATTCATTTTGTCAAGGCCTTGTGTCAAAACCGTATTTTGTCTAATGAGACATACCAACTCATAAAGGGAAAATAGTGGCAAAAAAACTTCACATACTAAGTCAAATTAATTACTCATATGAATGTGGATAAACATAAAAAACATATGCATTCATATTGAAACTAACAGATGAAATGTAAATAACCTTCCCTGAACATTAAGCATAAATAATAACCATTCAGAGTAATTTGGTGAATGGTTTTAAGATAGTACATCCACACTGAAAATAGTAAAAAACCATTAAATTAAATGAGGTATATTATATTATAAAACATTTATTCCAATTATACATAATAATAAACAAGTGTGTTTGATCAAAGGAATATACTCTTATAAAATCATCGAATAATTCATGAGATAAATAATCTTTTACATTGAAAAGAAGAGTACATTTGGAAAAATATTTTTCTATTACCAGAAGTTAAATAATATAGTTTCTTAAAAATAAAATGTGAGTTTTTAGAAAAATAATGGTTTGTTAGAGTCCATTATAGATTTCCCTTGACAATAGGTTTGATTTTAAGAAATTCATTTGAAAGAATCTTTTAATTCAGTATTTTTTTTGAAAGATACTTTAAAAATGTCCTCTATACCAAGGGATCAGTTTCCATTTCTTCCTAAATCTTATAACACCCTTCCATGGAAATATTTTTAAGAAAACATGATATCCCACTTGAAAATCCAAATATTTCCTTTGATTATTATTATAGGTTTTTTGTCTTCTTTGACTTACTTTGATATGTTTGTGAATAGTCTTTACCCTCACTGTTGTTTCTTCCACATGCTCAAGGACCAAATATACGTTTCTCCTACTTCATCCCAATAAGTTGGCATAAGACATATCATTCTATGAAATGCTTCAGATGGTTCCATTTGAATACATGAATGGGAACTATTATTGTAATAAAACTCCACCAAGGGTAAATACTGATCCCATATACCATGAATGTTGAGGAATTATGATTTCAACATGTATTCAAATGTTTATATCATCCTTTCTAATCACCCATCAGTTTGAGGATGATATATTTTACTCTAATGAATCTCAATATCCATGTAATTTTGAAGACAATTTCTGAATTTTGATGTAAATCAAGGATCAAGATTAGAAACTATTGAAAGAGGAGCTCCGTGATGTATTACAACTTCATTAATAAAGAGTAGTGTAGGTTGATTCAGTGTAAAATCTTCCCTTATAATGAGGAAAATTTCATATTTAGTAATCCGGTCAACAGTTACCCATATTTCATCATTCCTTCTTTGAGTTTTGGGTAATCTAGTAACAAATCCATTGAGGTGTCATCCCATTTCCATTTAAGAATAGGAATAGGTTTAAAGACTCATATAGGATGTTCTAATTCGACCTTCACTTGTTTATAAACAAAACATCTTGATACATAATCATAAATTTCCTACTTCATGTTGTCCCACAAAAAATATTCCTTAAAGTATATACAAATCTTACTACTACCTTGATGTATATGGAAATTTGAACTATATGAATCATTCAGTAACTCCCTTTTTCACTTATCAAATAGAAGGGACACATAGCCTCTTCCAAAATATCATAATTTAATATTCACATACAATGTCAGCCATCTTCCCATCTTTCACAACATTATTTTTTATGAAGGTTATTATCATCAAGTAGGGAGCTTTTAATGTTTTTTAATAATTATATTTCAAGTGACAATTGTCAAAGTAATGATGTTTCACCTTATTTAATAATTTCCATGTCCATCCATATTAGAACCATGTATACAGGATACATTTCAATCACCATTTTTATAAAACACCATGATCTTTCTGGTTCATAGCATAAGCTACCTTAATTTCCTTTCATGAGTTGTAGTGTATGAAACACTCATAATATTCGAGTTGTCTGAGCCACCACCTTTTCCTATAATGAGTTCTTTCTCTAAAAATATATAATTTAGACTCTTGTGTTCCATATATATCTAAAATATTTCACCATAGAGATAGTTTCTCTATATTTTTATAGCGAAGGTCAAATAATCTAACTCAATACCATTTGTAGAACAATTTTTTTCATTAATTTTTAAATTCCCTGATGCAAGGGAAATAACTCTATCATTCTGCATATGGAAACAACCATGTCCTTTCTTTGATGCATCACTATAGATCACAAACCCATAATTACTTGATGGTAGAGTTATGATTAGATCATTCACTATTATCCACTTCAATTATTCAATACAGTCCTCACATTATTTTTTCCATCTTAAATTAACCCCTTTACATGTAATTTTCATCATTGGGTTGGCTAAATGGGTGAAGTTCTTAATAAAATGATGATAATAACCATCCAAAAAAATAAAACTACACACCTTAGTTATGTTAATTAGAGTAGGACATTTGTGATCAACCATTACCTTTTTAGGATCAACCGATATTCTATCAATGGGTCCAATAAAAGAAACTAATTGAAGTAGAAATTTACACTTGATAAACATCCTATATAATTCATTTCTTCTAAGAGTCTAAAAAATAGTGTGTGAGTTATTTTTGTGAACTTCCAATCTTTTTGAGTTTACAATGATATGATCAATAAATACCACTTAAACGTCATTAAGGTATTCCTTAAAAACCATATTCATTAGATCCATGAAGATAGCGGGCGAATTAGTCTGTCCAAAAGGCTTTACTATTATTTCATAATGCCCATACCTAGTTCAAAATGGTGTCATTGTAATTTCTCCCTTCCTTACCTATAACTGAGGATATCCAGGTCTAAGGTCAACCTTTGAAAAATATTGGGATCCATGAAGCTAACCAAATAAATCATCAATGTGAGGTAGGTGATATATGTTCTTTATTATTATATCATTGATCTCCCCATATTCAATGCACAACCTCATAGATCCATCTTTATTCTTAACAAAAATGATGGGGTTTTCACATAGAGAAACACTAGGGAGAATAAATAATTTATAACTAAATTTAGTTAGTTGGATCTTAAATTATTCTAATTAAATTTTGGATATTCTATAAGGGCATGTTGATATGGTCCTTGAATCATGAATTATGTTAATGGAAAACTCAATTTTCCACTCAGAAGGATGTTCACGTAAATCCTCTTGAAAGACATCAACATATTCTATCACAACAGTTATGTCATATATTTGAAAATTCTTTTCCTCAAACATAGTTATTTCATTCCCTTCCTTCCCATAATTAAATTTAGTAGAGATATTAGGGTAGTATATATATGAGAATCATATGGTGATGTTTCTTCCCTAAAGATAAGGGATTCCATATCATCCTCAAAAATTGTAACCTCCTTCTTCTTGCAATAAATTTTCCCATCATGGATCGATATACATGCCATACGAAAGAATATATAAAATTAAATCATGGTTATGATAATAATATCAGAATATAAATCATGATTATATTCCATAATTGGGACTTCCTGACACAACATTTCTTAAATGACTCTTCCCTTAAGAGTTTTGATGGAAAAATACCTTATTTAATCAAATTGAAAATATCTATTTTTTTCTTACAAACTATGAATATAAGAAATAATGAAGTGATAAAAAAGTTAAATAAATCATTGGATATGTTCAATAAAACAATTATTGTACCTACCACAATAACAATAGGAAATTCAACCTCCAAAGTTGTGACCGCATAAGCCGGGCCTTTCTCCCTTGGAATTATTTGGGGAGCCTTTCCTTGAATACATGGACAATCATTTACACAATTTAACATCTACATGAAATTGTAGCATTGATCATTGGTAACTTCATTATTCCCCTTAAAATATTGGGATATGTGGTCTTTTTCTCCGCACTTGTAGAAAACACCCATACCCTTCAAGCAATTAATAGGGTGTCTCTTCCAAAAATTATCACATGGTGGATGGTCAACTATTCTCTTCTTATCCATTTCTTTATTTTGTTTTCTAATGTTTTAAACATATTTATTCCTCTCTTTATTTCCCATAAATTAATAAGTCTTAGATAATTTCATTTCCATATTGATAGCACCTGAGAATATATCATTATATGATGAAAATATTTGGGAGGCTAGAAAAATTTGGAGGAATGGTTTTAAACCACCAAAGAATCAATCAATATTTCTCCTTGGATTATGTATGTAGTCTGTGGCATTTCCTTCTAAACTTGTGAAGTTGACTTTATAATTTTCAATATTTAAAGCCTTCTATTTCCTTAGATTTAGAAAATCCCTTTCCATATTTTCTCTCTATGCATGAGGCAAGTATTATTATATGAATATTTATTTAAAATCTATCCATTCTAGTAATTATATTTCTTCCTACATTGTTTTGTTTTTTTATTAATGACCACCATTGATCTACATCTCATGATAGTCAATAAACTTCCCTGAAAACCAAATATATTTCATTACATCCCAATGTAAGAGATATCTTATCTAATAAACATATCCACTACTCTACTATGAATGGGTTTTTAGTCCCATTAAAAGATGGATGATGTTGTCACATGATGTGATCTAACATAGCTCCCCCACATTATGGATTTGGGTACTCCATATGAGTAATGTTAATATTCATATCCTATGTTAGTATTCAAGTATAGTTATATGTTTATATGCACTAGTCACAACACTAGAGCCAACATCATTATATTGAATCAGAGGGAGATCCTTACATGGTTCATGCATGTTCATGCGATTTCCATTCCTTGCACAAGGAACCATTTCTAGATAATGGCATACAGTAGATTTTGTTATTTATCATAATGTTTAATTTCAACATAGACAAATACTCAGAATAAATATAAATTCTATACATAGCTAATATCATAATCATAAATATGGTTTTGTTGAGGAAAAACGTAAATTTACATCCTTCATATAGTCTTATATGGAAAATTTTAATTTTCCTACGAATATCCCCTAAGGGTGTCAAAGTAGGTGCACATTAAGGCCCATTTTCATCTTCCAAGATACCATGGTTCATGTACAAAACTCCTTTTCGGAGTTTTCATTTCTAGGTACATCTGTTCCAGAACCATATCCAATTGTAGTATCCATATAGAGATTTATTTTATAAAATGATCCACATAATCTCTTCCTTTCCAAAAATTGCAGTATTGTTTTGAATTTCTATCCTCAAATACTATCTTAAGGTTTTGTTCACAAATCTACATTTTCTAAATCTAGTTTCCATGTTTTCTACTAAACATCCTTTGATACCAATTGTATAGACTTAATCCCAATTTCCCTGAGTCGGAGCCATATTTTATTATATTGGAATATAAACATGGAATATGCATCCCAATGGACTGAGTATTTTACTAGCTTTTCGAAACATGATACATACATAAGTGTATCACTACATCTTGAAAGGAAACACAATTTAGAAACTCCTTTGACATCATCCATAACTCCTAGGTTATTTTTTCATGTCATTAATAATATACCTCTTAATGTCTTGGGAAAATGAAACCTACGAAAGGGTAGAGATCAAATTCTCATTAAGGGTAAGAAATACAATAGAATATATCATAAACATAAACATTAATCATGGTGACTAACTAAAAAATTAATTCCGTTAAAAAAACGTGAACACATTATGGATGGAATAAGATATGAATAAAAAATTCTATAATAAAGCATTAAAATTGGTATTCTTATAGATTAATAACCATAAGAACATTCAATTATTAGTTACATAATGAGGTAATTCGTAATTCTATACATCATAACCACACCATCAAGGCCTCATGCCAAGACAAAAAATAATAATTTTGTCAAGGCCTTGTCCCATGACCGTAGTTTGTCTCATGAGACCAAACAATGAATCAAGGGGCTATAGTGGCCACCATTTATCACATACTGAGTCCATTTCATACTTCATATGAATAGGGATAAACATTAACAACATATGGATTAATATTGAAATCTAAAATATAAAATTTAAATAACATTCCTTGAACATTAAGCAAAAACACTAACAAATTGGTTTAAATTAGTGAATGGGTGTAAGATAGAACATCCAAAGTCAATAGGTATGACCCTGACCCTAGAGGCCCAGAGATAGTGCATTATTCTAATAAATTGGCATGATAACATGGAATCATAACCTGAAGGACTGGTCAGTTTAACAGTCTTAGAAAACATATAAAATACATGAACATTATATTACATATTCAAACATAAACCCCAACATAAATTATCTGTTGACAACTCCATTATTCCCTTATCATAACCCATCTTTTCAAACCTAATAAACTTCTTGGAATATTTGGAAAACAAAACATAAGAAAGGGGTGAGATCAGATGCTCAGTAAGGTTAAATAATTTAGTGAAATCTTTAATAATTTAAGGAAAGATGTGTAATACAAACAAAAACCTTTTTAACATAAACTTGATCACAATGTGAAGAAAATAAATCAAACATTACCAGATAAACACTCACATGGACATTCTACTAGTTGAATAATCACAAGTAATAATTAATTTAATAACGAGGGAATGCCTAATGCTGGATATCATTACATCATAGTAAAGGCCTCATGCAAAGACTAATTTTTTTGTCATGGCCTTGTTATAAGAAACTAGTTTGTCTTTTGAGACCTATAGATGTATCGAGGAGCTATAGCGGGATCCACCCATCATTTATTAAGTCCACTGCATTCCTCATATGAAATTGTTGAAACATAACATAAACATTCATATAAAAACTCGCATACAAAATGTCAATAATTTATTTATAACCGTCAATGGTATAAAAATAGACCATCCATAGTAAAACATATTATAACTCATTCATTACAATATAGAAAATTTTATTATAATAAATAAACCTCAATAAAAAATAATATCTACTAAAGGATGATGATATAGTAGAAAATGATCAGTAAAACTCCTTGAGTGAAATACAACTTTTTCCTAAAATCATTTAATAGTCGCAAAATTTATATAGGATGACATTTTGAAGATATTTCTAAATCAAAGTGTCACATATAACATTGAATATTTTTAAAGGAATTATCATTTTAAAACATTCATGCCCATATAAATATATTTTTAAAACAATTTTGAAAACATGTACATTAATGAAAAAGATTGATAATAATTAATATTTAAAACATTTAAAATAATGTTTTAGTTAAATAATACCTTAAAAGAATAATTTTGAATATCAATTTTAAGAATCATGGACATGGAAAATAAATGTTTCCCATAAAATACCTACAAATAAACAATATTGGATTATAATAAGATTGAGGAATTAACCATTATCTTGCACTTTTCATTTGGTCGAGTGTATGTTTAACCTCGTGTATAATGACCATAGTATGTTATTAAATTATACCAGAACCATATTCGTATTAATTTTATCATACATGATTTTTTTATGACATTATAATACCCATTTAAAAATGAATTCCATTTTAAATTAATATTTCTGGTAATAATAACTTTCTTTATTGTAGCTGTTTTGACTTGTTATTCTTGATCTTAACCTTTAGATCATTATTTAAATACATAAATAATATAAAAGATGATTTCTATATCATATATATTTAGAATATAAATATTTATAATAGTTATATATATTAAATGGAAAACATCGTTTATGGATACAGTGGGTCGTTCATACGCATAAACATTGCTTCCGTTTTCATGTTGTATTGAATGAAAGTAATTAAATAATATATATATAAGTACATACATATATATATATCATGTATCATTATTATTTAATATATTATATTCTATATAATAATAAAAATTTATAGTCATCGTTGAACGGTGAATGTGGAAATGAATCTCATCATTTCGTGGCGATGGTAAGTCGTACGTACACACAAGCGGCGATATCATTTACATAATGATCAAAAGGTGTATAATTGTATGGTATAGTAATTTTAAAGAGGGATTATAATTTTATTTTTATTATTTATACACATATTACGCATCATTATATTGATCCAAATAACTTAGTCTTGAATACCATATTACACCATGGTGTGGAGATGGTAAGTCGTACGTACGGACGCATGGTGACATTATCATTCATAAAATGGATGGAATAATGAGTACGGTTGTACCGTATTTATAATTACAGCATAGTATGTAAAATGTACTTGAATTATTTTTTTTATGGAAATAAAAAAGAAAAGGAAAGTGGATGAAGAAAAGAACACTGAAAGAGGTGATAAAATAATTACCTCTTATTTGGGTGTTTCCTTTTAATTTGAACAAAAGGGCTCTATATGTTGTCTTTATTCTCAAGGTAAGGCCTCTAGAAAACAGTTTGGGAATCTGGAAGTATATTTGGGCTGAGTTTGGCAGAGAAAAATGGCTTTGGAGGTGTGATGTTAAGATAAGGGGAAGTACACTTTTATAAGAAATGTGAGGGTCACTTTATGAAATGTTTGAAATATTATATTATTATAAAAAAATATTTAGTTTAAAATGGATCCCAATTGATTTATTTAGAAGCTATGGTGGGGATGGGTTGAAAACCTCTCAACCAATAGATTTTAGACAACTTTTGGTCACCATATTAACCTTGTATTTCAGATTTAACTCTTAGTTAAATAGTTTAACTATTACCATGTACTCTTGTATTATTATATTAAATGGTTAATAATAATACTATAAAAATCCAATAGAACCCCAATTGGTTCATTAATAACATATTTATCACTATATAAGACCTTGGTCTGAACATTATTTTTTTAGGAATATTATATCATTTATTAATATAGTATTTGTTTTAAATACTCATTTTTGTAAATTTTGACTCTATTTAGAATATGGTTTTTGTGACAGTCATACCAACATCATTACATCAAAAAACAATTCAATGAATAAACCCTAACATTTCATATTAATCATAAAAAATAACTTATGTTATCAAAAGTCTCAATTTACATATATTTATTTAGAATATCAATTATTTTAATCTTTTATTGATAAAGTAATTATTACATCATCATGGAATAATAAATAAATCTAATTATTTAATCTATAAAAATTATAAATAAAATACCATTATGTAGTAAATACTTTTAGATTTATAATTAATAAGTATAGTCGAATTTATCTTATTTATAACCCAATATTAGAAATGGTTTAGTTATTAAAGTTTTAATTTAACACTTTTAACTCTTCTTTAAATTAAATAATAATAAATGTCCTATTCTAATCCAAGAAGACCAAAAGGATCATATTTTATTTATAAGGATGGTTTTAGTCGAAATAAACTTATCTAATAGAATTAGGACATGTGTTGGGGTTATTATAATAGCACTTTCACCTTTAATTACTCAATTTACTTTTAACCGTGGTAAATAAAAGTGAACGGTTACTATTCATCAAAAATTATTTTCATCTTATTGAACCAAATTCTAATTAATGATTTCAACCATGTATCTTGAATTTTTTATATTCAATTCAAAGTATCATAAAAACTTTGTTTTATACAAATTGGCAAATATTCCTAAAAGGTGGGTAAAAGACGTTAAAAGTTTCAATAAAATTTAATACATATAATTTTATTATAAAATTCCCCCAATCAATTATATTGAACTTATATAGGTATTATATATATATATATATATATTTATTTAATTACATGAATTTTAAATAAAATAAATAATTTTTTAAATAAAAAGTCAGTTTTAAACAATAACACAATGTTTTTACTATTCATCAAAAATTGAATGTTTTCAAATAAATACCCAAAATTCACCCTAAGAGAATTTTATTATTTTTAATTCAAAAATAAATTCAATTTTATCAAATTAAATACGTATAATATTCATTAATTTATTTAAATTTAATTCCCATTATCAATACCAAAAAGTGGGTTATTAAAAAGTAAAAACTATCAAAATATTGACAAGTGTTTCTATCAAATTTAATTTTGTAATTACTTATAACGACCTGCATTATATTAAATGGTAAAAATATAATATAATTATACTTCCAAACAATTAAAATTCATAATTTATCACCATAAACTATTTCAATTAAAAAAGTTATTTTCAATTAAAATTTAGTATTTTCACTATAAATTAAAATATGAATGTTATAAAAAAATTACCAAAAATTTATCGAAACTAAACTTTTATTTCCCGCTTCTAAAAAAGAATTTAATTTCATTAAATTGATATATAAAAGTTTCAAATATTTGTTTTAAAAAAAGGGTTCTCCATTAAAAGGCTGTAAAATTGGTTTTTTGAATAATGCTTCTTTTATATGAAAAACTGAATTTTTTATTATAATTTGTATAAGAAACACATATTATGGATTCTAAAATTATATTTGGTATATAATATTCTAAATTCTATTAATACTATTCATAAACGCTTTTGAATGGCTAGTTTGGTAAGTCGTGGTTCGCTCAAACTCGGTGTTGTGTGTAGTGCATGTTATTGAATTACATTGAAGAGATAAAGTTAAATAAAATATTTGGGTGATACAGTATACCCTCCTTCAATAAATTGCGTCCTCACAATTTGAAATTGTTGTTCAAAATAAAAGGTTCAAAATAGGAAAATCCCATTTTTAAAAATCCACATCAGAAATTATGTTAATAACATTTAGTCTTAATAATAGGGAAAGAGAAATGAAAAAGTCACAAAAAATTTATGATATCAATTAAGGTAAAATTTGTGGAAATTTGGGACACATAATTGAAAAAAACAAAAATATTTATAGAGAGTGATTGAGGTCATCAATCAGAAACATGTGTAAAATTGAGAGCCTTAAATCCATTAATATATGATGATTTAAAATATCATGGGTTCAACAAGACATAATGTATTAGGATAAATTATTTTTTGTTTTAAGATACCGTACATAAAGTATAAGAATTAATTAATTCATTGAATAAGGGTAATAAGTATACATGACTTGTAATGTTTCATCCTTCAACTAATTCCTACCACAAACTCATCTTTCACTCCAAAAGATAATAGAATTAAAAAATATTATAATTATCCTCATCATATAGGGTTCTGAAAATAATGAATTTATAATTCATTTTAATACTATTAAAAAACTACATTATAAAAACTAAGACATCATGTAGGCTTGTGGTCAATGATTCACCCTAGTGCCCCTTCAGCTGCATTTTCAAGTCTCACAGCCTTGGTAGACGTGACAGGTTATCGCCCGACCTTCGAGTTGTCCTTTTTATAATAATATGAAAATAATATTAAGAAATGCATTAACTTTTAAACTAGTTTCCAATGTAAATCATAATCTATTCTAACATTTAGACTTTTCCAAAATACTTCTTTCTAAACTCATAGTCCAAAATTTATAAGGAAGGAAAACACAATGAAGATCTTTTTTTCCACATAATAACATGTCAATACCTTCATCACATATTTTTTTAAAACATGGTAATGCCATGAATTACCAATAAACCTTATTGATTACATTCAGGATCTTGTATTCCTTATAGTAAACTGGATATTATATTTATATACAAAAATGTTGTAAACCCCAATAATAATGGAATAAATAAAAAATTAATTAGTTTCTAAGTAGTCATGAATATCAAATATTATTTATCCAAATCAATCAAATCTTATTTCAAAATCAATACCTCAGTTTTAGAACCATTTTAAGGATTATATTTCCTTCAACATGTATTTTCCAGAAAAATTAACTTTCTATTGAGTAACTTTCCTTAGAACCATATAATATCAAAGCCTTAATTAAATAGTTCTACAATACAATCCTTATTTATTTCCATAATTCATATAAGTTGTACATTGTTGATACAAAACTCAAATAATTCTTTAATAACAATATAACAACAGTAGTCATTCCTCTCCATCTGTGGTAGTATAATAACATGATTATTATCCAATATCATCATTTGGGGCATACTCTAATGATTTTGACATTGATATGTGTAGTGTCCCAACTCCTTGTAGAAGAAGCATTGTACATTTGAAACATTTTTTGTAGAGACCTGATGCTTAACACACATGGAAATTACGTTACTATTGTGGAATACTTAGTACAAAACAAAAACACACACACAAGGACCGTAATAGTTTAGGCTCTTTGGAAACTCGGAATATAATCTTCTAATCGTGGTGAAAGATCTTCAACATCTCCCATAAAGATCATCCTTTTTTTCTACCTAAAACCTTTATTTATATCCTGGGGAAAGGAAAACATACAAAAGGGTGAGCTCAAATGCTCAATAAGGGTAAACAAAAGATATATCAATCACATCATATTCATAAGAACATAACATTTTGGAAATCTTAACCTGCAAGAGAGATCATAATATCATAACATCGGATAAATCATAGTAGTGAAATGTAATCCCAATAATCATAACATAAAAATGAAACTTTTTGGCGTAAACACATAATCATAGAGAATCATTTCTTATTAGTCAAGACTCATTGGCAAGACTATCTTAGTGGACAAAGTCCATTTCTGAACCGAGTTTATTCCTCATTTCAGTCATGTTTCACTGAACCGGTTTAACCTACCGTTCCAGCCATGTCTATCTCATGAGATATAAAATCTTTACCCAATGCATTGGAGGGATATATAGGTCCCACCCATCACATAATGATACCATTCTAATGTGTTTCACAACATCATAACTCATACATCATTGCATAACTCATGTAATAAAAAATGGGATTCTTAAACAACATGACATCATAAAACAATTCATATAAGATAAAGGAATTCATAAAAATATTTCCATCACAACATAATCAAATCCATGTAATAATATGGATAGAAACAGAACCCTATATTATCTTATATGGAAAATATTTTTGATAAAACTCTTGAACTCCATTCTTGAGGAAAATATCCTTTCTACTTCAAAAACATTTTTCCTTTCTTAACATGTCATACAATTTTAAACTAAAAGATTTTGATTAAAAATAAACTTGAAAACTTGTAAAGGAATATTCTTGCAAATATAGTTTTAAAAATCCATTCATGCCGTATAAGTTAAAAAAATAACATTCTTCTCGTCCTTTTGTCGGAAAAGTCAAAAACTACCTCATACGAAAAACGACAAAAGATTAATTTCATATCTTTTACTAAAAACTCACAGAAATGTAAAATTGGATATAAACTAATGTAGAAGGATATAAATATTACATATTGAGCAAACATGGATGTGGATGATAAAATACACCCCAGTAAATACCAAAGTATAAACAATCTCGGATAAAATGAGATTGTGATATTTTCCCTTACCATAGGTACGATTTGCTTTGTAAGTGTCCAAACCTCATTTATAATGATTTAAATAATGTCATTTACTTATTCCAGAATCATAAGCATTGTTATGATATCATATATGGTTCACTTATGACTTTATATTGCCCGTTCTTTTGTAAATTCCATGTTAAAGAGTGTTTTGGGTAAAATCGTTTCATTTGTCGTCCGTGCATTGACTTGTAATTATTCATATGATTACTTAGATCATGATTACTTAAGTACAGAATATAAAACATGATTTATATAATATATATTCAGAATATACATATATATAATAAATCAGTAAATGGACATAAATACACCGTTCATGGAGACGGTAGGACGTACGCACGCATAAACGCTATTTTTGTTTCCTTATTGAGTTGAATGGAATTAAGTAGATGACATAAATATATATACACATAAATCCAGTATCATTATTATGTCATATATTTAATAATTACTTATTATATAAACTTTATAATCATTCATGAATGGTTAACGTGGAGAATTAAACTCATCGCGTCGTGGAGACGGTAGTCCGTACGTACGCACGAGTGATAATATCGTTCTCATGATCGTGGAATTCTATTGGAGTTTATGTATACTATTTCAGACAAAATATCACTTTACAATAATCATATATAGTTATTATGTACACCATTATACCCATCCAAGTATGTTGATGGTGGAAAAAAGATTACACCACGGCGTGCAGAGGGTATTCCGTACGTACGTATGGGCGGTGATTTCATTTTCCGTAGGATGGATAGATGGTGAAATAGGGTTGTTTCATACTTATAATAACATATCAGTATATGAGTGATACTTATGTTATTACTTCATAATGAAACAACCTAAGAAGAAGAAGTGGAAGAAGAAATAAAGTTGAAAGAATTGGTAACGGACATTACCTCTTCTTTGAAGCGCCTCTTTGAGTCCTCCTCTTAGGGCACTAAAATTGGTCTTCGAAAAAGACCCGGACCTCTAGGATGTTTCTAAGGAAGTGGAGAATATAATTTGGCATGGGTTTTCAAATCTTGAAGGCTCAAAGTGGTGTGAGGAAGAGAGGGAGGAGGTTCTCTTTTATAAGGGAGGAGAGGGGCTCCTTTGGAAAAACTAAAAATATCATTCTATTATAAAGCCAAATTTGGTTTTAAATAGCTCCAAATTGATTTATTTCGAATCTAATTTGGGGATGGGTCGAAAGAATCTCATCCAATAGAATTTAGACAAGTTTAGGTTCCTATTATAACCTTATCATTCAGATTTAACATTAAGTTAAATAATTTTACTTTTATTGTGTCTTCTTGTGTTCTTATACAATAAGGTTAATAAACTTACTATAAAAAGACAAAATAACCCCAAGATGTTTATTATTATTATTATAAATAACCTTATCTAAGTCATTTGGGATAACCTTAGATTTTTAGGAAAAAAATAACAATTAATAATATAATATTTGTTTTAAAAACTATTTTATGTCAATTTTGACATTATTTAGTAATTGATTTTTGTGAAAATCATAACATAATGATTAGTTCTAAAAATGTTACTTAAATCAATACTAAAATGTCATATTAACCTAGAAAATTATTTTAATTCATAAAAAGTATCAAATTAAATTTATTTGGGTATTTATAACGTCAATTATATCAATATTTCATTGATAAGATAATTATTGCGTCATCTTTGTATCATAAATAGATTAAATTATTTAAAGTTTAAAAATTACAAATAAAATATCATTATGTAGGAAATATTTTTAGATTTATAATTAATATTTATTGTCTAATTTATCTTATATATAACCCAATATAAAAAATTATATACTTATTAAACATTGATTTTCACTATTTTAACCCTTCTTTAAATAAATTAATAATAAATGTCCTAATCTAATCCAAGTGGGCCTAAATGGTCATATTTTATTCCTAAGGTTGTTTTTGGTCGAATTACACTTATCCAATAGAATTAGGACATGTGTTAGGGTAATAATAATATCATATTTACCCTTAATTACCCTATTTACTTTTAACCGTGTAAAAAAAGTAAAAAGTTACTATTCATCAAAAACTATTTTCATCTTATTGAACCACATTTTACTTACTGACATCAATCGTGTCTCTCGTATTTTTGAAATTCCACTCACAGAAGCGGTAAAATTATCTTTTATGAAAAATTCAGTTTTTTAACTACCACTTAGTGGCTTCACTATTCATCAAAAAATGAAAGTTTCCAGAAAAATATAAAAAATTAGGACTAAGATATATTTGATATTATGAATTAAAAAATGATGTCTATTTTACCAAATTCAAAACACATCAGTTGCATTAATTAATTCTCATTGTCAAAACAAATATCGTGTTTTTAAGAGATAATAATTATCAAAAGATTGACACTTGTTTATGTTTGGTTTAAATGTGAAATTACATTCAATGACCAAAATTGTATTAAATGTTAAAAATATATTCGAAATATACTTTAAAACCACTAAAATTAATAATTTATCACTATTAATTATTTTGATTAAAAAGGTTGTTTTTAATTAAAATTTAGTAATTTTCACTATTCATCAGAATATGAAAGTTATCTAAAAAGTACCAATATTTCACCCTAAGCTAATTTCGATTTTCAGAATCCGAAAATGAAGTCCATTTTGAAAAATAAAATTTAAAAAATTTCAAAAAGTGGTTATTACTATTCATAACAGCTGTTTTTATTAATATTTTAATAGAATATCGTTGTTTAGTGAAACTCGGTATTGCGTACTACACACGCTATTGAGGAAGGTCGTGATTGCGTGTAATGCAAGGCAAGTCAAGGATGCGGGTTGTGCAAGCTCCTTTTGGTGTATTGTACAACACAAGACATTAATGAAATTAAAAAGAATATTTTTCATAAAATCTCTGGGTGTTACATTCTACCCCCCTTAAAATGAATTTCGCCTTCGAAATTATTCGGGGTTATAATTGGTTTACTAATCGAAAGTTTCTTTAAAAGAAACCCACATCGTAAAAGAAATACCAAAACCAATCTTTAAAAAAAAGTATGAAACGTAATGGTTACCCAAATAAACTAATCACTGGGTTTCCACATAGGTGAAAATATGGATATGGAAGAGAAATCTAACCATCATGTTCTGATGGAGAGTGGTAGAGAACATGTCTATGGAAATGCCAGCAATCATAAAGCCATAAATTTGTGACGATCTAAGGTACCATCTGATTCATCAGATATAAGAGCACTAGGAAAACATTTTTGGTTTTCAAGATCATTTCCCGAAAGTTGATGAAATTGGAAATAGAAGAAATACTTTCTTGATTTTGGTATAGTCTCACTATTGGTCGTTCTTTGGACAATTTTCACATCATCTCTTAAAGAAATGAAGTTGAATTTTTCATTCGTGATGTGTTAGCAGATCATGTGATAGAATGATGGTTCATTCCATCTGTCTCAAACAAAAGGTTATAAAAGTTATCAAAAAATACATAAGTCCATCTATAGTGATATTAATCATATATGGTTCCTAAAATGGACATATACTTATTATATCATACTGCTTAATATAATAAATCTAGTTTCTACTAAACAGGGACTTCCTGTAGGCTAGTGGTAGGCAATAAAGGCTAGTTGCACTTCGGTTGTGGGTTCGATTTCCCCAGCATTGTCCGACGCGATGGGTTGTCAACCGTCCTACAGGTTGTCCTTTTTCTAAAACTACATTACTATAACATCCCATAAATAATATCGAAAAAAACTTCTATCCTTAAACAATACTAACTTATATCCAACATAAACCATTCCAATCTTTAGGCTTATCCAAAATAATGCTGTCTAATTTCATATTATAGTGAAAATGATTACCAAAGAGTTCATACAACTAGCATGTTAATACCATTGTTGATCCCCATATATCATGAGATATGCCTTGTTGATCACATTCCAAACATTCGAAGGGCTTAATCATGAATACCCATTGAAAACATGAATGATTTTAAAAGATAACTCTTTGCACATACCAAAATCCTCAAAATTCTATATACTCAAACCATGATATCACTTAGTCCTTAAATCAATCAAGAGCTCATAAATACTGTCCAACAATTCATTTTCTCGTTTTCCTTTCATTATGCGCATATCATCTTTATTTCAATAAATATCTCAATCACTTTCCATGGTTACTGGTACCATAAATTTTTTGAAAACCACAATAGACCAATACATAAATATTCTAATATTCCACGATACTATATAGAACATTATATTGGAATGTCATTACATAAACACTTAATCATTCCACCACATCATTTTCATGTTCAACATCACCAATAGTGATCACATGTGACTTCACTTTGTCCTTTTTCTTAAGTGGTTTCTCATGTAGATCATCACCAACCCTTGGATTAGGGAATTTATTAGCATAATGCCCCATTTCCTTGCACTTAAAGAATTGAAGTGTTGGTGGTGAGTTTTCTGTATTCTTTTCTTTATTCACATCATTAGAAACCCTTTTTACATTACTTCGACACTCAGCTGCTCGATGACCTTCTTTTCTACACTTAAAACATTTTCTAGTCCCTTTAAGACAATCTCAACGATGCTTCATTCCACACATTGAGGATAAGGAAACATTCATCTTATTTTCACCGTTATTATGAGATTTCTACTTGAACTCCATCTTTCGTTTCTTGTCAAAACTATGAGATGGATAAGTAACACCAACATCTATTTCTTCCTTGATAGCACAACACACAATTTCTTCATAGCTACTGATGTCTCTTATAGCAAATTCACTTCGAATATTTGGTTTTAAGACACTGAAGTATCGATCAACATTACTTTCAGGTTGGATGATAAATCCAGATGCATACCTTGTAAGCCTTGTAAAATTCGCTTCATATATACCAATGGATTCATCATGTTTTTTCTTTAATTCAAGAAACTCCTTCTCTATCTTTGTTCGAAGAATATGAGGGAAGTACTTATTGAAAAATAAGTTCTTGAACTCGTCCCATTCCATAGACTCAATTTCATCTCTTGGACTCGTATTCTTGATAATATTTCACCATTGAAAAGAATCACCTTCCAAACAATACACTGCTAAGATGACTATATCATGTTCAGAACATTGAAGAACTGAAAATAACTTTTCAGTAGTACTGATCCATTGTTCAGCAATAGGTGGATCAGAAGACCCACTGAAAGAAGGTGGGTGTTGCCTCATGAAGGATTCAATAGAATATTGTTCCCTTCTCTGGTCATTTGGAAGTCCAGAATGATTCATAGCTTGTGTAATTATAGAAATAAGATTTTGCACTCCATATCCCATAACATTTGATTGTTCAGGAGGACAATCATTGTATTGTCCATTACATTGATCAGCACGGTTCCTTCGGGTTTCATCCATCGTCTAAAACCCAAAAAGAATAGTGTGAGAGGCAAAAATCACACAAGGGAAAACAATATAATAAAGGCAGAGTACCTTCAATATCTAAAATATTAGGTTACCGTAATTCTAGTACTATAACCTATGCTTATACTTAACCTTAAGGACATACCTAGACATACCTTAGAAATACCTCTAGGGATCTCACTAAAGTTATTGCATCCTAGTTTCCAAAGGTTGACTAATCCTTTCCTCTGATACCAAATGTAGGGACCCGAAGCTTAACGTACATGGACACAACATTACATTTGCGGAATACTTAGTACAAAACAAAAACACACACACAAGGACCGTAATAGTTTAGTGTCTTTGGAAACTCGGAATATAATCTTCTAATCATGGTGAAATATCTTCAATATCTCCCATAAAGATATTCCTTTTTTCTACCTAAAACCTTTCATTATATCCTGGGGAAAAGAAAACATACAAAAGGGTGAGCTTAAATGCTCAGTAAGGGTAAACAAAAGAAATATCAATCACATAATATTCATAATAACATAACATTTTGGAAATATTAACCTGCAAAAGATATCATAATATCATAGCATGGGATAAATCATAGTAGTCAAATGTAATCCCAATAATCATAACATAAAACATGAAACTTTATGGTGTATAGACAGAATCAAATAGAATCATTTCTTATTAGTCAAGACTCATTGCCAAGACTATCTTAGTTGACAAAGTCCATTTCTGAACCGAGTTCATTCATCGTTTCAGTCCCGTTTCAATGAACCGGTTTAACCTGCCATTCCAGCCATGTCTAACCAGCATTTTACTGTGTCAATGTTCATCTTCATCATCATCTTCAGAGTTGTGAATGTCAATGTCTTCATCTTCCTTATCAACATCAACAATTTCCATATTAGTTCCACTTTCATCATCTCTTGTCATTTAAAAGTCAGTTGTAACATCATTGACAACATCATCACCATCGACCCGTAATTGTGGGGTGTCATCCTCGATATTCATGTCACATTGTGAAAAAAGATGTGTTTTGAGGAGTGTCTAAAACATTTCATTTCCTTTAACTTCAGTGGAACCACATTCATTTTGAGTAAACTGATTTTCTCCAGATTTAACATTTATTATACTCCACCAATCATCCAACTCTTTTGCAGTAGCACAGTATTTTGGATAATAAATTTGATGTGATGATGAGCCAATAAAAATGGTTCATTTACTGCAACAAGACTTTTATGTTTAATATCAAAAATTCCATGAGTCAGATGAATATGAAAGCCTCTCTCAGTATCCAACCATTGACATTTAAACATTGTTACAGAATTCTGTCCCAAATAACATAGTTCAATAATTTCTTCAAGCATGTCGTAAAAGTCAACTTCAATATCTCTATGATGTGATCCCTTAAAAACACCACTATTAATTTTTTTCTTTGATTCCCCATATGCATGTATATGAAAGCGATAACCATTCACCACATATGCATTATAAGATTTAACCATTTTGGATGGTGGGCTACTCAATATATGCAATTGACTCTCAATCTTATCATCATGTACAGATGCTTGAAAATTTGTAAAACATTTATCACTATTACATGTAATAAATTTATTTTATATGTAAAACCAAAAAAGAATGTACGTTACCATTTGGAAATTTTTTTTACTAACATTCTTCTAAGCTAGCTGCTATAATTTGTGGAAATTGTTTCTTGATATGATCATCATATAACCTACAAATACAATATGATTAATTTACTGTAACAGAATATATAGAATAAGGGATAGGAGCACTCACTGTATAATTGGTGACATTTCTTCATAGTTGAGTAGAACATATGTATGAGCTCTATGATGTTCATCATCTGAAATCCATCTATCATGTACTCCACCAAATCCAAGTTCAGGATGATTGACAACTGATAATTGATTGTTCATATCATCATCAATATTCCCCTAGTTCCGGCCCATGTGGTTAAATTTTGAGGGATATTCATATTCAAAATAATGAGAGTAGAATAAAGAAATTTCCACTTCTAAATAAGCTTCATCAATTGATCATTCAACTGATGCTTTGTTACGTACTTTTTTCTTAAATTTTTGCATGCATCTCTCAAATGGGTACATCTATCGAGACTGAACCGGACATCCAAATTTTGCTTCATGTGGAAAATGTATTATCAAATGTTCCATTGACTCACAGAAATCTGGTGGAATGATTTTTTTTCCAATTTTCATATAATTAGAACAACATCTTCTTCTAGTTTTCTTAGTACATCGTAGTCTGTTGTCGCTACACACATGTCTCGGAAAAAATATTATATATCTGTTATCGAATCCCAAATCATAGAATTCAACAAACCTCTTAATCCAATAGGCATAATTCTTTCCATTATAACATGACAATCATGACTTTTTAATATGGTAATATGACCATTTTTAACACATCTGCCCAAGTAAGAAGCATAGCCATCTGGAAGTCTCAAATATTCAATACACTAACAAAATAATAAGTGACTCTCTTTGGTCAGTGTATAAGCTGCTTTTAGCTTCATTAATCTCTATGATCTGACATTTTCAAACAATTCAAGTTCTGGTAGCTTGAAAATTTGGGAAAGATCTAATCGTGCCTTTACATTATCTTTGGTTTTAACCGGTGTATCCAAAATTGTATGAAATAAATTATCAAAATAGTTCTTCTCAATATGCATGACATACAACATGTGTCGGACCAACAAATCAAACCAATATGGGAGATTCAAAAAAATTCTCCATTTTGTCCAATTTTATTTTTTCCCAAAGCCATTAATTTTTTGTCGGTTTATTGTCAGTCTAAAAGTGATAGAAGGTAATGAAAATACAACTGATTGTAACTCTATACCTGAGATCATTTTTGGAGGTTCATCTCTTTCAATTATGCCTATTATGAAATGATTTTTATTCCTCTGAAAAGGATGAACGATTGGAAGAAATCTGTGATGATAGTCAAAATAGCAATTTTTTTCATTCACGAGCATAAATTCTTTGTTGTCTCTCATAAAGTAAGGACATGATTTTGGGACATGTGTACTCCAGCCAGATAACATGCCCTATGTTGGGAAATCCTTAATTGTCCACATCAAAGAAGCTTTCATTACAAAATTTTGTTTCACAGCAGCATCATATGTACTAACACCATGACTCCACAATAAATTTAACTCATCAATCAATGGTTTCAAATAATCATAAATATTTTTTTTCAGATGTACTGGGATTAATAATGTAAAAAATATATAAGGCTCTTTCATCAACATCCATGGAGGTAAATTGTATGGAGTTATAAAGACAGGCCAATAAAAATACTGACTACCAAAAGATCTAAATTGACAAAAACTATCAGTAGAAAGACCCAATCACACGTTACAGGATTATAAAGGATAAGATGGATGCACTTGATCAAAATGTTTCCATGAATCACCATCAGTTGGATGAATCAAGCTTTTACCATTTGAAATATTGGTTTTCTGCCTTGAAATCATTGTCACTGTGTTCGGAGACATAAATAAACACTGCAACCTGGGTGTAAGCGGGAAATATATCAACTGTTTTATAGGAATCAATCCAAACATCCCTAATTGAGCTTGTTTATACCTCTATTGTCTACATGTGGGACAATTATCCAATGACTCATTTTCTCCAGAATATAAGATGCAATCGTTTGAACAAGCATGGATCTTCTGATAACTAAGGCCCAGATTACGAACCAGTCTTTTTCCCTCATAATAATTACTAGGAAGCACATTTCCTTTTGGTAATAGTGCTTTAACCAAAGAAAATATCTGATCAAAATAGTTATTTGACATTCTATTATATGATTTAATAGCCATAAATTTTGAATCTGCTTCTAATTTGATTATCTTATAACCTTGATATAATGCATCCTCATAAGACCTGAACAACTCAACAAATTTAGATGATTCCAACTTGGGAGGTAAATCAACATCATCCTCGATTTCAGTTTGTTGAACGGATGACCCTGAAAAATCATTTACTAAATTCTGAAACCGTGATGGATCTAGAATGAAATTATTAGTATCTTCTCTAGAACTACGTTCACCGTGTTGATTCCAACAAATATAATCTTATTGAAAACCATAATGCAAAAGATGTTTCCCAACGATGTCAAATGTCTCAAATGTTCTCAGGGCACATTTTTTACAAGGACACTTAATTGCCCATTCTGAAACAAATTCCGGGTTTGATGCTACAAATGATATGAAAGCTTCAACACCATCAACATATACAGGATTTAAACTAGAACCTTTTTGATTTCTACGCTGATTTATCCAAGCGTGATCATCTAATAATGATGGATGTCAATTTCCTTGTTCTATATTCATATATATACTTAAATAAAATTTAAAACCACTAATGTTGTTAAATAATTTGATATAAGAAAAAAAATATCCTAAAAAGCGAAGAGACATAATTACAGTTATTTCTGAATAATTACTAATAATTATAGGTGACAGTTAGTTTGTAATCATCCACACTAATAATTATTAATTTAGCAATACATAACATTACATTGAAAAATGATATATTCTTGAATAATGAAATAAAATTTTGTAATCATCATTGTGGAGATTATATTACTAATTATTCTAATTTGTTTCTTGTGGATTGGCGGTAGCTCTTTTTCCTGATGACTCACCTCCTTTCAAGGAGATGAGTCTTCAGGGAAAAGAGCCTGTTTTTTTCGACAAATCATCTCTTTTTAACTTTCTCCCGACTGAAAACAGAATGAAAAACATTCTCTGACATATATTAGAGCTCATTTTTTATAATGATTTCAATGGGAGAATGTAGCAAAGATATGAGACATTGAACAAAAGGTAGATGCATATCAACTAGAATTTGTGCCAATTTATAACCATGTACTCTAATTTATTTTATTTTTGATTAATTATAACAAATTATTACAAATTATTATTAATTATTACTAATTATTAAAAATCTCAATATTTCCAACAGATTTTTCTCTATTCTTAACATGTTAAAATCTTAATGGGATGTCAATTTTCAGGTCATTCCCAATAAAATGTTTTCATCAGCCATGTCCAATGTAAACTCTATAATTGTCCTAAAATGGTTGATCACCACGCAAGTACTGTTGCAATAGGACGACACAAGTAATGTCATTCTCATCATTAAGAATCATATCGCATGACCCTTTACATAGATCATTCATCCTTGAAAAATTAAGAGAACATCAGTATCTTTCCCTTAATTTTTCAAGAAATAATTGTCTATGTAAAATTCATGTGATATGATTCTTATTGATGAGAAAGACATGACTTGGGTTATCCTATTGCAACGCTACTTGCGAGGTGATCAAACAAGTAAGGACAATTATAGAGTTTACATTGGCCACTGTTGAAGAAAACTTTTTATTGGGCATGAACTGAAAATTGGTGACCCTTTAAGATTTGAACATATTAAGAATAGAGAAATATTTGTTGAAAATATTGATAATTGTAATATTTTATAAATTTTTTATAATTTTAAAAATTTTAATATTTTTTTTTCAAAATATTAAACATATATTAATAAAATAACTATATTATTAGTATTATTTAATTATTACTATTAGAGTAATAAAATATTTTATATTATATTACTATTTATGTTACTAATTATATTATTAATTATGTAACTAATTAGTAATGCGATGATATGCATATACGTCGAGTGGTTAATCAATCATTTAATAGAAATACAAACATGGTTGACCGCTCATCTACCTCAATTTTCATTTCATTTGTGTGTTTAGGTTGATAGGAAACTTCTTCCTCGACATCTAATATTTTCTTTTACTTTCAAAATTATAAACCTCCTCACCTCTATTCTGGTGAGGAGGTTGATAATTTTGACAGTAAAATCAAATATTACATGTGGAGGTAGAAGTTTCCTCTCATGCCTCAACACACAAATGAAAAGAAAATTTATGTAGGTGAGCCTCAATCATGATTGATAATTTTCCTAATTGTTTTTTATTGTTTCCTAATTCATTTTAATTGTTTCCTAATTATTTTTATTTGTTTCCTAATTCTTTTTAATTTTTTCCTAATTATTTTTAAATTTTTCCTAATTATTTTTAATTTTTTATTAATTATATTTAATTATTTCCTAATTATTTTTAATTGTTTCCTAATTATTTTTAATTGTTTCCTAATTATTTTTAACTGTTTCCAAATTATTTAAATTTTTTTCCTAATTATCTTATTTGTTTCTTAATTATTTTAATTGTTTCCTAATTATTTTAATTATTTCCTAATTATTTTAATTATTTCCAAATTATTTTAATTGTTTCTTAGTTATGTTAATTGTTTCCTAATTATTTTAATTGTTTCCTAATTATTTTAATTGTTCCTAATTATTTTAATTATTCTAATTATTTCTAATCAATTAAATATAATTATTTCCTAATTATTTTATTTAAATCTAATTCAATCTAATTATTTATTAATTGTTTGATAATTATTTTAGTTATTTCTAATTAATTTTATAACTATTTGGAATTAAATAAAACTACTTCTAATTAAATATAACTATTTCTAATTAAATATAACTATTTCTAATTAAATATAACTATTTATAGTTATTTCTAATTAAATATAATTATTTCCAATTATTACCAAAACATCCTTCGAGAGTGTCGAACCAAGAGTGCAGCAAAACCCGTTGTCGTGTACCAAGTTACCCCGAGTCAAGCTCGCAACACCTTTTCAGAGTTTTCACTCCCAGGTAAATCAGTGCCAGAGCCGCCTTTACTTGTTCGTATACAAACAAGGATTATTTGGTATAAACACTTAATCTAATTATGCTATATACCTACTAAAAATTCTATGAAAAAAATTAAAATTAACAATTAAAAATAAAATTAACAATTAAAATAAATTTCAAAAAAAAAACATATATAAATACTATCGATATTTTGATGCAATTCTTCTATCTCTTTCTCTCCTCTTCTTATAAGAAAAAATTAAAATGAATGAAATTTTCAACATAGAATTGGAAGTTAAAGAGAAAGAGAAATAGAGATATGAATGATTTAAAAAAATGGGTGGGGGTATATATAGGTTAGATTATTTGCTACGGTCTTATTTGCGATGGGATACTGTCACAAATACCTTCACCCGAATTAATTACGGGCGGCACTTAAAAGAGTTTTTGTGATGGGCCCGTCACAAATAGCTGTCTGTCGACATACTATTAGTGACGAGGGGATATCCCCATCGCAAATTCCAATTTACCGCCTCCGGTATTGGCGACTGGCCCCGTCGTAAATACCTTCACCTGCATTCATTATGGGCAGCGGTTAAAAGTGTTTTTTACGGGCTCGTCACAAATAGCTGCCTGCCAACACACCATTAGCGTCAGGCGGATATCCCGGTCGCAAAATCCTATTTACCGCCACCGGTATTGGCAACGGGTCCCGTCGCAACTAACCCCTGGTGAATATTTTTTTGCGACAGGACAATTTACCCATCGTAAATAGTAATTACCACCGCCGGGTAGTTGCGGCGGGTAGAAGGCGACCATCACAAATAGGATTCCTGTGTTTTTTCACGTAAACCGCACCATATCTATTGCGACGGGTCCTATATTCCTGTCACAAATAACTACCAATTGCAAAAGGAATATATTCACATCGCAAATATGCTTTTCCTCGAAGTTTGTAGTGGCTCCAAATTTATTTATTTAGAAGCTAATGTGGGAATGGGTTAAAAACTCTACAACAAAAAGGTTTTAAATATTTTTATGTCACCTTATTAACCATATATTTTTTATTTAACTTTTAGTTAAATAGTATAACTTTTATACTGTCCTCTTGTATTATTGTAAGAACTGGATGATAATCTTACTCAAAAACCCTTGAGAACCCCAAGTGTCTCATTATTTACATATTTATCATTATATAAGTCATTTGGCAGAACCTAATATTTTTAGAAATATTATATCATTTAATAATATACAATTTGTTTTAAAAACTCATTTTTTTCAATTTTTACCCAATTCAGTATTTGGTTTTTTGAAATTCATTATCACATGATTACGTCAAAAACCTTTAATGAATCAACCATAAAATGTCATATTAATCTATAAAATTCACTTTTGGCATCAAAATCCTCAATTTACAGTTATTTTTATATTCATAATATCAAATATTTTAATCTTTCATTGATAAAGTAATTACTGCATCAGTATTATGTCACACATAATTTTAATAATTTAATCTATAAAAATTATAAATAAAATCTCATAATGTTGGAAATCCTTTTAGTTTTATAATTATTTTTTATAGTTTAATGTATCTTATGTGGAACCCTACTTTAAAAATGTATAATTTATTAAAATTTGAATTTATCACTTTCAACTCTTCTTTAAATAAAATAATAATAAATGTCTGAATCTAATTAAAGTGGACCAAAATGATCATATATTATTCCTAAGGTTGGTTTTTGTCAAAATAAACTTATCCAATAGAATTAGGACATGTGTTGGGGTAATTGTAATATCATTTTTACCTTTAATAAACTTATTTACTTTTAACCCCGGTAAATAAAAGTCAAAAGTTACTATTCACCCAAAAAATATTTTAATCTTATTAAACCAAATTTTACTTAATGGTGTCAATTGTGTCTCTCATTTTTTAAATTCAATTCACAGAAGCAGTAAATCTTCATTTTATGCAAATTTGCAGATGTTCCTAGAAGGTGGGTATAAGACATTAAAATTTTCAATAAAATTTTATACATCCAATTTTATCAAAAAATTACTCCAATGAATTAAATTAAACTTTTATAGGAATTATATATCTATTTTGACTTAAAATAAATTTAAATAAAATATATAATTATTTATATAAAAAGTTGGTTTTAAACAATAACGTAGTGTTTTCACTATACATAAAAAATTCAATGTTTTCAGAAAAATAAAAAAAATTCACCCTAAGTTTATTTTGTTATTCTGAATTTAATAATTAATTCCAATTTTGCAAACTAAAAAGTGGGTTTCTAAAAAGTAAAAAATATCAAAAGAATGACATGTGATTATGTCTAATTTAAATGTGAAATTACTTATAATTATATACATTGAATTAAATGGTAAAAATATAATCTAATTATAATTCAAACCATTCAAATTCCAAATTTAACACTATAAATTATTTACATTAAAAAAGTTGCTTTCAATTAATTTTTTTTCTTTATTCATCAAAATATGAAAGTAAACAAAAAAGTACCCAAAATTTATCCAAACTAATTTTTTTATGTCCCACTTCTAAAGAATATTTTAATTTCATTTAATTTAATATATAAAAGTATCAAATATTGCTTTTTAAATGGGTTCTCCATTAAAAGGTTGTAAAATTTCATTTTTTGGAAAAATAATTCTTTAATCTGAAAAAAACGAATTTGTTCTTATATTTTGCCTATGAAACACGTAATACAGATTCTAAAACTATATAGAGTATATATAATTCAAAATTAAGTAAATAATCTTCATAACCCCTTTTGAACGGCTAGTGTGGTAAGTCGTGGTGTGCTCGAACTTAGTTTTGCATGTAACACAAGTTATTGAATTACTTTGAAGAGATAACGTACTATGAAATATTTGGGTGTTGCAAAATATAATCATTAAAAATTAAATTATATATGGTATATTATATCATAAAAAATTAATCACAGTGACGCAAAAATATCAAAAAAAGTTTTGAAACAATTAAAGATACTCTTATAGGCGAATTGTTTCCATTTTCAAAAGTTGGTTTATGGGTTCCTGGTACCCATACAAACAATCCCCAAAATCCAAATTTCAAATTTCAAATACAAACCATAACACATCCATCAAACGCCATGCGGCATACCTTGAGTCTTGTACCCATCATCACACGTCTCCATCTCTGTATCGCCATTAATGTAGGTCGTACGCCATCATTACATCACATCACGCACATCCATCACTACAGGTCCCCGATGAGACCATCGGAAGAGTCGTCACCAGATCCTCCTCCGCAGAACACCACCATTCATTAACACTGCCACAAATCTGATAGCACCAGTGAGAACGAACCACCAACATCGCCTCAGAAAACTCAAACACCATTAAAGAATTGACATCGCCAGAATAATGAAGGAAAACAGAACTATCTCCGCAGTTCCAAAACCACAAAAAATCATCATCACCATCGCACAACGAAATAAAAAACTGCAAATCATCGAGGAGAAACAAATCCACCTAAAGAGAATACAGTCTGTCGCCAAACACGCCTACACGACAATCATCACTAAACCATCGAGTAATTCATGAGATAAATACTCATTTACATTGAAAATAAGAGTTGTTTTGGAAAAATATTTTTCTAAAACCATTTGTGAAATAATATACTTTCATAATAATAAAATAATTTTTTTTAGAAAAATAATTATTACTCAAAAAATATTATTGAGTTCCCTTGAAAATATGTTGGAATTGTAGAAATTCATTTGAAACGGGCTTGTATTTTTGGAAACTTTTTTAAAGATCCTTTTAAAACATATAAATATCCATAAATGAAGGTATGATTCAGGGTGGTACAAATAAATAGAACATTTTCACAGAATATATGAGGTATAAATATCTATAAATAAAAAATTAATTAATGTAATCAGGGAATAAGAGTTACCAGAATTAAAATGGTGGTTCGGTTAGAAAACCCTCACAACATTGTAATCAATGGAATAATATGCCCCAAAATTAATAATAAAAAAATGATACCTTTAATATCATGAAACAAATTTTATTCATGATATTAAACATCAAAGGTCATCATAAATACAGCATACACAAGTAATAGTAGTGATTATGGAATATCTCACAAAAATGGATGCGAGATGACAAAACCCTTACCTTAATGTCCGAAGGTGTTCCTCACATGATCTTAATGTACTAGAAAATAGATCTAAAAACATTAATTGTCTAATTAATAACTTTATATATATTTGATTCATTAATGTTTTATTATGTTCATTTATGTTCTTTTTGATAAGTTATGAGATTGAATTCCATCATTACGGAGGGTTCATTTCTTTGATTTCATAATTGATTTGCTTGATTATATGTAATGGAATTTATGTGGAATTGATTTAATTATCACTTATTTAACTCATATATTATTTATGAAAATGAAGGAGTTTAAATGGTTATATATATCACTTTGTTAAATTTTATTATAAGTATTTATGTGATAGAACATTAGTGATAACCATTAAAATAATTTTGGAGATATCTTTATTGTAACAAACTACATTGTTATATGAATTAATATTATCTATATATAATAGTTATAGAACATTTAATATGTTATAATACACATATTATATTCTGGTTCATCCAAAAAAAATTATCTTATGACCAGCCATAAATACAGTAATAGAAATTGAAAACCTGTCATCCTTGAATGTTATAAATTAACACAACTCAGACGGTGTTTTCATTTTTAGTATAAAAGAATGGGAAAGTAGAGATGATATTGAATTATTAATTTATAATAAAAATATTATAGTACATGTAAGTTACTAGAGTCATAACATAATTTGGATGAAATTATGTGAGGAATGAAAAAGAAAAGAAAAGAACTTGAAATAAACGAAATAAAAAGAGGAACTTAACTCTTGATGTAATCATCTTTGATAGCCTCCTTAGAGGAGAGGTTTGTGTCTTTTTATGAGAATAGTGGGTGAAGGATGTGGGGGAAGATATTGGGAGAATATTTTTTTAGAATTCAGACAATTCATAAGTCTTGAGATGCTTGAAGTGAAGAGTGAGTGGGGGGTTTTATAGTGGAGGAGATGAGGGTTTTCCCATTATTTTAATCATTATTTTATTATTTTTCCAAATACAAACAATATTGTTGATTCTTGTGACCATAGACAGTAATAAGTGCATGTTTGCTCAATATAATGGTCATTTACATCATCCAGGACTCAATTATGATGTATAAATTCACTGATTTAGCATATTTTGTAAATTATAAAATTTCACTATTCACAAAAATTCATGTTTTTTAAAAAAATATGATAAAATCACCTGAAATGTTTTTGGAATTTTATAATTTAAAGATGAAATTCATTTTTTGAAACTAAATTTCTAAATATTTTTTATTAATTTTTAAATAAAATCATAATTTATTCGATAAAACATCATTAAAATTATAACATGTTTTATAACAACATGAAAAAATTAATCAGGGTCCCATAAAATTAATTTCTAACCATAATAAAATAAGATAAATATTTATTCTTACATTTTATGAAAATAAATTTCCATTTTAAATTATTAAATTAATCATAATATTGTAATTTAAATATTTATGAGATACAAAAATACCAATACTTATAATATGATTGTTTTTTCACTTATAAGATGACTAAATTGTATTAATATATTCATGGGTGAAGTTTCAATTTCATTCAAGTAACAATTAATTACTTTTAATTACTATTTATATGGTTATGTAACTATTCATAAGGGTTTGTTACTATTCCTCAAAAAATAAGTTGATTCTATCAGACTCTAAATATAATACTAAACACAACCATGTGGGTATGTTTTTTGAAATTACAATCATAGTGGTAGTAAAATTATGTTTAGTATCTAGGTTATAACAAAGTAGAATTTTTTAGAGGCTTTGTATTTCATGCATTCAATATTAATTTTTTTTAAATTATTAGGGTGTTACAATGAACTAAGGGATAAATGGATACTCAGGAGAATAGACAAAACAATGTTTTTTTTATTTGGACTAGAGGTCTCCAATTGAAGGAAATGTGGGGTGTGACCTATGGGGAGGTTGATGTATGGACTATATTGTATTCCATGTTATAACTTCAATGAGGTTGGTGTTTGGATTATTTAGGATTGTCCATAGTGCATGAATCTTTGAGTTATTTATATATGTTAAGGGATGTTTCATTATTCATTATGTGTATATGGAGAATTGAAATGTGAGTTATATAGGTTGGGATTCCTATGAATCATTATGTGGTGTTTTGAGTTTTAATTTTATATAAGCGACCAATGTGTAGGTGATGATGGGTTCGTCATAATTTTAAGAGATTTTCATTTCCTAAAAAGAGAAAAACGGATCCAAGTGGTCAAGAATAACTTAAAAGTCTTGTTTTTAAAATTAATATATCCTAGTATAATTTTAGATAAATAATATAAATAATATATCTAATGAAATATTTCTATAATCAGTCATTAGAGTTTTATACATGGTAGTCTTAATATAACTGAGTATAATACAATATTTTAAGGGTACAATTTATTAGTGTCATAATGACATCTCAGCTCGGGTTCCATGAACTGGTGCTCTGATCTGGTGGGCCACATGACCTCATGCATTCCTCCCAATATTGTATAGGATTCTCACTAGTATAGAGGGTTTAATACCAGTCAAGGGGAGACTATACCCTCTTTTTTATAGTAATACACCAGTGGAAATAAATAACCAATAACCATAGAATGATATTGCATAAACTAAATAATCCAGTATCATAAGATGACCAAAAATAGAAATATAATATCAAAACTAAACTATAGATATTTCATGTTGATGTACATTTCATGTGTCAAAATTCAAATCAAAAGTAAAGACACTGATGAATCAAAAGTAGGTCCCAAACAACATTTGGTTCCATCATCTTTGATCCATCCTGACTTATACATCTACCATAAGTCTGTTTCCATTATTCTATCCAGCAACCATGAAATCTATTCATGTACAAATCTGGTAGCCAGAGTAAAGTGTGGGTACAACTCTTTAGGCTACCTCTAGTGGTGTCTAAAACAATATCCAAGTAAATTATAGTGTATAAACATGTATACAAAATTAATCATAGTGCATAATAAAATAGTTATCACCATAACAACTATTCTTTAATTAATAACAATAAAATCTGGGTTCCTTTGGATACCCATACGTCAATACCTGCTTCAGCCCATGCCAAATTTTAAACTACCCCGAAGGGATATCATATCAAAAAATTCCATTTTCACCCTTCTTAATCTTAATCAATACTTTAATTTCATTATTACCATACATTGTCTCATTCAACACATTAATTCCATTTTAACCATTCATTGTCTCAATTAAAACATGAATTCCATTGTTACAATTCATTATCTCAATAAACACAAGCATTTCTTTATTACCATTCATTGTCAAAATTAGCACATGAATGTTATTGTTACCATTAATTTTCTCAATGTTGTTATGAAGGTTATTATTATTATTTATCACACTAATTCACTCATGAATGAAATTGATAACATTAATTATTTCAAATTCATCACTTTAATTAATTAAATAATTAATTAATCACCTCAATCCCATTAATAACATCAAAAATTTATTAGTCATCTCAATTTCATTAATTAACTCAAGAATTAATTAATGATATCAATATCATTACTAATTAAAAAATTATTTCATCTCCTCGATCCAATTAATTAATTACCCGTTTAATTAATAAAATAATTTCTATTTAAATAATTCAATAATTAATTAATCAATATCCACAAACCCAATAACCCACAATTAATTCAATAATTAATTATTAAATTCATGATTTCAATATCCATAATTTATTCATAAATTAATTAATTTATCTCCAATCTCATTATACCATATTTAATTTAAAAAATAATTTTCTCTAAATGTGAATTTCATATTCTGATATTTAACACAACAATTAATTATCCAGAAAACCCAATTTAATATTCTGAAAATAATTAATTAACCCCAAATCTAAATTCATTATTTAATCCCATAATCATGTTATTTAATTCAATTATGAAATTCAATTTATAAACAAACACTTCAAATTATATAATTACATAGACTTATTTGAAATCGTTACTATGGGATTGAATAATAGATCACCTACCTCAAATAATTGATGAATGTGTGCCCAACGAAAATCCAAAATTCAAAAAGGATAATAACATAGATGGGCATATATTTCTTAACACAAAATTCAAGATCATATGAATCAGGATTTTGTATTCATAGATTACATCCACAATCCAAGATCTATATTTTTTAAAAAATAGAGAAGAACAACCCTAAAACAGATGGGAGAAGAATGTGATAGGGGAGAAAAACAAAATGGGATGAGATTATCATACCAGGAGGGGTAAAAATCAACAATATGTTCCTTGGATAATAAAGAATGAAGGTTGGAATGACATGGAAACAATCTGGGTTGCTCCAAAGTCCAAAAAACGTGTTAGGGTTCAAGTTTGGATAGAATGGAGTTCAAAATGGGTGCATGAGAAATTCTTTATATAATTTTTTGGGGATTAAAATCTCATACACATGGTTTGTCGCTCATGGTGAACAGTTTCCCTTATCCAAGTGTCGTAATTGTACTCCTCTTCTTGGGGGTCCATAGCTTCTCCATTTTGGTCACATGCTTGAAAAAACTATGAGGACGCTCCACAAAACCTCTTTGTCTATAATTTTATAGTTTTTTGGGCATGGGCTCATGTACAGTCCAAATCGTGCGCCAACAATAAATTACCTTCATTCTTCAATTTTTCACAAATGTTCACCCAAAACACCCCATTGTAAAACCCAATTGAAATGTACTAATAATAAAGAAAATGGGTACACATAAATGATCCTAATATATCTTCATTAAATGTTGTAGTATTAAAATATCCCAACCATATAACTATTTTTCCACTAGATGTACTCCCATGTATCTCTAAGATTCCGGGTCAAAAAGATCAGGCAACTGAGCCCTAATATCTACTTCTCTATTGCAAGTTTCCTTTAGACCACGACCATGATTCCACAATACATGAACAATCAGCACCGAATTTCAATGCGATAATTTCTCACTGTGATCCAACACACATACTGTATGCTCTCAAGAGGACACATACATCTCACGCTCAACATCATCCACCATGATAACATTATAAGTGTCATGTTGATATGGTCATAGTTTTGACTTATAGAAAAAAAAACATGGAAAAGTATCTCTATGTATGTGCCAATAATATTTCCACCAGCCTATTCTGTCTACAGTCTCATATAGTCCAAAAAACATGGGCTCCCATATTTCATATATTTTTACCCTAAGGTGACCCAATCTATGAGAAACCAAAAAAAATACAGAGTCACCCTCTGTAAACTCAGTGTTTTCGATGTCCATTAGGAAATGAATTTTATATACACTAAACTATATCCATATTATTTTTAATTAGTTGTACATACTCTGATTCTCCTGCATGAGACTTTACCCCAAAAACTCTTACTCACCTGCCTCCATCCATCATAGAGGATATCTTTATAATCTAACATAATGTTCGTTTTATGTTTCCATCTATACATTTTCCTTATAAATGTTATTATAAGAAATCATGACTTTATACATGTACTTATCCTAAGACCAAATGAGGTAATGAAAACATTCTCACATTATATCCTGAACACATATATAATGCTCTTTGATTTACCTTATGTTTGTGGGAGAAATTATATAATCAAAAGATCCTATGTACCAAGAATCTTCAATAAGAATCTCTGAAATCATGAAGTAAAATTTGAGTCATGATCTGAAAAAATAGTATATAGAACCCCATACAGATGATATATATCCAGAACATATTACTCTTTAAAATTCATCATTAAAAAAGTCTCTCGTATTAGTAGGAAACATGAAACCATTTACAAATAGACCAGAATACCGCTAATATCATCATTCTGCATAGGCTCCCTCAAGATTCCCATTTCCAAATATAGGTCACATCATCTCATGTCCATTCCAAAAAGGGAAATAAATATTGAAAACCATCAGGTCCTTAATTCTAAGCCTTCACCTGCGAATAGGTATAGCATCATGTCACAAACCCTATTATCTCATTTTTCCATGATCAACCACCAAATCATTCATCATAGGTCATAGTATATTTCGGTCACACCTGGTTGTACTACCCACTTGGAGGCTTGACACTCACATATCAACTCCCCTTGTATGCTTTTAGGCACAACAAACTGATTCCTGACCCAGATTATATCATCATCATCATCATATAATTGAAATGTGACTCCCCACCTTCAAGTCTATCCCTCATGGAATAACAGTTCAGATCGTCAAACCTCCTTTGTCTAAACTTTTTTAAAGAGTAGAATCTTCTAAAACTGATATGAGATTTATCTACTATTGAATCTCTTTAATCATAAGATGCATCTCAGCTTGTAAGGTTATCTTCTAGAACTCAACTATATACTCATGAACTGCATATTTCTGGGTTTTCCTAAATAAAAAATTTGAATCACATTTCCCCTTCCCAAGCATATATGCTAGCTAAAAATCAAACAAATTCATATAATCAACCCATATCCACATATTCAAATATCATTTGGAGAAAAGATAATATAAGATATTTTTATCAGTATACATAGAAAACTTATCACCCAATAGATAATGTCTCTAAAACATTGATGTATATATGAATGATACCAACTCAAGGTCATGCATAGTGGAGTTCCATTCATGTGGTCTCTACTATTGAGACACATATGAAATAAATCTATCTACTTGAATCAAAAAATCTCCATGTACAATTCGTAAGAGTCAAAAAACACCGTATACTCTTTATCGGGGATAGGAATGATCAATATCAGTGTTAATGTCAACAACTTCTTCAAATCCTTGAATGCATTATCAGGATGATTCTGGCCATTCAAACTCTATCTCCTCTTTGATGAATCCCAAAATCCATGAATACAATTGGGGAAACTCCTAGATGAATCTTTGATAATATCCACCTAATCTAATAAATCTACTGACATTGAATATATTATTTGATACTCCCCAGAAACATCTACCTGAACTTTATTTGGTTATACTGATAGGCCTTTATCTTAAATGATTTAACCCAATATGTGTACCTAATCAATCAAATAATGAGACATATATATCTTGGAGTTTATTTGATTCTCTATCAAGGTACTGAAAATGATTTCATGCTGGTTTTCATGATCCTCATGAGTCTTGGAGAACACCAAGATGTCTTCCCAAAACTCTACCATGAACTTCTCTAGGTGTGGATGAATGATTATGTTCATCAAGGCCACAAAAATGTGGGTGCATTCAAAATGTCAAATGGAATTATGATAAAATAAAATAAGACATACATGATTCTAAAAGAAATTTGTGTTATATCATAAGATCAAACTCTCAACTTATGATACCCCGATCTCATGTAAATCATGGAGAAAAGACATGTACATCTAAACTGGTCAAATAGATCATTGATACACAAGAGAGGATACATCTTCTTCACTATCATCTGGTTCAAATTATGATAATTGAATCACAAAAATAAACTCTCACCCACCTTCTTAGAAAAAAATAATGTAGAGCCCCACGGTGAAATACACAGATGTAAATATCTCTTATCGAAAAACTCTTCCAGTTCTGTTTTGAGTTCTTGAAGATATGTTAGTGTCATTCTATATGGTGGAATAGAAACTGGATCTCCCCCAGGCGAGAGTTCAATTATAAATTATGCATCTCTCCCAGGTGGAATACATTAGAATTATTCAAGAAACACATCCAAAAAGCTATCCTTGATAGGTGGAATGATATCATTAATAACACCACCATCATATAATAAAGACTGGAATACTGGGAGGTCATCTCCTCAAGTTAATATTTTACTATACTTGAAATGCTCTCCTTGTTATCCCACTCTACTCAGTGAATATTCTTGTCACCCTTAAGAGACGTAAACATAAAAATACTGTTGTAATAAACAAATTGAGCTCAACATTATACTAACTAGTCAATACAAAAAATTAGATCATATCTGAAAATTTGAAGGATAAATGATCCCATAGAAAAGATACTCCCCAACCTCAAGAAAAAATCCCTTTCACATGAAAATGTCTCCAGACCTCATTCTCAATGGTGTATCTATCATCAATAACCCACTCAAAAACTCTACCGCCTATCACAAACCGATCACAAGTTGTGTATAAGTAATTTAATGAGAGGCACCAGTGTAAATTAAGGATCTAGCAATAATATAAGCTATAAGATAGTACCTCTCACTGTCGATGAACCTTACTTTTTATCCAGAAGTGTGTGGTGAATATCATGAAATTTTCCAACCCCTCTTCCTTGGGAGGAAAACTAAGTCCCCTTTCCTACACCAGTCTACTAATATGGGTGATCATTCCTAGAATCATTGCATCCACTGCCTCTACCACCTCAGCAAGTAGAACTACAATTGCTAGACAAATATGGTGAAGAATATCCCCTTCTTGCACCCTAGTTCTATATATCTCCTTTTTCAATACCGATCTATCCTATGTTTGTATATAACTTCTATAGATTTCTGATCCTTCTACAGGATCATTACTCTACTAGTGGTTGAAGACAATTTTTATGAAAGTGGCCCTACCTACCATACTGGGGAAATCTGATTCAGGTATGTTCCTATGTGATTGACCCTTCCCCTTGAAAATTTTCATGTTATCCCCTGGGATAAAAGCCTCATAGCGACACTTCTTAGTCTTATAAGATTTACCTACTAATCATCCATCATTAACAACTTATCTAACATAATAACCTTGTCTTAGGTTCCCCTCCATATTGAGAGCCAAATCCAACACATCAAAAAAATTGTTTAATCAAAAGAGGATAACATGGTACTCAATCTCACATTTAAGACCATCCTATAAATGCCTTATCATGGCTAAATCATCCCCTACCAACATTGGAGAAACTATTTCCATGTTTTTAAATAATATATATAGCCCATCATAGACATACACCCCTATTTCAACCTCAGGAACTCATCAGATCTATCCTCCCTCAGAATCCTTATATAGAAGTTCTCCTAGAACATCCTTAATAATTCCTTCCATTACAAATTATCAACCAATAGAGTAAAATCCTAAACATCCCACCCACACTTTTCTGACACTTGTAGTATAGAAGCATCCAAATTTACCCTCCCCCTCAATAAGAGTCTCTAAATGGTCAATTACTGTCTCAATAGACTAAATCCAAAAAACTATTCCCTCATATCCACCCTCTCCGGTAAACATCGAAGGGTGTTGTAACGGAATCATTAACATGAGGTACGACATACTCCTCCAACTCTGATATGGTTATCTTTCTATGAATTTCATGAATTAGTCAAATTTTACTCATAAATTCTCACATGCTTCCTTGCGTGACAATATTGGTGCCCCAGGTTCCACTGCTTGTAAATCATCTCTAGCCATATCCACTAGTAATCCTCTCAAAAAGAATCATCATAGATATATATATATATATACAATCACAAAAACATGCCTTATGAAACATAACACCTCTTTATCATGTTTATGTAATTTGATGTCACAAAAACTTACAATAAGGGTTTTTTCCAAACTCCTACACACAGTCAAAACTGAGGCGCTATCAGTACCCTTATCCATCCTACATCATGCTCATGGTTGATAAAGTGTAAACTCAATCTCATTATATATATTTTTCATTCAGACAAACATTTATTTTCATCATGAATCATTTTACCACATTCAATTTTACTTTTGGATCCTTTTTTAATTCAATTGCCCAATTATGGAAAAACGGTTCAACAACTTACCCAAATCCTATTTTCCCATGAATTCATAAAATGATACATGTCACAAAAATAATTTTGATTTCTATAATTATGCATGTATAATAAAACCATATTCTATACTATGAAACTAGAAAAATCTATGAAAATCTCAGCAATAATAATAACATCACACATTAAGTGCATCACCCAAGGTGAATAACTTCCAACAGAAATGAGACACATAAATAAAAGAAATCCCACCTAGGGTACTTCGGTTTTCCCCTCTACATGGATTTGAAACTACCATACCATATTTCATTTACAAGGCCAAACTATTCCTAGCCTCTTTTCAACCTTTACCAAATATAAATAAAAAATAAAATAAGATAAATCTCATTTGATTCCACTTTTTGACATCTCAATCGAAGTTCCTTGAACTAATATCCTGAAATGGTGGGCGACATGACCTGAAGTTTACCTCGCCATATGGCAGAGGCTTCCAACTAACAATGAGGGTCTGATATCAATCATGTGAGGATTCTTCCCTATTTTTAAAGTAATACATGAGTTGAAATAAATAAAAAATAACCTAAAAATTATATAACAGAACTTAATAATACAGCATCATATGATGAAAAAAAATTGGGGATACAATATCAAAACTAAATTGTATATATGTCATGATATTTATAATGTCAAATGTCTCAATTGAACTCAAAAGTAGACACTAATTACTCCAAAGAAGGTCTTGAACCCAATTTAGTTCCATCATCCATGATCAATCCCATATCAGCCATCAAACGAAGGGCCTTTTCCCTTATCCTATCTTGAAACCCTAAAATCTATTTTTGTATCGATTAGGCAGCCCGAGTAGGGTGTGAGTACGACTATGTAAGCCACCACTAACACTGTATAAAACTATATCCTGTCAAATAATAGTGTATGAAATTGTATAAATGACAAACCAAAATTCATAAATAAATAGTTAACACAATAACAGCTATTATTTATTTAACCATGTAAGCCTTCGAGGACCAATGGACACCCATACCTCAATACTTGCTTCATTCCATGCTAGATTCTAATATATCCCCAAGGGATATCATAACTCATAATTATTTTGTTATGCTTATTCATCTCTATCAAGACATTAATGTCATTTCTACTATTCATTATCTCATTCAACACCCGATTTTCATTTTTAGCAGTCATTGTAAAAATTAAAAATTAATTTAATTATTACCATTAATTTTCTCAATTAACAACTACATCCCATTGTTACCACTCATTGTCTCAAGTAACACATGAATTCCAATGTTACCTTTCATTGTCTCAATTCCCTTCTAAATTTTATTATTTCCATTTATTATTTTAATTAACTCAAATATTTTATTATTTCCATTCATTATTTTAAATTAATATTATTAAATAAGTCAACATATAATTAATCACCTCAATCCCACTAGTTAACTCAATAAATAATTAATCATCACAATTCCATTAATTAAGTCAAAATTTAGTTAATAATATCAATATCATTACTAATTAAATGATTAGTTCATCACATAAATCACCTTAATTAATTCCTCAATTAATTAATCACATCAATACAATTTAAATAATTCTCTTATTAATTAATCAATATCTACAAACTCAATATTTCATAATGAATTCAAGAAATAATTATTAAATCCATGGTCTCATTATCACATAATTACATCCACAATTTATTATTCAATCCACACTATCATTATCCCATTATTAAATCAATAACTAGTTATCCCCAAATCCTCTTTCAATATTCTGATAAATAAATCAACAATTAATTATCTCCAAGACCCTTTTCAATATTATGATAATTAACTGAATAATTAATTATCCCCAAATCCCAATTCATTTATTAATTAATTCCACAAATTAATTAATTCAATTAAAAATTTAAATATCTAAACAAACTCTAGGATTTATATAATTTCATAAGTATACATCAAATCATTATAATTTTAGTTGAATAATGGAACAACAACCTCTATATGTTTATGATCATTCACCCAATGGAAATATTCAATTTGAATGAAATAATGATGTGGAATGAGATATAGTTCTTAATAGTAAATTTAAGAACATATGATTCAAGATCTCACAATTCTATATATAGATTCACAATCATAGATATAGATTCAACTAAAAATAGAGAATAAAAACCCTATAATAGATGGGAGGATAACAGGAAACGGAAAAAAAACTCATGTCGGGTGAAATCCTCTTATTAGGACAGGTGAAAATATTCAATACGGGGTTTAGATCATAAATAAAAGAGGTTAGAATGTCTTGAAATATATTGAGGATGATCCAAAACGGTTAAAAGGTTTTAGTGGTCTATTTAGGTCCAAATGGGGTTTAAAATGGGGGATTGAGAATTTTTAAATCTAATGTTTAGGGAATTAAAATCTCATACACACAGTGTGATACTTAGGGCACATGGTTTCCTTTAACCATGTATGTTAACTGTGCTTATCTTATAGGGGGTTCATGGTTTCCATTTTAGAGTGTTCAGTTATAAAAACCATGTGAAATCCATGAAAACCCTCTCTATCCATGTTATCATAGTTTCCTAGGCCATGGCACATGGTTCGGGGAAACCGTATTGAAACTGTGAACTTCCCTCTTTCACCCATTTTTCTCATATTTTAACATAATCACCCCGCAATGTAAAACCCAAAAAATAACTACCACCATATGGAAAAATAATACCTCTAAATGAGTTTGAGTTATAACTATAATTGTTTAGTGTTTTATAGTCACGTATGTTATAATATCCAGTATAGTTATATGTGTATAGTTTTTTAGATAATATTAAAGAGACATGATACATATACTATATAATTATATTTTTATGATCGTGTTTTTGTATGTGATGACTAGGATGGAGTTTGACACCTAGGGATTAGGGTGAAATGTTTCACCCCTTAGGTGGCCATTGTTGTGATGGTGTTTATATGTGTATGAAATGGAGAATATGATTCGTGTTATAGAAGTTATATCACCCATGTTTCTATATTCATGTTATATTTATATAGTTCTGTATATAAAATAATTATTCTGCTGTTGAAACTGCATCACCTAGGTGTTAATATTCTTGGAGTTTTAGGAGAATCAAATGTTCTTGAGATGATCCACAGTTTCTCTTCAATGTAGCTCTCACAATGTTTTCTATTTAGCATGATATGATTTCAATATAATGTTTGGGAGGTAATGAGACCATTACATGATAGAGTATGACATGTGACCTAGTGAATAGGATTTTTAGATTCAATTTCATCAGTGTACTTGACTCTTGGGTGTTGGGTTGTTCTATGATCGATGCTTTCTAGTTTCTTCTTGTGGCCTAATTTACAAATATTTATATTTTAACCTAATAGGAATCATTTTTATCACTATGAAGGTTCATTTCCAATGTTAGTTGAGGTGGGTGGGGTTAGGTGCTGTGTCATTCCATTTAGAATGTAAGAACCTGATACTTATTCTTAGGGTTTAAGTTTCGTCTTTTCGTTTTTCCTTAAGTTTTGTTGAGAGAACAAGGGAAATGAAGGGAAATCCCAAATTTATGGGTATATTTCATATTCTTTTGTACACACGCCATGTAATTTATTTGTTTAGTTTTGTTTTTTTCATTAAAAATAGGCAGTATCCTCCTCATTTGGTGGAGGAGGTAGAGAACTCCCCAAGAGCGGCGGGATAGTAGGACAAGACTCAGAGGGGCACCCGATTACTCACCGAGACTCTGATTCTTCCGCTTTCAATCTCTTTTGAACCACGCGGGTACGGTCTTCCTTATCCTTGAGTCTTTCCTTTCAATTATTTCCATACGGGAGGTTTTTTATGTTTTAACGGGTAATCAATTATCTCAGATCTATTTCAATCCTGGTCGTTTCAAAGATCCCTTTCACGTATATCGATTAGAGGAGATCGAGGTCGGTGGTCTTCTGTTTCATTCCAACTGTTGAGTTGATTTTGTGTACCTTTGTGCCACGCTCCCATGTTTGGGTTGTCGTATGGCTGGGACATTTTCTGTTTAGATACCAATAATTGCATACGTAATATAATGAATAATTACAAACTACTATTTCAGATCATTTCTTTAATCTAGGGCCACTCCGAGGGTGTGTTCCCCTTGTTTAGCTATTTGGCCATGATACCCGTGGGTATTCCATGATTATAACATGTTCTGAGATTTATTGGGAGGAAACATATATAAATTTCTTTCTTATGCATTGGGCTCACCCCAGTTACTTGATTTTCTTATGGAATGCCTAAGGGCAGTGTTTTGTTTAGCCCGAGGGAAATGTTTCGTATGCCTGTGGACAGTAGCTTCCATGCCTGAGGGAAATATATTGTATGCCTGAGGGAAATATTTTTTATGTCTGAGGGAATTCACCTGAGGGTTTCATTACTAATTACCTGAGGATAATGACTTGTATGTCTGAGGTCAATAGATACTTTGAATATTCAATGTGGTGATATCTTATATTGTACCTGCCAAGATAAAGCACAGGCATGGTATTATTATTATTTTCAGTTGAGGCCGAGTCCCGGGAAACACAGAATTCAATTACATTGAATTGTTAAATATTTATTAAAATGGAAATATAACTTGTAGAAATGGTTAATTTTGAGTACTTCCTAGTTTACTGCATTTCATTATTGCACACTACTATTGCACATTTTCACTGATAGTTGGGCACAGGTCTATGATGGTTTCCTACTGGGATTTATTTCTCATTCCCTGTTTGGGTCATGACTTGGGCCCAAACAGAATATATTAAATTAGGTGTTGATAAGGGAAATGGTCCCTACACAGGTACATGATTTTTCATAGGAGTAGGAGAGCATGGGACCTAGCTTAGGCTTGCGATGTTGTTGCATTCCTGTTGCACTGATTTGGTTTTTTTTTTGTACCTTATACCTTGTGTTGTATTGTATTAGATTATAGTGTATCCTGTTTGGGCAACTTTCTTAGAAGTAGAGTCATGTTTCATCATCATATATATGATTGTTGGTTATCTTTTACTTCAGTTGCGTTCTCCATTTTAGGTCTCCAATGTTTACTATTTCCACTTTTGATTATTTATATTTTTTCACTGCGTTACACATTGACAAATTAGGGCATAGTTTCCCCACTATCGGACCTAGTCCCTCACTGCTATTCAGCTGCCTCTGGGATTTGGGTAAATGCGCTTGAGGTCATGTGACCAACCGGGTTCGTGGCACCCATTGTGTGGCACATGGATCTGGGACGTTACAAAGTGATATCAATGTATTTTATTTTTCTCTATGTTATTTTATTATTTGGCGACAATGGAAAGAGATATATTTTTAATGGATTTAGTAATAAACTCATCCCGGGAGTTGTTACACCATGTACAAGTAAAGGCCAGATTTCCTCGAATTAAATTGTGATTTTTTATGATTATTACAATTGATTATATTTTCACCATTGGGTGACACACTTGTGGTGTTATATTTATATTTTTATACATGGTTCCTATTTATTTGCAACTCAATGAGATGTGGGTATGCCATCTCATGCATCATTTAAGCACATTATAGAATAACATTTCATGCATAGTTTCCATGCCATATAGGTGAATTAGAAATTGCATGTTTTGGTGAAAGATTTTTGGCTAGAAAATGTATACTATTATGATAGGTACCTTGATAGATACTCCTAATGTTGATAGAGTACTGTTACATGTTACGGTTGGGTTTATAGATTCTAAACATTGGTTCTCGAGAAGTATGGCCTGTATTGGACCAAAATATAGCAGATCATGTACCATAATTTTGTTTTTTTGTAGAATAATGTGAAAGGTCATGTTATAAACATTGGTTCGCGGGGATTATGGGCCCCCACGGATCAGAATTTGGCATACTGATTCATCAAATTAAAGAAAAAGGGACTCTAGAGTAGTTTCTAAGGATTACTATCTAGAAAACCTCAGAATACACGGTATGTCATTTTGAACACATGTTCTGTACTCTTCTGTTTGGGAAGAAATTAAAAGAAATTACACGTCGTGTACATATATTTACACACAGTGTAGTACGAGGCTGTGTAAACCACCGTGTGGGAATGAACATGGGTCTTCTAGTTTTTACCAAGAACACGTTGTGTACCAGTTTTACAGGTTGTGTCTAGTTGACCCTGTGTCCACCCGTGTGACTAACAACATGGATGGAAAAATTTATCTTATACACACTATGTCTATTATGAACATTACGTGTATTGTAATATTGGGATTCAGTTGCGTAGGTAACAACACGAGTCGATTTCATATTTTCAAGTACACGCTGTGTCCTTCTGGAACACATTGTATAGTGTGAGCTGTGTATCCGACACTGTCTCAAACAACAAGGATCAGTGAAGCTCATCTAGTACACACCGTGTACCAGTGGGACACACCATGTAGTCTTGTTTGGTGAAAGACCGTGTGGACTTGGCCATGTGACTGGAGAAACAGGGTGGTGTACAGGCCGTGTGCGGGTGTATCACACCGTGTTCCTAGGGTTAAGACACGCTCAGTCTGGTATTAGAACATGAAAATGTAAGGGATTACAGGTACATGTCGTGTAGACCTTTTACACGCCGTGTCGTCTCGTTCTAATGAGAGATATGTTGATTATCCATGTAGAAGGACTCGGGCCGGGGAAAAAATTCATGTACTAGTCATGTGTTTGGGGTGTTACATGACTCATTCTGGAACAAGTAAATCCCATGTGAAAGACTTAAGGTAACTTGTCGTGTAGTTATTATACAAACTATGTAGTCAATTTTTGTAAAACTTGAATGTTTTCCTTCTCCTGTTTCCTTCTTATATTTCCAGTTCTTAGTACATGATGATCTTGATCTAAGGCGTGTGTTTGACCTTGTAGAGTCATGTCGTCGAGATGACCACGAGTTTTTCACCAATAGAGTAGTGAAAATTATAATCACAATATGGTAGACCATGTGCTACCATTGGATCCTCCAATAGTTCCATATGTGGCGCCAGATGTTACACCAGACGCAGGTGTGGATGCACAGTTCTATGAAGGATTCATGCGGTTCATGCAGACATTTTAGGGAGAACCACCGGTTTCTACATCAATGGAAGAGATAAAATGTATATTCCAGAAGCATCATCTACCTATATTTTTAAGAGATGGCAGACCACAAGATGCGGGGTCATGGATAGATTCTATCCAGAAGATCTTCGAGCATCTGGAGATGCCTTTTATGTGGAGGGTCAAGTTAGCTACTTATATGTTATGTGATTCCGCCAAGAGATGGTGGGATGTTACCATCCAGACTGAGCATCACTGAGTCATGGTGTGGGAATATATTCAGGAAGTCATCTAGGAATTTCTCTTTCTGGAGACACTAAAGGAAGATCAAGCTCGAGAGTTCATGAATCTGCAGCAGGACGCCATGTCAGTTATGGACTATTCTGCCCGCTTCACCGTGCTACACTAATTTTCACCTATTTTGGTGGGTGATGAGATGTTGAGGGCTAGACTCTTTGAGGATGGTCTTCGATATGGAATTCATGCCCTAGAGAATTTTGTTGGGTTCCATAAAGTGAATGCTATTTGAAACTAGGCGTTTATTACAAAGTGGAACCTGAAGGAAGCTAGTGCTGCGGACCAGGGTAGTTTGGCACCAGTCATTGGTACTATTTCTACCAGAAAGAGGAAGATTCAGATGGATTTATCTCATGGTTGCAGTACTAGCTAGAATAATTCTTTAGTTGACTAGGTGATGTTCTACTAGTGTGGTAAAGTGGGGCACAAGAGACCTCCATTTCAACCTGACCCAGTGGAATGTCGATATTGCAGCAGAATGGGTCATCTTCAGGGTTTTTGCAGGGCGTTTCCACCAATGACTAGTGATAGGGGTTCTGTGCAGACTATGTGTGCAGAAACATGGCCAAAAGCTTCTTAATAGTTTGGTAAATGGAATATGTTAGGACACTCAAGCTAAGGTGGTGGTTATTGTCATCGTTGGCAGACACCAGGATCTCAGAGACAACAGGTCAGGTTCACTAAGGGTATCCAGGCTTAGTCGCAGGGCCACGACACTGGGCAGGCATATGTAGTGCAACAAACCCAACATGAGTAGCATTCTGGACCTTCCACTGTTATAGGTACTATTCTAGTTGCTTCTATTTTATCTTCAGTGCTTTTCAATAATGGTGCTACGCATAGCATTATAAATGTGCCCATTGTTGAGAGCCTTAGGCTCTATTTTTCTTATTCTTATGATATCAAGATGCTAGACACTTTATTTGGAACTAGAACGATAGGTCTGCATTAGTTTAATTAGTTCCCCTAGAGGTTGGTGGGTGTCACTTTCTATGGGACCTCTATGTCTTAGAGATGATAGCCTATGATTTCATTCTTGGGATGGATAGGTTGGTACCCTTTTGAGCCTTTGTAGATTTATATCATTGTAGGGTGAGTTTCACATCACCAGATGGCAGAGAGTATATATACAAGGGAGAATGGGATGTATAGGCGATCCGAGAAGGACCTGAGAATCATGGCCGAGGTAGAGTGACAACACAGATTGCGAGTTTATATCTGGATGACTGGGGAAATTTTCAGAAGGATTACCCTCCAATGGTTAATCATTTTAGGGATGACTTCCTGGGTGATTTTTCAGGTCAACCTCTAGAGAAAGAAGTGGATTTATATATTGAGAATCGTCCAGAAGTTGAACTAGTATCAATTCATCCTTATAGGATGGCTACACTAGAATTACCGGAGCTCAAGAAGTAGTTGGAGGAGTTACAGGAAAAGGGTTTCATCTGATGCAGTACATATCCTTGGGGTTCTTCTATACTATTTGTGAAAAAGGCATAAAGCACCCTCAGACTCTATGTGGATTATCAGAAGCTGAACCATTTGACAGTCAGGAACTGATATCTCTTGCCGACGATTGATGATCTTTTCTATCAACTTCTAGGATCACGAATATTCTTGAAGATTGATTTCAGATCCAAATATCAACAGTTGCGCGTTAGACCATCTGACATACCGCTTACAGACTTTTGGAGCAGATATGGTCTATACTAGTACTTTTTCATGCCATTATGACTCACAAACGTGCAAGAAATTTTCATTTCTCGGATTGATCATGTGTTCCACCCATACTTGGATTCTTTTGTGGTAGTCTTCGTGGATGATATCTTGGTGTACTCTCACACTGGACATGACCATGACACACATCTTGAGATCATTTTTAGTACACTGAGAGAGCATTATTTATATGTTAAGATCTCAAAATTCCACTTTTGGATGGACCATATTCACTTCCTGGGTCATATTATCTCAGAGGCAGGAGTTGCGGTAGACCCAGAGAAACTGAGAGCAGTAGCTTCTTTAGAGCATCCTAATAACATTTTTGAAATATTGAGTTTCTTAGGGCTGGTGGGTTACTACGGGTGATTTATACATGACCTCACCCACTTAACAGCACCGTTGATGGGTTTTTCTAAGGAGGGTATTTTGTTTGTTTGGTAATAATCTTGCGAGACAGCATTTTAAGAGCTGAAATGAAGGTTGAAATCATCACTAGTGTTGATACTTCCAAATAAAGGGAAGAGATGTATAGTTTACTATGATGCATTAGGTATTGGGATGGGTGTAGTGTTGAGGCAGGGTGATCGAGTTGTTGCGTACATGTCTCAAAATTTGAGCCCACATGATAGGAATTACCTAACGCATGATATCAAGTTAGTTGTAGTTGTTCATGCATTACACTATTGGATACATTATCTATTGGGTGGAAATTTTGACCTGTTTATGAACTACAAAGGTCTCAAATAAATCATTACCCATTGTGACTTGAATTTCTTAAAATAATGGTTGGTTGAATACCTTCATTCCTACAACATTTCTCTTGCCTATACACCGAGTAAGGGTAACGTCGTAGCTGATGCATTGAGTAGGAGGACTCAGATACAGGTAGTGCAGGAGACCAGTGGTGAGTGACAGCTTATGGATTTGTTCTCTAAGTTGCATTTGGAGGTTCATGAGTTTCAGCGGAGAACATATCTTTCATCCTTAGCTGTGACTATAACCCTCCTTGATAGAGTGATGATGAGACAACTATTAGATTCGGAAGGAATAGTTCTACAGGATTTTGTGGAAAGTGAGGACCTTCCTCCTGATTGGACGATAGATGATGACGAGGTACTATATATCCATGGATTTGTGTGGGTTTCAGGGGATATACATGAAGATTTGATGCGGGAATTTCATGCTTCTTCATGGAAAGATCAACTTGGAGTTAAAAAAATGTAATGTAACTTGAGATGTTAGTATTGGTGGTTGGGTATGAAAATAGAGGTATCTGGTTTTGTTATGGGATAGTCCACCTATCAGCAGGGGAGGGCGGAGGATCAGAGTCCTGTCGGACTGTTACTAAAGTTACCCATTCAAGAGTGGAAATGTAATGATGTCACTATGGACTTCATGACCAAATATTTGAGGTCACTTTGAGGTAATGACGTCATATTGTTTATTGTGGATAGACATACGAAGGTAGATCAATTTTTGTTGATTAATGAGACTTTCAGTGTTTAAGTGATAAGGATTTTTTATATCTGATAGGTAGTACGTCTTCATGGGGTCCCACGTTATATCATTTCAAACAGAGACGCCCATTTTAAATTTCGTTTCTAGCTGAGTTTTCAGAGGGCGCTGGGTACATAGGTGCTTCTGAGCACAGCATACCACCCTTAGACCGATGGCCAGTCAGATCGAACAATACAGGTGCTAGAAGATATGTTGTGTGCATGTGTCTTGTACTTTGCGGGATCTTGGGAAAAACACATACCCCTGGTCATGTTTTCCTACAATAATAGTTTTTAGGAAACTATTGAGATGTTACCTTATGAGACATTATATGTTAGGCCATGTCGATCACCCCTATGTGGGTTTGAGGTATGTGAATCATCTTTACTTGGACCACATCTTATGTAGGAGACATTAGAGTAGGTCCAGTTGATTTTGAAGCAGATGGCTACTGCATAGTCTCTTCAGAAATTTAATGCTGACCACCGAAGATGACCCTTAAATTTCGTGGTCAGGGATCATGTTTTCAAGTGTGTTTCACTGAGGTTGGGTCATATGTGGATCCGAATATAGGGTAAACTTTCACTAAGGTATGTAGGGTCATTTGATATTCTGTAGAGAGTCGGGTCGATTGCCTATCAGTTGCATTTAACACAGATGTAATGGGCCATGCATGAAATCATCCATGTATCTCAGCTATGGAGTTATCAGTAGGACTTGTCCCACGTTTTTTAGCCTGAGGTGGTTGAACTTTAGGCTTTTGCATCCTTTTAGGAGTATCTGATTTGTATTTATGATAGGAGCATGAAGGTTCTCCAAGGCCGGTCAGTTCCTCTCTTATGGGTGTTATGGAAGCTTGGTAGAGTGCAGGATGAAACTTGGGAGTCAGAGACCGACATACGTGCTCAGTGATCAGAGTTTTTCTCATCTTTATCATCACCAAAATTGGAAGGGAAATTCAGGGATGAATTTCATTAAGGGGGGAATTTTGTAAGAACCCAATTCTTATTCCTGAGGTATGAGTTTCTTCTCTTCCTTTTTTCCATTATTGTTTTTGAGAAAACAAGTGAAATGCGGGAAAATACCATATTTATGGGTACACACCATGTACTTTTGTACACATGCTATGTAATTTGTCGATGTAGTTTTTTTTATTAAAAAATGAAGTAGCCACCTCATTCAGTAGAGGAGGTAGAGAACTCACCTGGGTCTGTGGGAGAGGAGGCTGAGACTTGTGGTAGCTCTTTATCTCTCACCCAGACACCGATTCTTCAGCTGTCAATTTCATTTGAACCATGTGGGTAAGGTCTTCGTTCTCCTTGATTATTTTTATCCAATTCTTCTTCTATGGGAGGTTTTTTAGGTTTGAACGGGTAATTGTTCATCTCAGTTCTATGTCGTTCTTAGTCATTTTGGGAGGTTCATTTCAAGTATATCTATCAGAGGAGATAGAGGTAGGTGGTCTTCTGTTCAATTTCAACTGTCGAGTTGATTTTGTGTACCGTTGTGCCATCATCCCACGTTTAGGGTGTCATATGGCGGAGACCTTGAATGTTTAGATACAGATAATTTCATAGGTAATCTATTGAATATGTATAAACTACTATTTGAGATCATTTCTTTGATCCAGGGCCACCCCGAGGGTGCATTACCCTTGTTTAGCCATTTGGACAGGATACTCGTGGGTATGCCGTGATTATAACATGATTTGAGTTTTCTTAAGTGGAAACAAATATAAATTTCTTTCTTATGCGTTGGTATTATCCCGGTTACTTGATTTTCCTATGGAATTCCCAAGTCTAGTGTTTTGTTTAGCCAGAGGGAAATGTTTCTTATGCCTGTGGGCAGTAGATTCCATGCCTGAGAGAAATATTTCATATGCCTAAGGGAAATATTCATTATGTCTGAGGGAAGTCACCTATGGGTTTTGTTTCTTATTGCCTAAGGGTAAGGATTTGAATTTCTGAGGAAAATGTTTACTTTGAATATTCACTGTGGTAATTTATTTTGTTGTACCTACCAATCTAAAGGACAGGCTTGGTATTATTATTATCTTTACTTGTTGGATATCCTGTGGTGGTTTCTACTATGGTACTCATATAAGATATTGTCAGTTGAGGCTAAGCCTCAAGGAACATAGAATTCAATTATATTTAATTGTTAAATAATTATTAAAATGGAAATGTAACTGGTAGGAATGGTTACTTTTGAGTACTTCCAAGTGTACTACATTTCATTATTGCTCATTATTTTTGCACATTTTCACTGACAAATGGGCACGGGCCTTTGGTGGTTGCCCAATGGGATTTATTTCTCACAACCTATTTGGTTCATGTCTTGGGCCCAAACAGATTATATTTGTGTAGGTGTCGATAAGGGAAAGGGTCTCTAATAAGGTACCTGAATGTTGTATAGGTGTAAGAGAGAATGGGACCGATCATAGGCTTGAGATGCTGCTGCGCTCCTGTTGCACATATTTGGTTATTTCCTGTAGTAATTTGTACCTTCTGCTATATTTTATTTTGTTTAGTGTATCCTATTTTGGCTACATTCTTATAAGTAGAGACATGTTGAATCATCATATATATAACTATTGTTTATCTTTTACTTCAGTTCTGTTGTCCATTTTAGGTCTATACTGTTTATTGTTTCCACTTTTGTATGTTTATATTTTTCTTTTGTTTTACACATTAAAAAATGAGGGAATTGTTTCCCAACTATTGGTCCTAGGCCGTCGCTTCTAGTCTGAAGCCTCTGGCATTTGGGGAAATGCACTTGAGGTCATATGACCAACCGGATTCGGGGCAGCATTTTTATGGCACTTGGATCTGTGACGTTACATTGAACCCAATGACTTGTGTTGATATCAAATTTGTTACATAATTCTCTAAATGAAACAACATACAAATGATATTATAGAATATATATAAATTTATTTTTGGATACCTTATAATATTATAACTCACACCTTAAAATAGAACCTGGATATGTTTTGGAGAAAACATAATTTACATAAATGTTAAAAGATATACACAAAATATGGTGGGAGTAGTTTGATGGATTTTTTGAGATATGACTGAGGGGGAAATTGGTTATATACTGATATATTGTTTATGACACTTTTTGTCGTGGCGCGCGCATCTATCCGTCTGCGGAGGAGGACGCGATGCATTGTTGCCCCGCATTCCCACTTTCCAAAGCCGGGTGGCATTCGCTCCTTATTCCGGGACGTCTGATCCTTGATCTAAAAGGGATGATTGGATGTTAGTTCTTCCTTCTGTGGATTCCTCCTCGGAACTCATAACCTAGTATGAGTCTCCCTCATATATTTAATACATTGTTCATGAAACTCTTCCCAGTTCCATGTTTCCATGGGCACCGGTTAATTACACTGCTTCTTTCGGGACATTCCAAAGGGTCTGGTCAGGGCAGCAACCTTCAGCCAGGGGAGTAGTCACATCGAGGCATAATTAGCGTGTCTGGATGCTGGGGAATTGGCGTGTCTGTCTTTTGTCCCTTGTCATGGGACTTCTCGAGGGCATGGAAGCCCGAGGTATCCCACATCAAGCGCGGGGAATTATATGCCATAGACATATATCTGAGGGTTTCCTGATCTTTATGTGTTCAACATAGGGTATGCCGTAGGATTAACATCTAGCAGAGACGGTTACACCAAATCCATGCCATCCGAGGTTTTCCTCAGGCATCTCATGTTTATCACGACGTAGGTCGCAAGTTTAACGTCCACCAGAGACAGGCTGGTCTGATCAAAACACTAGATGGAGTGAATCAAATTGACGAATTTCCCTTGAAGGGATGTCGATATCAGGGCCAACCCATGGGTGGCTTCCTGAATGTTGTGAAGAGGAGCGGAAGGACATGATCTCACCGGGATGTGACTGTCCGTGTGAGGATTAGGGTGGATGATGGATGGATGAATGAGGTGGAGGGGGAATGATAAGGGACCATCGCAAGGGGGACAGTGAAGTTGGGCTTGAGCCTCGAAGTGACCTCCAACGTATCCCTGTGGTAGGGAATCAAAGTCCACGTAGTTTAGGATGGTGTGCCGTTCAACCGACGTGAAGGTGGACCTTGGTCTGATGGGTATTGTCAGCAAACTAACGTGAGGGTGGACCTTGGTCCGATGGGTATCATCAGCAAACCGATGTAAAGGTGGACCTTGGTCTGATGGGGGTGGGCTTGATCCTCAGGAAGGATTCCTACGTACCATGCCTAGACATGGATCAAAGACCTCATAGTTCAGTTGGTGTGTTGGTGAACCAACTCGAGCAAGGTCCTTGGTCCAGATGGTGTGGTGATTACACACTAGGATGCCCGTTTGTTGGTGAACTGATGCGAAGAAGGTCGGGATGACCAACGAGTGGTGGGATTGAACCTTCGGGAGGCTTCCTAGGTACCATTCCTTGACACGGATCAAAGTCCTCGTAGATCAAAGGGTTTCATTGGTGAACCGACGTGAATGTAGACCCGGGGGGTCCACTAGTGGTGGGCTTGAGCCTTGTGAAGGCTTCCTACATAACATGCCTTACATAGATCAAAGTCCCTGTAGATCGGGATTAATGGTGGGTGTAGGCGAACCGACGCGAAGGTGGACCTTGATCCGATGGGTGGTGGGCTTGAACCTCAGCGGCGGCTTCCTACGTACCATGCCTTGGCTTGGATCAAGGACCTCATAGTTCAAATGGGGGAGTCACAACGGCTTGCCGTCGGACTGGAATGAAGTTTAACATCATGCAGGACAAGGATGAACTCGATGTGAATAAATTATGGGTGGTCTTGAACCTCAGGGAGGCTTCCTACGTACCATGCCTTGACATGGATCAAAGACCTCGTAGTTCAAATGGGTGAGTCACAATGGCTTGCCGTCAGACTGGGATGCAGTTTAACATCTTGCGGGACGATGATGAACTCAACGTGAATAAATGATGGGTGGGATGGAACCTCAGGGAGGCTTCATGCATACCATGCCTTGACATGGATCAAAGACCACGTACTTCAAAGTGTGTGCAGTTTAATGTCATACAGGACAAGGGCATACAGTTTAACGTCATGCTGGACGTGGGCATACAGTTTAACGTCATGCTGGATGAGGTGTTATCATGGCCAATGCTTACTATAAGACCATGTGAGTCATGCCCGGTGTGAGAAACAAGAGGTAGAAATGACACGATGATCACGTCACGAAGGGTGCGTTCATGAGAAGCGAAGAGGGGCTTACGCGTTAGGTGGTGCATGGTGCTGGGACTTACTCCAGGATGGAGGCTCAAAGTGCGGCAAAGCGCGGCGAGAGAGGGATTTGGGACCAATGATGGGAGGTGTCTCGTTCCCTATTGCGCCCTCCATTGACCTTGGAAGTGGGGAAATACGGAGGTGCATGGTTACTACCATCCACAAGAGGGGCTAGGGGGATCACACCAAGGTGGTTTCCCTTCTCCCAGGGACATACGCTACCCCGAGAAGGAGGATATCATACCTTGGGGAGGGGGTGAACCCATCTCTGTAGAGATGTGTGGCGTAAAAATTGTTCGAGCTGGGGGGACCCTACGTGAAAAGCACGGGGTCAGATCACAATTTAACGTCATGTGTTGAAAACGAGGTGCTTGGTAGTTTAACGTCCTGCAACTCGGATGAAGTGGGTTCACTCTGCACCCCTAGGACTTAATTGACCGGCACCCTTTGTTCCTTAGGGAAGGGAAGGTACCAGTAAGGCCATGATCAAGGGGGTCATAGAGTGAACCATCGAGGGGTCCACGTTAGCGTGTCTACGTGACGAATCGAAAGCCGTTAGTGTGCCTATGCGAAGAAGCATTAGGCGAAGCAACGCTACGGGTGATGTTGCCCATGGGACTTTGAAATCACATTGTGCAAACCTGGAGGGTCGCACGGGAAGAGGAATTTCCAAGCAGAGGAGAGTGCTTCACGAAATGGAGTGCCTTGGCCTTAGCATGGGGAAGAGGTGTGGATGGGGGGTGCATCATAGTGTGGAATAGTATTCGTGGAGCACTGCCTCGTGAAGCATAGGTTCCTCACAAAGCAAGGTGTCGCGAGGCAGTGTGCTTCATGATATGTAGTGATCCCGCCTTAGCATGAGGATCACTAGTTTAGGATGGGTGTTTCACGAAGCATAAAATCTCCACGACTACCCGGGTTCCCTTTGGAACCCCCCTCCTTCGCGAATTCCCTTGAGCTTCGCGAAGGTCATCCCTCTCGGAAGAGGGGCTCAAAACGAGACAAAGCAAAGGCATCACGCGAAGTAGAAGTACCTCAAGGAGCTCATGATTCCCTGGGGAAAAGGGTGATTAGAGATTCAGTAATTGAGAAGCTGAAAGGTCAGATTGTCCATCTCCTGGGCTCAGGGTAGCCCAGTATTTATAGGAAAGGGGCGCTGCGAAGCAGAACTCACGCAACGTGAAGGGGTGGCAGTTGCTTCATGGTGGGCTCGCGAACGTCATGCTGTTCGCGGATAGGTACTACCTCCGGTGGTTCGTGGCGTGCTGGCGAACGTCATGTAGTTTGCGGAGATGTACCTCCTTCGGTGCTTCGCGGTAGGCTCTCGAACGTCAAGCCTTTTGAAGAGAGGTACTGCCTCCGGTGCTTCGCGGGACCGCGATGCTCAGGGGTGCTTCGTGTCGGGGCTTCGTGAGGCAGCATGCGTGGCTTTTTCTTCGCTCCTTCCTTTCATGTAATATTTTGGGGCCAAAAAATGCCCCCCCCCTCAGACATGGAGCCTCGGAGGGATGAAGGGTCAAAGTCTGAGGGAAAAATCGCCAAAATAGTCGGTGGTTCACGATGTGACTTCATTAAGGGGGGCCCACGATGTTGAATGTGGCCACGAGATCCGGACCCGCCGTGATGTTCCGCTTGGGCGGGGCACGCCACGAAGCCTCAGGGTCGCATCCTATAAATAGGGGGCTGACCTATTTTGTCTTCACGTGATTTTCTGGTCCTTTTGTGCTCTCTATTTTTCATATCTCTGCATACTCTGCGCCTGCTCTCCGCGAATCGAGCTTCGCGGCGAACCGCGGGTCTCCGACTCCGTGACCGTGCCAAGTGAACTCTTGTTTGCCGACCTAGGTCTGACATCGTGGATTGGTTTCGCAACCAATCTTCGCGAGAGATCTTCGCGAGCTGGCTTCACGATTTAGTTTCACGATCCTTTCTGAAAAATTCTTTTCTGAGTGTCGGAACACGAATGGCCCATCAAGAGGCTATATTGGGGGTGATTGCTGATGCTGCTTGGAGGGATGAGATGGCCAACTATCTGGGCCATGGGGAGATGGTCCGAATCAACTCGGTCCATACCTCTTTGATAGAAATACTATCAGAGGGTCATAATAACTATCTGCAGTGCAAGAAACTGACCTCGAATGGCTTCGGGCTGAGGGATGAAGTCTTTATCCCTGAGGTGAGTAGGGACGAACCAACTTGCTGGTTTAGGAGCACAGCATGTCAGCACCGATGATTCAGTGTGGCCGATGGTCATGTGTGGGAGGACATCACACTCATCACCGCCAACTATCTCTACAACCATGTGAACAATATTGACAGGAACCCACTGGAACAAGAGACATCCCCTCCTTTGTACCGTACCATGCTGAAGGAGGCATTGCAGGATCCGAAGAAGGGGTGGTCCGATGTGTGGGACCTTCGTCAGGGAGGAAACTTTACTGATGACTAGGCCTGGGCCTACTGGGTTGGTTCCTCATGCGAGGAGTTTGGGGCCGAGCTGAGAAGAGTGGGTTTATATGAGGCAACATGGGCCTCCCAATTCCACATTTACCAACTGATGCAACTGATGCCAGAATTGTAGATCATATGGTCGTCTAGGACCAATACTTTTCACCTGCATCATGGGGAGGTGGGCATCATCTTGTGGGATGTCCACCAGATTTTGGGGGTTCCGATCTTGGGGGCCATGTATGATATGTTCCTCCCCTTCATAAGCGCGTGGGAGGATACAGAGAAAATTCCACGACTAGCGTCGTCGCTGGTGGCATCATCCCTGGAGAGGACAAGGAGGTAGTAAGGGATGTCCACTTTAAGAAGTGGTTCAACCGCTTCTTGAATTTCCCAGAAAATCGAGTGTTCCTCCAAGGCCGCGAACTTTTCCGAGGGCGGCCCAATGGGGTATGGAGCACTTGTATTGGCGGGTCTTGGAGGACAACCAATGGAAGACATGGGGTTTCAGTGTCAGCACTGAACAACAGCCGATAGTCAGGATGGTGGCATTCATTGCGGCTCTCATCTGTGGTTGGATCCTACCAGTGAGGGATACTAGCATGGGGGGTGTGACCCAGCTTGTTTATCATGGCATCAATGATGGCCATGGGGCAGCGGGTCAATCTAGGGATTCCCATGCTCGCCAAGATGTACAGAATTCTGCGGCACATCAGCGAGGGCAAGAAGCCGCCAAGGATATGCGGGCCCTTCCACCTCTTGTATGGGAGGGTTGCGGCACACATCAGGGGGATCTACGAATATCCAAACCCTATCTCGCCGCCGAGATCAAACCTCCGCCCCTCTATCCTGAATGCAGTTGGAAGCTTCCCGTTCAAATTGACCGTGCCGATGGTGCTAAACCAGGTGTGGAGGGCGAATGATTTTAATTTCCACCCCTTCCCATTTCCGACAGGGAGACTCACTGACGACGGGCACGGAACAAAAGAGAACTGGGCTTACCTCCTGGCCTTTCGAGGCGATGTTTTTGTGGCATGAGTGGATCTTGAGCTGGTCTATGAACCGTACACCCCACATCGGTTTGCGAGACAGTTTCGGTGCCTCCAGTGGCTGACCCTGCAGGTCTACTGGGAGGTGAGTCACGAGGATCACCCGTGTGTGATGAGGTAGTTGTGGCTCATGTTCACATGGGAAGATGAGAATATGCGAATTTCATTGCTTCCATCCACCGTCGCTTTCTGATTAGTGAGGGAGTATGCCATTATATGGGAGGCTGCTTACCCGGGGGAGATGCTGAAACAGCCAACTATTCGGGTTGGCGACGGTGGGCCTCCTCTATTCCGAGGTCGTGGTCGGAGGGCAGCTAGGGCCTCTCACGGTGGCGGGGCTGCCGTGGTGGCGAGACCCGCACCGGACGAGGGTGTGGCAGCAGCGGAGGATCCGGTGATTCCGGAAGAGCAGGGCTATCCAGAGGGGAGACCATTGAGGGGATTTTGTAGGATATCCACTCAGGCTCTGGGGAAGCGGCTGCGTCATATCGACATGGCAGAGGATGTTGTCTTCCTGGAAGCCTGGGACATTTGTGATGTCACCCAACAATTCATCAGTCCACCCGAGATATGGGCGCACTTGAATAGCCTCGGGATGGAGTTACTGGGCATAGGCCCAGTCCGGGCTGGTTTCATGGCGTCTCTGGTGGAGGCAGGGCAATACTTGGATGAGCTGGAGGATTATGTTCACTCCAGTGGTGTCCCTCGCCCAATAACAGAGTAGGTGAGGGTACTGATGGATCGAACGGTCCCCCCAAAGTTTTCAGCTGCCGATATGAGGGAGTGTTTCCCCCTACTGGAAGAATCAGAGGACTCCTCTTGGGAGTATGAGGTTGGAGGAGAGAGCCCGTTGGAGGAGGGCGAGGTCCGAGATCAAGGCTCGGATTCCGATGATTTTTCGGAGGCTCTCGAGGTAGAATTCCGAACTTCTTTCCTTATGGTACTTTCTAGGGCTATTATAAAATTTTCACTGATTTTGGAGCCATGCTGGAGGAACTTGTACGCAAGCCTCGTTCTCGCCCCTCGGCCGGTGATGATGCAGGACCTTTAGAACCCGCGCCTATAGTTGTGTCCAGTTCTGTGTCAAGTGGGACCAGAGCACCCGAGGTGGCTCCTTCGGAATCTCCAGACCTTCCAACAGTATACGGAGGGCCTTGCCTTGGGGTCCCATTAGTATCGGCTCAAGAGAAGCACGATTAGGTTGATCTCTGTAAGTTTCCTCTACTGGTTTCCTTGTTGTCATATGTAGACTATGTCAACTAACGTTTATGTTCCTCTCTGTCGTACAGTTCTCCGACTGGCATGGGCTGCTGTGGAAAGGCTAGTCGGGATGTCTGGTGGAATCCCTCCTATGGGCATGAATGTGATGGTGATAATAGTACCCCCATCTCCCGGAGTTGCAACACACATCATCACTGGCGGGGCCACCAGAAGGGTTGTGTCCGAGGTCATTGAGTTGGACTCTGATGTAGAGGATCGACCGGCCGGTCCTAGTCTTGTCCCGCCTGCTTCAGTGCCAGATGTCGCACCGGATTCAAAACCAGATGCAGATCCTGCCGAGGACTTCCTGTAGGAGTATCTTACGTATGATCCTGCCAATCGTGCAGACTGGGACGAAACGGCCTCTAACAAGGAAGACAACCTCATAGTTCTCCGTCGGTCATGGAAGCTAATCATGTGCTTCATCAAGGACACCCCCAAGCGCTATGGCTAGATGAAATGGACAGACTTCGCTCAAGGCTACAAGAACTGTACCTTTGGGAAGTGGATTCCCAACATCCTCACGCGCTCGTCTGAGATCTTATGGATGAGAAGATCCGAGAGACTGATCATCGACTCAGTATGGGCTGGCAGCGGAGGAAGGCGAAAAACATCAAGAAGCTCCATGAGGCTGAAAGCGAGGTTCAACAGCTACAGACCCGAGCAGATGAGCACTTATCATCTCTTAATGCACAATCTGAACTGATCTCACGGTTGATGGCCTAGTTGGCAGAGGCGGAGGAGCATATGAGGCAGTCTTCTGGAAAGATGGTTGCCATTCAGGCTAGGTTAGATAGGGCTAGTGCCAAGGCTGACAAACTGCGCCCCGCTGATGCTAAGGAGGAGTGGGATCTGAGTCGGTGACAGTAAGCCTTGGACGCCACAAGCTGAAGGGTGGCGGAGCTGCAACGCTCTTTTGATGGGGTCAACCCATCCTTGGTGGGAGGCGACTCCCAGGTACTGTAACAAACTAAAAAAATATTTATTGGTACTTTCGCGCTTCAATTTCTTCCTTCTTTGTTTTGAATGCCGTAGAATGCACGATTTCCACTGTTTGAATTGGTTCGTTACATCGCTACACTATTTGCGGGACGTTAGGCGATAATTCCCCAAGCTCACGTGGGTCAAGCTCGATGTGAGAAACATGAGATAGTTGCCTTCTCGTCCCACCTAACATAAGAGTGAAGACCAAGCTCTGCGCATCCGGTATTTGGATTACCATTCCAGATTTCCGAAACATGGGAGAAGCTTGGCTGGAGAAGAAATTTCTCAAAACAACTGAATTACCATTTCTTCAGTGTGCCCTCATACACGAACGGTGCAACGCCAGGGGCACTGAAATCAGTCCGAACAGACGGAAACGAGAAGCCTGAATTACGATGCCCAAGATTCGGAGCACAGTGGGGATGGCGTGACAATAAAGGACAACTGTTAACCATGGAGGAGAAGTGGTATCCTTAATGTGTTAGCCTGAAATGGGGACAAAAAATGAGGGTCGACTGTTGACCATGTTCGAAACACGGGGCCATGTCACAAATGTTGTCAGTCAATCTTTTGGGACGTTGACCCAGGACAGTAGGCGGACCTTGGTTGAGCATCCATACTATTAGGGGGTCCCTCCAAACATGACCAGTCTTCCGGAACATTGGCCCAGGATGGTAGGTGAGCCGATGCGGCATGAGACCAGGCCGTTAGGGGGTCCCTTCAGACATGAAAGGGGGAAATGGTCCGAATAAGGGGCACGCAAAGCATGGAATATGGAGTGATGGTTTGTCCGAACAGAATCCAACCCTCATGTAATTACATTTCCATGGCGGGAACACGCCAGATGGGTGTGTCGGTTTGTTTATGAATCCTTCCTTCTTTGGGACTGGGTCTCTCTAGCGAGGGGTCCGGCCAGGGGGGCCGAAAAGGGGAAGGATAAGATCAATGATTCCTATAGGCTAGGCCCTAGGAAAAATACCAGGGTGTCCCTACGTATCCAATGAGAATGAGAATCAAGCCTCACGTAGTTCTGAAAGAACAGTGTAGCCATAGACCAACACTGAAAGGAGAAATCCTCTCTGGCAAAGGCTCTAGTGCATCCCATGATTAACATGGGACATCCTGAACTTATTCAGGGTAGAACAGCGGTTTAGTGTCATGCATTGAGGACATATAGACTCCTGTAGTTTAACGTCATACGATAGGACGTGGAGTGAAAGAGAAGAGCCCAGAGAGCATATGGTGTGGTAGTTATGAATCCAACGTGAATGAGGACTTGGAGTCTGAATCACACCACTCACCCCCGGAGGAAACTCTACAGATCGAGGGACCGAGAGTTAGGGTTAGGCTGGGCTGAAGCAGAGCGGTCGAGCGTTCCTACGTACCCCATGAGGATAGGAATCAAGCCATATGTAGTTCTGAAAGAGCATTTTAATGTCATGCGGGACGATTGGGAAGTCTGGCCATGTTTGTACACATACTGCCAAAACTATTAAGCCCACATGAGTCATTCTCAGTGTGGGAAACCAGAAGTAGTGGTGGGACTTTCCTGACACATAAGGGGGAAAGGTTAGGGGGAAGGGATGCTCAGTGAATACCGGCCCAAAAACACTAACACGACCATGTAGCGCACCCAGATGCGTGAAGAGATACAACCGAATATATTCGAATTCCACTTGAACTTGAGGAAGTGGAAATGTGTGAATCATGTCGCTCGAGATTTGGATCATAATGATGGCGGCATGACGATAGAGGATAAATGTCAACCGTTGCGGAAGCGCAACGTTCATATCTTGTTAGCCTAGAATGGGGACAGACAAATGAGGGTCGACTGTTGACCATGTTCGAAACACGGGACCATGTCTATAGCATCCCGTCTTTTTATAACATAACTTTCATTTCATTACATGGAACTGAGGATCGTTAAGGTTTAGTGTCTTGGAAACAAGGATCATAATACATAAAAAAACATAAAACATTCTTCATAAACACTTTAAAGGCTTCTCCTTTAGTTCATCCTATGTTCATTATGCATCTCATAACCTGGGGACATACATCAAAAGAAAGGGTGAGTAGAAAATCCAGTAAGGGAAACAAGAGAAACATTTTACAAGTGAACTTGAGATACTTCAATAAGGACATGAAAAGAATTTTAAGGCATGAGAAAGAAATCATGAGATACATCATAATAAAAATAAAATTTTTCATAACTTGAAGATGTGGCTGCAACATTTAATATTGACAATCGTTTCGTTTCACCATGGTCCATCCCCAAGGTGTCGTTAAAAATTACCAAGGTTATTCACCAAGGCGTCGTTAAAATGGTCATCTCTAGAGATTAAGTCTTTACCCAATGCATTGGAGCGCTATCAGGGCGCACCCTTAAATTTGCCTTTATTATCATGTGAGCCAAATATATCATCATCAAACATTTCATAAATAACCCATATAGCATAAAATAAATGGGTTTCATTTCATAATCATAACGTTTTAAAAACTGCTTTAAAGACGCGATCTTTACATTACTTTAAACCCACGGAAAGGGAAAGCGGGTATCATGTATGTAAATACCAGAATTTAAAATAGAAAATTTTCATATATATGTGAATACCCCTGTAGAAATAGGAGATTTGAGTATTCACTTTATAACATAAAATAATTTTGAGAAAAGAGAGGCATTTTGAGACGAAAATTCTGCAGCTTAACGACTATGTTACAAGGTTTTAGAAAACTTTGAAAAGAGAGGGAACATGGGTCGAACAATCATAATTGACCCATAAAACAGTAGAGGGACAGAATAAGAAGTATATATGGACATGGTGATGCAATTTTAAGTACATACCATTTGAAATGAAAAACATGGAAGGAAGACAAAAATTTGATTTCTCTTATGACAATTCGGCAGCCTAACGGCGTCACTTAAGCTTCAATAAAAATGAATTGAACAAATCAAATAGGGTCTCTCATCATATGATCATAAGAGATCAGTATGATAGATATAGAGATCATACCCCAACATAATAAAAAGGAACTTGGAAGATTTGACATGAAAATCGAACATGAAAAATGAGAAGGGTGAAAGAATCACTTAAACATTTGGCAGCCTAACAGCGTCACTTAAACTTTCATAAAACGAAATGATGAGAGTAAGAGGGGATCTCTCATCATATAAACATGAAAGGGCAGTAATAGGAATATAAAAGAACATCCTCTCACATAAAAACATGGAGCATAAAAGGAATGACATAAAAGAGGTTACATGAAAAGAAAGAGAGGGGTCGGATCCCTTACCTTAAAACGTGACTCTTGAAACTCAAAGGATTGGACCATGAGGGCTTGGGGGCACCTTGGGAGGACTCCTTGGAAGGTAAGAAGACCAGAACTTCGTTGGGGGAGAGTTGGGAGTGAAAACTAAAGGAGGAAAGGGTGGGTATTTATAGGAAAAGTGAGGGGACAAGGCATTAATGGCCAACGGACACCTCACATGTGCTTTTCCCAAACCCATGTGCTCTCCCTTGGCATTTATCATGGAGTTAGGCCACATGGGGCCCCCAAAACAATAATGCATCACCCTTGGCCGGCCAACCCTCAAAAGATCTCATGACATCATCATGACACCGTTATGATGTCATTAAACATACCGAAACCCTAAAACTGTAGTTTTACTATTCACTGAAATTTCAACTTTCTCAGAATAATCCCAAAAATTCAAATTAACCAAATATCAATGCTATGATTTCAAAAATGAACTCCATTTTATAAAAATAATTTTCTAAATATTTTTAATTATATTTTTAAATAAAAACACTATTCATCAAAAATTCATTTCTTTCAGAAAAATCCCCAAAAATTACCTTAACATAATATCGATGCTCTGAGTTCAAAAATAAAGTCATTTTTAGAAAAATAATTTTCTAATTATTTTTAATTAAATTTTTAATTAAAAAACACTATTCATCCGAAAAAACTAATACTTGACTAATAATTTATGAAACCGTTATTTACCCTTTTTATTGAATCACATTACTTAATCTAGGTGTCTGAATTATATTAAAACTTTCTTTGAGTGAAATTACTAATCCATTTGGTCACATTACTAATCCTAAGCGTAAAATCACTATTCATAATTTACTATTCATCAAAAATTAAGTTGATCTTATTAGACTCCAAATTCCTTACTGAACACTTTTGTAGAAGACCATTTTTTGAAAATCATTACACATCATTAGTTATTTAGGGTTTACATAAATATTTTAAAATATCCTTTTTTTGAAATTCATCAATAAAATACATTCTAAAATTATCTAGACATTTGAAATTTCACAAACATCACTAAAGGAAGAAATCTCAATTTATTCACTCGAAAGGATTACACATGGAAGCTAGGGTATCGTCACATATCCCCTTATAACACTGGCATACGACCAAAGTGTAAGGTGTGCTATGGTGAGAGAATCTTAGGGAGGCTCAGATAACATTGCCCTAGTAGTAATCTCTACTAACTTGAACTTCTCCCGAAGGCGTTTCCGTTCAAGCTTGACACGCTGGAGTTCGGCTTGGGCTTGGTCCAAAGCGAAGCCCACAGATGCTACCTCCTTCCCAAACTCTGATAAGTGGGCTTCATAAGGGTTGAGTCTACTGGATGAAGCCATCGACTCCTCTTTATGCATTAACCATTAACATCTTATTAAATCAATAAGAGTAAGTTAATATACTACTCAAAAGATTGGGTCGTTACATTCTTCCCCCCTTAAGAAATTCCGTCCCCGAAATTTATACTTGAGGCCTAGTCGAAAAGGTGAGGGTACTTTTTCTTCATTGTTTCCTCCAGCTCCCAAGACGCCTCTTCATATTTATGATTCTTCCACAACACTTTCACAAGGTGGGTAGTCTTGTTTCGTAGGACCTTGTCTCTACGGTCCAAGATCTCCACTGGCTGCTCCTCGTAAGAGAGGTCATGTTTCAGTTGTACCACCTCTGGGTTCAGTACATGCGAAGGGTCGGGTATGTACTTCCTCAAAAGAGATACATGGAAGACATCATGAACTTGAGCTAGGATTGGTGGAAGTGCTAGACGATAGGCCACTGCACCTATGCAATCAAGGATTTCATAGGGGCCAATGTACCTAGGGCTGAGCTTCCCTTTCTTCCCAAACCGCATGACTCTCTTCCATGGAGAAATTCGAAGGAAGACTTTGTCACCAACACCAAACTCCAAGTCCCTTCGACGATCGTCAGCATAGCTCTTCTGCCGACTCTGAGAAGCCTTTATGTTTTGTTGGATGGCATGAACCTGTTCTATCATCTCTTGCACGAGATCAGGCCCAAGAAGCTTCCTCTCACCAGTTTCATCCCAACAAGTAGGAGTTCTACACCGCTTTCCATATAGAGCTTCATAGGGTGCCATCTGAATACTCGAATGGAAGCAGTTGTTATAGGAGAACTCAACTAATGGGAGGTGTTGATCCCATCCACCTTTAAATTCCATTGAGCATAATCTCAACATGTCTTCGAGTGTCTGAATAGTCCTTTCAGATTGGCCATCAGTTTGAGGATGATAGGCCGTACTAAAATTCAATTCAGAATTCAGAGCATGTTGAAGACTTCTCCAGAATTTTGATGTGAATCTTGGGTCACGATCAGATACGATGGATAGTGGTACCCCATGCAGCCTTACCACTTCCTTCACGTATATCATGGAAAGCTGATCCAGAGAGAAATCTTCCCGAATAGAGATAAAATGGGTTGTCTTGGTGAGACGGTCCACAATAACCCATATCGCATTATTTCCTTTGGATGTTTTCGGGAGACCAGTTACAACTCCATAGTGATATTATCCCACTTCCATACTGGTATGGGTAGCGGTTGTATTACCCCCTTAGGAAGTTGTCATTCTGCCTTTACTTGCTGAGACACCAGGCACCTTGTAGTGTAATCGGAAATCTCCCTCTTCATTTTATCCCACCAATAATGATCACGAAGGTCTCTATACATCTTAGTGCTTCCCGGGTGTATAGAGAATGTAGAGCTATGAGCTTCATCCATCAATTCTTTCTTTATCTCCGGAACAGATGGAACACATAGTCTTGTACGAAATTTCAGTACACCTTCTTGATCAATATTGAAATCAGGGAACTTCCCATCCTTTACAGCCTCAAACTTCTCCTGCAGCAAAGGATCTTCTTTTTGAGCCTTCTTGATCTTATCTAGTAATGAAGGTTGAGAAATCATTTGGGATACGGTTGATGATGTCACTTTCCTTATAATTCCCATGTCTAGTTTTACTAGATCTTTAATCAAGGGATCTCCTACGATCCTCATTGTTTCCAGAACAACAGGATCTTTCCTGCTTAACGCATCCGCGGCATTGTTTTCTCTTCCAGGGTGATAATGAATTGAACAATCATAGTGTTTAATAATCTCCAACCATCTCCTTTGTCTCATGTTCAATTATTTCTGTGTGAAAATATACTTTAGACTTTGGTGGTCAGTGTATATATCACATTTCTCCCCATAAAGATAGTGCCTCCATATCTTTAGAGCAAAAACAACTGCTGCCAGCTCTAGATCATGCGTAGGATAATTCTGCTCATGAATCTTCAACTGTCGAGATGCATAAGCAATTACCTTGTCATTTTTTATGAGGACGCACCCAAGCCCTTTCAGAGATGCATCGCTAAAAATAATGAATCCTTCTCCGATAGAGGGTAGTGTTAACACTGGTGCAATAACCAATCTCTTCTTCAGATCTTGGAAACTTTCCTCGCATTCCTTTGTCCAGATAAACTTAACCCCTTTTCGAGTCAACTTGGTTAGTGGATTAGAAAGCCATGAAATTTTTTTCACAAACCTCCTATAATATCCTGCTAAACCAAGGAAACTACGAATCTCAGTTACTGTTGTGGGTTGAGGACACTCCTTTACAACCATTGTCTTTGCAGGGTCAACCGAGATTCCTTCATTGGTTACGATGTGCCCCAAGAAAGCCACATGTTGTAACCAAAACTCACACTTGCTGAACTTCCCAAAGAGTCTCTCCTTCCGCAGAGTTTTCAATATAACCCTTAGATGATCTTCATGCTCCTCAAGACTTTTTGAATATATCAAAATATCATCAATAAAAACTACCACAAAGTTATCAAGGTAGTCCTTAAAGACTCTATTCATCAAATCCATGAAAATAGCAGGAGCATTAGTCAAGCCGAAGGGCATAACAGTAAACTCATAATTCCCATATCTTGATCGGAAGGCCGTCTTTGGAATATCTTCCTTCTTCACCCTCAGTTGATGATAACCAGATCGAAGGTCAATCTTAGAGAAGAATTGAGCCCCACAAAGTTGGTCAAATAAATCATCAATTCTTGGAAGAGGATATCTGTTCTTCACTGTGATCCCGTTCAGTTCTCTATAATCAATGCATAGCTGCATTGATCCATCCTTCTTCTTCACAAAGAGAACGGGTGCTCCCCAAGGAGACACACTCGGTCGGATAAACCCCTTCTCCAACAAGTCTTGGAGTTGTTTCTTTAACTCTTCTAGCTCCACATTTTCCATTCTATACGGAGTCTTTGATATCGGTTGAGACCCAGGTACGAGTTCAATGGAGAACTCTACCTCTCTTTCTGGGGGAGGTCCAGGTAACTCCTCAAGAAATACATCCATGTATTCCTGAACAATCGGAACATCTTCAATTTGTATGATCCCTTTCCCTTCTTCCTCATCACCAATTAACTCCATAAAGAAAGCTATGGGAGGTTCTTCTAGATAGGGATCAGTTCCAGATATCTCTCCTTGGAAGATAACTGTATGTCGTTCATTCAAGACTACTGAGATATCCTTAGTTCTGCATTTGATCTTAGCATTCTACTTTGAGAGACAGTCCATCCCTAGTATAATGTTGAATTCCATCATGGGAATGACTACTAGATTTGTGATAAGATTGTGCTCACCAAAGTAAACACTAGAGTCTCTAAATACTTTTGATGCAAGGATAATCCCACTTGGAGTCTTGACTGACAACTCTACCTCTAGCAGTTCGGGGATTGATTCTATATTCCTTGCAAACTTGGAGGAAATAAAGGAATGCGTAGAACCAGAATCATATAAAGTACTTGCTAGTTTTGAGAGGACTACAAGAGTACCTGCTACCACATCGTTCGGGACTTCAACTTCAGCTGTTGTGATAGAGAAAGCACGACCTTTCTCTCTTGGCCTCTGCTGAGGTTGGTGGTGATTCCCCTCCACCGCCCTCGGATTTGGACATTGGTTAGCAAAGTGCCCAAGCTGTCCACACTTGAAGCATGTGACTTCGGGTAGGGCCAGAACCATCTTTCCTTTGTCGTTAGTGTTGGGAAGCTGAGGCTTCACCTCACTATGACAATTCCGAGCAATATGGCCTCCTCTTCCACACTTGTAGAACTTTCCACTTCCGTTCAAGCAGTTCCCCAGATGATTCTTCCCACATTTATTGCATGTGGTAAGTTGCATTTGCTTTCCACCCCTTCCCTGATCAAAAGACTTCCCTAAACTGGGCTCCAACGATCTCTTCTTTTCATTTGGATTATGAGACCACTATGTCTCACCAAACTCCAGCTCGACTTTCATAGCACTTCAAACTATTTCTTCATAGCTATCATAGTCCCTATTGGCTAGATTCTTCGGCAGATGAGGTCGTAGTCCGCCAAAGAATCTATCAACCTTCCCATTAGGGTCCATGACAAAGCTTGAGGGATAACGGGAAAGCCTTGTGAAGTTCATCTCGTAGCTTCCGACAGATTCGTTCTCCTTCTGCTTCAGCTCGAGAAACTCTTTCTCCATTCTCGTTCTCATGGAACGAGGGAAATACTTGTTAAGGAAAATTACCCGAAATTATTCCCACTCCATAGCTTCTATCTCTCCTCGTGGCTTCTTGTTTTTGATCAGTTACCACCACTGATCAGCTTCTCCCTCTAGGCGGTAAACAGCAAGGGTGACTTTTTCTTGTTCCGAACAATGAAGTACATAAAAGATCTTTTCAATGGAGCTTATCCATTGTTCCGCAACCAATGGGTCAGTAGATCCACTGAATGTTGGTGGTCGTTGACGCATGAAGGACTCAACAGAGTGTTGTTCCCTTCGTGGTGAGGTCGGCCTCTCAGCTTGATTCAAGTTATTACTCATAACTTGAGTCAGTTGGTTCATCATTCGCATGAATGTTTCCATTCCGGCTTCCATCGGAGGGCCGTCAGCACATGGTGCATTGCGGTCACCATCGACACGGTTCCTCCTATTGCTCGCCATTTTCTAAAAGAATAAAACCTTAGTAAGAAAATTATTTCATTTAAGAATCTTTTAACTAAGACTTCATGCTTATACAATTACACTTTTCTATAATTCCTTCATGATGATTCATAAAAAGATTGTGATTAACCAAACATATCCCCCGGGAGTGTCATAACCAAGAGTGCAGCAAGGCCCGTTATCGTGCACCAGTTCCCGTTCGAGTCTAGCTCAAAGCGGTGTTTTCGTGTTTTACCCCTATGTACATCTGTGCCAGAGCCGCCTCTACCTGCTCGTATCCAGACATGGATGTATTTGTTTGATAAACCACTTACTCAATACTTACCAAAATACCAGGAAGTTTTTCTATATTTAAACATTTCTATAGGGTTCTTCCTAAAGTTTTTATATCCTAATTTCCACAAATAACTAAACCATCCTTTGATACCAACTATAGCATCCCGTCTTTTTATAACACAACTTTCATTTCATTACACGGAACTGAGGATCGTTAAGGTTTAGTGTCTTGGAAACAAGGATCATAATACATAAAAAAACATAAAACATACTTCTTAAACACTTGAAAGGCTGCTCCTTTAGTTCATCCTATGTTCATTATGCATCTCATAACCTGGGGACATACATCAAAATAAAGGGTGAGCATAAGGCCCAGTAAGGGAAACAAGAGAAACATTTTACAAGTGAACTTGAGATACTTCAATAAGGACATGAAAAGAACATTAAGGCATGAGAAAGAAATCATGATATACATCAAAATAAAAATAACATTTTTCATAACTTGAAGATGTGGCTGCAACATTTAATATTGACAATCATTTCGTTTCACCAAGTTCCATCTCCAAGGTGTCGTTAAAAATTACCAAGGTTATTCACCAAGGCGTCGTTAAAATGGTCATCTCTAGAGATTAAGTCTTTACCCAATGCATTGGAGCGCTATCAGGGCGCACCCTTAAATTTCCCTTTATTATCATGTGAGCCACATATATCATCATCAATAATTTCATAAATAACCCATATAGCATAAAATAAATGGGTTTCATTTCATAATCATAACGTTTTAAAAACTGCTTTAAAGACGCGATCTTTACATTACTTTAAACCCACAGAAAGGGAAATCGGGTATCATGTATGTAAAAACCAGAATTTAAAATAGAACATTTTCATATATATGTGAATACACCTGTAGAAATAGGAGATTTGAGTATTCACTTTATAACATAAAATAATTTTGAGAAAAGAGAGGCATTTTGAGATGAAAATTCTGCAGCATAACGGCTATGTTACAAGGTTTTAGAAAACTTTGAAAAGAGAGGGAAGACGGGTCGAACAATCATAATTGACCCATAAAACAGTAGAGGGAAAGAATAAGAAGTATATATGGACATGGTGATGCAGTTTTAAGGACATACCATTTGAAATGAAAAACATGGAAGGAAGACAAAAATTTGATTTCTCTTATGACAATTCGGCAGCCTAACGGCGTCACTTAAGCTTCAATAAAAATGAATTGAACAAATCAAATAGGGTCTCTCATAATATGATCATAAGAGATCAGTATGATAGATATAGAGATCATAACTCAACATAATAAAAAGGAACTTGAAAGATTTGACATGAAAATCGAACTTGAAAAATGAGAAGGGTGAAAGAATCACTTAAACATTTGGCAGCCTAACGGCGTCACTTAAACTTTCATAAAACGAAATGATGAGAGTAAGAGGGGATCTCTCATCATATAAACATGAAAGGGCAGTAAGAGGAATATAAAAGAACATCCTCTCTAATAAAAACATGGAGCATAAAAGGAATGACATAAAAGAGGTTACATGAAAAGAAAGAGAGGGGTCAGATCCCTTACCTTAAAACGTGACTCTTGAAACTCAAAGGATTGGACCTTGAGGGCTTGGGGGAACCTTGGGAGGACTCCTTGGAAGGTAAGACGACCATAACATCGTTTGGGGAGAGCTGGGAGTGAAAACTAAAGGAGGAAAGGGTGGGTATTTATAGGGAAAGTGAGGGGACAAGGCATTAATGGCCAAGGGACACCTCACATGTGCTTTTCCCAAACCCATGTGCTCTCCCTTGGCATTTATCATGGAGTTAGGCCACATGGCCCCCCCCAAACAATAATTCATCACCCTTGGCCGGCAAACCCTCAAAATATCTCATGACATCATCATGACACCGTTATGATGTCATTAAACATACTGAAACCCTAAAACTGTAGTTTTACTATTCACTGAAAATTCAACTTTCTCAGAATAATCCCAAAATTTCACATTAACCAAATATCAATGCTATGATTTCAAAAATGAACTCCATTTTATAAAAATAATTTTCTAAATATTTTTAATTATATTTTTAAATAAAAACACTATTCATCGAAAATTCATTTTTTTCAGAAAAATCCCAAAAAATTACCTTAACATAATATCGATGCTCTGAGTTCAAAAATAAAGTCATTTTTATAAAAATAATTTTCTAATTATTTTAAATTAAATTTTTAATTAAAAAACACTATTCATCCGAAAAAACTAATACTTGACTAATAATTTATGAAACCGTTATTTACCCATTTTATTGAATCACATTACTTAATCTAGTTGTCTTAATTGTATTAAAACTTTCATTGAGTGAAATTACTAATCCATTTGGTCACATTACTAATCCTAAGTGTAAAGTCACTATTCATAATTTACTATTCATCAAAAATTATGTTGATCTTATTAGACTCCAAATTCCTTACTGAACACTTTTGTAGAAGACCATTTTTTGAAAATCATTACACATCATTAGTTATTTATGGTTTACATAAATATTTTAAAATATCCTTTTTTTGAAATTCATCAATAAAATACATTCTAAAATTATCTAGACATTTGAAATTTCACAAACATCACTAAAGGAAGAAATCTCCATTTATTCACCCGAAAGGATTACACAAGGAAGCTAGGGTCTCGTCACATAGCCCCTTATAACACCGGCATACGACCGAAGTGTAAGGTGTGCTATGGTGAGAGAATCTGAGGGAGGCTCAGATAACATTTCCCTAGTAGTAATCTCTACTAACTTGAACTTCTCCCGAAGGCGTTTCTGTTCAAGCTTGACATGCTGGAGTTCGGGTTGGGCTTGGTCCAAAGCGAAGCCCACAGATGCTACCTCCTTCCCAAGCTCTGATAAGTGGGCTTCATAAGGGCTGAGTCTACTGGATGAAGCCATCGACTCCTCTTTCGGAATTAACCATTAACATCTTATTAAATCAATAAGATTAAGTTAATATACTACTCAAAAGATTGGGTCGTTACAATGTCACAAATGTTTTCAGAGATCCGTAGGGACGTTGGCCCGAAACGATTGTAAGGCCCTTAGGTCCAGCATCCATGGAGATCTCTTAAGCCTAGTATCCATGTCATATGAGGGACCTTTTGGATGTGGAAGAGGATGAGGATCCAAATAGAGAGCTCACGAAGTTTGGTCATGGGACGAGGGGAATGTCCCTAAGAAAATCCCACACTTCGGGCTCTTTTGTAACAGCCCAATATTTTATAAAGAAATATTATTTTTAATTTTATTAATGTCTTGTGTTGTACGCTACACCAAAAGGAGCTTGCACAACACGCATCCTTGTCTTGCCTTGCATTACATGCAATCGCGACCTTCCTCGATAGCGTGTGTAATACGCAATACCGAGTTTCACTAAACAACGATGCACTATTAAAATATTATTAAAACTAGCCGTTATGAATAGTAATAACCACTTTTTAAATTTTAGAAATTTTAACTCTCAAAATGGACTTCATTTTTGGATTCGGAGTATCGAATTTAGCCTAAGGTGAAATTTTGGTACTTTTCGGATAACTTTCATATTCTGATGAATAGTGAAAATTACTAAATTATAATTAAAAAACAACTTTTTTAATCGAAATAATTAATAGTGATAAATTATTAATTTTAGTAGTTTTAAAGTATATTTAGAATATATTTTTACAATTTAATACAATGATGGTCATTGGATGTAATTTCACATTTAAACCATTTATAAACAAGTATCAATCTTTTGATAGTTTTTATCTCTTAAAAACACGCTATTTGTTTTGATGACGGAAATTAATTTTTAAATTAGTTAATGCAACTGATATGTTTTGAATTTGGTAAAATAGACATCATTTTTGAGTTCATAATATCAAATATATCTTAGGCCTAATTTTTGGTATTTTTCTGAAAACTTTCAATTTTTGATGAATAGTGAAACCACTAAGTGGTAGGTTAAAAACTGAATTTTGCATAAAACATAATTTTACCTCTTCTGTGAATGGAATTTCGAAAATCCGAGAGACACGGTTAATATCAAGGACTAAAATGTGGTTCAATGAGATGAAAATAATTTTTGGTGAATAGTAACTTTTTACTTTTTTTTACCACGGTTAAAGGTAAATAGGGTAATTAAGGGTAAAAATGATATTAATATTACCCTAACACATGTCCTAATCATATTGGACAAGTGTAATTCGACCAAAAACAAGCTTAGGAATAAAATATGACCATTTAGGCCCACTTGGATTAGATTAGGACATTTATTATTAATTTATTTAAAGAAAGGTTAAAATAGTTAAAATCAAAGTTTAATAAGTAAATCATTTTTAATATGGGGTTATACATAAGATAAATTCGATTTTAAATATTCATTAGAAAGCTAAAAAGATTTCCTACATGATGGTATTTTATTTGTAATTTTTAGAGATAAAATAATTTAATTTATTTATGACACAAAGATGATGCAGTAATTATCTTATTAATGAAATATTGACATAATTGATAATATAAATACCAAAATAAATGTAATTTAAGACTTTTTATTAATTCCACTAATTTTATAGGTTACTATGATATATTAATGTTGATTTAATCAACTTGGTTCGAACATATAATTCTGTTATGACTTTCACAAAAATCATATATCAAATAGTGTCAAAATTGACACAAAATAGTTTTTAAATAAAATATTATATTATTAATTGTTATTTTATTCCTAAAAATCTAAGGTTCGGCAAAATGACTTAGATAAGGATATATATATTAATAATAAACAATTTGGGGCTCGTTTGGCATGTTATAGTAAGTGTATTAACCATATAGTGAAAGAAAACAAAAAGACACGGTAAAAGTTAAATTAATTAACTTAGAGTTAAATCTAATTGATAAGGTTAAAATAATACCCTAAACTTGTTTAAATCCTATTGGTTGATAGGATTTCGACCCATCCCAACTTTATCTTCGAAATAAGACCCTTTGGAACCATTATAAACCGATTTTTACTTTAATATAAAATAATATTTTGAGATATTCCTAAGGTGCCCCTCTCCTCCCTTATAAAAGGGAACCTCCTCCCCCTCCTCCTCACACCAATTTGAGCACTCAATCTCGGCCAACCCCTGCCATTTTCTCCTCTCCACTTCCCTAGAATAATCCTAGAGGTCCTGGTCTTCTCCAAAGACCAATCTTAGTTCCTTAAGGGGAGGATTCAAAGAGGCGTTCCAAAGAAGAGGTAATATCCATTAACGATCTTTTCAATTTCTTTTTTCTTCAACTTCTTCTTCTTTAGTTGTTTCATGATAAAGTAATAACATCAGTATTACTTACATACTGATATGTTATTATAAATATGAAACAACCCTAATTCACCTTCTATCCATCCTACGGAAAAATGAAATCACCGCGCGTGCGTACGTACGGAATACCGTCTCCACGCCGTGGTGTAATTTATTTTTCCACCATCACCTTACAAGGATGGGTCTAATGGTGTAATGAGTAACTATATATGATTATTATGAAGTAATATTGATACTGAAATAATATATATATATACTCCAATACAATTCCACGATCATAGGAACGATATCATCACTCGTGCGTACGTACGGAATACCGTCTCCACGATGTGATGCGACTCGTTCTACATGATCTTCATTTCATAATGATTATATAAATGAATTGAATGAATGAATATGGTATATAATACACTAATACCATTCTGGAAATGAATTATCTATAACCTAAAGATTAGAATAAGAATTTATTCAACAAAACACGCATAAGAACAAAAAGTTATAAAGACCCGAGAAACAAATAACAATGAAATATTACTAACAAGAAGCTAATAATATGACCATATATGATATCATATCAATATTTATGATTCTGGAATAAGTCAATAACATTATTTAAACCATTATACAGGAGCTTCGGACACGAACAAAGCAAATCGGACCTAATGTAAGGGAAATATCACAATCTCATTTTTATCCGAGATTGTTTATTCGTAAGTATTCACTGGGGTGTATTTTATCATCCACATCCATGTTTCATCAATATGTAATATTATTTCCATCCACCTACAATTGTTTAAATCCATTTTTACCCTTCGGTGAGTTTTTAGTAATATGTATGAAAGGAATCTTTTGTCGTACGAGGTACTTTTTGAATTTTCCGACAAAAGTACGAAGAATGTTTTTTTTAACTTATACGGCATGGATGGATTTTTAAAACATTATTTCCAAGAAGCTTCCTTTACAAGTTATCAATTTTATTTTTAATCAACTTCTTTTATTTTAAAGTCATATGACATGTTATGAAAGGAAAAATGTTTTTGAAGTAGAAAGGATATTTTCCTCAAGAATGGAGTTCAAGTATTTTATCAAAATTATTTTCCATCTAAGATAATAAAAGGGTTCTGTTTTTATCCCAATTATTACATAGATTTGATTATGTTGTGATGGAAATATTTTTATGAATTCCTTTATCATATATGAATTGTTTTATAATGTCATGATGTTTCAAGAATCCCATTTTTGTTACATGTGTTATGCGATGATGTATGTTTTATGATTATGTGGCACACATAAGAAAGGATTCATTATAAGATGGGTGGGACCTATATCTCCCTCCAATGCATTGGGTAAAGATTTTATATCTCATGAGATAGACATGGCTGGAACGGAAGGTTATTTCGGTTCAGTGATACAGGACTGAAACGAGGAGTGAACTCGGTTCAGAAAGGGACTTTGTCCACTAAGATAGTCTTGGCAATGAGTCATGACTAATAAGAAATGATTTTCCATGATTATGTGTGCATGCCACAAAGTTTCAAGTTTTATGGGGATCTCATTTTCACTTCTATGATTTATTCCATGTTAAGATATTATGATCTCTTTTGCAGGTTATGATTTTCAAAAAGATATGATATGATTTTTATTTCCTTTATTTTCCCTTGCTGAGCATTTGAACTCACCCTTTTATGTTTTCTTTTCCCCAGGATATAAAGAAAGGTTTTAGGTATAAAAAAGGGATGACCTTTATGGGAGATATTGAAGAACTTTCACGACGATTAGAAGATTACGTTCCGAGTTTCCAAAGACACTAAACTATTACGATCCTTTAGTGTGTGTTTTTGCTATGTACTAAGTATTCCGCAAATTTAATGTAATGTTCATGTACGATAAGCTTCGGGTCTCTACAGTTGGTATCAGAGGAAAGGTTTAGTCAACCTTTGGAAACTAGGACGCGAAAACGTTAGTAAGATCCCTAGAGATATTTCTAAGGTATGTCTAGGGATGCCCCTAAGGATAAGTATACGTATAGGATATAGTTCTAGAACTATGGTAACAATATTAGATTAAACCAAAGATGATAGATATTTAAGTTACTCCCCCTTTATTACGATTTTTGCATCTAACACTATTCTGTTTGGGTTTTAGAAAATGGCTGGAAACAAGATGATTCACAATAATGGAGGATATGATGGACAATGGAATGATATTCTTCATGAGCAACCAAATGAAATGGGATTTGGATGTCCAAACATCATTATTATGCCGAATCAGCAATCTCACAACATGATCAATAAAGTAAAATTTGGTAAGTTTCCTGACTCGACTAATAAGAGAAAGATGGAGTTCCATGATGATCATAGAGGAAAGAAAGTTCAATTTCCCCTATGTAAATCATGTGGGAAGAGGCATCAAGGAGAATGTTTCAAGGGAACTAAAAGATGCTTTGGGTGTGGAAAAGAAGGACACAAAGCAAGTAAGTGCAAAGGAAAAGGGTCGGTTAACACCATGGATGAGGATAATGGTATTGCTACGACATCAAAAATGGTTAAGTGTTTTAAATGTGGAATGTATGGGCATTATGCAAACAAATGCCCTAAGGGAAAGACTCATGAAGAGAATCAGTATGGTCATATGGGTAGTATTTATGTGGATGATGATGAAGAGACTACAAATGATATGTGAGATGAAAGAATTTTTGAAGCTCGGTCAATGGTTTGAGAATGTAGTGGCATGATTACATGTTTATCATGTGTAATTTTGGAATAAAGAGACATCTATGGATTGTTACACTGTTGTCTTTCCTTGTGTTTTGAAAGTATATGATTAATGTTACCAGTATCCATGAAAGGTTATTCAGATATTTTTGGAATATAGATGATATGCGCATAATGAAGGGATAAGGAGAAAATTAAATGTTTGATAGTATTCATGAGCTCATGATTGATATAAGGACTAAGTGATATCATGGTTTGAGTATATAGAATTTTGAGGATTTTGGTATATGGAAAGTATTAACTTTTAACTGCACTCATGTTTTCACTAAGGTATTCAAGAGTATACATGATTAAGGACTTTGAATGTTTGGAATGTGACCAACAAAACATATCTTATGATATATGGGGATCAACGATGATATTAAATCTCTGGTAATTGTTTTCACTATGTTATGAGAGTGGACTGCAGTATTATGGATAAGCCTAAATATTGGAATGGATTGTGTTGGACGTAAGTTAGTATTGTTTAAGGATAGAAATTTTTTTTCGATATTATTTATGGGATGTTATAGTAATATAGTTTTGGAAAAAGGAAAACCTGCAGGACGGGCGACATCCCATCGCTTCGGACAAGGCTGTGGGAATCGAACCCACAACCGAAGTGCGACTGGCCTTTATCGCCTACCACTGACCTACAGGAAGTCCCTGTTTAGTAGAAACTAGTTTTATTATATTAAGCAGTATGATATATGAAGTATAAGTCCATTTTAGGAACCATATATGATTAATCTCACTATAGATCAACTTATGTATATAAGTTTTGCTAACCTTTTGTTTGAGACAGATGGAATGACCTGTCATTCTATCACATGATCTGCTAACACTTCACGAATAACAAATTCAACTTCATTTATTTAAGAGATGAAGTGGAAATTGTTCAAAGCACGAACAGCAGTGAGATTGTACCAAAATAAAGTAAGTATTTATTCTAATTCAAATTTTCAACTTTAGGGGAAATGATCTTGAAAACCAAAAATGTTGTCCTAGTGATCTTATACATGATGAATCAGATGGTACCTTATATCATCACAAATCTATGGATTTGTGATTACTGGCTTTTCCATAGCCATGTTCTCTACCACACTCCATCAGAACACGATGGTTAGATTTCTCTTCCATATCCATATTTTCACCTATGTGGAAACCCAATGATTAGTTTATTTGGGTAACCGTTACGTTTCATACTTTTGTTTTTAAAGATTGGTTTTGATATTCTTTTTTACGATGTGGGTTTCTATTAAAAAAACTTTCGAATAGTAAACCATTTATAACCCCGACGAATTTCGAGGGCGAAATTCATTTTAAGGGGGGTAGAATGTAACAGCCCAATATTTTATAAAGAAATATTCTTTTTAATTTTATTAATGTCTTGTGTTGTACGCTACACCAAAAGGAGCTTGCACAACACGCATCCTTGTCTTGCCTTGCATTACAGGCAATTGTGACCTTCCTCGATAGCGTGTGTAATACGCAATACCGAGTTTCACTAAACAACGATGTGCTATTAAAATATTATTAAAACTAGCCGTTATGAATAGTAATAACCACTTTTTAAATTTTAGAAATTTTAACTCTCAAAATGGACTTCATTTTTGGATTCGGAGTATCGAATTTAGCCTAAGGTGAAATTTTGGTACTTTTCGGATAACTTTCATATTCTGATGAATAGTGAAAATTACTAAATTATAATTAAAAAACAACTTTTTTAATCGAAATAATTAATAGTGATAAATTATTAATTTTAGTAGTTTTAAAGTATATTTAGAATATATTTTTACAATTTAATACAATGATGGTCATTGGATGTAATTTCACATTTAAACCATTTATAAACAAGTATCAATCTTTTGATAGTTTTTATCTCTTAAAAACACGCTATTTGTTTTGATGACGGGAATTAATTTTGAAATTAGTTAATGCAACTGATATGTTTTGAATTTGGTAAAATAGACATCATTTTTGAGTTCATAATATCAAATATAGCTTAGGCCTAATTTTTGGTATTTTTCTGAAAACTTTCAATTTTTGATGAATAGTGAAACCACTAAGTGGTAGGTTAAAAACTGAATTTTGCATAAAACATAATTTTACCTCTTCTGTGAATGGAATTTCGAAAATCCGAGAGACACGGTTAATATCAAGGACTAAAATGTGGTTCAATGAGATGAAAATAATTTTTGGTGAATAGTAACTTTTTACTTTTTTTTACCACGGTTAAAGGTAAATAGGGTAATTAAGGGTAAAAATGATATTAATATTACCCTAACACATGTCCTAATCATATTGGACAAGTGTAATTCGACCAAAAACAAGCTTAGGAATAAAATATGACCATTTAGGCCCACTTGGATTAGATTAGGACATTTATTATTAATTTATTTAAAGAAAGGTTAAAATAGTTAAAATCAAAGTTTAATAAGTAAATCATTTTTAATATGGGGTTATACATAAGATAAATTCGATTTTAAATATTCATTAGAAAGCTAAAAAGATTTCCTACATGATGGTATTTTATTTGTAATTTTTAGAGATAAAATAATTTAATTTATTTATGACACAAAGATGATGCAGTAATTATCTTATTAATGAAATATTGACATAATTGATAATATAAATACCAAAATAAATGTAATTTAAGACTTTTTATGAATTCCACTAATTTTATAGGTTACTATGATATATTAATGTTGATTTAAGCAACTTGGTTCGAAAATATAATTCTGTTATGACTTTCACAAAAATCATATATCAAATAGTGTCAAAATTGACACAAAATAGTTTTTAAATAAAATATTATATTATTAATTGTTATTTTATTCCTAAAAATCTAAGGTTCGGCAAAATGACTTAGATAAGGATATATATATTAATAATAAACAATTTGGGGTTCGTTTGGCATGTTATAGTAAGTGTATTAACCATATAGTGAAAGAAAACAAAAAGACACGGTAAAAGTTAAATTAATTAACTTAGAGTTAAATCTAATTGATAAGGTTAAAATAATACCCTAAACTTGTTTAAATCCTATTGGTTGATAGGATTTCGACCCATCCCAACTTTATCTTCGAAATAAGACCCTTTGGAACCATTATAAACCGATTTTGACTTTAATATAAAATAATATTTTGAGATATTCCTAAGGTGCCCCTCTCCTCCCTTATAAAAGGGAACCTCCTCCCCCTCCTCCTCACACCAATTTGAGCACTCAAGCTCGGCCAACCCCTGCCATTTTCTCCTCTCCACTTCCCTAGAATAATCCTAGAGGTCCTGGTCTTCTCCAAAGACCAATCTTAGTTCCTTAAGGGGAGGATTCAAAGAGGCGTTCCAAAGAAGAGGTAATATCCATTACCGATCTTTTCAATTTCTTTCTTCTTCAACTTCTTCTTCTTTAGTTGTTTCATGATAAAGTAATAACATCAGTATTACTTACATACTGATATGTTATTATAAATATGAAACAACCCTAATTCACCTTCTATCCATCCTACGGAAAAATGAAATCACCGCGCGTGCGTACGTACGGAATATCGTCTCCACGCCGTGGTGTAATCTATTTTTCCACCATCACCTTACAAGGATGGGTATAATGGTGTAATGAGTAACTATATATGATTATTATGAAGTAATATTGATACTGAAATAATATATATATATACTCCAATACAATTCCACGATCATAGGAACGATATCATCACTCGTGCGTACGTACGGAATACCGTCTCCACGATGTGATGCGACTCGTTCTACATGATCTTCATTTCATAATGATTATATAAATGAATTGAATGAATGAATATGGTATATAATACACTAATACCATTCTGGAAATGAATTATCTATAACCTAAAGATTAGAATAAGAATTTATTCAACAAAACACGCATAAGAACAAAAAGTTATAAAGACCCGAGAAACAAATAACAATGAAATATTACTAACAAGAAGCTAATAATATGACCATATATGATATCATATAAATATTTATGATTCTGGAATAAGTCAATAACATTATTTAAACCATTATACAGGAGCTTCGGACACGAACAAAGCAAATCGGACCTAATGTAAGGGAAATATCACAATCTCATTTTTATCCGAGATTGTTTATTCGTAAGTATTCACTGGGGTGTATTTTATCATCCACATCCATGTTTCATCAATATGTAATATTATTTCCATCCACCTACAATTGTTTAAATCCATTTTTACCCTTCGGTGAGTTTTTAGTAATATGTATGAAAGGAATTTTTGTCGTACGAGGTACTTTTTGAATTTTCCGACAAAAGTACGAAGAATGTTTTTTTTAACTTATACGGCATGGATGGATTTTTAAAACATTATTTCCAAGAAGCTTCCTTTACAAGTTATCAATTTTATTTTTAATCAACTTCTTTTATTTTAAAGTCGTATGACATGTTATGAAAGGAAAAATGTTTTTGAAGTAGAAAGGATATTTTCCTCAAGAATGGAGTTCATGTATTTTATCAAAATTATTTTCCATCTAAGATAATAAAAGGGTTCTGTTTTTATCCCAATTATTACATAGATTTGATTATGTTGTGATGGAAATATTTTTATGAATTCCTTTATCATATATGAATTGTTTTATGATGTCATGATGTTTCAAGAATCCCATTTTTGTTACATGTGTTATGCGATGATGTATGTTTTATGATTATGTGGCACACATAAGAAAGGATTCATTATAAGATGGGTGGGACCTATATCTCCCTCCAATGCATTGGGTAAAGATTTTATATCTCATGAGATAGACATGGCTGGAACGGAAGGTTATTTCGGTTCAGTGATACAGGACTGAAACGAGGAGTGAACTGGGTTCAGAAAGGGACTTTGTCCACTAAGATAGTCTTGGCAATGAGTCATGACTAACAAGAAATGATTTTCCATGATTATGTGTGCATGCCACAAAGTTTCAAGTTTTATGGGGATCTCATTTTCACTTCTATGATTTATTCCATGTTAAGATATTATGATCTCTTTTGCAGGTTATGATTTTCAAAAAGATATGATATGATTTTTATTTCCTTTATTTTCCCTTGCTGAGCATTTGAACTCACCCTTTTATGTTTTCTTTTCCCCAGGATATAAAGAAAGGTTTTAGGTAGAAAAAAGGGATGACCTTTATGGGAGATATTGAAGAACTTTCACGACGATTAGAAGATTACGTTCCGAGTTTCCAAAGACACTAAACTATTACGATCCTTTAGTGTGTGTTTTTGCTATGTACTAAGTATTCCGCAAATTTAATGTAATGTTCATGTACGATAAGCTTCGGGTCTCTACAGTTGGTACCAGAGGAAAGGTTTAGTCAACCTTTGGAAACTAGGACGCGAAAACGTTAGTAAGATCCCTAGAGATATTTCTAAGGTATGTCTAGGGATGCCCCTAAGGATAAGTATACGTATAGGATATAGTTCTAGAACTATGGTAACAATATTAGATTAAACCAAAGATGATAGATATTTAAGTTACTCCCCCTTTATTACGATTTTTGCATCTAACACTATTCTGTTTGGGTTTTAGAAAATGGCTGGAAACAAGATGATTCACAATAATGGAGGATATGATGGACAATGGAATGATATTCTTCATGAGCAACCAAATGAAATGGGATTTGGATGTCCAAACATCATTATTATGCCGAATCAGCAATCTCACAACATGATCAATAAAGTAAAATTTGGTAAGTTTCCTGACTCGACTAATAAGAGAAAGATGGAGTTCCATGATGATCATAGAGGAAAGAAAGTTCAATTTCCCCTATGTAAATCATGTGGGAAGAAGCATCAAGGAGAATGTTTCAAGGGAACTGGAAGATGCTTTGGGTGTGGAAAAGAAGGACACAAAGCAAGTAAGTGCAAAGGAAAAGGGTCGGTTAACACCATGGATGAGGATAATGGTATTGCTACGACATCAAAAATGGTTAAGTGTTTTAAATGTGGAATGTATGGGCATTATGCAAACAAATACCCTAAGGGAAAGACTCATGAAGAGAATCAGTATGGTCATATGGGTAGTATTTATGTGGATGATGATGAAGAGACTACAAATGATATGTGAGATGAAAGAATTTTTGAAGCTCGGTCAATGGTTTGAGAATGTAGTGGCATGATTACATGTTTATCATGTGTAATTTTGGAATAAAGAGACATCTATGGATTGTTACACTGTTGTCTTTCCTTGTGTTTTGAAAGTATATGATTAATGTTACCAGTATCCATGAAAGGTTATTCAGATATTTTTGGAATATAGATGATATGCGCATAATGAAGGGATAAGGAGAAAATTAAATGTTTGATAGTATTCATGAGCTCATGATTGATATAAGGACTAAGTGATATCATGGTTTGAGTATATAGAATTTTGAGGATTTTGGTATATGGAAAGTATTAACTTTTAACTGCACTCATGTTTTCACTAAGGTATTCAAGAGTATACATGATTAAGGACTTTGAATGTTTGGAATGTGACCAACAAAACATATCTTATGATATATGGGGATCAACGATGATATTAAATCTCTGGTAATTGTTTTCACTATGTTATGAGAGTGGACTGCAGTATTATGGATAAGCCTAAATATTGGAATGGATTGTGTTGGACGTAAGTTAGTATTGTTTAAGGATAGAATTTTTTTTCGATATTATTTATGGGATGTTATAGTAATATAGTTTTGGAAAAAGGACAACCTGCAGGACGGGCGACATCCCATCGCTTCGGACAAGGCTGTGGGAATCGAACCCACAACCGAAGTGCGACTGGCCTTTATCGCCTACCACTGACCTACAGGAAGTCCCTGTTTAGTAGAAACTAGTTTTATTATATTAAGCAGTATGATATATGAAGTATAAGTCCATTTTAGGAACCATATATGATTAATCTCACTATAGATCGACTTATGTATATATGTTTTGCTAACCTTTTGTTTGAGACAGATGGAATGACCTGTCATTCTATCACATGATCTGCTAACACTTCACGAATAACAAATTCAACTTCATTTATTTAAGAGATGAAGTGGAAATTGTTCAAAGCACGAACAGCAGTGAGATTGTACCAAAATAAAGTAAGTATTTATTCTAATTCAAATTTTCAACTTTAGGGGAAATGATCTTGAAAACCAAAAATGTTGTCCTAGTGATCTTATACATGATGAATCAGATGGTACCTTATATCATCACAAATCTATGGATTTGTGATTACTGGCTTTTCCATAGCCATGTTCTCTACCACTCTCCATCAGAACATGATGGTTAGATTTCTCTTCCATATCCATATTTTCACCTATGTGGAAACCCAATGATTAGTTTATTTGGGTAACCGTTACGTTTCATACTTTTGTTTTTAAAGATTGGTTTTGATATTCTTTTTTACGATGTGGGTTTCTATTAAAGAAACTTTCGAATAGTAAACCATTTATAACCCCGACGAATTTCGAGGGCGAAATTCATTTTAAGGGGGGTAGAATGTAACAGCCCAATATTTTATAAAGAAATATTCTTTTTAATTTTATTAATGTCTTGTGTTGTACGCTACACCAAAAGGAGCTTGCACAACACGCATCCTTGTCTTGCCTTGCATTACAGGCAATTGTGACCTTCCTCGATAGCGTGTGTAATACGCAATACCGAGTTTCACTAAACAACGATGTGCTATTAAAATATTATTAAAACTAGCCGTTATGAATAGTAATAACCACTTTTTAAATTTTAGAAATTTTAACTCTCAAAATGGACTTCATTTTTGGATTCGGAGTATCGAATTTAGCCTAAGGTGAAATTTTGGTACTTTTCGGATAACTTTCATATTCTGATGAATAGTGAAAATTACTAAATTATAATTAAAAAACAACTTTTTTAATCGAAATAATTAATAGTGATAAATTATTAATTTTAGTAGTTTTAAAGTATATTTAGAATATATTTTTACAATTTAATACAATGATGTTCATTGGATGTAATTTCACATTTAAACCATTTATAAACAAGTATCAATCTTTTGATAGTTTTTATCTCTTAAAAACACGCTATTTGTTTTGATGACGGGAATTAATTTTTAAATTAGTTAATGCAACTGATATGTTTTGAATTTGGTAAAATAGACATCATTTTTGAGTTCATAATATCAAATATAGCTTAGGCCTAATTTTTGGTATTTTTCTGAAAACTTTCAATTTTTGATGAATAGTGAAACCACTAAGTGGTAGGTTAAAAACTGAATTTTGCATAAAACATAATTTTACCTCTTCTGTGAATGGAATTTCGAAAATCCGAGAGACACGGTTAATATCAAGGACTAAAATATGGTTCAATGAGATGAAAATAATTTTTGGTGAATAGTAACTTTTTACTTTTTTTTACCACGGTTAAAGGTAAATAGGGTAATTAAGGGTAAAAATGATATTAATATTACCCTAACACATGTCCTAATCCTATTGGACAAGTGTAATTCGACCAAAAACAAGCTTAGGAATAAAATATGACCATTTAGGCCCACTTGGATTAGATTAGGACATTTATTATTAATTTATTTAAAGAAAGGTTAAAATAGTTAAAATCAAAGTTTAATAAGTAAATCATTTTTAATATGGGGTTATACATAAGATAAATTCGATTTTAAATATTCATTAGAAAGCTAAAACGCTTTCCTACATGATGGTATTTTATTTGTAATTTTTAGAGATAAAATAATTTAATTTATTTATGACACAATGATGATGCAGTAATTATCTTATTAATGAAATATTGACATAATTGATAATATAAATACCAAAATAAATGTAATTTAAGACTTTTTATGAATTCCACTAATTTTCTAGGTTACTATGATATATTAATGTTGATTTAATCAACTTGGTTCGAACATATAATTCTGTTATGACTTTCACAAAAATCATATATCAAATAGTGTCAAAATTGACACAAAATAGTTTTTAAATCAAATATTATATTATTAATTGTTATTTTATTCCTAAAAATCTAAGGTTCGGCCAAATGACTTAGATAAGAATATATATATTAATAATAAACAATTTGGGGTTCGTTTGGCATGTTATAGTAAGTGTATTAACCATATAGTGAAAGAAAACAAAAAGACACGGTAAAAGTTAAATTAATTGACTTAGAGTTAAATCTAATTGATAAGGTTAAAATAATACCCTAAACTTGTTTAAATCCTATTGGTTGATATGATTTCGACCCATCCCCACTTTATCTTCGAAATAAGACCCTTTGGAACCATTATAAACCGATTTTGACTTTAATATAAAATAATATTTTGAGATATTCCTAAGGTGCCCCTCTCCTCCCTTATAAAAGGGAACCTCCTCCCCCTCCTCCTCACACCAATTTGAGCACTCAAGCTCGGCCAACCCCTGCCATTTTCTCCTCTCCACTTCCCTAGAATAATCCTAGAGGTCCTGGTCTTCTCCAAAGACCAATCTTAGTTCCTTAAGTGGAGGATTCAAAGAGGCGTTCCAAAGAAGAGGTAATATCCATTACCGATCTTTTCAATTTCTTTCTTCTTCAACTTCTTCTTCTTTAGTTGTTTCATGATAAAGTAATAACATCAGTATTACTTACATACTGATATGTTATTATAAATATGAAACAACCCTAATTCACCTTCTATCCATCCTACGGGAAAATGAAATCACCGCGCGTGCGTACGTACGGAATACCGTCTCCACGCCGTGGTGTAATCTATTTTTCCACCATCACCTTACAAGGATGGGTATAATGGTGTAATGAGTAACTATATATTATTATTATGAAGTAATATTGATACTGAAATAATATATATATATACTCCAATACAATTCCACGATCATAGGAACGATATCATCACTCGTGCGTACGTACGGAATACCGTCTCCACGATGTGATGCGACTCGTTCTACATGATATTCATTTCATAATGATTATATAAATGAATTGAATGAATGAATATGGTATATACTACACTAATACCATTCTGGAAATGAATTATCTATAACCTAAAGATAAGAATAAGAATTTATTCAACAAAACACGCATAAGAACAAAAAGTTATAAAGACCCGAGTAACGAGTAACAATGAAATATTACTAACAAGAAGCTAATAATATGACCATATATGATATCATATCAATATGTATGATTCTGGAATAAGTCAATAACAGTATTTAAACCATTATACAGGAGCTTCGGACACGAACAAAGCAAATCGGACCTAAGGTAAGGGAAATATCACAATCTCATTTTTATCCGAGATTGTTTATTCGTATGTATTCACTGGGGTGTATTTTATCATCCACATCCATGTTTCATCAATATGTAATATTATTTCCATCCACCTACAATTGTTTAAATCCATTTTTACCCTTCGGTGAGTTTTTAGTAATATGTATGAAAGGAATCTTTTGTCGTACGAGGTACTTTTTGACTTTTCCGAAAAAAGTACGAAGAATGTTTTTTTTAACTTATACGGCATGGATGGATTTTAAAACATTGTTTAGAAGAAGCTTCCTTTACAAGATATCAATTTTATTTTTAATCAACTTCTTTTATTTTAATGTCGTATGATATGTTATGAAAGGAAAAAAGTTTTTGAAGTAGAAAGGATATTTAACTCAAGAATGGAGTTCAAGTATTTTATCAAAATTATTTTCCATCTAAGATAATAAAAGGGTTCTGTTTTTATCCCTATTATTACATGGATTTGATTATGTTGTGATGGAAATATTTTTATGAATTCCTTTATCTTATATGAATTGTTTTATGATGTCATGATGTTTCAAGAATCCCATTTTTGTTACATGTGTTATGCGATGATGTATGTTTTATGATTATGTGGCACACATAAGAAAGGATTCATTATAAGATGGGTGGGACCTATATCTCCCTCCAATGCATTGGGTAAATATTTTATATCTCATGAGATAGACATGGCTGGAACGGAAGGTTATTTCGGTTCAGTGATACAGGACTGAAACGAGGAGTGAACTCGGTTCAGAAAGGGACTTTGTCCACTAAGATAGTCTTGGCAATGAGTCATGACTAACAAGAAATGATTTTCCATGATTATGTGTGCATGCCACAAAGTTTCAAGTTTTATGGGGATCTCATTTTCACTTCTATGATTTATTCCATGTTAAGATATTATGATCTCTTTTGCAGGTTATGATTTTCAAAAAGATATGATATGATTTTTATTTCCTTTATTTTCCCTTGCTGAGCATTTGAGCTCACCCTTTTATGTTTTCTTTTCCCCAGGATATAAAGAATGGTTTTAGGTAGAAAAAAGGGATGACCTTTATGGGAGATATTGAAGAACTTTCACCACGATTAGAAGATTACGTTCCGAGTTTCCAAAGACACTAAACTATTACGATCCTTTAGTGTGTGTTTTTGCTATGTACTAAGTATTCCGCAAATGTAATGTAATGTTCATGTACGATAAGCTTCGGGTCTCTACATCTTTGTTGAAACGCATCATGGGTTGGAGGAAGCAAAGGAGACACATGAAGGGTATTTACGAAAACTCGTCATGGATGATAACCAGGGTTCCGACTACCATGTGCTTCTCGGATTGTTTTAGGTCGAGTGACCGAATACGAGAGTTGGGCTGGGCCCGCGGGGAAATTCCCGGGTGCTCCTACGTATCTCATAAGGATGAGAATCAAGCCTCACATAGTTCTTGAGAGATCTTAGTTTGTGGTCTTAGAAATCAGACCATGAATGGGTAAGGGGAGTAGGGGACACATGGAAAGGAGGTTACAAAACCCGACGTGAATGAGGACCTAAACCCTACTTACCATGTGTTCTCTTGGGAAATGCTCGAGTCGAGGGACCGAACATGAAGGTTGGGCTGGGCCTGCGGGGAAGTGCCCGGGATCTGCTACATATCTCATAAGGATGAGAATCAATCTACACATTGTTCTAAAAGGTGGGATGGTAAGGTACCAGTGCTAGGGAAAAAGGGGAGTGCGGGCATGGACCCTGCACTAAAAGAAGCAGAATTTGATAAATGTTGTTTGTCCTTTAAGGTGAGTGGTTTTTTTTGCGAAGCAACAAGCCTAGGGTAAAAATCCTTGGTGTCGCCACAATAATCAAGCTATGATATGCCTAGACAAATGGCATGGCATGTGACCAATACCCAATGTGATGTCCTCTATAACGAGGTCATCACAATGCAGTGTCGTTTTTCATCATGCATCCAAGACGATAATGTCACAGTTTTAGGGTCGTATGATAGGACCAAGCATGCATTTTAATGTCATGCAGCGCAGAGGGAGTAGAGACGATTCTAGGAGGTGAATGTGTATGGTGTCGTGTGACATAACCAACGTGGATGAGGACTTGGAGTCCAAATCACACCACATAGTCCCATAGTCAGGGTCCCGAAGGAAAGACGATTAACTCAATATGGACTGAAATACAGGAGGTCTTGTCGTTCCTATATACCCAATGAGGATGGGAATCAAGCCAGATGTAGTTCTTGGGAGATCTTAGCTTATGATCTTTAGAGCTCGGACCATGGTTGGATGACACCATTCCAGGTAAGTGCAGACCTCAACCCGATCCCTAATCCCACGTGAGCTAAACTCATTGTGGGAAACAAGGGGGGAAGATACTTATCTCAATACCCGAGACATACAACTACATGGAGTCGGTGAAGTTCCCCGAAAGACGCCCTTGACACGACTTTGTTCCACTTACGCGCAGATGTGCACGGAGGAATAGTACCAAGAGTTTTGAAACTCCATCTGGACATGATAAGAATGGATAAGGATTTGAATCGTGTAACTGACATTTTAGGATTAATGGGGTTGGCATGGCGATGGAGGATAAAAGTTAACCATGGAGGAAACACAGTCTCCATATCGCGTTTGCCTGCGATGGGAACAACGAATAAGCAGCGACTGCTGGCCAAATTCGCAATGTGGGATTTTTATCGATTTTTTGTCCAAAACCCTCAGGGGATTTGGCCCGTAATGGTAGGAGAGACCTTGGGAATAGTTTCCAGGATGTTCTTGGGGGTACCTCCGGGTGTGAAAGATGATGTAATCCCAGTCAAGGAGTGGGTGAAGCATAGCTATATCCATCCACAAAAGAGGTGAACGTCTCCAGGGGGGACGTGCACCCGGGTCGAGACTTTCTTGATGTGAGTTGGGGCAGAAGTGTGCACCCTGCCATATGTCTTGACCCGAGGGGAAGATTTTGGCTTTTGGGCTGGGCCAACGGACGAAATGTCTGGGCATTCCTATGATTCCCATTAGGATGGGAATCAAGCCATACATAGTTCTTGAATGCCATGTAGTTTAATGTCATGCAGTGAGGATGTGTGGGGATAGAAGAACGGGAGTGGGCACATGGTGCAACCGTTACAATCCTTGTATGAGCGGGGCAGTATGAGCAGGGAAAAGAAAGCCCACTCCTAGCTATGCAAGGATCCTCTAAGGAAACTATTCCCAGGGGGGATAGTGGGAGAAAAGAGCTTGGGGCTGGGCTCAAGACGAGGCATCTGAGATTTCCTACGTATCCCATTAATATGGGAATCAAGCCACACATAGTTCTTGAAGTGCAGTTCATCGTTGTTCTGGATGAGAAATGTGTCTCAACTGGGTGTATGTACAGTACGGTGGGTAACCCGACGTGAATGAGGATTTAATTTCACACCACACCGTACAATCCCATATGAGAGTCTGAGTCGACGAAGGCCATGGTGCCCGAGGCTGCGCATTGGTTAGGGAGGACTGACTAGCTTGCAGTTTAACATCTTGCAGTATGGACGAGGGATGGGGCCCGAGTAGGCCAAGGGGCCTGAGGCTGGGCCTCAGTCAGGAAGGAATGACTGGATTTCAGTTTAACGTCTTGCAGTAAGGATTAGGGGAGATCATAGTTTAAGGTCATAGATCTCAGACCATTTTGCAGTTTATCATCCTGCAGGACGGCGGTGCAGTTTATGGTCATGCTGGACCATACAGTTTAAGGTCGTGCTGGACCATACAGTTTAAGGTCATGCTGGACCACATAGTTTAAGGTCGTGCTGGACCATACAGTTTAAGGTCGTGCTGGACCACACAGTTTAAGGTCGTGATGGACCATACAGTTTATGGTCGTGTTGGACCATACAGTTTAAGGTCGTGCTCGACTATACAGTTTAAGGTCGTGCTGGACCATATAGTTTAAGGTCGTGTTGGACCATATAGGATCAGGCGAAGTATTGGTTGAGGAACCTGGCATTGGTGGTAGGAGTTACGCACTCACCACCCGTGGTCACCAAGGAGTACGCCCCACTGGGGTAAACCTTATGGATGATATAGGGACCTTCCCATTTGGGTTCTAGCTTGGGCGGTTTCCTACCGGGGATCATTGGCGCTTGAAGGGCCAGCACTAGATCACCCTGTAGAAAATAACAGAAGCAAACCTTCATGTTGAAGTCCCTTTCTATCTTATTCTGATGCCTTTCTAGATTGTGCAGGGCACGAAGTCATTTCTCATCCAGTGCTTCTAATTCAGCTAGATGGATTTCATCCACCTCATCTGGCGCCTGCTGGTCATAGACTACAGTGCGTAACGATGGCAGCTGGATCTCAATGGGTAGGACGGGCTCAGCCCCATACACTAGGGTATATGGGGTCACATGGGTAGAGTTGCGAGTCATCGTCTGATAAGACCAGAGGGAATTGGGGAGCTTGTCCGGCCAAATTTTCTTGTTCTGACCAACCATCTTGTGCGGAATGATAGAGAGGGTTTTGTTGAAACGCCTCGATATGTCTGTTATCCTGTGCGTGATAGAGGGAGGTATGGTTCGAACAGATGTCGTACTTGGTGTAAAATTTTTTCAGCTCATCCGCTCGGAAGTTGGTGTCGTTATCGGTGAGGACGGCATGAGGGACCCCAAACTGGTGGAAAGTATTGGAGCTCACAAAGTTGACGATGGAACGGGCCCTAACCTCTTTGAGTGGAACTGCCTCTTCCCACTTGGAAATGAAATCTATAGCAGTCAGGATGAACCTACACTAGTGAGCTGTTGCTGGTGGATATTGTCCCACTACATCAAGTTACCATTCCACAAATGGCCAAGTGTAGATGGTGGGGTGGAGAGGCTCCGGCGACCGATACAGGAAGTTGGTGTGAACATGGCAGGCGTGGCATCTCTTGGCATATCCGATACAGTCACGGATCATAGAGGGAAAAGAAGTACCCCAACCTCCGGATTTTATGGGACAGCTTCGGTCCGGCTTGATGGGCACCATAGGAACCGGCGTGGACCTCCTACATAACTTGGGGAATCTCTACTCCTTGAATGCAATGGAGGAGAATGCCATCGAAGCTCCGCTTTAGAGGATTTGCTCAAGACTGGGACCACTCTGGAGGGTTAAATTGTAGCGCGCAGCATCGGATTCGCTCGCGCTCAGCCCGGTCGTCTGGGAAGCAACCATTTTGGAGAGACTAACAAAAGGTGCCCTTCAGTGGGGAGTAACTTCAACCACCGTGTCCGACGAACCATGAGCAAGAGTCAGCTTGAACGTTCTGTAACCAAGAGACATGTGTGACCTCTAGCCGAGAGGGGAACTGGGCCATTAGGTGGAGGGTGCACTCCAGCAATGGCACAAGCTCCAGCTTCCTAACGACATAATCACCATTGACCTGCTTGATTACCATCTCAGAATCTCCTTTCACATGGAGATGGGACATGTCGATCTCAGGGGCCAACTCGAGGCCAGTGATGAGAGCCTGGTACTCTGCCTCATTGTTGGTACAGCCTTCTGACAACAGGAACAAGTATGGTAGGACAGCTTTCGCTGGGGTAATGAAGATGATACCCAAGCCCACTCTGTTGAGATTAGGATTGTTGAGCCTCCTACTGATGGGGCTCCGGGAGGCACCGTCGAAGTACACTTTACAACATGGGATGGCATGATCGACTGAGAGGATTGACTATTAGGAAAATCTAGGTCTAAGGACTGATCCATGGAGGTTGGGTGGGCAGCTAAAAAGACTATCAATGCTTGTCCCTTAATGGCCTTCTGAGGTACGAACTTGATATCAAACTTCTGGAGAATCACTGCCCATCGCACTAGTCGGCTAGTCAACATGGGGAGGTTCAGGATGTACTTTAGTGGGTATACCCGAGAGACCAATTGCACCTCTTGATGCTGCAGGTAATGCCGCAACTTCTATACGGCAAAGACGAGCATAATACACCTCTTTTCTATAGGGGAGTATCTGACCTCCGTATCGAGAGGCATACGATTGAGATAGTAGAGACTGTTCTCAATACCCTCGTTATTCTTCTGGGCGAGAAGTGCACCGAGGGACCATTCTAGGGCGGTCATGTAAAGGACACGTGGATTTCCGTAAACAGGTGGAATCAAAACCGGTGGTTGTAGCAGATACTTTATGATTTCATCGAAGGCGTTCTGACACTCTTCATCCCATTCGTAAGCGACACCTTTCTTCATGAGCCGGGAAAAGGGCTTACACTTTCCAGCTAGATTCGTGATGAATCAGCGTATATAGGCTAAGTGGCCTTGGATACCTCGATGTTCCTGAATATTGCTCGGGGGAGGCATTTGGCTGATGGCCTTGATCTTCTCTGGGTCGATTTCAATGCATTGATATCTAAAAACAAAGCAAGGAAACTTCCTAGAGGTGACCCCGAAGGCACACTTCAATGGGTTCATCTTCAGGTGATGGGAATGGAGGAAACCGAACACTTTCTCAAGGTCTTTGAGATGGTCCTGGCGGTGGAATGATTTGACCACTAGGTCATCTACGTAGCATTCCACCAGTGTCCCGAGAATTGGCTTGAATATGTGATGCATGTCCCTCTGATAAGTGGAACCTGCATTTTTCAAGCCGAAGGGCATAACCTGGTAGCAAAAGGTACCTTGGGGAACAATGAAGGCAGTGGAATCCCCGTCCTTGGGGTCCATCCTGATCTGGTTGTACCTGGAATACCCATACATGAAAGAGAGAGCATGGAACCTAGCCGTGGCGTCAATCAACAACTCAGTCACCGGGATGGGGAAGTCATCCTTTGGGCAGTGGTGATTAAGGTCGCGAATGTTGATGCAGACTCTGATATGCCCATTCTTCTTCTTGACTGGCACAATGTTAGCAATCCACTTGGGGTACTGGGCTTCCTTAATGAAGTTGGATTTGATAATATTGTCAACTTCGGCATCATCCATAGCACCATGAGAAGGGTGCATCTTCCTGGGAGGCTACATAAACCCACGATGGTTTGCCGGGAGGCCCAAAAATTGAATGACTACTTGAGGATCTAGTCCTAGCATCTCACCGTAACTCCAGGGAAACACGTCACAGTGTTGTTTGAGAAAGTCTACGTACTGTTGTTGCTCCTCGGGGGACATGGCTACACTGATCAATGTGGGTCTCAGATCTGCCTTGCTACCAAGGTTCACTGGTACCAGTTCATCAATCGTGGTAGAGACGCCTTCCTCAATGGTGGGGGGAGCATCCTCCAGGTCTTCCTCTCCACCCATGGGGGGATTTCCCGCAATGGGAGATACTTCTAGGCTATCAAATACTGAGATGCAGCTGGTGCCGGCTTGGGAGGAAGTGGTCATCATATCAGGAGGCTCACTCGCCATTGAGACCATAGCAATGAAGGTAGTCGACCCTATCCCATCTGGCCTTCGGCCTAAGGGGTCACGTTTGATTATATCAATGCAGTGGTGACGCGTCAGCCTGAGTCAGTTGATTCCAGCCCGGCGGAAGAGACACGTATGATGTACTTCCGTTGTCATAAGCTTGACATCCTGGTACCGTACATGGGTAGGAGGCTCCGGGATCACCTGAGCCTGGTTAGTGTAGGATTATGAGGTGATTTTCTGCCGTTTCATGGACATGGGAACATGCCTTCCGTTCATACATGAAATAACAAAACATTGCCCCATGTCGGGGGTCGTGGCCTCCAATCGGTGGATCGGGAGGACGTAGGCATCATCCATGCTTGCCCAGGGATCACATGTGACCGGGGCTGGTTCATCCTCACTTACTAGGATTTGCTTATCCTTACACTTGTAATAATGAGCGTCCAGATAGTGGGCCTCACAAGAGGTGAAAGGAGAATCATCTCCTTGGAGCACGCCTAATCGACCAATGAGGGAGAATTTGAGGCACTGGTGATACGACGAAGGGACTATTTCGGGTAGATGGAGCCATGGCCTACCCATCAACTCGTTGTAGGCGGTGTCCTGAGAGATGACCATGAACTAGGTGCTAGCAATTAAGCCACCGAACTGAGTCATCAGGCGGATCTTGCCGACTGGGGTTTGCTCAGTCTTTTCGTATCCCTGGAATCTGAGGTAAGAGGGAGTTAAATTATCTTCAGACAGACCCAGCTTTCGCAGTGTTCGAGTCAGAATTAGGTTGATTTCGGAACCCATGTCAATGAGGCAGCGGTGGACTTCCACACCATTGAAGTGGTCGGTGATGTACAGCAGGTGAATATTCCCATGTATAGGAGGGTCCTCATCTTCACCGGAGAACGAGATAACCACCTGACATTCTACATTCTCAATTGCCTCGGCATGGAAGGCTTCTACGGCCGCCACCTCCGTCTCAAACTAGAGGGGGCTCCTTAGGGCCTTGGAAAGTGCCTCGTGAATTTCAGATGATAGGCGAAGGGCCTCAATGATAGAATGCCTTGCCAGAATGTCGGCCAGGTGCTTCAGGACATCATACTTTCGTGCCAAACGCGAGCCTCTGCTTACAGGTAATCGTTCTGTAGTTGTGGGCATAGCGGGTCATGCCGGTTTAACCGACGGTTCGCTAGTGCTGGTCATATCCCATTGCCTACTATTTGAAGCCTGGAGAGTAGTTGCTGGACCAGGATCGGACAGTAGATACTGGCCCTTAGCTTGGTAAGATTGATTGTGATGCGAACGAGGTAGCCCTGCCTAATCCAGTAGCACAAACAGCGGTGGAGGTGGAGATGAGGGCATCATATGGGATTGTGCATTCTGAGCTCTGTGCTAAGCCTGATTTCTGGTTTCAGTCACATGCACAGCCTGACTGAAAGTGCCTGCTGATGTGCCTCGACGACCAGCTTGGTTGTGGTTCTGCCGACGTTGATGTCAGCTAGAAACATTAGGGGGGTTCGCATGGCGTTCCCCCTCGTCGGGGGTCATATAGGGCTTTACCAGCTCCATGGTGTTAACCGAAGTGTACCCCTGGCTGTCGCTTGATGTGTCATCCACTACTGGGCAGATTCTGGGAGGAATCCCCATTTTAGGGGGCATATAATCACCAAGAGTGCGGGATGACGACGGCACTGGCGGAGCACATTGTTTCTTCTTGCGTCGTCACTGCTTTCCCTTTTAGGAAGAGGTCGACTGTGAAGGCGATGCAGAGGTACTGGATACTTCTTCTTAAGGTTCCGGCTGCTTCGGGCATGCTCGACTGATACCATGGGAATGAGAGACGGTTTTTTGAGCCGTCCAGAAGTTGTATTTCTGGGACCCATGGCTGGGAACCTACTGCCACTCACCTTCGCTGTCACTACCAATATCTGACCCTATAAAGACACCTTCTACTTGTGTTGGTGTTGGGCCCAACCTGACTATGTTGTTGTTGACATGGTCTTGAATCCAGTCTTTAAACACATATCATTTCTTGAGGGTGTTCCCTAGAATCCGATGATAAGGAAAGTAGTTGGGTTGATTGGTGAGATTCACCTCTATCGTCCTTCTGTACTCGGGCAGGCACACAATCCCTTGCTCTAGAGCACTTCGGATGTAACCAGGGACCTGATTTTCATTGAACGAATAAGTCTGGTGCCTTCTTTCTGGATAGGGGGCCCTTGGGGCCTGGCCCTGACGAGGGGCTGGAGGGGCCTGCTGAGGTGGCGGCGCCTGATCGTCTCGCCTAGGTGGGGGTGGCACATTTCATGGGGGAATTTTTCAGTTCTGAGGTGGTCGCTGTTGGGCAAGAGCATGCGGTTGAGGTGGAGGAACTCTGCGGGGTTGCAGGGCAGGTGCCGCTGGTAGTAATTCCAACTACCTGGGGGCTTCTATTTAGGCCACCGCGGCGGGTTCGGCTCTGGCAGTCCTCCTGGCTGGGATCATAGGAGGCAACGAACGTGCCTGACTAGCCTGTTACAGAGCCTTCTCAAGGTGCTAAGCCTTATCTGAGAAATCCCGGAACCCTCCAGGGTAGTTCTGGGAAATCAAGGAAGGTACCAGCCCCGTTTTCACGTTCCCTACACACATCGTCAGTAATTTCTCTTGAGTCAGTGGAATATCGAGGTAGTATGTATATCCCTTCCACCAGGCGATGAAATCTACGACTTTCTCATCAGGCCTTTGCTTGCACTTTAAGAGGTCTTCAATGTCGGTCTTCCATGTGGTGGAACTGAACTGGTGTAGGAACTGCTGCCGGAGATCCTCCCAACTGGTCACCAATCCGATGGGGAGCTGGCAGTAACAGACGAATGCAGGACCTTCCAATATCTACACGAAACATCGGAGCTTGGCGGCTTCTTGATGGCCGGAGTCCCCAGCATGGGGCCACACCTAGAAGAAAAGTGGGCCAAATGCTGTGGCGGGTCCACTGTCCGATTGAAAAGTGAGAAAGTGGGATTCCCAAAACCCGGGGGTGCAGACATATAATCCACCCACGTGGGATAAGGCTTGCCATCCGGTGGGACCGCCACCTGCCACATTTCCAACGCTTCGAGGCGGGCGATGAGTTCCACTATAAGATCATCCGGGTGGGGGTCCCTATCTTGATGGGGATACCTAATCACAAGTGTGTTGCCGGGTTCTTCGACATGGTAGATGGCTTCGGCAGCTCGTGGAGAAACTGGCGGAACGGCCTGTGGGGTGACTGGGGGATCCCAGACTAGATTTTGCAGATTTCCCCATCGTTCAGGAGGGTTTAGCGAGATGTATCGCGCCCTCTTTCCGCATGTTCCAGCTTCTACCCGGTCTGAGGAAGTAGCCTGATTAGGTTTCCTGGAGGTGTCTCACCGGGGGGAAATTGTTCCTGCCCCTGCTGCCCCGGCATGGGATTACCATAGTCGGGTCGCCGCTCTGCAGTGCACTTGGCCAATAGTTCGTCAACCAGCCACTTCTGCTCAGCAAGCTGGTGGCGTAACACAGCCTTCTCGGGATCTTCGTCCATCTTCTGTACAGAGGTGGACGGGTCAGAGAGATTGACAGTTCCGACGTGCTCCTTACCCTTACCGGAATTTCGACTGAGTACCAGCGACTCGGTGGGTACAGGGAGGCCTAGAAGGTTCCTCTGCTGATGGGTAACCCTCCCTGATGGGTCCAGCAGTGGAGGTATGCCCTCAGAGGGTAAGTCTCCATCGAGAAATTCAATCTCGTCTTCCTTGTCCACTACGTCAGCCATGTGGACCTCGACCCCTCTCTAGGTCATGTCCTCAATGTCGTATAATGAATCAGGCTGCCGTCGGATAGGGCTAAAGAGGAGAGCCGAATAGTTTCCCCAGCCATGGACTTGCACATGGGGGGTAGCTTCCCTGATGACTCTGCGGAGTACTTTGAAACTTTGAACACATTTCCGTTGAAGGGTGCTCTGACGACCTGGTGACTCAGGGTGCTGGGCCATAGGGAGTGCGGCCAAATTGATCAGGCGGCATTGCTCACCGATTTCTTCAATGTGCTCTCAAATTCTAGGGTACATCAACCTCTCATAATGAAGGCAGAAGTGTGTCTCCAATAGGGTTCGGCAAAAGCACCCCACCTCTTCTGGGTTAAGGGATCTGGTGTGTGAAATTTGGGTGCCGCCGTTGGCCAGAACCTCTCTAGGAAGTGATCCGCTACGAGAATTCTCCAGATGATCCTGGGTTTAGACTCGGGGTTTGGCCTTGTATTTCCCCACTCGTCAACTAGGGGAGGCTGAGGGACCAGTAGCGGTATGGAGGCAGACCACTGGGACAATAAACTTGGCAGTGGAGAATATAGAGAACGAACAGACTGGCCGCCGAATTCTAGGCCATCCTCTGAAGAGTGAGGTGACCTGACCACGATATCACGATATGATGGGCTGATAGTCATAGCTTCAGGCACAAGAGTCGTGGTCACCGATGATGGGTTACACCTTTTCTCTGATGTCATTGGTCCCCAAAATAGCTCCCCGTGATCTCGGGTAGAGGTAGAGCGCGCATCTGGTGATGACGGTGGTGATTGAATAGCCGGGACCTACAAGAATTTCCACGATTTCTTCCTCTTGGATGTACCTCCGGAGGGAGGCGGGAATCCGGTGGACCTCGCATTTTGGGAGAATGAGGCTGATGCGCCTTGTTCCTTGTCCTAGTTCTTGACACGGAGGAGCGGGGAGAAGGCTCCATCACTGAGTCGCATTCCGCTTCAGAGTCCGAGAAACGGGCAAGTCTGATCTCCACCCAGGCCTTCCCAGGACTCTTCTTATGGCGGCGACGACCCACTCTTCTACCCCAGGGTGGCTCTTCGGGACAAGGTTGGTTCTCAATATGTAGTGTTGGGACGGTTCTGGCGCTGTGGCGGAGAGGGCCCCCACTCGAGGTGGTCGGGGTGTGAGGGGCACCAGGGAAAATGTCGAAGGGTACATGGGGAGGAGATTCATGGACGGTGCGGGAAGAGCGAGGCTGACCTTCACTCCTCAAGTTACCGGGGTGAGGATGACCTTTTCCAGTTGTAGAGAGGACGTAGGGAGGTCCACCACGTTGAAGAAGGACCGGATGGACAGTGCCTTCATATTAGTGGTCGGGGTAGGAGAAGGGACTCCATACCATATATAGTGGGCGCGAGAGAGGTTTCCGCGCCGAGCATCACTGCCACAGGGTGGGTCTTCCTTTAGGATGGGGGTAGCACGAGGCATACCTCCGTGATGAGCTTCGGAGCGGGGAAATCCCACGCTCTGTGGAATGTTGATACTGAGAGGAACATTGTATGGAGTGACGTTACCGCGGATTGGTTCACGTCAATCATCGCTCGGGCCTACGACCCCGAGAGTTACCCCAGCCTGCCCGTGGGGCGCATGAGGCCTTGATCCCAGTTGGGTGAAAGAGTGCCCCTGCTCAGTGTATACAGGAACTCCATGATGCACGTCGGTGGTGGATTGGGCCACAGTAGTTATTGATGTCGACGTATCTTGGCGAGCGTCCTCAGCCCGGGCCCGATGCAGACATCGGGTCAGACGAGCTGGTGCTTGTGGTGCAGGGGCATATCCTACCTTCTCTTCCTACAGAGTCTGACAGCGGCATTGACGCGGCCGAATGGGAGTCCTTTCTTGGAGCCCATGGATCAGGACTCTGAGCGGACCGAGCCGGACATCACCCGTCTCATCAGCATAAGGCGAGGAGTCGTCGAGGCGTTCTGGGGATAGGCTCCTGAAACGATTGAATGTTGGGGTGGGGAGCAGGGGCTCCCTGCGCGGCCTATTAGGGAAACATTGATGGCGGGGCCTGGATGCCTCTAGGTCCAGGAGGGCCATATCCTGAGTTGGGATGACCCCTTCCTCCTCGTACCTACGTACAAGGTTGTTGATCACCCTCCGCTGGATGATATCTGATGGGGAGAGGGGACATGGGCACCCCGTATTCACGGATGTAGAGGCCATCATGGCAGCAGCGGAGCCATGCGGGGCAGTTGTGCCAGTATTTCCCCTTCCCCTGCGTAGGTGAGCGGGCGGTGATCGCGTCTCCATAGCAGAAACCTAGTTCCTAGGAAATGGAGAGATCAACTCATCAGCACTGCAAGGAAAATGGTTGACAACGAGTGCCCCAACGTCATTCCATTCTCCATGTTTGTTAGAAGGATCCACGCCAACACGTTGTAGAATGGAATGCCCTACATTCTACTGCACCAATTTCCGATGAGTTTCACACCAGGCCCACCATTTTCTTGGCTAGACCTGGTGCCAGATATCTGGATCCGGTGACACGTCAATCTACTGGAGTCTCGAGCACTACTAATCTCCATATTGAGGAGAAGAAATTCATGTCAGTTTAACCATTTCTATTTCCGACGATTTTTGTCCAGGTGTGCGCATCCGTCCGTCAGCAGAGGAGGACGAGTTGCATTGTTTCCCCACATTCCTTCTTTCCAAAGGTAGGAGGCATTCGCTCCTTATTCAGGGGCGTCTGCTCCCTGATTGAAACAGGATGATGGGATGTCGTTTCTTCCTTCCGTGGATTCCACCTCGGAACTCATCACCTAGTCTGGGTCTCCCTCATAGATTTAATACATTGTTTGTGAAACTCTTCCCAGTGCCAAGTTTTCATTGGCGCCGGTTAATTACACTGCTTCTGTTAGGACATTCCAATGTGTTCGGTCAGGGCATCAACCTTCAATCGGTGGAGTAGTCACGTCGAGGCATCAGTAGCATGTCTGGATACTGGGGAACTGGCGTGTCTATCTTTTTTCCCTTTTCATGGGGCTTCTCGAGGGCGTGGAAGCCCGAGGCATCCCACATCGAGCGCGGGGAATTATATTCCATATACATATATCTTAGGTTTTCCTCTGCTTCCTGTGTTTAACACAGGGTATGACACAGGTTTAACGTCCAGTGGAGATGGTTATGCCAAAGGCGTGCCATCCGAGGTTTTCCTCAGGCATCTCATGTTTATTACAAGGTAGGTCGCAAGTTTAACGTCCAGCAGAGACAGTCCGGTCTGATCAAAACACTAGCTGGAGTGAATCAAATTGACGAATTTCCCTTGAAGGGATGTCGATATCGGGGCCAACCCAAGGGCGGCTTCCGAAATGTTGTGAAGAGGAGTGTAACGACATGATCTCACCTGGATGTGATGGTCTGGGTGAGGATCAGGTTGGATGATGGATGGATGAATGAGGTGGAGGGGGAATGACAAAGGACCATCACAAGGGGGACAGTGAAGTTGGGTTTGAGCCTCGAAGAGACCTCCTACATATTCCCTTGGTAGGGAATCAAATTCCACGTAGTTCGTGATGGTGCGCCGGTGAACGGACGTGAAGGTGGACCTTGGTCTGATGGGTATTATCAGTAAACTGACATGAGAGTGGACCTTGGTCCAATGGGTATCGTCAGCAAACCAATGTAAAGGTGGACCTTGGTCCGATTGGGGTGGGCTTGATCCTCAGGAAGGAATCCTACGTACCTTGCCTTGACATGGATCAAAGACCTCAAAGTTCAAGTGGTGTGTCAGCAAACCGACACGAGCAAGGACCTTGGTCCAGATGGTGTGGGGATTACACACTAGGCCGCCCGGTTGTTGGTGAACTGATGCGAAGAAGGTCGGGATGACCAACGGGATGTGGGATTGAACCTTCGAGAGGCTTCCTATGTACCATGCCTTGACACTAATCAATGTCCTCGTAGTTCAGAGGGTTTCATCGGTGAACGGACATGAATGTAGACCCAGGGGTCCACTAGTGGTGGGCTTGAGCCTCTTGAAGGATCCCTACGTACCATGCCTTGACATGGATCAAATACATCGTAGATCGGGATTAATGGTGGGTGTCGGCGAACCGACGTGAAGGAGGACCTTGGTCCGATGGGTGTTGGGCTTGAACCTCAGGGGGGCTTCCTATGTAGTATGCCTTGGCATGGATCAAAGACCTCGTAGTTAAAATGGGTGAGTCACAACGGCTTGTCGTCGGACTGGGATGCAGTTTAACTTCTTGCGGGATGAGGATGAACTCGACGTGAATAAATGATGGGTGGGCTTGAACCTCATTGAGGCCTCCTACGTACCATGCCTTGACATGGATCAAAGACCTCATTGTTCAAATGGGTGAGTCATAATGGCTTGTCGTCGGACTGAGATGCAGTTTAATGCCTTGCGGGACGAGGATGAACTCAACGTTAATAAATGGCGGGTGGGCTTGAACCTCAGGGAGGTGTTCTACGTACCATCCCTTGACATGGATCAATGACCACGTAGTTCAAAGGCCGTGCAGTTTAATGTCATGCGGGACAAGGGCATACAATTTAACATCATGATGGACGAGGGAATACAGTTTAACATCATGCTGGAAGAGTTTTTTGTCATGGCCAATGCTTATTCTAAGCCCACGTGAGTCGTGCTCGGTGTGATAAAGAAGAGGCAGGAAGGACCTAGAGATCACGTCGCAAAGTGTGCATCCATGAGAAGTGAAGAGGGGATTACACGTTAGGCAGCCCATGGTGTTGGAACTTACTCCAGGATGGAGGCCCAAAGTGAGGAAAAGCGCGGTGAGAGAGGGATTTGGGACCAAGGATGGGAGGTGTATCATTCCCTATCGTTCCCTCCACTAACCTTGGCAGTGGGGAAATACGGAGGTGCATGGGTGCTACCATCCAAAAGAGGGGCTAGGGGGGTCACACTAAGGTGGTTTCCCTTCTCCCATGGACATATGCTACCCCGAGAAGGAGGATATCATCCCTTGTGGAGGGGGTGACCCCGTCTCTGTGGAGAAGGGTGGCGTAAAAAATGTCCGAGCTGGGGGGACCCTGCATGAAAAGCACATGGTCGGATCACAGTTTAATGTCATGTGTTGAGGACAAGGTTCTTGGAAGTTTAACGTCCTGCAGGTCAGACAAAGTGGGTTCACTCTGCACCCTAGGACTTACATGACTCGCACCCTTTTCTCCTTGGGGAAGGGAAGGTGCCAGTAAGGTCGTGGTCAAGGGGGGTCATAGAGCGAACCATCGAGGAGTCCACGTTATCGTGGCTATACGAAGAAGCGATAGCCATTAGAATTCCTATGAGAAGAAGCATTAGGCGAAGAAACGCTACGAGTGATGTTGCCCGTGGGACTTTGAAATCACATCATGCAAACCTGGAGGGTCTCACGGGAAGAGGAATTACCAAGCAGAAGAGTGTGCTTTGCGAAGTGGAGTACCTTGGCCTTAGCATGGGGTAGAGGTGTGGATGGGGGGTGCTTTGTGAAGTGGAATAGTATTCACGAAGCACTGCCTGGCGAAGCAGAGGTGCCTCGCGAAGCAAGGTGCCGCGAGGCAGTGTGCTTCGCGATATATAGTGATCCTGCCTTAGGATGGGGATCACTAGTCCAGGATGGGTGTTTTGCAAAGCAGAAACGCTCCACTGCTACCCAGGTTCCCTTGGGAATCCCTCTCCTTCACGAATTCCCTTGAGCTTCGCGAAGGGCATCCCTCTCGGATGAGGGGCTCAAAACGAGACAAAGCGAAGGCATAACGTGAAGTAGAAGTACCTTGGGGAGCTCATGATTCCCTAGGGAGAAGGGTGATTCGCGATTCGGGAATTGAGAAGCTGAAAGGTCGGATTATCTATCTCCTAGGCTCAGGGGGAACCCAGTATTTATAGGCAAGGGGCGCCACAAAGCAGAACTCACGCGGTGCGAAGGGGCGGTGGTTTCTTCGCGGAGGGCTCGCAAATGTCAGGCCGTTCGAGGAGAGGTACCACCTCTGGTGCTTCGCTGCGGGCTCGCGAATGTCAGGCTATTTGCAGAGTGGTACCACCTCCGGTGCGTCATGGAGGGCTCGTGATTGTCAGGCCGTTTGCGGAGAGGTACCACCTCCGGTGGTTTGCAGGACCGTGATGCTCGGGGGTGCTTCGCGTCGGTGCTTTGCGAGGCAGCATGTTGGGAATCTTTTTCACTCCTTCCTTTCGTGAAATATTTTGGCACCAACATATATCAATCTTTTATTCTATATATTGTTTAATTTAATGATTTATAATCTTATTAGGAAATCAATTGATGTATTTATCTCAAAAAAAATTCCATTTTTTGATAGGATGTTGTTTTTTACACAGTGTATTTGGTTAGAAGTTATCTTTTATTCAACTCATGTACATGGTAATAAATTGTTTCTCTCATTATTTAGTTGATATTATATGTGATTTGACCAATTGTATTATCCCTATAGTGTCAGTTATAAACTCCAAATTCTATTTAGTAGATGTTTTTATATATGGAAGCATTCTTAATGTCACATGGCACCCACAACTCAAACTCATTGTTGGGATTATAGGATAGGGAATTACTAATAGAAAAAAGGGATGATTCATACATTGGAAGATATGTTTAATTCATGTCCTATTTTCATTAGTGGGTTGAAGGATATTAAATAGCTTTGGATAATGTCTCTTATAATATCAATTTTCACTCCTCCTTGCGCATGATTCATGTTAATTTGTTTATCGATAAACATAAAAATATTATTTACTCAGCATAATTGTAAAGAATATATTGATAAATTAAGAATATTTGGTAAATAATATTATAATAAACATAATGGTAAATAAATGGAGTTTTATGGGTCTTAAAATCATAAAAATTATTATTTTTATCAAATGAAGGGATGTTTATAGTACAATATAATATATGATGTTTTCTTTATGGGCTATCCTCATTAATGATTTAACTGTATTGGAAGAGGTGTAGTATTTTTTAATTTTCGATTTGTTATCTTGAGGAACTAATATGAATTGGTGAAGTAATGTATGGGTTGGTTCCTCCACCATAGATAGATTAAGTTCATGATGTTTTCTACCTATCATATCATGGGAGGTATCTTAAATATATCTCCTCTCATAGAACTGGGGTGAGATGGATTTTTGTTATCATATAATATTTATGAATTTTAATGTTGATATTTATGATTTTATAGAGGATATTTTGTGGGTATTCTCATTCATTTTGTATTTATTGGGTAGAGGCATGGTGGATTTGAGGAATATTTATAAAATATATATTCACATAAATGGGACTATCATCCATGAGATGACCTAAAAGACCATACATACATAATTAATCATTTTATATGAGAAAATAATACTTAATCATTTAATAAACCCCCAAAAACATTAATGGTTTGTTGTCTTAGAGGAAAAGAATAAAAATTACCGTATTTAACATATGATATTAAATATCCCCCATAAAATTATTTTCTTATATAAACCTTATTTATCATTTATTTCATAATACATTTATTCATATCTTGGAAAAAATATAAGCATATGAATGGGTGAGATCATATGTTCTATAAGTTCAAACCTCGAAGATATCGGTTTTTGAAAATATCCATGCATAATATCAGCATAAGGGTATAAGAGTATGATTATAACTTATAATATTTATACCCAATTATGAAATCATTTTAAATCATGTGTTATGGAAAAATTCTTTAGAATGTTAAACTACATGAGTCAATGGACATAAGAATCATCAATAATAAATAAATATCAATATGAGCCCCTCATAAGTATAAGAACCTGTTAAAATAACGTTGTTATAATAACAATATTATTAATAATATAAAATCATTTCATTAGTCATGCATCACATTCAAGGCCATCGATGCATTGCAGAATAAATCCCAGAAAGATGGGGTTCACTACCCAACTCATTTTCATTCATCGAATGGGTTCACTCCCAACATATTTTTTTCATCTCATGATATATAAATTGTTACCTAATGCATTTTATGAATTTAATAGACCCACCCATAATGTATTTTAAAACATACATATGATATATACAATATTACTAAAAATGAATTAATACATTATATCATTACCCTTTGATAACAAATGGGTTATATATTTATTTCTTCATATCATAAAAATTATCCACTAATAAAAATAATATTTATTGTATCATAAGAGAATATCTATAGTAATTCATAATAAATATCAAAAGATCTTGAAACGAATTAATACTAAATTTAGAAATTCATTTGAACATTTATTTAAAAACATGTAAAATAAAATTTATTTTTATTTCATAAAAATTAATAATTCATTGAATAAAGAGAAAAATAATATTTTATATACCCATAAGAACTTATATGTATTTATTCATGGAAATAAATGGCCATGATGGTGAGAAAATTAGTACATCTATTAAATTTTACATGAAATATTCCTTTCAAATATCGGGTAAAATTTCAAAAGTAACCTCTTCAATATAAATTTTAAGACATTATTTTTATTACATTAAAAATAAATACAAATATGGTTGAAAATTTCATTATATAATCATTGAATCATAAAAAATATCATTCATGAGAACATTATAATGAAAATATACAGAAAATAAAAATTTCACTCACTAATGATGAAATATGGATGCATTTTAAAAAGAAAAGAATTGTTAATTTTGTTAAAAAAACATAGAGATGTTATAGAATAAAAATATGTAAACACCATATATAACAATAGGATATGAAAATTGGTAGTATGTATACAACATAATTGCTTTTGGTACACTCTTCTTTTGTCTTCATTAGGGTTATATCGAGGTTTGAGATGATTTTGTTTTTTGTTTTTGTGTATATAAAATTGTGTTTTGGGATTTTCTATGTCAAAAATTGGATCTACCATAGGATTTTATAATAAATTTCCCCCCTTGGATTTCAAATCTACAACACATGAGGATCGGATATGCCTTTACCAAGGCATTGTCCACGTTTTGGTTCCCTATTGGCCACTATATGTGGCATGGCTAAAATGTGCCACAATATGTATAGTAGAGGCCTTGTATATGAACAATAGAATGAAGTTATAGAGATATTGCCTATCCATAATTGTTTTTAGAATCAGTGGAATGTGACATAAAATCTACAATGGGCATGGTGATCCCCAACCACTCTATGGTGTTGTATTATTCAGGAATTTTTTATAGACAATTTAGTAGATCATTTTTTAGTTTGAGGTCATGATTGATGAGAGAACCTTGGGAGAATCATTATGAGGGGTTTAATAATGAGTTTGAATTATGTTCCATATCTATTATAATTTTTTTTCTTATTCTTGATCTAGAGTTTGGAATCAGATTTTTTTAATGATCTTTAGCATAAGTAAGCACATGATACCCAACCTAGTTAGTGAGGTATCCTTAAGTTAATACACAATACCCAGGTTCAAAACCAGGAAGAGGAATATTTTTGGGTTTACTACAGTAGGTACTATAGTAGAACTATGCACTGTATGGGTACTGTAGAAGAATGGTACACTATGTGGGTACTGTAATAGAACTGTACATTGTGCGAGTACTGTAGTAGTTACTGTAACAAGTACTGTTCAGTGCTGTATCATCTGGAACTATTCACCGTGGGCTAGCAGTTTGGGCTTGGAGTACATAAGGATTTAGGGCCACCCAGTACTTTATGTCAGTAGGGCCTTCAGGCCACCTTTAAGGGATTCGAGACACCTCGAGGCCTTTGGGCCACATACAGTTGCCGTATATAGGCCCTACAAAAAAGGAGAAGCACTAGAAGAGGATTCAAAGAAGGTGCACATACCAGAGTAGAGCCAAATGGATTTTCAAAATTAGAGGGTATGAATATGCCATTGGGACCAACCTATGCTTACACATGATGCCTAGCCAGATGGCCATGCGTAGGTGGAGAGAAAATACCATGATGCAAGCACTGGGGAGGGGCAGTTCTTTGTAGATAGTCTTGTTAAATTCACTATGACCTTCGTGTCATGTAATATCCTAAACCTACATGCCTTGTAATCTCTGATCCTATGAGCCTTGTAAGGGTTACCCCTCCCCCTTTAAAAAGGGGTTATAAAAAATCAATAAAAAAGAAGGCCTTCAGGCCAGTCGGGGTTTATCATACATAATTTACTTGGGGAACTTATTATATCCATTAGTTTTTTTCGCTTTCGATTTTTTCTCTTAGTGGTGGAATCTTGTTTAGTTGGGTGTATATTCCTTGTGATACGAGGCATGTGATTTATCTTCTTCTCCTCTGACCTTTATGTTATAAAAAAATATATTCTATGATATGATAATTGATTTTTAGGGCCCCCTCTTTCTTTCTTCTATGTTAAAATCATTCTAGTGCATGGATACTATTGTAGTTTCCAAGTGAAACTATGTATGATGTAGGTAGTTATGTCTATATTCAATTTTTGGACAATATTACATGATGTAGTTTAATAAATTTTTTTCTATAATACGATTATCTTGATTAGTTTAATTATATGAATAAATTAATTTGGATAAAAGATGTGTTTTACCCTTTTTTTGATAAAATAAAATCGATTTAATTAAACTATAAAATGCTATGTGGGAATAGTTTTAAAAACACAATTATTTAGCAGAAGGGTTTTTTTATAAATTACAATATGAAATAATATGGTCCACTTATAAATTTTTTCCATGCAAAACAAATTTGTGTCTTGGTTACATAGGAGGGGTTTTGTGGTTCTCTATGAAATTATTTTTATTATGTGTTCAATCACAGGGTGTTCCTATATTTCATAAAAACCAATGATCTATGTACTTGATTATCTGATAATATAGGGTGTCATCTAGGGGGTGGTCCACTATTACCAATGTCCCATTATTCTAGGTATTTGTTTTTGTTTGATTTGTATTGACTTGTTAATTATGGTATGACAGACCTAACTATACTATATTTGTTTTATACAATGAGTGATATCATATGATATTTTATTTATTTAGATATGGTTTTGAAATATAAAATTGATGCATTCTTTGATAAATTTTTTATTTGAAAAAAAATTGGACCTGTATTATATGGGATCTGCTTTAGAACTATGGATAGGTGAAATTATTTTTTCTATTATTTTGATAAAAAAATTGAAACCTATTTTATAATTCCTTATTTTTCAAATGTTAAGAATATCCAGATTATTTAATAGATAATTATTATGGAAAACATGGGTGGGATCCTACTAAACTTATTATTATCACACCTTTTACACTACCTTGGGGTGTGTAGACCATATTATATTTGACGTAATAAAGGGAAATCAACCATAGTGATGTGGTGTGGTTTCATATCAAATGAAAATGGGAAACTAGTAGTGATATGGTGGGATATTTTCCATCTTTCACACAGAGTGGCTACCCTTAGTTGAGTTTCCATTGATTTTTTCATAGACAAATACCTTGTTTTTGGATTGTATAATTAGATGTATCATTATTCATGATGGTATTTTATTATGGAAGGCCTCCAATATTTTTATCCATATTTATATTTACACAGTGTTTTTTATTTTACATTTGAAAAATCATTCCATCTGATTATTTTTTGATGTGTGGATGCTAGTAGACAAACTATAGGGATCAGAAACAACCTCTCAGACATTCTATGGTCTGGTTAGGACAGTAGTTGGATTTCTATTTTGGGAAGATTCAAGAAATTCGACGGACAAAGAACATAAAATCTTTCAAAATTATATTCAATTATAAACAACCCTGATTAATAAAATAACATTACAAGATAAACCCATATAACATGATCTAAAATTGTATATAAAATCACATTAGTTATTTTATAATTAATTTATATTTATTATACATCTACACAAGGAAACTACTAAATATTATCCTAAAATATAAAATTCAATGATAATTTCCAATCACAAACCTATTAAACTTATTTAAAATAAATATTTAGGTGTTGCATATTTTGTTTACCATACATGATTTTGTTTGATTATTACATTTCTCTCACATATTTCATGGCATCATAAACACTAAATTCATATTAATGATAAAATTATTAAAAAAATTGATATAAAATTTTGTAACCATTATTATATTATGGTGATGAAAAATTAATTACATTAATTCATGGAAAGGGTTTTTTATGCATAAGAATCAGTATTTTTTTAATATCCCAATTAATTGAATGAATGAAAGTTAAAAAATAACAATCTATGTTCCTAGAATCATAATACAATCATATATATCATAAATTATGAGTAAATCTATAAATATTACCATCCTTGCATGTTAGTCATGAAAAATTTATCACATCACTGCGTGGAAGTTATAGTCCACACATATTCACAAACATCATTATCATTTATCATATTTTATAAAAGAGATAGAAATTAAACATAACCATCATTAAAAATATACATAAAATTGGTTTTTTATTAAGAAATTAACTTTCAAGCATTTAAAAGATAATGTTTTTGAGTATTTTTGGAATAATTCATAACTCTTATATAAAAAACTTATATATTAAAAAGTTTTCACTTTCAATCAGAATACATTTCTTCATAATATAGAACTTTTATAATAAAAAAGGTATTTTCCTCATGCTAAATCATCCTAAAATTCAACTTCATTTATTATTTTTTTCAAAATAATATACATGTCCAATGAAGAAAATGTGGGATGAGCCCAACATCTCACTAAGGAACATATAAAAAGAAATAAATAAACCTGTTCATCCATATCAAAAAAATAAGTTCATAAAATTGTATTTCCCATAAATATAATAAAATATGAACTCAAATAATATTTTATATACGCATTAAGTAAAATTTACTACCCAAATGTATTCATAAAAAACATTATAAGAAAACATAATGTAAAAAATCACAATCTTGAGGGTTTTATCAATTACATGTGAACCCAGGAATGTTGTTTCCATAAAGACATACCCTTTAATAAGAAAATGTAATAATTATTAACATAGAAAACAATATCATTAGAATAACAATTGGAGCCAATTTATTTCCATCAAAATGAATTTTTATATAAAAAAAATTCAATAATGGTCCTTGGGATATCATCATTATAGAACCATTACAAGAACTCTTAGTGGGGGAATAACTTGTACTATCATCTTCAAGCATAATTCTCTAAAGAGAAAAACCGTTGACCGATAACATGGAGATATATACTGATATCAACCAATAATAAATTTTTTACAAGTACTATAACATGTATAAAAAACATAATATATTTTCTTTAGATTATAAATATAACAAAAAAATTCTTATGAACCAATCATAAAAAATTATTTTGATATTGATATATCCCATCACATTAAAGCTCCTAATTCAAAAATAAAATTATTTAAAAAGTTAAAAAGGATGTTATTTGATTGACTAAATGATATAATCATATATATATATATCTATATATAAAATGATGGTTGAGATGATGGAAATAACTATTGGTGTCATATATGTTAAAATAGAACATTTCATTTATTTTCAAAACTGTCTATATAATATTTCTAAACTTATTAATATTGATATAATTTTAAATAAATTCAAAAGTGACATATATTTTACTTTATAATTATGTGATGTAAACATAGTTACATATATTGTTTTTTTGAAATATACCCATGGATCAAAATTCTACATAAAATAAATCATTAAAACATTTAAAATATGCATTTTATACTAATGTGTCCCAAACCATCAATCGTGGTCATCATGTATATATTTAATCGTATTAATTAATAACTATACATTAATTATACACTCTATTAAAAAAAATTTTAATTTTTATTATTTATTTTATTTTATTTTTTACTAGGGTATATCGAATTACATAATCAAATAAGTTCACAGCGAATGTTTTGACAACATTCCGCTAATACATCCAAAATGACATTGTATTGTTAAATATTGTGAGAGACTTAATTATTACATAATCAAATAATAATAATAAAATTACTATCATTTTTAGTAATTAATTATAATTTTAAAACAAACCATTAATAATCAAATATTCTATGATCATGGAGTTGGTAGGCCGTATGTACGCCTCAGTAATGTCTCTATTTATCAATGAACATGATGGAAAGAAGGTAAGTACAATTTTAAATTCAGATAATTATTACTATAAATTTAATATTATATTTTTATTTAAATAAATAAATATAAATATATAACATCCATGTGAAGTGATCAGGAAATATGAATCACATCTCTTAGTGGTTATGGTAATCCTAGGTATGCACGAATGGTATTATAATTTATTAATTGATAAAAAGGTAAAAAAATACACGAATACTTATATTCATAGAATTAAAATTATTATATGAATATATATATATATATTTATTAAATACATTATTATAACCTATAATGATACACATTAATGGAAAACCAATTGTATTTATTTGGGAAACAGTAGTCTACCCTACACATGAATGATGATTTGACTTCCCATTTTATTATAGAGGAGATGAATATAGGTTATACGACTAATATAATGAAATTTATGTATGGGTAATATACTTATGTTGTAATATAATAATGTTATATGTTTATAAGGAGGGGTGGGAGAATAAATAAAACTACAATGTTCTGTTACAGGTTGTATATTCTCTATGAAAAACCTCTTTTGCATTACCCATTATAACTTCTATGGTTGGTCTCATTCACAAAATAATACAGCTATAACCTAGGTGGGGATGTTATTAAGGTATTTGAGATTTTATTTCAAGATCAATAGTTTTTTAAATGTGTTTGGAAGAGTGGAGAATAGCTACCCAATTATAATAGATGTGAGGGGCAGTCTTGATATTTTTTAATGTTTAATTTAATATAAATGAATTGCCATGGGAAAGTGGATCCCAATTTATAAATATAATTTAATATTTTTTCTATTCTAAATATTCTCATATTTTAATATTTGGATTTGTAAAGGTGATTATTTCTCCCTTATTAATTTATTTGATCCCCTGTTAATCATGTTGATAATTACGTTAATAAAAATATTTTTTACAAATTATGGGTCATAGAAGAAATTATTAAGGAACCAATAACCCATAAATTACCACATTTGATATATAAATAATAACATTAAAATTTACTAATATATTAATTATATGAAATTAAAATTATTATATAATATATTTTTTATTTTGAAATATCATTAATCCCATTTTTGGAAAAATTCATTTTATTTTCCTTTAAATTCATCATGATAAAAAAATAATTTGAATATAAGCCTTTTTCATAGCCTTAATATTTAATATTTTTATAAAAAAATTTGGGACGCTATAAATCACCATTAAAATATTATTTATATATTTTTTAATATCATTTAAATAATTCTTATACTACTTTCATAAGCACCATGTCTGCATTTTATAAAAATTTAAGGTAATTATTTCATTAATATATAATACAAAATATTAGCATGGATTTTTTTTAAATTTTAAATAACTATTTATAATAAAAATAAACAAATTTTTCTCATTGATAATAATTCATAAATATTAAAAAAATGAAAGTGACATTTTTCATTTTTTATTCATTATTCTAAATTATATTAAGGTCATTGTCAATGTAAAGTGTAGGTGATTTGTTATATTTTATATATGGTTATTGTAATCATTTAACATTACATATCTAATAACATAAATACAATTTTTAGGAATACATTTATACCTTATCACAATATTTATAACTTTTATACATGATTTACCCTTATCTAGGTGACAAATTCTTTCTAGGGATACTATTCATAATGACCAAAAATAAAATGTCATTATTTTAAAAAATTAAAGATAATGATTCAGAATATTTAATCCATATTTTTTATTTAGTTTTATTATGTGGAAGAAATAAATTTAAGTTAAAAATACAAATCAAAATGAAAAATATTTTTAGAAAAATGTGTTTTTAGACAAAAAATGAACATATAACAAAATATATTAGAATGTTCATTAAAATGCATACTTAATAAATTATACATAATTAAATAATAATTATGTTATATTGATATAAAATTCAAATAATAATGGAAATCTTTATAAAAAACACAAATTAGAAAAGTAGGTACTTTTCACTATTCACTACAAATTCATTAGAAAAAACAAAAAAATTCCCACTATAATAATTTTGATTTTATAATTTAAAAAATTATATTCATTTTATCAAATAAAATATATAAAAAATGATGTTATTTATAATATCCACACATAAAAATTAAAAAATAATTTTTTTGAAAAAACATGTCTTTTAAACATAAGAGGATATTACTAAAAATTAAGATCATAATTTATAATATTTACTAATTCGGTGTTGATAATAACCCTTATTTATTTTTTTCATAATTTGGTTACTTTTATTCAAATCATTCAACTAAATTACTATGTTACATCTAAAAAATGTAAAAAATAATATTTCATGGTTTTTTGAAACTCAGTATTGTGTATTAAATACACGATCAAAAAATATATTATATTATGTAATAGGGTTGTTACATTATCCCCCTGTTAATAAATTAAATCATCAAAATTTGAATGTGATTTTATTAATAATGGTTTTAAAATTTTGGCATACCTTTTTTTTATAAACCTACATTTTAAAAAGGGAAAATAAAAATTCTTATTGAGGAGAGGATTATGTGCCTATAATGTTTATATAGAATAAATCATAAATAGTTTTAAAAATTGGAAAAATAGTGTGATTTGATATAATAGAAATGGAGGAATATATAGGGTAATTTTTTTTACAGAATGTCAAACAGAACATTAATCATAAAAAAATTAATGATTATGAGAATAGTAATGAGTAGAAACCAATAAACCAATGAGATGAAAAAGAACATTATTTCTTATATAATGAATATAATGGGATAGTTTTTTGATTTTATGTACCATTACTTGGAATTGGGGATTTAATTTACCATTTAGACTAACAATATAGATAAATATTATTACTTCACATGTAAAATTTCATCCTTTTATCAATTTAATTCACAATCAATTGTTTCTCCAAACAATGAGTAATAAAGTTGAATTTTTCATGGCTGATGCATGAAAATAAATATTAAATGTATAAAATGTTACCAAAAATGTAAAATAAGTTATTCATAATGTCTTCATACATTTTACAAACTCAAAATGATTTGTACAGGGTTACATAATTCTAAAAATGAATAATGCTTCATGTGACAAAACAAAAAATTAATCTCCAAATACTCAACATTAAAATAGAATGTTCATCAATGGTCCTTCGATGAATTAAAATTATTAGATTCCATAGAAAATATCAGGAAAATTATCAAAAACAAAAAATCAAATGGAGTTTTCCACATAATATTATGAGGATAAGTTATCATTTATCTTCATTCAATATTTTTAAATAATAAATACATATACACAAAATGGTTATACCCTAGTAAAAAATCTCTAAAATATTCTAATGATTCGAACAAATAATATGAATCACCATAATATAAAATTAAAATCATATATGCTTCCAAAAGATAATTCAACTATTATTCCTTAAATAAAATCCCACAATATTTATTAATATTCAGTTTATCTAAATTATATATTTTCCCCAAAAATTATTTAATATTCTTCAAAAATATCATTAACCAAATAATCAGAAAATATCTTTTCAAACTCATGGTTATCTATAAGATAAAACATATTATCACTATTTGAAATTACCCATAATTTCATCAAAATTCGTTATAAAATAAAAACTAATGGTTACCAATACCTTAGTCGTATTTCCAAAAAATATTAAATACATTCATCCTCTAATAAGATTCTCACTTAGTAATATAAAGTATTAAATATACATAAAACATATATAAATCATTATAAATGTTTCGAAAAGTATTTCTATTATATAATAACTAAAAATGGGTATTTATTCCATTATATATATGATCAACCATAAAAATATCTTTGTATGGATCTTTAGATTTATCCAATAGCATTGTGTCCTATAATAGGATTCCCTATCATGTTTCATCTCATTATTCACAATGGATGATAAAGATAATTTTAATTAACCAAAGTATTTTCGCTAAAGAGTGTCTGGTAGAGTGATTGGTCTTTGTCCCACTCATAGTTCACCAATGATGATAATTTTAATTATTAATCCTCCCATTATAGTGTTAATACCTTTAGGTGCACCTATACCATGACCACATCCACATTCTTGTATATGGGCATAGATATTATTTTTAAAAATAAAAAAATAGTAATTTAGCAAAACATGATGGTGTTATCATAATCTTATACTTATTCCCATTGAAATAAAAAATATATTCTAATCATAGTAACAAAAGATATGTAAACCAATACTTAGATAAAATCTAAAAGAACCCATCTTTTAAACCATACATTTTATTTCAGTTTTAGACAATTAGTTCATAACTCTTTCATAACAACCCATTTATTATAAAATGATCACTTCCCCTTAATATAAATTATGTTTACAATATAAATCTTTAATAAATAAATGCATGATATTTTCATGAAAAATCTTCACTAATTTCAACATGACTTCTTATTTGTTCTTAGTCATATTAAAACCCTATAACAAATATTTACAAATAAATATCAGCACAAAAATATTAATAAGGAAAAAATAAAAAGAATGAAAGAGACTCGTTAGTCGATTTAAAACCCGTGTGATCTTAAATAGCTTTTCCCCTTAACATAATAAAATTTTAGTGTAAATAATTAGTTATATAGACAAAAAATAATATTTACTAAAAAATGATTTATATATAACTTTTTAGTGTTATAAATTTTAAAACCATATTTCTATGGGTTTCTAATAAAACACGGTATATCATAGAAAATTAAACTAAAAAATTCATTTTATCATAATATGAAATTAATATTTCTTTAAAATAAAATATCCTTAGATTAACAATTTATGTAAAAAAAATTTATGAAAAATAATTATAAGTCATTGATATTTCATGTTTGTTCCCTACAACATCATCTTCATAGAACCATTACAAGAACCATTACAAGTGGAATAACCAATATAGACAACTTAAAATGTAATTCTCTATATAAAATAATAATTACTCCTTGTATTTGATATATTTATCATTATTAACCATTCATAAATAATTTCTGTGATCCATAACATGTTATAAATACACAAAATAATTCATTTCCATTATCAAACTAAAAATATATACTTCTCAACAAAAAGGAAAAACACTTTCCGATATAGATTTATCCCTATCATTAAAACCCAAAATTTCAAAACTATAATATCGAAAATAATTTAAATAAAATTTTTACTTTTAATAAAAAATATAATTATTTAATGGAATACAAAAACAAAATAATTGTTAAGACAATGTTAAAAATTACTGACATAATATACTATAAAATAGAACATTATTTATTCCTTTTTATCAAATTTTATAATATAACATACATAAATAGAGACATTTGGAAATACTATTAATGAATCTAAATAGTGAGAAAAAATTAACTATATTTCATTTATATTCATATAGTAATATTATCATGGAAGAATATTATTTAGGAAATTAATCATTAATTGTTTTTAAATAATTTCCCTTTGGAAAAAAGTCTATTACTTCGAGTCCAAATTTTGACCAATGATCATTAAAATCATGTATATTAAATTAATGTTAATTATTTAATTTATTAATATTTTTTTAATGTTTATTATTTTATTAATATATTTTTATCAATCTTATATGTACTTGCTTAATCAATTATCTTCGCATTGGATGTTTTGATGATATTCACCTCATATGTCCAAAATGACATTTGTAAGATGCATATAGTAAATGTGGTCATTATTCCATAATCTCTATATTAATAATGGTAATATTATTATCATTTATATATATAAGGTGTTATTTTATGAAAAATAATTAAAAATGAACTATTTTAAAATCGTAGAGATGGTAGGCCCTATATGTGCATGAGTTACATCTCCTTGATTTAAAAGAACGTGATGAAATAAATATATGTATTATATAATAATTAAAAATATGTTATTACACCATCAATAACATATAATTTATTTAAATATAAATATATAATGTATCCATTTAATGTAATCTTGAATGATAAATAACATCTCTTCGTGGATGTGTTAATCCATACGTTAGCATAAACGATATTATAATTTTTTATTTGATGTAATGATAAAAAGATATATAATACCATATATTTTCTAAATGATTATTATGTAATTAATAATACACATGTATATATATATATATATATTAAATCCATTACTACAAAAAGTTGTTTGAAGGTTTTATGTAAAGACAATTACACTAATTCATGAAGTAGTAGTCCACTATACACATGAACCATGGTTTTATTTCCAATTTGGTGGAAGAGTATATTGATATATGTTTTTCCATTTACATAATAGATTAAATTTATATGGAAGTTATTGATTCAATTATTTTATCATTTTTGAATAATATTTAGAGCATGTATAAGAAAAAATATAACTAGAGTAATTGGTATAATATATACCTCTTTTTCGAACTACCTTGTTTTATTACACAATTGGCCCTCTAAGGTTCTTGTTATTCCAAAAATAATACCACAAAATCATTGGAATGGATTTTTGGAATGGATTTGGGGATTTATTATCCAAACCATAGTTCTTAAAATATGATATTAGAAGATGATAGAAGGTTCCCTATATAATTGAGTGGAGGTGTATGATTTGAATTTCTTAATGTGTTGAATAAATTTAAATTAATATTCATCAGAAATTGGAAAAAAATTATATATTTTAATATAGGATTATTATTTTTCTAATGAATCTCATATAAATTTTTTTTACTTCATGAGGTGTTGTTTTCACCCTAATAACATGTTATCCATTTTGACAATTACCATGATATAACACCCTTTTCTCTTTTAGGCATAAGAAGTTAAAATAAATAGAAAAGTTACACTAAAATGGACCGTGTATTATATATTAAACCACAACAAATTAACCTAGAAAAATGTTTTTTTATGGATTTTAAATAATTTAATAATATATTTTTTATTATAAAATATTATCTATATCATTTTTGGAGCTATTTTATTATATTGAATTTATATTCATCTTGATACTAATGCAGTTTCAATGTAAACCTCTAAAAAATCACCAATATTTCATATTTACTTATTATATTCATCTAACACCCCAAATTTCTAAAAAAATAAAACATGTTTACATTTTATAAAAATCTACTATATCTTTTTGACTACTTAGTCAAAAATTTGGTCAGAATAAAGTAATATTTTATAATAATTATTTCATCATTAAAAATTTAAAATAAATTACCATGATTTTAAAAAATAATTCATAATTCAAAAAATAATTTTTAACTAAAAAAATCTTCTATATATCCATATATAAAAATATATAGTTTATAACAAAGAAACTAACATTTGTTTTATTCAGTATTTAATATAATATTATGTTCATTGTCCAAGGAAAAGGGAAATAAATTTAATAAAATTTTTAATCAATAAATTTCATGAAAAAAAATTTATAAAATAAAGAATTGTGTTTGGGAGCTTTTTAGGCCTTATCTCGTTATTTTTAATCCTTAATTACTCGATTTAACCTTACATTTGTGATAAATATTTTCAACATTTTTTATTCACAATGAACAAAAATAAAATCAACCTATTAAAAAATATACCTCTTGAATAAAATTCTAAATAATTTTTTGGATATTAGTTTTCTATAATTGATATGAATTAATATGATATTAAAAAAATGGAAGAAAAAATAGTTTTCTGAAAAATTTAGTTTTTAAGCACAAACATTATTTGATATAAAAATCTTGTATAATGATGTTTAAAATGTAAATAATTATATTTTATAAAATTTAATAATATTTATGTTTCATTGAGATAAAATTCATGTATTATTTGACCTTTTTATGTAGGTTTTATTTAAAAAAACATATATTTTTTAATATTCATTGAAAAATCAATAAATTCTAAGAAACCCCAAAAAATCACAAATTTTTTTTATTAATATGTTTTCAAAAATGATATCATTTTTATCACATAAAATTTAGAAATTCTTCTGAAATAAGTTATAATATTCACTAACAGAAATCAATAAAAATAATTTTTTAAGAAAACATAATTTCGAAGCATAAAATAACTTTAATGAAAAATATTATCTTATACCCTTAGAATTAAAATAAAGAAATTTAATTGATCACACAAACACTCACATATATATATTTAAAAATTTAGTTATTCTAATTGATTTCCTCAGATTCAATGACAATGTTTTAAATATGATACGTAAATAATAATACTCCATAGTTCATTTAAGATTGATGTTGTTTGTTGTTGATAACATCAATCATAGTGTTATTTTAAAATATCAGAGTTCCATTGAAAATGGTGATACCATTAACATGAAAATATTTAACACTAGTAAATATATATTTCAACATCTGAATATGGATATATAATATTTTTAATATGTTAATTAAGAATTAAAGTAAAAATAGATTAGAAAAGTGAATTATATCTTCTTACGAAAACCTCATTTGTCTTAAACTTTAATATTTTAATGGACTATATTACAGGTAGAAATAAAATTAATGAAATGGTGTTAGAATTTGATAATATATTTTAAGAGTTAATTTATGGTATGTAGGACCTAAAATATGTTAATATTTAATGATATTTGTTATGTTTTATAAGTGAGGAGGTCGGAAAACATATAGATTCATAGAACATTTAAAAATAATTATGTCATATTTAAGTAAAAGTGGGAGAAATGAAATATATTGTGTGTATAAATATAGTTTTTTATTGAAAAATATATCTTTTTAAATTCAAATTCATTCATTTTAATTTCTATCTCATTGAAAAGAAATGATTTAACTTTTTATAAGTGTAAAAAATATATCTTAAAATTTATAGTACTCTAATAATTTTTTTAAATATCATATATGATAAAAAAAATGTTCATAAATTATATATTTAAAAAAATTATTCTGCTTCAACAGTATTTCCTATCAAAAATAAAACATTTTCTTTACAGTAATACTATATAATGTGCTACGTTATATAATAGTTAATAGTTATTAAAATATGATTATGGTTTTTTAATTTCTAATATATCAAACACATTTATTTATAAAATATAATTATAATCAAAAAAATCATGGTGTTACATTCTACCCCCATTTAAAAATTTTATCCATGAAATTACTTCACTCCAATAAAAAACTGATGATAGCATTACCTCATCACATTCTGATGTTCTTATATTTCTCCCATGAATCTAGGATTCCACTTGAGTATTGTAACCATGTGATTAATCATGTTCCATAGAAATTTATTTATATGATTAATGATTTATACCTGTATCTACTAAAAATAACGATCATGCTCTTGTGGTATTACACATCAGTTTAGTTAATTTAAAGAACTATGTATGTACATTCTCAAAACAATTTTATGAAGTACTTAGTAAACATTGGAGAGGTTTATAATAATATCCATGAGATTTGATAACATTAAAATATGATCAAGAATCTCTTATGTACAGATATAATTGTTTCTTAGATTTATCTTCTAAAAAAATCTCATAATATTTTTCCATACATACATTTTAATAAATACCTTATAACTAACTTAAACCATAAATATCCTTGATTATTGTTATCATAACATTTATATCGAATATAAGAATCCTTGAGGTTTTTTAAATAACTAGAACCATATATTTCATTTACCCAACACACATATATACAAATTGATTATATTTTCTAACATTTTCCCAGAATGTTGGATTTCATCACATTATTATATGAAGGGATTCATAAAAAGCCATATAAATTCTCATGTGAAAGAAATTATTGTGAGAAAAGTAATATGAAACCCCTAGATATTAAAGAAAGTAAATTATATTCTATAGAATAAAAGACATAAAATACTAGGTTTATGATTCATTACACCAAAAACTTATATTACAGTTATAACATAAACATTAAATTAGCGAGTATGAATAGTATTAAATACATTGTGAAATATACAAATATGTATATAAAAATGTTTTAAAAAATATAAATTATTGATAAATGGTTATAAAATAAACATTCAGTGTTTCTTACTTATGTGATTTTGTTCTTAAAAAATATGCCATCCACATAAATTATTTTTTATTTCAATTAATAAAACAATTATAATATAATTTAGAAACATCTAAGAAATTTATTGTAAAAAATTAAATTCATGTAATTTTGTTATTTATTGGAAAAAATTTATTTGTAGTGAATATCGAAAAACACTATTTTTTGTAAAATATTATTTTATTTTTAATAAATTAAATAATTTAAAAGTAAATATATGTTTTGAATATTTTTTTCAAGTAACATATGTATTTTTATTTATATTTAATTTTATAAATGAATTTTAATCAATTTTATATTTTCATTTTGGATATGTTTGTTTTTGCGTTTACAAACAAATTTTACTAATAATAGTTTTCAATAGGATAATGTTTTGACTTTTTAACTAATTAAACTAACTACTATTAAGAATGATTTGAATTAAATTTATATAATAAATATCACCAAATATTATGTTAATTTTATATAATTATTATTAATAGTCATGGAGTTAATATAGAATCATCTTTTTCTAAAAAATACTCTTCTTAACAACTCGTAGTCTCACCGCGTATGTGGGATTAATATTAACAAATTTTCACTTCTGTGAATTGTATTTATAAAATTTGATTCAATATTTAAAGGCATTGTGATTAATGATTTCTAATAAGGTCAACATAATTTTTGGCCAAAATAAAATATTAATGATGTAAAATATTATTATAGTAGTTAAGATAAAAATGGGTTTGGTGGGGGTTAAACAAGAACGATAAGAGTGAAAATAACCAAAAAATTACACTAATTTTATTGAATTTGTTTATCAGTCGTTTCCATTAAATTCTCTAAAATATGAAAATTATTTTCCACATGACTTTGAATATTACCCATATTAGAATTTATGATAAAAGATACTTTTATTCCTTTTAATTTCAATAATGCTTTGGGATTGGGGAAGAAACAATATGGGATAAGATATAGATATTATTTTGAAACATAAATATTTTTTTAAATCATAATGATTTATATTTATATTTTATAGATTAAATAATTACTTATAATTCTCATGAACTACCAATGTGATAATTATTTAGTTATAAATTAAAAGAAATAAATGATACTAGTTTTTTTTAAAGAGAAATAAATTGAGATAATTGTTCTATTACATTAATATTTTTGTTGAATATATAATTTCACATAGGTTTTAGAAGAATAATTTCTATTTAAATCAATATCTAGATAATTTTAAATAAAAATTAAATGATTAATGTCAAAATTAACATTCATGTTTTTATAATAATTTAAAATTTATAAAATTATCAACTATGTCCCCTATTTGGAATATTTTTTTATGATTAACATATTGAAACCAAATTGGTAAAAAACATTGTTAGAATGGTTAAGGTTAGAAGGGTTTTTTTCGCAATATTAGTGATCTTGTGAAAACTAATTTTCAAACCAATTAAGATTTTAATTTGAAAAATTAAAATTCAACATTTATAATCATTATCTATAAATATTATAATAATTGTCACTTTGATTTCATAATAATTTTTAAATTATCGAGGTTCAAAAACTAGTTATCATAGTGGTAACCCAAAATGGTAAAAATAAGGAAACATGTATATTAAGGAAGAAAATGTTTAAAACATGGGTTTTATTATGTGATTGAGATTTATATTGACTATATAACCCTTAAAAACCTTCAATTATCTATTTTTAATCCACTTTAGGTAATATAGACCTCCCAGGGATGAATAATTTTGAGTACTTATAAGAACCTCACTCCTCATCAACTATAATATAGAATTACCTCCCCTTACTTATTAACAAATTTAAATAAATTTTACTCATCCAAACCCTTCCAAAATGTATTTCAAACATCCCACACCTCATCCTAAAAACATTACTTTTGGTATAATTTCATCCTTTCAAGTATTTAGTGCAATCCTAAATAGGATACCTAAAGATGAGGTAATTTTATTCAATGAGCATCTTGATTTTACTTCCTTCTCCACATAATTAAATTCATTTAATAACAATATTATATAATAACCTCATCATATTAAATTTAATTAGATGTCTATATTTTAGTCTTATTGACCTAAAAAACACACACATCTAAATTATGGGTAAAAAATCATTATTCTTGTGTACATTAGACTACCACCTCATAAAACTATGTCATTAGTTTTTCGATTACTACATATCATAGTTGGGAATGATAATGTATATAATGTTTATATATGATATTTTAAAAATATTTATACCTCGGTAGTCATTATAACATATATATATACCCCTTTTATATTCCATTCAATAATAAATATGATAATGTTGCTCATGTGTATGATGGATTACAGCCTCATGAGGCGATGTTATTCATTTTAAAAAAATTCATACCATGGAAAATAATAAGAGTAAAGGCAAAAATATATAATATAAATAAAATATTTATGATACTAATGTCATATTTATCACTCTATAAATATAATGTATCTTTTTATTTTTACCATTTCCCTGAATAAAAAAACGACAACGTCATTTGTGGGCGTGTGGACTACTGCCTCCTCGAAGCGATGTGATTTCTTATTTTCATCACCACATCACAATAATGATACATATTATTATATATATTAAAATAATATGTTATTTATTAAATTTTTATCATTATTTAATAATAAATGTTACTAAAATTTGTTATGTAATGATCGTTATAAAATGGAAATGTTACACATTCAAATATACAACCTACCATCTTCAGATTGTAACATTAGATCATTTTTCTGAAACATATTTGATGATGGGTTTTTATAATTACAATTTATGTATAAATATTGTAATTATATCATGATTATTAATCATTATATATTTAAATAGTGATCTCTTAAACTATATTCAACCTATAAAAGTCTTTTTTGACACAGAAGATAAATATAGTCAAAACATCCCACCTAAACATAATCAATTAAGACATTGATTATAACATGTGAATCTGTTAAATAAAATTAATGATAAACATAAAAAAAGTTAAAATGAATTTTAATAATTAACATAAGTTTTATTTTTAGGAATATACATACATGTGACAAGTCATACTCACGGTATGAGTTTTCTTGTCTCCCTTTTTTTCAATGTGATATCTATCATATTCAACACTTATTTTTAATATGTGGTCAATATATTTACCGTTAATGTATTTTATTATTATTTTATTTAACATTAGGTGGATTTTCATATCTATTTAATTTTCACTATTTCATGGGCTTTATGGTTTCATTGTTTCCAAATCGGTAATGGAATTTTGTCACCTTTTACATTCTTTGAGACTTATGTTTTGTTTTACACCTATGTTTTTTATTATATGTATATAAATAACAGTTGATATTTTATATCATAAAATTGATTATTATAATTTTATTTTAGATTTAATTTATTGTAATACTTTCAGGGGGATTAAAATTTAGTGATACCAAAGTAGAAGGAGTTTTAAGTTACAATCTCATTCATTACTAGGAATGTATAAGATAATGAATCTAATGATGTGGTCTTATGATCCATATACCAGGAAACTCAATAATTTTATTATTCTCTATAAATTCATTATATCTAAATTATAAGTACATTTTTTCAATCTTATCACTTAAAATTATGAAGAAAATCATTTTAATAAAATCTTAATTAATTTCTCTCTTTGGTGAGAAATATGTTTTCTTCCAAAACCTTACTTTATATAAATAATTCAAAAATGTTTTTTACCTTTTCATAATTTTATATCAAAGAAATTTTCAACCATTTTTAATATTTATAAAATAATTTCAATGGATTATTATTTTGTTTTAAAAAATATTATCATTTGGCTTTTACCGACAATGGGAAAACAATCTTCTTTTCATTTTCTAAAAATGGAACTTTCCTAGATTTTTATGGTAAAATTGGAATTTTATATTATATAATGTATGGAATAAAACAACATTATGAACATAATTTATTTGAAGATTCCATTTTCATTTTTTGTTGTTACTTTTTAATTATTATTTTTTAAAAGATATTTTCAATGAAATAATTTTTCAAATTTTTTTATGTTTGAAAATGTGTATTTACAAAAGAAAATTTAATTTTCCTTAAGATTATTTTTAGTAATATTTTAATTACATTTCCATATGTCAACATTAAATATCCTTGTTTTTATCAATCCTCCACTAGGTATATTTCATATTGTTATCATCTTCGTTCTTTCTCTAGATGGAATAATATACTTTCAAATATATTGTTATGAAACTCATTTTTGTTTTATGGGTTAATAGTGTTTCAAAAAGATTGTAATGGAAATCATTTTTTACATGGTTAAATAATTTTTTAAATACATTGACACAAAACCCTTTAATTTTTAATGGGTTAATCATGTTATAAATAGAATATAGATTTTTAAAATGATTTTTTTAATAAAATGAAGTATTTGTATAGTGTATTCATGTAGTGATTCATGAAGATTATATAGAATGTTTGTGGTCAACAAGAGAAAGGTGAGCCTGATATAGATAATAAGACGACTGCACCCAAATAGAAAACTAATTAATTGGGTGATTATTATGTTTTCTAGATAATTATTTTATAATTCATCAATATGGTTATTCCAATTTCAAGGTTTCTGTAAGTGTTATATAAAGATGGTGTTCCAATATACTAATTTTTATTAATTTAATCTTTACATCAGTTTGGGATGTTTCATTTGATCACTAATTTTATCACATAGTTCTTTATTATGGAATATTATGAATTATTACCTTTTTAAAACCTTTATTAAATTTTTTCATGTTGGTGATCTAGATATTGATGTGTATTAATATTATTATGTTGTAATATTTGAATTTGATCATGTCATTAAACACTTATGATCTTATTAATCTCACTTATGAAATTCATTTGTTAATGCTTTCATTTACACTTACTGTGCATCTAATATCACCATACTTATGTATCATTTTTCATATGCTTCAAATAATTGTGTGGAATGAGTTTTTTATATAAGTTATTTCATATGGATGGTTATGGTGAATAAATATGAAATATAAAAATGTAGGTTAAGTGGGATAAAGTGTATTTTATGGCAAGGGTATTTATTAAGTAAAATGTTATCCCGATCCTCTAAGACACTAAAACCTAAAAGGTAATCAAGAATATAAGTGATATAAATTTGCCATTTAATGTTGTATGGTTGGAAAGAAGAAATTATTTCATAATTATTTACACCAAATCCATAAAGGCAACATTTATTATTTCAGTACCAGATTCCGGAGTGCGGGTTATGAGATATTATTGTTAGTATCAAAGGTAGGTTTGGGAATGTTTGAAGATTATGATGATTTCAAGTTAGGTTATCTTAAAATTTAAGGATAACATATTAATTCTATAATATTAAGGATGATCATAAGTTCAATGTCTTAGAAACATCATTTGATGGTTTTAGGTTGTAATAAATTTGAGGTTATTATTGATATTTTGCGAGATGTTTTATTAGTTTGGAGTATTTATAAACCATAGGATATAAATTAATTATTGTATAGGGAGGAATTAATTTTCATCTTTATATAAAAAATGGAAACATGTATGTTGGATGACAATCTGTTGCATTTGGAATGGAGGTGGCGTTTGTACCCATAACATAAGGATAATAAGGGTTTAGTTCCTTCTATAAACATATGTGATTTCATTGTTAGTATGAAATTTAAGAATGTAACTATTTTTTTAATTAAAGATTCATATGTTATTTTATTTTATGAATAAAAGTCGATTTATCTTAGAAGAATATATGATCAAATCCTTTTAATCCTTGGGTTTCAAACATAGTTTGTAAATGGTTAATTAATTTTATGGATAGTTATTTAAGGACTTATTTAGTTTCAACTTTATTTATTAGTGTTTAATTTTTAATATTAATGTAACATATGATGGTTTTTACAATCTGGGAATGATATTACCATGTTTTATCCATTTAGGTTTTGGTTGATGTTAAAGGACTGTAGGAATAACATGTTATGCTTTTGGGGATTATATAGTCCTTTAAAAGTTTATTTAAGGGCATTGAGAATTAAAACTCATATTGAATACAAATAATTTGGACAAAAATATGATATTTTGGAGAAATTTTATTAAATGTTGAAATAATACTAATCATGTAAGTATATTTCATTATATTTTCAGTCCAGATGTCAAATAATTCCTCAAATCTAGGAAAATGATTATTAAACAAATATATTATCTAAGTAAATTAATTTTTGATAAACTCATGGTCTTTTCAATAATAATATATTTATTGTTTTGAGGACCTTAACAATCCATTGACCATTCACTTTTGTATGATCAATAACTTCAATCACACTCTATAATTATTTATGTTTTTCCTCCATTACGACCTATATTATTATATTTAGAGACTTATTTATGTGTTATTACATACAACCTTTTCACATCCCTTTATGTATAATTAATATTATGTTTTATTATCCATTTTTTCATTTTGGTTTATAAAAAAATTATTTTCAAATATGTAACCATCGATTTCAGAGATAAATTTCAAATTGTAAGGATGAAATTTATTAAAAGGGGGGATCTAACACATAAGGATTTTTAAATTATAAAAATATATTTGATATATTATAAGACAAACAACATTAATTTTCTCTTGTTTTTTAAATAGGGCACGTTTTAGCTTCGATTACACACAATCGTGTGATTTTTATTATTTATAGTGTATTCAACATGGAACACTGAACATAAACAACCCATGATATATATTACTATTATAAACTATCCATTAATTTGGTGTGTATGAATATTATTTACTACTTTACGAGGTATATATATATTTATAAATATATTTTATTTATAAATTTTTATTAAATAATAAATCATTTTTTATAGTCAAGTTGTTTTATTCGTCAAAAATATGTTTTCTTTGAAAATGATTTTTATGGATTTCAATGGAAAGAAAATTATAACTTTTTTTAACTTTTAAAAAATAATTTGAAAAAATAAAAATTATTTTCTAAATGATAATAAGAAAATTTACACTGGGTTAAATTTTGTGATTTATTTTGAAAATAATCATTTTTTGGTAAATAATTAAAATATCGATTATTGTAAAAAGAATTTTATTTTCAATAAATTAAGTAAATTAAAAATCTAAATATTAATTTAATATGTTATAAATTAATTTAATTATTATTTATTTATATTTAATACACTTTACTATTTTTAATCAACTTTATATTTCTTTTTAGTATATGTTTTTTAGGTTAATAAACAGGTTAAAAAACAGTTTTAAAATGCATTATGTTTTCCTATTTAAATTAATTAATAAATCCCTAAGGTGGATTGTTTTCGATAAAATTTATATAATATGTTAAAATAAATAATAATTTTTTTTTCATAAGATTATTATTTTTTAGAGAGTTACTACAGAATCATAATTTATAAAAAAAACTCTTCTTAAAAACTCGTTGTCTCACCACGTCTATAGGATTAATTTTAAAAAAAAATACACTTCAGGAAATTGATTTTTTTTAAAAAGATTTCATATTTTTAGTCCCAATAATTTCTAATTTTTGATAAGGTGAACTTCTGCTTTGAACAAAATGAATAGTAAATGCATTAAAAATTAATTCTCATGGTTAAGGGAAAAATGTGTTTACATGGGGTTAAACTAAAATGATAAAAGTAAAAATTTAAAATTATCTTATTATTATTGAATTCATTTATTTTATCCTTATAAATAAAACTCTATGAAAAATTTAAAACCCTTTTCCACATGTATTTGAATATGACTTGTATAATATGTTATGTAATGAAAATGAGAAAATAAATACTTTTCTTCATTTTAATTTCTATAAAGCTTTGGTGTAGAGAATAAAACAACATAATTTTGATTATAGATATTTTTTGTAATATAATTTCGTTTTTTCCATAATAAAATGAAATTTATATAGATGAAATATTTGTTTATAACGATTAAGAAATAAAAATGTTGTAACTATTTAGTATGTAATGGAATTAAATAATTGATACTAAAAATCAAAAAAGTGAATTAAATTGATTGAAATATTTTGTTACATTAATTTTTTCGATTAATATATAATTTTAGAACTGTTTTAGAATAATATATTAAAATTAAAACATTATCCTAATATTATTAAATTCAAATTAAATCAATTGTGTCAAAATTAATAATAATGGTATTTTATAATAAATTATAATTTATTAAATTGTTTAAATTTTCTAAAAGTACTATGTTCTTACTAGTGATTTTTAAATGTTAATAATTTTCATCTATGTTCCATTAATGGACCAATTGTTATTTTTTAACCAATATATTGACTAATAAATTATAAAAAAACTCTATTAGTGTGGTTAATGTTAAAGCGGTGTTTTTTCACATTACTTATGCATGTGAAAAAATAATTTTCAACAGAAATAATATATTCAATTGATTTATTTAATTTAATATTTATAATCAATGGTTTTAAATTTATAATAATTCTCACTTTATTTTTGTCTTAAATGATAAATTTCATAGGTTAGAAAACTAGTTACTGTACTGAAAATCCAAATTAGTAAAAATAAGGAAACTAAGAAGTTAAGGAGAAAAATATTTAATAATTGTGTTTAATTGTATTTTAGAGGATTTTATCAAACATATAAATCTTAAAAAATATAATTATCAATTTGGGAGACACATTAGGTAATATTTTCTTCCCAATAATTAATATATTGAGTATTTACAAGAATGTCACTCTTCCTTAACTATAAATGGAAACTCGCACCCCAATCTACTTTACACAAATAAAGTTATTTGTATCATAAAAACCCAAAACAATTAACTTACCAAATTCCGTAAACTATTTATAGAAGTATTATTTTGAGATTAAATCCATATTTTCAAGGATTTATTGAATACCAAAGGAGGATACCTGAAGAAGAGGTTGTGTTCTTCGATGAGCATCTTTATTTTAATTCCTTCTCCATACCTTTCAATTATTCTAATAAAATTATGATATAATAAACTAATTATATAACATATAATAATATTTTGTTATTTTAATGTTACTACATACAATCGCACACACTTACATCAAATGAGTTGTGAAATCATCATATATGTGTATGGAAGACTATAGCCTTGCGAAACAATGTCATTTATTTTTACATTACCAATAGATATGATTGGGTATGATGATTGATTAGAAGTTTAAATATTGAATTTAGAATATATTTATACTTATCTATTAATGATATCATAAATATTCTTTTTATATTACATTCTATAAGGGGTGCGATAATGTCGCTCATGTGTGTGGGGGACTACCATCTCGCAAAGCGATGTGATTCGATTTTCAAAAACACATTGTATGGAAGGTAATATGGGTAAATATAATAAATATATGGTAATTACTTAAACTATTTATGATATTTATTTCATATTTACCATTTTTGAAATAAAATATATCATTTTCTTTTTACCCTTTCACTCACTGATAAAATATTTATCGTCATTCGTGCACTTGTGGTCTACCGCCTCCCCAAAGTAATGCGATTCCATTTATTCATCACCAATCACATTAATGATAAATATAAATTTATATAATTAAATAATATGGTATTTTTTATATAATTATCTTTCTATAAATATAAATTATGCCTACATTCATTGCCTAATAATTATTGAAAAGATGAAACCTTACTCAGATATACTTATTGACTACCATCTCTATGTTCATAGTGTTGGTTAAATTTTTAAAAACATACATTATGATGGATAAAAAAGTATAATTTATGTATGAATATGATAATTCTTTCATGATTATTATTCTTTATACGTTAAAATAATTACCTCTTCTAACATAGTCATCGTACCAATGTTATTTCAGATGCATAGCTCAAATATATCCAAACAATCTGATATAAAATTAATATATTATGTAACTATATATAACATGTTAATAAGTGAAATAAATTTAATATAACTATTCAAAAATGTTCCCAATAAAATAAATAACCAACATAAGTTCATTAGTTAGAAAGGTCAATAGACACTTGAGAAGTCAGACTTTTGTAAGGATTTTGACATCTCACCTTTATTAGTGAGATATATATTCCATATTCACCAATTATTTTTGTTGGGGGTGTATATAATATTGTTTCAAATACGGATATTTTTTGTTCAATAATGAAATTGTCTAATGAGTATTGGAATATGTATCCTCTTTATCATTTTACGGAGGTGTCGTAGTTAAATCATTCATATTAGGTTAACTATTTTTTATTAACGATAGAATCTTGTAACCCAATGGATAATTACAAGGGTTTGAGTGGTGTTAAATACTTCAAATCATGATTACTATTTATAAATGGTTTCTAAGAGGTTTATTCATGGACCCATAATCTCCCAATAGTTCTAAATCCATGAAGGACCTATATTCCTTGTATGATGTGGGTCACCCTTTAATTAACAATCAATTATTAACATGTATAGAGATTAGAATCATTTGTATATATCTATGGTTATTCATAAATGGATATATATATATATATATATATATATATTTGGTTATCCATAACTATTAACCCCTTATGTGATAATTAGATATTCCTTGGTCATTATTAGGAGGATTATGGTTTTCTAGCCATAGAGTTGGGTGCTCTAGAGTGTGACATCATCTAGATAGATGGGAGTTTTTTTGATGTTAATATTGGACCCCTAGATGGGATTCTAATTAATACTTTTGACATGATTAAGAACACAAATAGTTCATTTCCACTTAATTGGACACATCATTCCTTTTAAGGTCATGTGATAAGTACCAAACCATGATGTTTAATTTCATACTGCTAAGAATTATAGGTGGAAGGTACATAGTCATTGTATGGTGTGGGAATTATGCTGAAATAGCCAAGGGAACCTAGGAGAGATATAAATTTCTTGGTTGAATGAGACCCAATAGAGAATGTGTATAAAATAGGATATGGTTTAATTAGGGTGTTGGGTTTTGACCTCAGGGAGATTTCTTATGTATCTCTTTTGAATAGGAATCTAAGACCATATAGTTCACTTATGAGGGCTCAAATGTATTAAGACCCTATGAATGTTTGATCTCAAAGGGGTGTGTGTCCTATTTAGTTTATTAAGATGGGTCATGCTCCATAATAGGATTCTATGATAAAGGGGTTTGGGGCCATGATAAGTGACATTACTCATGGATATTTAGGGGTTTGGTTCTAGGATTCCTCCTAAGGTGGATTCCCAAATTTCTGTAGGTTATGATTGGTGCCAACTCCCAAAAAGGATACTCAAAGGTGATATGATTGAGATTATAACAAATAGGTGTCCCATAAGTTGAATTTTGTGGATTACACCTATGGAGGATGCCTAATTCTTGGTTGGAGATTATAATTTGAATGAAGCCCATAGGTTTGGAATCATGTAGTTGGTATGACATTTTTAACCACTATGACCACATGATTTATACACAATGTGATAATGTAAAAAATAATATTTGGGAAAAACCCACTATCAACTTAACCCTCAAACTTGATACATTCCCTTGAGGAACCATGCCTATGATGGTATCGTGAAGTAAGGATAGAGGAATATCAAAAAGAATAGTCTCTAACAAAACATCCATCTTACTTTGAGGATATTGTGATCATTGTTATTCACCTAGACCACAATTTATGATATGTCATGATAGAACATGATAATCTAGAGAAAGTAGAAGATCCAAAAAACAACAGATTTATCCTCCTCCTCTGGTGGAAGAGGATGTGGATACAAGTGATGGGAAATGATCTTGTGCTCATCCCCTCTCTAATATTCAAATATAATATAGTCATGTTAGACTAACCACCCAGATATAGATCAAGAGGTAAATAGGAGTCAGAGTGCATCCTCCTTGAAGAAAGGTTAGGGGCTTTCCCCATAGGGGATTCCCATAATGGGTTCTGCAGTAATGGAGGAGGATCTAATTTCATGTCAAAAATAAAATGGAAGCATTATCTTCTACCTCCCTTCCTTGAAATATAGGATCCAAGTTTTATAGAAGACAAGGGAATGATATGTTCTAATCCCTTATATATGAGATTTTGAGTTCCCTGGCACTATTCCCTGGGTTAGGGTCCTCATGTCCATGGGCATACAAAAACACATGCACCCTGAGGACCCTAACAATAAATTGAGAAAAGTGAAGGAAACCTATGAAAATAGGAATGAAATTCCAAATGTGAGACATGTTGTTATTCCCCTATTTAGTGTATAAAAAGCCTATAGGCTTTGGTGGAGGTTTGAATATTCCCCCCTAAGATAAGGGAACCAAATTAAAATATGCTTCACCATTGATGGCTTAGAAGAGGGCATGAGTAGGGGCTTTCATAGAGTAGAGGATAGGGTGAGCAAAGGGATGCTTGTCCAGGTAGGCTTGGGGATCCAAATGAGGCTCGTGCAAGGGTTGATTCATAGTGTTAGATGATGTAGAGGTAATGGTACCTTAATCAATGTACCACCTGGGAAACAACATGTGGGTGAGGATTTGATAAAGCCTTCAAGGGCCTCTATATGTATTCCCAGAAGTTGTTCATGTGATTTTTATTTAGGTAATGGGACCACATGATAATGTTCATCAACCATGAAGGAGAGAGTTCCTTATGCATGTTTTGTGTATTCTAAACCCTTAGTGGAATTTAATTTCACTATCTGCTATTAATTACCTCTAATTTTATGTTTTTGAGGATTGATTATAAGGTTTAAGAGTGTCTGGGTGAAAAACTAGGGATAACAGATCATTAAAAGTCCTTATGGGATTTTAGTCCTTTTGAATAAGGACTCCCAAGGTCCTATTTATAGTTAAATATGTGACCCTGGGTGCAGTGGTTATCTTGTGAAGGTGTTTCATGTAATTGTTCCACACAGGTGTTTGGATTATTCTAACGTATAGGTTGTTCATGCAGGCTAACGTACATGCAGACTGTGCATGGCCAATATGTTGGTTTTCCATGTAGGGCCAATGTGCAGGGCTGATTTGCAATGATGATGCATAGGAAAAATGTGCAAGGATGATACACAGGGTCATATGAGGGATGATGTGCAGGTACCCTACACAAATGGCCTACACGGTGACACATATTCCATTAGAAAATTGTTCTGACTCCCAAGAGGTATAACATTTGATCTGCAAGTCTATTTGAGATCACCTACAAGTCAAATAAAGTATTTATATGAAATATAAAATCCTTTGTATACTGACATCACCAAATGTTCTTGAAATAATCACATAAATCACATTTTACTACATTAATTCCTTTTTTCATTGATATTATAAATCCATTGCCTACTTCTAGAGGGGTTTCATTCCATATATCCCATATTGTGGAGTAGTCTAGTGGCACATGGAAATCTATCACGGAAATTCTTCTTGATTTGGAGACACATATCAAATAAATGCCAATATTTTTTTGTTTAAGTGAGGGTCACATAAATAATTATATAGAAAATATTATGAAACACATTTTTCAGTGTCAAAAAAATACCCATTAGAATTATATTAGTTGATAACTAAAGGAATACACCTCTAAGGTAACTATAGGGAACTATAACACATTTTAAAAGGTATAATTTAGAGCTATCTAAACTATGTTAGGATTCTCAAATTTTATCCAAATACATGGTTCATAGTGAGCATATGATAACTTTTTTTATGGTCGTGTAGAAAACCCTACAGAATTTGTGTCTTTTTATATTATTTTGCTCGATTTTTTCCCTAAACCATAAATGGTGTAGATCTAGCGAGATATGACAATATTTTTTCTCTAAAGATACCTTTTAGTTCTTTCAATATTGTGTGTACAATTTATTTTTTTGTGTGAAACATTATATTTTAAAAAACATACTAATTAAGATGGTGTCTTAGGTCAAGCATCATTGACCAAAAATCATGAAATGATAATCCAAACAAGGATTTCTAGCCAATAATGTTTTAAAATTCTTCAGATGCCCCAAAGGGAATTTTGAGCTACAATATTTCAGTTTTTAATCTAAATCATGATATCCATGATTATATTACTTCTCTCCTAATGATGAAATTACCATCGGTTGAACAGCCGATTTTTTGACTAATTTATGCAAAGACAACTGGGTCACATTAGTGCATAGTCAATAATGGTGTCTGTTCACTGTAAAACTTCTTCTATTGGTTACTTTATGAAAATACAACTAGGAAGTGTTATAGTATAGTTAAGAAAATCATCTCTTAATAATTATGACATTCAATTGCATATGACTGAAGAGAGTTTATTGGGATTATTGTTTCTCAAGGCCATAATCGGTGATGTTTCAAGGGGAAAATATCTAATAATGAATAGATCGTATGTATTTTCAAAAGTGTGAATAGGAAACCACTACTATAAGAATTTTTAGTGTGTGAAGGATGGTTCATTTTGTTTGATGACTTACATCAAGGGGGACTTTTTTGAAAAGGGTTAAATTATCCAGAAGTATAATGTTATACGAACAAAATATTTAACATATAGTTTGATGTTTTAAAAAAATGAAAATATGGTATGAATTTTAAAGTCATACCATAATAATATTATTCTATGCTAATTATATTCATAAAACAAGTCCATTTGGATATTTAGTTTAAATTATTATAGCAAGGACCTCATTCCATGTAGTTTAAAGTCATCTAACAGGAAGATTATGCTATGCGATTGAACATCATACGTTAAGGAAATTATTCCATGTATCTTAAAGTCATATTTAAAGGACATTATTATATATAGTTTAATGTTTTATAGTAATTACATTATGCTATGATGTTTAAATTCATACAGAAGGGGCATTATGTTATGTAGTTTAAATTCATAGAAAAATTATATTGTTCTATGAAGTTTAAAGTTGTATAAAAAAGGAATTATGGGGTATATAATTTAATGTATTGTAATTTTTTGAAAGGTAGAAGATTATTATATTCATTATAATCTTCCCAGGAATTTTCTTCAATATTTAGGTGTGAGGGACAATATACATACTAAGATGTAATCTAGAGATATCCAGATCCAATGAGTGGTATGGGGAAAATGAAATATTTATGGGAATAGAGGAGGTATCTTATGAGTTTGATGTTACAACTAATTGAAAAAACCCATTTTGTGGGATGTTTTATTAAAATACATCTAGGATGCATTACAACATTGTCAAGAGTGGAATCCTTTTGCTAAATGCCCCATTTTGTGGGATACTTCATGAAATTCCTAATGGGGAATATTATAGCATAGTTAGGAAAAGACATTATTATAAATTATGAAATTATATTTCTATAATTAGATATAAGTTTATCAAGATTCACATTTCACTAGGCACAGATTTGGGTTTGAGAAAAAAAGTTACCTGAGTATGGGAGAATGATTTCATGTCAAATTTAACAAAGAATTGGGGGAAAATGTTTCATACACCTATCTGACCTAATTATTGAAATATGGTTCCTTTAGTTTTAGTTTGTGTGATATTGACTATAACATCATGGAAATGATAGGTGATATTTTTCCAATCAAACCAAGTCTTTTGCAAAAAACATTGAACATGAGGGATGAAATTTTAAACAAATGTGTTCGGAATTCTTGGATCAGAAGTAAGGGTATAAGAAAAATATGTGAGTGACAGCCCCAAACTATTTAAAATCGTGGGTTCAAACATATTGTTGTAAAAAATTACAATTATAAAATATTATTATCATGAGGATGAAATTACTTGTGATTTATAAACCTGTTTTGTGGTTTGTTTTATACAAATCTATCTTGGACGTATTACAACATAGTCATTAGTGAAATCATATGCCTAAAAACCCATTTTGTGGGATATTTTATAAAAATATATGTGGGGAACAATAAATAATAGTCAATAAAATAAGTCTTTTGTTATCATAGAATCTATCATCGAAATATGGAGACAGATTATGGGGATCTAAAAGTGTCCTATATTAGAAGTATTACATGTGGAAAGGATATTTTTGAGCATGAAAGAAACATTTGGATCAATATTTTCAATTATGTGTAGCATCTTGTACCTAAATCTAACTCATATTTACATGTGATACATCTATGTTTCCTCTGGGGATGCACTAACGAGGGGACCCAAATTAACATCTCCTGTGTGGATTTTTATTTGTATGCAAGAGATGGGTAATATATCCTTACCCCAGAGATGGGACTATGACATGAGTCTGATGTGTCACTATGTATCTCATTTTAATTATATTCAAGACACACATATTTCTTGAGGTAACATGGAATTTAACGTCTTATAGTTAGGAAATCTACAATGTAATTTAGCGTCATGCCATCAGGACATTGTTTGTACTTTTTAATGTGTTGTAGTAAAGATATCAGTACTGCAGTTTTAATTCATGTGTTAATGAAATAGGTTACATGATTTGTTTCTGACTGGACCAAGTTATAGAACCCATACATCACTACATATCTAGTTAGATAACGATTCAATCCAAATGTAGTTCTACAACTAAAGAGACCCCTACACTGACTTAAATCATTTGTGGATGAAAGATGTGCCTTCTGTTTGGGTTCATGTATAGGGTGAGAACCAATATCGAATCCTCATATTTATATCATATTCTTACATAAGATAATGGGTAATATTACATATTATATTTTGGTGGGTCCCAACATTGAATATCTAGATATCACTACTAAACTCATTAGAATGAGAATCAATTCACACCTAGTTCTGTATAATATTGTGTAGTTTTTTTCATGTGATTATTACATATGAGGTTACATTTAAGGTCTGGCAACCATGAAGTTCTTTATATCAACAAAAATTCATATTCCTTACTTATGAAGGGATCTGAATTACAAAAACTCATAATCTCACATGGGCTATGCTCGGTATAAGAAGTATTGTGTGGAAAAGTTTCTTACAAGGAAGAAATGCAGCATAAGTGAAGGATATGGGTATGTAAATTTTTGTGGTGGATGAGCTAGTATATATGATATTAGATTCTATTCATATCCTATTAGAATGAAAATAAATAAAAACATAGTTATTGGACTCCAGTTCTATTTAACATCATGTTCTGAGGATATTGGCCATACATTTTTACGTCATGTGGTAAGGATTAAGATGAACCAATTAGAAAAATGATTAATGTTTTGGATGTTCTGATGGATAGAGACATGGGAATCAATACATATGTCATTGAATTGGAAATCAAGTCAAATGTAGTTCTATAGAAAATTGGGAAACTTGTTTCCATGTGATGAGGACATCTAGTGTCCCTTTTACAGTCTTTCCACCAAGACCACGATAATCCCAATACAAATTTATATGCCCTACTTATATAGAGAAACCCATTACCAAGACTCCCAATCCCATGTGAGTACTTATTAGTGGGAGAAACAAGGAGAAGAAAACGTTTATCCATTGTATAATGGAGACAAAATATAAGGATACTGGTATTTAGAGTTTTTTGGTGGCTGGTTTAGAAGATAAGATCCTGGTGTCTCAACATATCACCTTGGAATGAAAATCAATCCACACATAGTTCTTGAACTCCTATGAAGTTTATCTTTATGAGATGGGATAAGTTTACATGTGTTTTAACATCATGGGGTAAGGAAGAAGGTGAATATGATAATGGAGAAATGTTATGCCTGGGCCCAATGATAGAAACATGGGCATCACTACGTATATCATTTGAATAGGAATCATGACATATGTAGTTTTATAATTCCATGTTCTTTAACATCATGTTGTGAGGATGCTGGTCACCTGACATGAAATTTAATATTGTGTATGGATTAGGGTATAGGACCAAGGATACAGTATATATCTCACTTGAGTAAGAATCAATCCACACATATTTCTTAAAAAAATTCCCCTCATTAATCATGTTTCTAAATGAGGAAAATGGGTCTTTTATATTTTCTAGAATGATATATGGGATTAAACAATGAGTTTTAGATATCACTACATATTTTTATGAATCTTTAATAAAGACATGCATAGTTCTCGAATAGTTCACTATGAATGTCTAAACCATACAAATGGAAAAAGGTGTATTATGTAATTGCATATGGACCCATGATAGAATATATGTGCATCACTATGTATATCATGCAATTGAAAATCAATCCAAACATAGTTATTGAATGGTTCCGTGTGTATGTATGAGTTCATACAATGTGATGTAGGGGATTGGTCCATTGCATTTAGACCTCACATTGGATATTTGGGCATCACTACATATCTAATTGGAATGAGAATCAAGATGCTTGTAGTTCTAAGAATATTTTACAGTTTATCACCACACAACAATGACTTCGGTCATGTAGTTGAGTGTCTTATGGTAAGGAAGAGATAATATTGGGGATTATTCCCATAATGGGGGACTTATTTCTACAATGGGGTGGCAATAATATGAGTGGTTCCTATACATGGGATCTACTCATCCTTTCTTCGACATGTATGGATAATAGATAATCTTTGTCTATTCTAGGGTTAAAGGGATGTGATTAAGACTCTCACCTGAGATGGAGTCCCATATTTGATAGAACATTATGTTTTTAAACTCATGGTGTTTTTGGGGTTTCTTTACCTCAGATGTGGGATATTTTAACCACACAATTTGAATGTTGTGTGGTAAGAACAAATGGTGTCATACTTTTTTATTCCACAAGACTAGGACCATATGTTGAAGAGTTAATAATCATGTGATATGGAAGATGATTCCATGAAGTTTAGTGACATGATTCGTGGATGTTAAGTTCTAACTTTTATGGGCCTGTGAAAACCCAAAACATGTAGTTAAATATCTTATAAGTGGGAAAGTATTATTGTGGGTACATGAAATAATTCATCAAGAACATTATATTGGTTAGAGATGTAATTATATCTCCATCCATTGAGATTAAAAAATAAACTTTATTAGAGCAGTCCTTGGGAGTGGAGTGAGGTCCCTCCCACTTTGGTAAATATTTGGAGGCTTCTTTCTCGGAATCATGAGAGTTCTTATGACCAATTCTAGTTCTCCCTTAGGGAAGTAATGGAGGAGAAATTTCTTGTTATAGGCCTGTAAAATCTGATTTTTTTAAAATTACATGTAATGAAAGGATTGAATTTATTTTAACAAGTTCCTCTAATTAATCCACTCATTTTTGGGATTTCTATTCTAATGATGGATGGTCATAGATGGAAATATGGAGTGATGGAAATAGAACCTGAATGGGGAGGATTTCTTTTTTTACGATTAATATTGAGTAAAGGGTAACTCATGTGGAAGTACAAGTTATAATCTAGTAATTACATAAGGAATTAATGTTCATGTTAGGTGAATATTTTCTATTTTTCCACTCCCTTCTAATACATTATATAGGGTCTTTTTTAAGGCCTCTATCTATCCCTTTGCTGCTACATGATAGTGGGATGAAAGGTTGGATTTGATATTATAATCCTCATAAATAATGTCACCCTGAGAATAATATAAATGGCTGTTGATGTCTATAAATATTGTATAAGGGACACTAAATCTAGTAATAATTTTAGAATTTATGAAGCTAACAAATATTTTGTCTTGACTTTTTGGAGGGTTATTTTCTCAATCCAATTGGAGTAGAAATCAGTAGTAGTAATAATGTGTTTTTACTTATTGGATATGGTTGGTGGGGATGATCCCAAAACATAAATTCCATATATGGAAAGTGTCCAAGAGTATTTTTATTTATATTGAAACTATAGGGGTTAATAGATGATTTTTTCATGAACATTGAAGTAATGTCTTTTTAAGGTGAATTCTATAAAACATTTTTTCCTCATAAAAAAATATAAATATCCATGTACTTGAATTTGATCATAAATATTTTACCCTAACTGGATGGAAACACAAGTTCCATCATATACTTCTTCTATCACAGTTTCAGTCACTTCTCCATCAATACATCTATGAAGGACTCTATCAAATCATCCTTTTTAGATGACATTATGGTGATTTTAGCCATCATAAAGTATAAAATTAAATTTTAGATGAAATATTTTATCTATCTCGTCTCTATTGGATGGATGTAATCCATCATGGATGTATTCTATTATGGGAATAATCCATCCAATGGTAGGAACATATAGCTCAAGGAAAGGATTGGCCTCATTGATCTCCTCCATTATGACATGAACAAAGCGTGAGACTATCCAGTGATGGGAAATGCTAATTACTGTTTTATACCAGTTTTGACCTTATTGTTCTAGAGCTACATTTTCCAATGAATATTACTAGGAATTATATGATCACATGATGTGATTTAATTTTTTTCATAAGGGAACTCATATATTAACCTTCATATATAGACATTTATAGGTATTAGCTCTTATTTTATCATGGCATAATCCTCATTGGGAATCTTTATTACTAATTCTGAATCACCTCTCACCTCTAAGTGGTCCATCAGTATTTCGAGTTCCAGTTCTAGATGTGATATTTTACCTCATTATTGGTGCATACTTATGATAATAAGTAGTTAGGTAAGTCTGCCTTTGTTGGAGAGGTTAGAAAGATCCCAGACATAACATTATTGAGCTTGGGGTATTCCATTCTCCTCCCTCTTGGAATCATGGATGCATATTTGAAATGCATTTCCTACATTTTGTGGCCATCTAGTATATAGAATATTTCCTCATATAAAAATTGAGTTTTCAAGTATGTTACATTCATAGAAGGGTTATATGTAAGTAAATATTCTATGTCCTCACCTTTTTCTACTTTCTAAGGTACAAAATATATATTGAAAAACAATAGATTAACTGACCATCATACTAGATGTCATGTCAACATAGGATGGATGAGGATATATTTGAGTTGGTAATTACGAGAGATCAATTAAGCATCATGATTCTCCAAATACTAATTTGGTTTCTGAGAAACAAATATTAACATTAAGAATCTCTTATCGATATCTAAATAATGAGTCTCAACATCAAGAATGGTTTGAGTGAGATAATAAAGGATATTTTCATTCCCATAATCATTCTTTTGCACAGGAAAAGTTCCTGATGATCACTCTAGGATCATCACATATAGGATTAGTGGATTTCTCCCCATAGGTTGATTTAATAATGGTGGGATCAAGAGGTATTTCTATCGATTTTCAAATTCTTCTATACAATCATCAGTTCACTTATATGTGACCCCTTTTTCATTGTTCTAGTGAAGGGAAAACACTTACCTGTGAGTTTGGCTATGAAGCATCAGATTTCGGAAAGGTCTCCTTGAGGCCCGGTCATATATTTATGGTTTCTATTTGCTGACTTGTTAAGGATACTTTTTTTTACTTAGGTTCAACTTCAATTTCATGATGGAATATAAAAAAGCTAATAAATTTCAATGAGGATACCCTAAAAGCACATTTCAATGGGAATATCTTTTGGAAATATTATCAAATCTTGTTAAAGATGGTCTCCAGGTCATCCATTATTTCATTGAGATATTAGGACATAATCACCATATATTCAATTTATCATCCAATAAACATACCCAAAAAGTGTTTGATGATGTAATACATAGAGTGCTATTATGTTGCATCAGTGTTCATTAAAATGAAGGGTATTACCTAATAGCTAAATTCTATATAGGTCCCTGAAGGTTATGAATTCAAAATCTTCTGGGGCTATATGATTTTGGTTGTTACTTGAATAACCATACATGAAGGATAGACCTTCATACATGTTTGTCTCATCATTCAAGAGTTATTTGATTAGAATCCATAAGTCATCCTTCTTATAGTTCCCATTGATATGTCTGAAGTTGATGAAAACACTAATTTTCCCTTGTTTCTTCTTTCACGATATAATATTTTTTTCTATCCATTTCATATACTTCACCTCCATAATGATTTGTACGTTGATGAGCTTATCCATATCACCCTCACTTTTTGAGGTGAGATTTTGGTGTTTCTATATGGATGCCTATTTATATCCCAAGTGTTTTTCTGAAATACCAAGTGATAGGTGACAACCTCGATAATGATCCCTGGAATATATGTGTAATTCTACAAAAACATGTCCCAATGATTCTTTAAAAAGGAGTTATCTACCTCATATTATTTGGATTTTATGGCCACACTGATCAAAGTGGCTAATGGATCCTCTTATATACCAAGATTTATCTCTTTAATATCATCAATAGTGGGGGATACACCTTACACAAATACTGGAGGGGAATCCTAGGAGTTTTACACCTCTTCATCTTCCTCATACATTACATATTCTTCCTCTTCCTATGATGTAGTTGATGGAGCATGTTTCTTAGATTTAGGGGTGGAATCGACATTTGGACACCTGTAGGATTAAGTAAATATTTCATGATATCTTGCTGGTATGGGGCCTTTTGGTGCTCCAAACGGTGGATGTGAGACTAAGAGTGAGTGTCTTCATTTTCCTCTACTGGCATAACAAATTATTCTATCCTAGTTAACTGAATAGGTATTTTTTGGTGCTGAAGAGATGGAATTAAGACAATTTCATCTTAGAGGGGATTGAAATTTGATGGGGCCATAAGGGGATTTTCTCTCTAATTTTCCAATATATGGTTTTATTCACTATTATTCAATAAAAAATGGGCCCTCTTCTCAAATAAGCTTCCTCTTCCCTCCACAACTCGACCCTTCGGCTACCACGATGCCTCAACTACCTTGTAGTTGAATGCTTTGTGGATGGGGTTAGGTTCAAGCTCGGTGGTTTGGTCCCTGGCTGGTGGTGTTCATTGGTTTTGAAATGTGGAATGATTTTCATCATCAAATTGGTTGACTACAAGGGCATAAATGGTGGATGTAAGAATGATCAATTTTTTAATTTTCCCCTTAGCTTCTCTTTTCCAGTTTCTACTCAGGTTTGTCCCACAATGATGTATATTGCCTTACTCAGGTCTAGATGTATGTGTATGTGATGCTCAACTTCTCAATTTTTGGCCCCCATGTTCCACATTCAGTTCCTTGTTGATGACGGCACTTCCTTTTTCACCTTCTTCAATGGTTTTTCTTGGTAGGTTTCATATTTCTAAGTTGCTCATGCCCTTTCTCCCACATTGTCTATCCTAGTGAGGTTCTATTTTCCCTTCTCAGTTTTTGTTTTTCGAATTGACAATCCTCCCTTTCTATTTTTGCCTCATCCCTCCATGCATGGCCACACTATGATCTGGTTTTAAGGTGTATTTGGTGATTTTGTTTGTTAGTGATGGGTCCAGTTATGGTGGTTCCACTCTCAGTCTGTTGTTTAGTCATGAAATGTTGCTCAAAATGTGATTTTGTTTCTTCTGAAATGTCAGACATTTTAAAAGAGTGTTCTCTAGTTGTATTTTTTGTTCTAGCTATTTCCTACCTTGGATTGTTATTGGATTCTCACATGCTGTTGGGAGTGGTCAAAAGAGATTCTGTCTGAGTGGAAAATGGGGTGGGTGGTGAGAGTGCATGCAGGGTAGTGAAGGGATGGGTTCTGAGGGAAAATTGTGATCCATTAGTCACTTTTGGGGAAGTTCTGGTCAAGGATATGGCTCTTGGTTGGCATTCTTTTCCTCTATTTATCATCTTTGTTTTCTACCTTTCTTGTAATAAGGCCCTAACTTAACCAAAAAGTTATAAATTTTAAATTTAAAAAATTTTCAAAAAAACTTTTATATAATCTTTTAGCATTTCTCATAGAGTCAGAAACTTCTCTATCACCATCAAGATCAATTTTCAAAACTGAAATTTTAGAATTCCCAGAATGTTTGCATGAAGTCTAGATTACCACTTCTATTTGATTGATGGGAATCATGTAGTATGCATTGACATTTTTTAAAGGGTTTGATGGAATCATCTCTATTCCATTCGGGGGTTTTATTCTAGAATCACTGTTAGACATAGAATTCATCCATTTCATAAAATAGAATTATAAATTAATGTATTGTGGTTTACTGGATTTAAATTGGGTTTTTTCATCCTAAAATTTACATTTTTTTTCATTTATAAACTATTTTAGGAATTGGTTGTCTGATGAGGTGATGTTTGTATGCTGATATAGCCATTGTATTCCAAATAGATAATTGAAGGTTGTATCATCCAGAAAAAACATGAATTTATAGTCATACCTGAGATACATGAAATTAATCCTTATCTTGATTTCACAAAGAGATTTTTGTTAATTCTTTTCATAACCCTATAACATCAAAGTATAGGAGTACATGGGAGATTCCTTGAAACCCAGTTGATGATGCATTTATATCTAAATGATATTGAATCCCGATTCATTGTCAAGGAAGTCTCATCCCATATTAGTGCCATTTATCCTTCTAGATATATAAAAGGGTCTAAATTGTCCTCTATGATGGGATAACTGCCCTGGTCTATGAAATAGGTGACTATGGGGAATTCATTCTGATGATTGTCTGAATGATACACCTCAAAATTGGAAACCTAGACTTCAAAATCCCAAGGGTAAGACAAGGCCCTTATATGTTCCTCATAGAGTTCTTTCGATAGACTCATGGAATCCTAGATTCCCATCATAGTTGGAACCAGGGATAGTGGTTTCAAAACATCAAAATTTTATCCCAGATTTCTATGCTTCCCAGCATGGGGATGCAGTTTTTCATGTTCCTTTCGAGATGAAATACTTAAAGTTAATGGAAAATACATCATATCATTAGTTTAAGGTGCTTATGCACTTAGTGGATTAGGATGATTTTCTCAGCCTAAATGTCAGGGTTGATTAAGAGATGACATATTATTAATAAATATTTTAGGATAAATTTTTTAAGGAAGACCCTATCAATTTTGGGGAAAATTCATTTCTCCTACATAGCTCATTAGAGATACTTCCCATGATTTTTTACTGGGTAAACAGTTCGATATGGCATGTGATTAAAATAACAAATCATAGAGAAACCATGTCTTCCCCTATATCCTCAACCCCAATAGCCTATTCCCACATTTCTTTAATCTAGTATAGTGAATTGGATTTCATTATCACACTCATCATCTATGAATGGTTCCATTAAGTGAATGATATTAATGGAGCTGAAAAACAGCCCCTCATCCGATTGAGATTCATTCTAGTGGGTCGACTCTTATTTTACCATTTGGAGGGGTAGTTCCCATGATTCTAGGAATGTAGACAACAATATTACTAATGTTAATTACATATTATTCTTTATTATATTCTCAGATTCCAAATTTTTATTCTTTCTCATCCAACTATGTTTCTTTTTTCAAGACTAGTCTTTGGATGGTTGTTACACTGATGATGTTAGTTTTGTTATAGTTGAAGCGATTGAGGTCACAATATTTAATTTCAACTATGATCTGAGAATATCATGAGTATGTTTGATCATATTTCTTACCATCAAATCACCGAACATCAGCGGACTCTTCTTCTTATCGTATTTCCATTCATCTTCCTCCTCTATACTAGTGGCTGAAACATATACAACCTGATCATGTGAATTTTTAACATTTACTTTCTTAGAGTCCACTATATTTTATAGTAGGTATTTGAAAAAAAAATCATGGATGTGGTTTAAAAAAACACTATGGAAGGGGAAATTATTTTGGATATCATCATCACCTTATTTGAGGGGCTTTATAGGATTTGGAAACATGACCAAGATGTTTTCAAATGTTGAGATGATGATTCCATGGACAAACACATTTCGAAGTAATAGAATTTCTATTTCATCACCTCATATTATTTTCCACTCTTTTCTCACGGATCATATTAACTATATGGGAATTGTTTCTGACTCATGAGAGGCGGATCCACAAGATATGGTGGAGGCTTTGAAGAATGAGAAGGTATAGGATTTTTCATAAGTGTAACTATAGTGTCATTTTCATTCCATTCTCCATTACCTTGATTTTTATATGATTTCTTGGGCCTTTTATTTAGCATCTAGGATGGAGTCTTCCACCCTTTAAGTAATTTTTGATATTTTGTAAGGCTCTCTTATATATTTCACAAGGATAAGTGGTGTTCACTACACATCATGATGATTCACTATATATATGGATAGAGATTCATCTTGAGGGAGTGGTAGTTTTTAAGAATATGTCAATCTATTCTACCAAGAAATGAAATTTAAGACACATTCATTATCACATTCCTTATTTTTGGAGAGGTCAATGATCATTGTATTATGTAGTGTCGAGCTAAACTAGAAGAGAAGCATATGAAGGATTTCTTCCCGTCCCATAATTAACTGAGACTGCAAGCTAGTGTACCACATAAAATCTGGTCAATGTAGTGATTATACTAAGAAATTGAGTTTCACCACCTCCTTATGTTCGGATATCCCTATCATGGGATCAAAGTGAGAGATGAAATGCATCAAATGATTCTCTAGGGCCCTCAAGACATTAAAATCTTGAAATTTAGGGTTTTCAATGATTGGTGGGGGAAGTGTCAGATCTTCCCATTCTGGGTAAGGATTCTTTTATGGTTGTATCATTGTGCATCGTTACTCTATGGTTTCCACTAAATCCATTAATGACACAATAATGTTAAAAATAATTTAAGGAAAGTATGGATGACTTGACGATTAATCAGGTGTGGTGTCCAGATCCTAGATAGGCGTGGTGTCCAAAAGGAAATCGGTGTGGTATTGGTGGTATGTCCTCATGGGTAACCTATAGAGGCAGACCTAAAAGGATACACCTAACCCTATTCTAATTGTGCACCCAACTGAGGGGATTCATGAACATTTAATATGAGATCCTTGTATATTAGTTTTTGGTATCACATATTGAGCAGATTATCTATATATACTTCAGTTGTTGAAGAAACCCTCCTTAATGAGGTGATCTAGTTGAAATTACAAGTTTATTATCTAATTGCAGAACATATTCAACAGGAAGGCTGCCTCAAAGTAATTATGCATTGATTCTTCTCAATTCTATCATGTCTTCCTCTTATTGAAAATATACTTACCCAAGGAAAACCGGATTATCCTCTCTAGATGGAGAGGTACACTTTTATCCTTACCCTTTTGTTTATTGGATACCTTGTGAGAGGTTAATGATGGATTGTTTGGGGGAATTACCAGATTCATGGAAAGACATTTGATCTGGGTACACACACCTCCTATAATTGTTTTAGTGTGGACTGAATTATGAATAAGAACTTCCTCCTATGAATCCTCTTATGATTCGTCCTCGTTTTTAATAGAATCTAAAAGGGTTGAATTTATGACATTAATTGATGTGTAACGCAATTTACAAATTCCAACCATGTCTTGGTGGGACAATCTCTTTTTATTCCCTCCATGAAACATTTTCCTCTCATTTTCTAATTTTCTAGGATCTATTTGATGGATTGTGATCCGAAGGGAATCTACATATTGTTTGTTCATGTTTGTTCCCAACGAGGGTACTCAATCAAGAGATGGTACAAACTAGGGGAACTCATTCTATGATGTTCCTCCTAATAGATAGATGAATGATATCAACATATCATGGTGTTGTTGTGGTGAAAAGAACCCCCAACCTTGAGGTCCAATTCTATTTCACTAATACCCTTACAGATCATCGAGCATTATTTACTGACCTTGAAGGTTTGGTTAAAACTGCACATCCCATCAGGTTGGGGTATCTTCTAAACTATTGCAGCTACTACTAACACAACTACCCTTCATATCATATAGAGTTATGTTTAATATGGGATGGTTTAATCAATTTTTATCCACTTGGTTCACCTATTATCAAAGATGATTGTTTTGCTTTTGACATTTTTGTTATTTGATGGATGACTTCCTCTAAGCGGTAGGCTTTCTCAATATTTTCATATTCATGATGAAAATTTCTCTCAACGTCTTCCTCTCTTATATCCCAATGTAGGTGAGATTCATTCAGGGCCCATTTTCCTTTAGAAAATAGTCATTTGTGTACATGATCAATGTTTTTTATTCAATATAAAGTTATGACATTTCATGATACCACTTTCAGTAGGAATTTCTATTTGAGGAGCATTGTGAATTGTAGTGCTCTGTGCTCACCCCATCCTATTATTTGAATACTAGATGGGATATCTGTGATTAGATATCATAATATTTTTAATTCAATGGGTCATTAATATGGAATGGTTCTCTGCTATTTCCATAGATACTTTGTATTTAGGAGAGAAGGTAAATTAATTTGGAATTATATCGCTTCTATTACCTTAACATTTCTTTGACAGTCTTCAATGGGTAATAATTTTTATCTAAAGTGATGAATATTTTCCCATATATTGATGGAGATTCCATGTGTAAAATCATCCAACAACACCTTTGGAATGAAGTTCTGAGGGGTGGCTAAAGGCCAGAACATGATTGGTACATCACCTTTAGTTAGTTATTTATTCATGTTTATCATGTCATCATCATCGTTTGTTGGAGGCTCCTCCACCTAATCTGACCAAAATGGAAGCATTCATTCCAAATTATGTAAAGTAATAGGATTAGTAGGTACTTACTCTTTAGTTTTAGAAGGTAGGAGATCTAAATGTGGTTCTGATAATGACTATCACTTTGGTCTATCATCTGGTTGATAAATAATTTCACTTTCCAATGACAATGCACCAGACATGACAAACCTTGTTTTTTAAGTGCCTTATTGTAGGCGGGTTTATCATCACTATATTTCTATGTGAAGGATTCTCTTAACAATATGAAATAATATTGTGGATAGAACACTCATAGAGAGTTCCATCATAGGGGGACGACCATGTTGGATTAAAATAAGGAGAAAACCCTCTTTCTCATTGATATTCCATCATTTGAAAAGCCATTCGTGACTCATTCTAGAAGATGAGCTCTTGAGATCAACGATATTTTGATCATGAATCAATACTTTAGGGTGAAATGTCTGAGGAGGACCTTCAAAATCATTGTTATTGTCCTTTTGATTTAGTGATCGGAGTGTAGGATCCTACGCTATCATATGAAAACATTTGAGGGATTCAAGAACACTAGAATTTAGTAGATCATGATCGTAGATTGGATCTTTGTTTCCCAGTATTCTCTGCTGAGGATTCGTTCTGTATTCCATCTTGTGGGAGATTGGGACCACCTACTGGAGGAAGTGTTTTTCATATACTAGGGTTTTATCATACCTTAGATTAACCATTATGGTAGTTCCATGGTCCCTATTTTGAATCTGTCTATGTTCCTAATCTAGTTGTCCATGTATCATGTGGGAGTTCTCCTCACTACCCTCCTAAACTAGAGTTGAGATGTGTGTCGGCTTCAGGGTGACAAGATGATGATCCACCCTACTTGTTGGGATAATTCTATTTTTCATTCCCTTAAGCACTACATTAATCTTCATTGTGATGTCCTAGAAACTTTGTAGGATCTGGGAAAGGATTTTCGTATGCCCATTCACCGTTTTAAAGATATGTTTTGTTACATTAGTGGTATGAATGGAGATATAGGATCATTTTTTATTTGGAATAAGGGTATGTGCCTAATCCTTTCATCCATTTCCTACCAATTGATACTAAATGTACTCATGTGTGGGGTAGATAGTTGGGTCTACCCTTTATTTGTCATTGAAACATTTGGACTGACTTCTCCAGGTGCTTCCAGACTAAATTGTTGGTAGGATTGATGAATGCATTCATGTGTGTGTGCCTTCATATTGTTTTCCTCTAAACATGGCTTGTCGGATTCATCGAGTGTTTTCATGTGATTTTGTTGACCATATTGATTGGTGCGTGTAGGTGAATTTTACTTCATGTGGTGTGCGTCTATATTTGAATGGCATGCATGGATGCTGGAAGATGAGGCTGCTAGAAAACATAATTATGGCCAGCAGGTGTACGTTACCAGTCATAGTTGGAACCAAATTTTGACTTTCAGCTTCTCCATATGGGATAAAGGTATATCCATGCTTCCTGTTTTCTGGTAACATTCCCTGGTGGTCCTTATTTCAATATTTGGTATGGATTACCATAGTTGGTCGGCTGGGGACAACACCCTCATCAGGTTTTGGGATCACTAACACACGACATTGGTGACATTGATTTCCGGTAATATACCTTTGTAAGGCCCATATTCCTCTGTATGAGTAAATAATTGTCCCCTTGGTCCACCTATTTGCGATAAGTGAGAGACTTGTTATCACATTCTAGGGATAATCTCCAGAAACGATTGAAGATGATTGTTGGTGTTATTGGTTTTTTAACAACTATTCATTACTGACGGGATTATTAGTGTGTATTGGCATGCGGGAGGGCCTATCATGTGGAATATAGGGTTGGAATCATATCATTTTATCAGTAATAAAGAAAATTTGAATTTGAGACTTATTGTTGAATATTTTAGGATGGTGATGGAATCCACTACATGGATAAAGACCCAGCCAGAATGATAACTAAGGAATATGTTGGTGAAAGCTTGATGGATGTCATTGGAATAAAGGGATTTCAAAAAGGATGTTTATGGAATCTAAAAAACACAAACAATAAATCCCTATTAAATCAAATTTTCATTTTAATGAACACGTTCATTATTTATTTTCTTATTTGGCTCTATACCACTTTGAGATTTAATAGGGCCTAACATATGGGTGATACCGTCATCTTGGTTAAGGATTCACATCATGTTAAAAAAATATGATGGAAATTGTTGTGGGTCCGGAATGAAATGGTCCATCAGTTTTGGGAATAATATACTTTTTATTATAGTAAGGAGGTGTCGTAGTAAAATCATTCATGCCAAGTTTACCATTTATTTTCCAATGAATTCACATATTCTGATTGTTGATTAATGGGGTTTTATTGTTGTGAAATCATTCACATATGGATAACTATTTGATAATGGTTTCTATTGAGTTTATTGGTGGAACTAAAAACACCTGATGTTTCTATAACAATGACAGACATGCTTTCCATAGGATGGAACATCGTGGGGATTTTTTCCAATGATGCTTTAAAACCATCATTGGTCAAGAGGATGGGAGGTTGGGCATTCAAAACCTTTTGGGGGGAACTTTTACCATGTATAAGAATTTATTATATATTTAAGATATTTTCATGAATCCTTTATTAATTCCCAAGTATGATGTGGGTCACATATGAATTAACAATTAATTATTAGCATGTATAGAGTTTAAAATCACTTTTACGCATTCTATGTTCTTCATCAATGAATATATATATATATATATATCCTAGGATCTCTATCAATGGTATCCACTTATGTATTAATTAGATATTATTTGGTTGTTATTAAGAACATATTGGTTTTCTATCCACATAGTGGGGCGCCCTAGATTGTTTCATCATTCAGGGATACATGACTAGTTTTTAGGTAATGATTAGAAACATGAATGGGATTCCTACATATCCTAGATAAATAAATCAGGACCCACATACTTTGGTTCCACTTAACAAGACACAACATACCATTTAATTTAATCTTATTAGGACCAAACAATGTAGTTTATCGTCATTTGACAAGGATGTCTCAGCGGAAGGTTCCTAATCAAAGTTTGGTGTATGAATTCTGATGAATCAGCCAATGGATCCTATGTGGGATATGATTTTCTAGGTTAAATTAGACTATATTGGGTATTTTTTCTAGAGGGAATATGGTTGAATTGGGATATTTGTGTGGAGCATGGGAAGGATTCTTACACATCCCATTTGAATAAGAATTAAATCCCACTTAGTTCAGTTATGAGTACTAAAATCTCTGATGAACCTGTGATGGTTTGGTCTCATTGGAGAGTTTGGTCATTCTAAAATATTATTTCAGGGCATAATGTTGAAGATTTTTCCCTGATGAAAAATTTTGGTCCATGAGTAGTGACTTGAATCATGGAGATTTGGTGGGTGGGTTTCAGGATTACTTTTGAGAATGATTTAAAGATGTATAGAGGTTATGATAAGTTATTAATCCTCAAAAGTATTTCTATAGGTGATATGATGGGTATTATACCAAGTAGAATGCCCATAGGTTTGATTTTGGGTTTTAATCCAATGGAAGATGCCCTGATTTTGGCTGGCTATTATACTTTGAATGAGGGTCGTAGGATAAGTATCATGTGGTTGTGATAACCAATGTCAACTGATAATCCCACATGAGTCATGATCATTGTGATAAATAAGTGCAAATAGAATACAAGGGAAACCCCAAATTCACGTTTCCTTGAAATTTGATACATGTACTTGAGAACCCATGCCTATTGAGGAACTCTAAAGGAAGGTGAGAGGAAGATATGAAGAAAGATTCTCTATAAAAACATGCATCCAAATTTTTGGATACTATTATCCTAGATATCCCCTAAGCCTACAATTCATGATGAGTCATGATTGAATATGAGAAATAAGAGGAAGAAGAATATCTTTAAGACCACAAAAATATCCCCCTCCACATGTGTAAGAGGACGGGGTGAAGAGAGATTGGAAGGCCTCTAATGCACATCCCCTCTCTAATATTCATATATAGGATAGTCATGTTAGAATAATCACCCAGATATAGACCAGGTGGTGAGTAGGATAAAGAGTGAATCAACCAATAAGAAATTACTGGGGATTAATCTAGGGGTATTCCCTGAATTGGTTCTACATCATGGGAGGAAGATCGAATTCAATGTTGGATGGAAACACAAGCATTTTCCACCCCCTATCTGATTAGAAATAGAATCTCTTAGTCTTATAGACGATAATGATATGAAATGTTCATAACAATTTCATCTGACCCTGGGAGTTCCCTAACACCATTCCTAGGTTTTGGGTCCTTGTGACCATGAGAATGTAAAACCATATGCACCTTGACGTCGCTAACCATTATATGGGACAAGTGCATGAAATATGATACTATATGAATTAAAATCTAAATGGGAGACATGATGGTTTTCCTCTATTTATAGTATTGAATGTCCAATGGAATTTGTGGAGGTTTCATCTTTGAGCCTCTCAGACAAGGTGCCCTAATAATGAGAGGCCATATCATTGGTAGCTAGGAAGAGGGACTGGTTGATGGCTTTCATAGGGTAGATGATAAGGATTGGAAAGGGAAGATCACATAGTTATGATTTGGAGTACCAAATAAGGATCATGAAAGGGGTTATTCATATGGGTATACATGGGTGAGTTAATGGTACCTAGAGTGACAGATTAGCTGGGAAACAACACATTAGTGAGGATTTGAACAAGCCTTTATGGGTATCCATAGGGGTTCCTAGAAGTGGTTCTTATAAGTCACAGTTTAGGTAAGGATACATTTCAATATTGTTCATAAATCATGGGGATAGAATGCCTCACGTATGTTTTATGTATTTTAAATTTTTAGAGTATTTTCATTCCACTATCCCCCTTTAATTCCATCTTATTCATATTTTGGACGAGTACCTAGATGGTTTTAGAGGGTCTAGAAAAATTAAAAGGAAATATAGAGAATATGTAAGACTATGGTAATTTTATCCATGTGAATAAAGATCCATGTGGTCATATTTAATGGAAAATATGTGACCCCAGGTGAAGGGGTTTTCTCGTACTGGGGTTTCATGCTGGTTTTCTAGTAGGTGTGTCACGTAGGCTGGTGCACAGGTTAGTCTCACAAGCTAATGTGTTGGATTCATTATAGTGCCACAACATAGGCTATCTGTGTGTGAACAATGCCATGGGCTGATGCAAAGGGTCTATGTGTAGTCTTAATGTGTAGGGTTGTAACATGGGGCTGATGAAAAGGCAATCTATGCAAATAGAATGTGTGGGGACACAAACTCATTAAAATATTTTTTCTAACTTTCAGGATCAATTGATTTTTATCTATGTGTCCATTTGGTCCCCACTATACACTTCTTGATACACTGAATTCAATAAATATTCCCAAAAGAAATGCAAAAATCTCATTCTAATCCATTGAAACCTTTTTATCATCTATATTATAAATTCATGTCTTAATTATATAAGGGGTTCTTTCTATATATCCCTCATTATGGAGTATAATTTCTACACATGGAAATTGAACATGCATATTCTTCCAACATGGGAATACTTCTCCAATCAAACTCTACATTTTTTTCAATGTGAGGGTTTCATCATGAATTACACAGAAAAGTTTATGAAACAAAATTTTTGGCATTAACAACTAACCAAGAATGTATTTTATGATTCTTGAAATTATATTTATTGGTAGTTACATATCATTTTTCAGATCTCTCTTTCAAGGGTTTTATGGTTTCAAATTTATCCAATCGGTAAAATATTTTTCTCGCAATAATCTTATATTGAGACTTTTGTGTTGTTATTCTCCACTCCTATTTTATGAGATGTATTTAAATACCATTTTATATTTAATATAATGAATTTATTAATTATCATATTATTTAAGATTTATTTAATGAAATAATTTCATGGGGATTATGATACAAAGATACCAAAGTTATAGTAGTTATATGTTAAAATCTCATCCTTTATTGGAATTGTTTATGATTATACTTTAGATGGTGTGATCATACAATAAATCTCTCAAGAAACATATTAATATTATTATTCTCTATTAATTAATGGTATTTAAATTGAATAGTAAATTTTTTAGACCCTTTGGTACATAAAATTATTGTGAATAGGTTTATAAGGAAATTCGAATTAATTTCACTCTTCAGTCGGAATCATGTTTTCATCCAAAACTAGGTTTTCTAAAAAAAGTATCAAAAGTGTTTATAACATTTTCAAAATAATTTATCAAAGTATTTTTTACCCCTTTTAACTCTTTAAAAAATTCAAAGGAATATTATGTGTTTTTCAAAACAATTCTCATTTGTCTTTAACCTAAAATTCCAAAGGAATCTTTTTTTTCATTTTATGGACAAGGCACTTTCCAAACATCATACAGTGAAATTTAATGTTATTTTATAGTAAGTAGAAAATTACACAGTTTTATGACATCCATTTATTTTAAGATTACTTTTCATGATTATGTTGTAGTTTTTAATGATTTTTTAGGTGGTTCTCAAATAAAATGACTTTCAAAATGTTTTATATTTTTAAATGTTATTTTCAAAATGAATAGAATATTTTCCTCAATAATGTTTTTATTGATATTTTAATCATATTTACATTCATAAACATCAATATCCCATATTTTTTAATATCCTTCACATAGGAAATTTGGTATTGATAACATCATCATTCTCTCTCTAGCTGAAAAAACATTATTTCAAAGATATTGTTATGAAAACTTATTCTCTTACACTGATTAATAATTCATAAAAATGAATATTATGGAACCCATATCATTTATAGCGGTCAATCATATATAAAATAGATTTACATGAAATAAATTTATTTTTTATGGGATAATAAAGTTATAAAGGGTATACTAAATTTCATTATGAGTTTTATGATGAAATAAAATCTCTATATACATTATTAATATAGTATTTTTTTGATAATATACATAATGGGTACACCTAGATAGTTTTAGGTGATCCTGATATATCTTATATGATGGCTACACCCATATATAGCTACAATTCATTGGGTAGTGATTATTTTCTACAAGTAATTATATCGGAATTTGGTTGTATGTTTTTTCCAATTTTAATGATTCTATAATGGTTATGTACTTATTATATGTAGTTAATTCACCTAGATATAATTTTTTTTATTCTTGTTTTGGTTTAATGAGTTTCAATTGATCAAGATTGGTATTAAATGTCTCATGACTATTGATTATTATAAATCCTTCCTTTTTTAACCTTATTCCATGTTATCATGTTTAATGATCTACGTATTGATAGGTATGAATATTCTTATGTAATACTCATTAACTTTGATTATTTTATCATACTGTTATTCTCTTCTTATGATCATTGTTAACATTCATTTATTATTGATCTATTGTTTTTACTAATCATTTGATCTCATACCTCTTATGTTTACATTTACCCATGTTATAATGAATTAGGTTTAATGAATTATTTCTAGGAAGGAGGTCATGCAGATGAAAATGATTACTAAATGTGTATTAAGAACAGTTGGGTTATGTGGGTGAAATTTTCACTTACAACATAGGCATTCTTTAAATAAAATATTTTCACGATCCTATAAAAAATATCCCCAAAATTTAAGTGATCTAATATTTCATTTTGATGTTGTATGGTTTGGATGCAAAAAAAATTTGGTCAAAGTTATCAGTATAAAAGAAAAAACTTTTATGTTTATGAATTCAACACCAGATATTGGAGTGCGGGTTTTGGGATGTTATAATTAATCTAGAGGAATGTGTTGAACCCATCCTACTTTGATATCCATTGTAAAATAAATCAACATATCATATTGGGTTTTAATGGCACTCTAAGACTAACCATCTATCAAAGGATGAACTATTGTACTAAACCACATCTCTGTATTCGATTGTTGATGAAGGCTGATCCTGAACATTAAGGTAATCATCGGATATCAATCACATGTGATTGGGAGTGGTACACTGTGAATCAATTCAAATTAATTAATATATTTCTTGTTGAATATGGGATCCAAGATATGTTCCCTGATATAAATAACATGTCATGATTTCATGAGGTTATAGAATACAAAAAACTAACATTGTTCCCTTGAGGTTTAATAAAAATTTCCACAATGACATCTGTAGTGATGTTTTCCTAGTTACACACAAATATTATTAATTCATATAACATATCATTATGATTATTTCTCATATACATCACATGATGAATAACCATGAACTAAGATAAATAATCCATGATATCTCTCTTCTTGTTACCCCACAATGAATTCCCCATAGGATATCTATACATATTCATACTTATATTATTAATCGGGAATAATGAAATTTTATATTCTTTGAATAACTCCTTCTTTATTTATATTATTGATTATAAATATACTTGGTTCTTGAATCGAATCATTCCATAATGTTCAAGGTTATGCAGCTGAAGAATTATTACCTTCCATAATAACTCTACATCTATTACATATTCCAGAATAATGTTCACATGTATTAGAGGATAAAATTATTCAGAGAATGATAGGACCTTTATTGTTTACATATGATTTCAATGTCCATAATCTATATATTCATAATAACTATAATTCCTTCAATCATTATAATGTAAAAACTAGCATGCTTATTCAAAAATTGAGCATTTAGCTACCATTTAACCTTCTTGGGGTAGTTATGAAATTATATTTCATAATCTATAATCATATTCTAACATAACACTTGGGTAATATTCAATACATTATACATAAATATAAATGGTAGATTTTCTGATTCACATATATGTCACACTATTACCCATAAAAGTATTATCTCTATATTATCACAGAAACAAGTTAGAATGCCATTTCCAAATCATAGTGGGGTAATGTTTCACATAAAACATAAATTATTGAGATGGATATGATACTACAATTTCATCCTACATGGGAGAACATCTCAAAAACATATATGATGATTCGCTATATATTATAGTCTATTTTACATTTATGGTTAGTGAGACCATTAGTACATTAACAACCTTATCTTTATTTACATGACATCATATTAATATTCATCAATCCAAAGGTACATAATTTTATTCATTGTCTACTTAGTTAGTGAATTTGATAGTAATTAAATATTTCACACATATCATTGATATTATCTAACCAACCAACAAAAAATATGGATTTCAAACACTATGGTTGGTTTGGGACAATGTTCATTAATCTCATCTTTAATAGATCTGTCTATAAAAACTCACATTTAATAACATTACCCAAGAATTATATATTCTATATCTATAATTAAAATTTATTATATTTGAAAAATAAATTCTTCTTCAATAGGATCTTCCACATACTCCTAAAATAAGCATCATCTTCCTTACTATTGGAATAAATTAGAATAATGTCAATAAATACTTCAACAAATTAATCAATATAACAGCTAAATATATTACTAATTAGATCTATTATTATTTTAATTCCATTGGTATGTCAAAATAAAATAAATATAAATTCATAATTAACATTCCTTGTTAATAATTATGACTTTGACATACCTCCATTAAGACCCTCAAATGATGACATCCATGTCAAATTTTAATCTATTATATGTAATGATATCCTTATTATTGATAAAAAATATTTAATACAAGGGAGTGTGTTATTATTAATGATATTAATAATGTTATAAAAATTATATTTAATTAAAATGCACATTAACCCATATTTCTTCATAATAAATAATTCAGGTACACCCCATGTAGACACACTTGGATGAATAAATACCTTCTCAATATTCTCTAAGAGTTAATTCATAAATTTATATAACTCAATCAGGGAAATTTTATATGTGTCATTTTATATATGAAAAAAACCATGTATGAGTTACATTGAAATATTAAATTAATTTTTCGATGGAAGAATATAAATATATTTAGGAAATACATTTCCATATTCCAAAAAAAATTATCAACGTTCAGTTTCCCCCTAACCATGTGTGAAAATACCCATAATTAAATAGATTTAATACCCATTTATGTTTCTAGTTTTGTTATATTCTCACTTTCATCCTCACATAGATACAAAATCATAGATTCACTTGGAATATAAATTGTGACTTCTCATCTATAGTAATTGATATGGTATATATATAATGTAAGAAAATCCTTTTCAAAAATTATATCAAATTAAACCAGAGGGAGAATTCAATGATTTTTTGGATTCCCATCCCCATAAATATATATTAGTGTAGATATATCAACTTGAGATGAGATCATCATATGATTAAGAGTTTTCACTAATAATTAACATTTAATGAGAGAGTTTTTTATGTGATACTCTTATAAAATTCATCATATATAAAAGGGTGAGTATAATTAAAATTTAACAATAAATTTGTAGTTATATAGTAGATGGAATGTTTACCTTTCACCACATCATTATTTTTAAAGAATTTAAAAGGTGTGATCATATGATATTTTCATTTATGTCTTTTCTTATGACTTTAGTGATGATGATTATATTCATTAAATCTGGGATTCATGCACTGGTTGATATGATTCCCATGTTACTTGCAGTTTTAAAATAAATGTAATCATGGATATTTCTATTTAAATCACTCCATATTCATTTAATTTATTTTTTTATATCTCATTATATTTCACCTGCTTAATAATGATCAATTCCAAAATTGATATATTTAATATCCCCATTAATAATATTTCTCCCATACATCATTCCACACATCTGGAAATAAAAAAGATTCATTTATATTCCATAATGGGTTTGATTTTTATAATTTCTAGAAAAATTTATCTTTATCTTCTTATCATAATAATGATAATGATATGAATCTCTAATATTAATTTCTACATTGAGATAAAATTTAATTGTTTTTTCAATGCTTCTAAATTCCATTATAGATAATTCCTTCAATTAGAATATTTTATGACACTAATGAAATGATTAATTTATCTTTCAGGATTGACAAATAATACATAATAATACTTATTATATATTCTATTGTTTTACACATATGTACCAATAGACTCATCATCCCTTTACTTAAGAATAAGAAATTCTATTTCCATTTTTTGTAATGATTTAAGGTAATGTGATGAATGTAAAATATCCTATCATACACATCAAATTTCAAGGAGTAAATTTCATCCAATTTACTCATATTCATTATAATAATCCACCATTTATCATCTTCATCTATACAATAATTCTATACCAGATAATATTTTTCATGCACTGATCACTGAAAATTTGAAAATATAATTTTTGATGTATTGATCAATTCCTTATCCACATGTGGAACAAAATAACCACCAAAATAAGGTGGTTTCTCCCTCAAAGACTCAATGGTTCATTGGTCCCTAATTTTTTTCATTTGGATGCTCAATATGATTCTTTTCTTGATATAGTTATATAATGATATCAGAACGATTATTCATTTGAGATACAAATTGATTTGGTTAATCAAGAGGAAAATCATTTCACTTTCAAACACATTAATTATTAACATGAACCCTACTCATTATATCAATTGAAAAAAAATCCTATTTTACACATCTTGAAATAATAGTAAAAGTGAGAATTATTATAATCATGAATTTTAATCCTAATATGTCTCAAATTATGACACATTATTTAAAAACAAATATAGTTTTATGATCTCCCTATATCAATTTCAGTAGATCATAAGTTTTCATAAGATCTATACTCATTTTCTTTATAACATAATCTCTAAAAATAAATAAAAATTACTCTAATACCAACTGAGAATGTTTGATAAAAACATGAATACATATTTCAAATTTTTTTATTAAAAACCTAATATATTACACAATAATTCAGTTCCATAAAAAGTAATGGTTTTTCATTTTTGAATAATAAATACATAATCAAATTATTTCATTATGATCTTCAAAATCTCCCACAAAGTTCTTATCTCATATAACCCTTTATATTCATTTCATATTTAATACCATTATTCATATCATGGTTAAAATATAAAAATAAGAAAGGGTGATCTGATATACTGAATAATGGTAGATATAGAAGATATCAATCAGTGATCCTAATAAATAATAAGTTAATCGTAAGGGTATAAGATAATGATCATAAATAATTATGTTCATATCCAATCCATAATAGTTCATAAATCATGATACATAGAATAATGATTTATCATTTCAATAGACGTAATCCATAAGAGTGATGAATATTCATTAATCAATACTGCTCCATGATATTATATTATAATCAAATGAATTTTTCCTAGGAATAATAGAAAAATCCTATGCATTGAAATTATTTCATGATTCAATGAAAAGTTTTAAGGCCATCATAAAATATTGGAAAATGTTCCATTAAGGATTGTGTCTCTCAAATCTCATTCCATTATTATAATGGGTTCGCTCCCCATATTATTTTATATTACCTCATGAAATACCAATAATTACCTCATTAATTTGATGGAAATAATGGTCTCAACCATCACATAATAAAATACATATATATTTTTCTAAAATCATCATAAAACAATCATCAATTTATTTTATCATAACAATTGGAATAGAAACATGTATCATAATGATTTCCCCATCACATAATCATATGCCATCCCAAGAAATAAAATCAGTAGTGTCATAAAATTGTAACTCTTCTGATGTATAATAATCACCCAACCATGTAGATTCATATTAAGAATACATTTAAAATATCATATGAATGTTTCTTTGATTAAATGGAAAACATCCCTTTATATCAAAATCATTAAAAACTAAAAAATTTCAGATTATAAAAAAATATTTATATGAAAATAAAAATTGAAAAACTGAATGTAATATTTATAATATAAAATCATCATTATGGTAGGAAAATTTTTTCTTCTACTAAAACATAAAGAATATATTCTATAAACACGTTTTGTAAAACTTAATAAATAACTTGTTCATAAAAAAATTTAAAAAATGACCTTTTAATAATTTAAAAATAAAACCAAATATAAATTAAAATTACATTAATTAATCAAAGAATCATAGTAATGAAAAATATTGAACACATTTTATTGAACAAATACATGGAAGGAAATATCCACGAACTAAATAGGAAATAATTTCATGTTTCCTAATAAAATGTTTCTCAATAATTTTAAGTACCATAAATGGGTAATTAAAAGAAAAAATGATTAAACTATAAAAATAATACAAGAACTAACTTTATGATATATAATATATAATTATCATAAAATTTCCCTAAAAGATATTCAATTATAATAAATCCATATTAAAAAATAAGATTACAACATAAACCCATACATTAGGTCCTATTATTATTCATATGTTATTTTAATTTCCTATATAACAATATCAAAATAATTGTACATATAAACTCTAAAAATATTCAATATCATATTAAAATATATAAATCCATTCCCATTCCTCAAAAATAAATTTTTGAAATAAACATTTAGTTTTTAAATGTTGTATTTCTCATCCATGTTTTTTTCTAGTTTTGTTCATTATACATTGTTCATGTTTTAATCATCTCAAAAATATTATTCATGTTATAATTACAGTATATTATTCATGATTTAAATTTAATAACAATTCAAATATAGTGGTGATCAATAATGAATTTTATTGCTTCTTGGGGATGGTAGTTTTAACTTACTAATGAGTAATGTTTTAATTTTACAACTAATATGCATATACAAGGATATGGAGAAATATATCATTACATGATCATAGTAATATCATAATAATCAAATATATTTATAAAAAACATCCATATAACCATCCATGTATGGAAGAAATGAATATTAAATCACATTTCTTCGGGGATGTGGTAGTCACATATATGAATCAACGACATTATTATTTATCATTGGATAGAAACGAGGTAGAAAATGGTTTTGAAATTTACATAAAAACATTTACTTATAAAAATATTATTTATTTAATTATTTTATTATGGTAATAGAATATTTAGAGTATTTTATGGATGACAGAAACATGAAATGGATTTGTAAAAAAAATAGCATCTTCTTGGGGAAGAAAACATTGGATTACACCATAAGACCTCAATGACTGAACTATAGGGAATTCCATAGGATATAAGATGTGGGTAGAAAATTTAGTAATGAAATATATAGAGATTGAATAATATAAATGAATAAAAATTTGTGACTAAGTGAATTGAATATGTTTCTTTTTATAAGTAATGTTGGTGGTAAAAACATAAGTACTTAAAACATTAACTCATAATGCGGGTATAGTAAACTGCATGACACCCCAAAAAACCAAATTTTATGATAAGTTTATATTACTAAAAAATATAATTTTCAAAACACATTTATACATGTTTTAGAGATATTTTATTTATTATTATTATACTTAATTCCCCCTCTCCTCATTAATCCTTTTATCCCTTACTGTGGGGAGAATTTTTTATCATGGTTATTCTTCATAATGAAAAAAAGTAAAATTGACCATTTCACTAAATTTATTCATCATAATTCTAAATATAGAGACCATTTTTCTATATTAAATTTTTAAATGTGGTATACATTGATTTTAATATATGCTTGGAAATTGATAAAATATATTTTTTAGAAAAAATGAATTATTAAACATAAAAATATATATATTCTCAATTAATTACAAGTAAAAAATTAATTTTATAATGTTTTATTGAATGTATTATCTTCACATTTGAATAAAAATAATTATAAGTAATAGTAAACATAATTTATTAACATAGAATCATATTCCATGCATAAAATACATTTTTCATGAAAACGTCTCTTTTTACCATTAAATGAAATAATTTTTGTCGGTAAACAAATGACAAAAAATGAATTTATTTTCTAACTATAATACAAATAATTTTTAAAAATTTGAATACTATAAATAAAAATTTAAATTACACATACTAAAAATAATTTCTCATAATGTAAATATTTGAAAACATCAATTTATGATCAATGGAATTTCGAATAAAATCAGATATTATTTTTTATGATAGTAAAATAAAATTCATTTCATATTATAATGATTAAGAATAAATAAAATTAGATTATTTTTGTGTGGTTATAACTATTTCATGTAAATTTATTTATTAAAGATAAATATATTCTCAATGTTTGGGGTGTTTGAATAAAAAAAATTTGAGTCTTGATTACTATAGTGACATTTAGATTGATTTTATTGTGAAAGATTAAGGTTATTCCATATTGTTCTTAATTAATTTGACACTTGTTACAAGATTATTCCCCTCTTAGTGATATCTGACATAATTGTTTAGTTTTGAAAATATTTGTTTAGTCTAATTCAAGATATCTATTTTAGATACATTTATTCAATTGGTTTATATTTTCCTTCTTAATTAAATTATGATTTTTTTGTGATAGAGGTGCCAATATTGATTTTAAGATATAAGTTTTAGTGAAGAGTTGATAATATTGGGTTTTAAGTGAGGCACACCACGGTTGGGTACTCACCATGTCATGGATGGTGTGGGATATTAAAATACTAGGCATTGGTCAGGGTATAGTGGAAATTTTAATAGAAATAAAGAGACGGAGTCATGTTTTTCCATTTTAAGAGTTGGATAATTCATTGTGGGGAACTATGACACTATAGAACCCATTTTTTATTTCTTGGTTATGGTTAGATTACATAATTTATTTTTTCATAGGGATGATTGAAATTCCCATAGTGTTCCTCTTAATAGATCAAACAATATGGTTTGGTGACCATGAAACTATATTTTTCATGTGGTTTTAAAGAGGGAATCAAGTAAATATATCCTGGTTTTTTTCTAGATGTGGTTTTTTATAATGTTTTTTAATAATGAAAGTGGAAAATTTATTATTAAAAGTCAAAATTTTAAAATGGTATGGTTTTTATATCTTCATTGTCTATGAAATATAATTTCATGGTTTTATCTTTACATTCCAATTGTAATTCCCTGTATTTTATTATATATTTAGTATCCATCCATCCATAATTTAGTTATATAATTATTCGTAAAACATTATAATTTTTTAGGTCTCATAAATTTTTCTATATATTCACTTTTAAAATTATAATCCCTTTCTATAATGGAACTGTTTTTGGTTATTTAATATATTCCTCTCCTCCTTTGTCCAAAATTTTCTTCATTTATCAATTTTTTGCCTTCTATAAGTTGTATATTTTGTTGTTTATATTTAATTTTGACATATAATTTATGAGGGTGTGATTTGTTATAATTTTATTTTTTATTTTTTGAATGATCATTTACAAGTTATAAATATAGATATGGAATTTAATACATGGACACAACATTTATTCTCATGTAATCACAAAATTGAGTTAAAGTTTCATCCTCTACTATCAAAATAGGAAGTTTTTGTGACATAAAAAATATATATAAATTTAAATTCTTTATTAAAAATCATTTATTATGAATTTAAAAAAGTAAATATGATAGAGAGACTAGTATCTTCTCTATATAAGCCATGTAGACCCCTATAACAAAACATCAATATCGTAGAAAAACACATTATGTATTTTTTTCTGAAATCATATTCCATAAAAATATGTAAATTGATATTAAATATATAATGATAATAAAACTAAACACTTTATGACAACAATAAATAGATATGGTAGATTATGTATCCTAATGAAAATAAAAAATAGAACAGAGTCACTCATCATTTTCCAATGTGTTGACAATCATAAGAAAAAATATTATCTCCCCTTTTTTATATGATTTAAATGTAAGGAATATATTATTCCATTGATGGAAAAAAATATAAAATTGAAGTAGAAAAATATTAGAATGAGGTAAGAAAATAATTAACACTAAAATAAAAAACACAAAAATATAATTAATAAGTATATTAATAGAAAACAAACATTATTATAAACTATAAAAAATACATAATACCCAAAAAGCTAAACGAATTGAGATTGAGTTTTTAAGATAATGTCCCCAAAAACTCCTGAATAATAAAATAATATACTATCTTCTTAGGTAGTAAAATAAATAAAAAAATACTGCAATCTTCCAATTAATCAAATATTATTATTCATTAAATAATTGGATAATAAAATTTCATAATGAAACGTCATTAATTATTAAATATAGTAAAAATAAATGAGACAGAAAATTAATTAATAATCATAAAAGAATTATAAAAGAAATTAAATGAACTTTAATATAATAAAAAATAAAATACCTTATAATAAAACAATTGAAATAGAATGAAGTATATCACAAGAATAAATATAATCATGTAAAAAAGATCATTCCATTATACCCAGAAGTATAATTCATTAGTGGTATGTAGACTAGCTAAAAATTATTCATCAGATTTAGTATAATAGTTTAGGTCCCATGAAATTTTGCAAAATATAATTGGGAACTCAAATATAGTGAACTCATTGAACATTGGAACTCACTATATATATTGAAGTAAACATATTATTTCACCCAAAAGGATGTCTAAAACATATATAAAAATAAAAATCGTAATGAAATTGTATGCAAAATTCAAAAAAATTGATAGTAGAAATATATTTCCCAAAATTTTATAATCACATTTTATAAAGTTAAAAATAGACATTTTTTATCATCAAAAAAATATTTCCCACCATATAATTTCTAAAGGGTCTATTAATTATATAATTTTAGTCTAGTAACATTCAATCATTTCATTTTCTTTAAGAATATAATTTAGATCATCACAAAGAATATTATTTTTTCTAGAAGGATTGTTCATTATCATTTATATATGCATCATAATATTCATTAATTATTTATTAAAATAAAATATATCATCAACCATAATATTTAATTCACCTATATAATTTTAATCATAATTATTTAACATAATATCTCTCAGTATTTAAATATCCCACCTTATATTCTATTTATCTTTAAAAACCTAAGAGTCCTCCATTAGTTTCATGCACACATCTCCATAAGTAACATGTACACATCACCAATAGTGACTAAACTTTTGTATAACTCATCTACAATCTCTTATAACTCATTTTTTATAGGATTATTACATTTAAAATCATATAATTAGTCAAAATAGTAATATAAAAGACTTACATCATCCATCTTATTCACCAAATATATTTTTAATCCTTGTGTATTCATCCATGTATTGTAAAAAAATGGGTATGAATGTGAAAATGTTACCATATAATATTTATCCATAAATCCTACATCACCATATTATGTATTCTACTGATATGATAAAACAAATTATTTTGATGTTTTAAATATATTAAATCTATAATAAAGTATGGATTCATAATCAGTTCCAGACCATGAAATTATCATTAAACATGATTTTTTGGAATTTCATCCAAACCAAACTCATACCATTTAATTTATGTATACAATTTCATGATTAGACTGGAAAACATGATAATAACTATATAATACCAAATTATATTACATGAGAGAAAGTAAAAATAATAAATCTAGTGGAATAAAAAAATAGTGTTTTGGTGTTAAATCAAGTATCTTCATACATTTTTAAAATATATGGAATGATATTACTTTGGAAAATCTAGGATAGCATAAATAATTAGGAATATCAATGTGTTAAAATATATTATTTAAAATTTATAGCACTTTATTATCGCAAATAAAAACTCTATATGCACCAATTACTATTTTAATCACCCTTTATCTTGGTAAACTCAATTGGGTATATAAATCACCATAATAACCCTCATATTATGTTTTATAGATTTTTGTAAACATCACATGGTTAGATATTATAATATATCCACAACTTCTAATGAAATGTTTAGAGGTAAAATGTAAGCACAAAATGTTTTTAAATGTAAATTTTCTTCTTATAAATAACCAACAATCACATGAAATTACAAAATAATTCTCTATTATGTTCTATGTGACCTCTAAACATAAGTTTTTCACTTCTTTGTTTTGAATTTTGGAAATCTGACATACATGGCTGTGATGAGTACATTATTTGGAGACCAATAGGAAAAACATAATTTTTTTTGTGAATAGTAACCTACCCTTATGATTATCAACATTATTTTATTAATAGTGATATACCCAAATAAATAGTAACCTTAACTATGATAGTATATATATAACATTCATGTAAAAGTATGATATACCTATATCATAGAATAAGAAAATAAATGTTTTAAATGTTTTATTTATTTTTTGAGTAAATTGTGAATTTAATCTTTTATTAAATTAATACTATAAACCAAAATTATTTTCGAAAAATGAAATTCATTTTTGGACTATACATGTTGAAAAATGGTTTGGGTAAATTTTGGGGGACTTTCTAAAATGCATGAATTTTTTATGAATAGTAAAAACAATAATTTATGATAAATGGTAAATAGATGAATTATGATGTCATCAAATGATGTATGGCTGATGTAAGGCACTTATATCGAACCCACATGCACACATTACTTTTTTTCCTAGATTAATCACAATTTCTGGTCTTGTGGGAAATTAATAAACTAATGATTAAAAAATTATGTGAACCCTGCTCTACTTCACTGTACCCCCCTGCACTCCCTATTTTCTTCATTCGTCTAAAGACTTGTTCCTTGACAATATTCTGCCAAAATATGCTCCCAAGTTCTTTCACAAGGTCCAACAGCCCCTAGTATCTTCAAAATACCAAATCCTCTACTCTTAAGAGGCTCTCAATGGGGTTAAACTCAAGAGGTAAATTCTTTTTTCCATTTCATTTATATCTTTTAAGATCTTTTCTTTTCATGTTTATTTACTCACCTCCCTTCACCCAAATGGTATGATTACTCCAAGAATTATATTATTCTAATGGGTTAATTTATTATCCTCTCTCATTTATCCAACTTTTATTTGATATAAATGAAAACACCATTTGAGATGTGTTAATTTAGCACATTCAAGGAAAACAATTTATCAATTTATATTATAATATTTAACTCTGGTAATTAAAACATTTTTGTTATGGTTGGACCATATTATAATATATGTAATAAATTATGGTTGTGGTTATATAATCCTTTTGTTCAAGTGGTATTAAGTTATGAAGAAAAACATGTTCATTGTAATCTAACCCCACCGATTAACAAAAACAGTTGTCACAATGGTTTTATATAATAATTCACCTTCCCTCCAAATAGCCAAAAGAATGTTTATAACCATTTAATCCACTGTATTTCCACTAATAACATACAACTTCAATTATGTACAACCATATTCATCATACAAGATTATTTGAACATGAACCGGTCATTAAAACTAAAGAATAAAACAGACTCGAACAATGATATTTAATCATATAATCAATCAATAATTTCTGTAATGAATTAAATTTTTTTATAATAAATCAATTACATATATAACAGGTTCTATAATTATTAAATAATAAACATAATTCATTAATTCAGGCCATTAATAACATGTGGAGAATACCACAAGACTTAAGGTATAGGATCCTCTCCATTTAACTTTTATTCATGATTGTCCTCTCTATTATTCCATTTTTGTGTAAATCCTTGTGATAGGGTATGATTACACACCTCCCATATAATTTAATCAATATTTATAAAATATGATAAACACTTTTCTCTCTCATCAGTCCCTCTTAAGTACACATGATATCATGTCGATAATCCATATGGAATTTTACCTGAACCGCCTTTATTCCTTGAGGTTTCTCATTATTTTTTTCCCAAATGTAGTCATCTTTTCTATTTATTTAGAACATCTACATGCTATTTATATTCTCCAAACTCATGTTTCAAGATCCTTCCATCACTCACTTTTAGGGATATACATGTTTTTATGTTATTCCATCCTCGATATGTCCTAGTAAGCTATCTGGTTTTAAGAGATCTTCCCAAAACAATTACCCAATTTTAAGTGCACTATATCATCTATTTTAATCCACCACTGTCTTTATAATATCAGCCTTTTTATTATTAAAACATTCATGGATCCCTTCTAGTTTTGTATAAAAGATTTTCCCTTTTCTATTTTAAATTCCCTTTAGTGTTTTCCTTAAAACTGTGCTAAAGGGTTTTAATGATATGATTTTCTAAAAAACAATTCATTCATGTCGTCACTTCTGTTTTACATCACATAAAATGATTTATGACTATTTTACCTTATTAATTTTACTATATGTTTTAATAAAGTTCTCTCATGGAAACTTTTAGGATACACCCATTTATTATGATTTATGTCATGAATGTGATACACATTTCTCTCCATCGGTTCCATTATGTTTATGTATTATAGATTTTGTATGATTATTTATGTGGAAGTCATATTAAAGAACATGTTAGTATGGGTAATCTAAGATAGTGCTCCAATACATTGGGTTATGTTAATTCTCATGTGATTTTATGTGTGACGGTCTTGGTGGTTATCCTTGGCTTGTCCGACTATGGAAAATGATATTGGCATTTAGCCTTGATTCATACTAAGGCCAGGTTTTATGTTGCTGCCACATTTTTATGATTACATGTTTATATTAATCCATGATTATATGTTATGAACCCTTATGTTCCATGTCTTTTTATTTCTTTATGTCATGTTTTCAAACCCATGTGCTAAGGATTTATTCTTATTTTTATTCCCTTATAGGGCTATTAGATCATCCATTGGTTCATGTTATCACCTTGTTATCCAATGATGATGGATGAGAATAATGGAATTTGTGGGCTCTTTATGAAGGCTATATAATGAAATTTTTTATTTAGTTTCATGTTTCCATTTTTATTTTGCTAATTATCGAAGACATTGGACTTCACGAACCTTGGATTGTACTTTGATGTATAATTATGCTTAAAATCCGGTAATGTTATATGAAAAATGTTAGGGTATCTATAGTTGGTATCAGAGGGTGGTCTAGTTATTTTATAGAGATTAGAAATAGATAACTTTAGTATATACCTTAAGATGAGGTGAAGTATAAGAAAATACCCCTAGGTTTTGGTATGTATAGAATTAGTGGTTTATCAAGAAATTACATCTCTATCAGGATACAAACAGGTAGAGGTGGATTTGGAACATATGTACCTAGGAGTGAAAACTCCGATAATGATTTTTGGGATTGACCCATGGTATCCAGGTACCTAGAAATGGGCCAGGCTTCACTATTGTAATTGACACTAATGGGGGATATGCATTGGTAAATTCATGATCATAGTAAAAATCAATATTAAGGGAATAAAAAATACCACAAGAATATATGTTATGAAATAGATAAAGGATAACATAGATTTGAACCTAAAGTATCAAAATTTATGATATCCTTCTCCTCTAAAAGTTTATTGTTTTATGTTAAAAAGATTCATTCTTATGTTCAATAACTAAGGATTCAATCCCTATAATTTTATGTTATTTATTCAGAGTTAATGGAGAGAAATAGAAGAACACATTTTAACAACCAATGTTATAGGGAATGTGAATATTTCTCTAATGATATGCCTAATATGATGAAAATGGTGCTCAAAACATCATGACAATTCATTATCCCCTGTCTCAATTTATAAAGAACCACATGAATCAAGTGGAACACCCTCCTTTTCCATGGAAAGAGAATGTTGTTGTAGAATCCTTCATGTTGTAAAGGCCGCCCATGTTTAGAGGATCTTCTAATCCCCTCCACATGGAATATTGGATTAATCCCATTGAAAAGATATTCATCATCCACCAGTTCTTGAAAGAATAGAAAGTTTTACTGGTGGTCTATTGTTTTTATAGGGATGCTGATCAGTGGTGGACACTGATCAATATTACGAAACCCTAAGTGGAAATTGACTCCATGTATTCGGAGGAAAAGAAGAGGATATTTTTTAATAAATATTTTCCTCAAACCCTCTATATTTATATGGAAAGAGAGTTCCTCGGTCTCAAGTAGAAGAAAGATGAGTACAATAGGGAGTATGAATCAATGTTTACAAGTATTGAAATGTACATCTCTATCTTTGTTATGAACACCGAAATCAATGTGGATCACTTTTTTGAGGGAAAAATCCAATTATTTGGAAGGTGTTGGTGATACAAGAATTTAATAGTTATAAAGAGATTTTATATTATTCCCTCAAGGATTAAATGTAGATTTTATACTCTTAGTGTTCTCAAGGACCCAATGATAAGAAGAAAAAAATGGATAACAACATGGGTGGTTCAACAAACAAATCCCATTATGGAATGAATCTGAAATATCCCACTTGTAAATGATGCGGGAAGTAACATCCTTGAAACTGACTAATGGGAACTAGAAATTGTTTCAAATGTGGATATATGGGACATCATGAAATGAACTTCCAAATGGATATGAAAAATCCCACAAATATGGAATAAGAAAGGAAGGTTTAGATCCATGCTCAGCCAGTGGTGCAGTGTTAAAAATCAAGGAGCATGGGCATTATAAAATAAATTGCCCTAAGACAAGGGTTGATGGAAGAAATAAAAAAACCACCAAGGAAACAAGGAAGGGCTTATCTGTCACTACTACAGAGGAGGATCTGAAAAACGATATGGTGAAAAGTACTGTAGTTATTCATTCATGAATAGAAAATGTACTATTTGATTATGATTATATGCATTCTTTCATATAATTCATGTTTAGTATAACTATTCAAACACCACCTCAAAATTTGGAGGAAAAGTTATCTGTGAGAAGTGTGAATGGGGAAATTATTGTGTTCATGGTTTATAAATCCTCTCTGGTTAATTTTTTTAGACCGAACCTTCTGAAAAATCTCTTCATACATCCTTTAGTGGTGTTCGACACTATCTTGGTCATGAATTGGATATCATTATACAAATCAAACATCAACATTCAGAAAAGGGAGACCACTCTTCACATCCCGAAGAATCTTCTAATTCATTACATGTGTAAGGAGAAAGATGAACCTCTTTTAGATTCATCATAACATGTGTGGATGTTTCTTCCTTCTAAAAAATCATATCTAGACCAAATTATTGAGACAAAATATAGAATCATGGTTACATACATGCCCATCCTGAGTGATTACACTGATGTATTCCATAAATATTTTCCATCTCTTCCTTATGATCGAGAGGTTTAGTCCTCAATTGATCTTGTTCCTGGATATCTACCTATATCAAAGACACATTAAATAATGGCCATTGTAGAGTTGGAAGAGCTGAAGAAGTAGTTATATAAGATTTGGGGGAGGGGTTTATATGCCAGAGTGCTTCACAATGGGGTACTCCAGTACTCTTCATCAAGAAGAAGGATGGATAAATGTGCATCTATATTGATTATCATGATATCTATAAAATCATGATAAATAACAAATATCCCATTCCACAGATTTATAACATGTTCAATCAGCTTTGTGGGGAAATTTATTTCTCTAAGTTGGACCTTCAGTCAAGATATCACCCATTAAAGGTGAGGAAGGATGATATTCCCAAGACTACATTTAGAATGAGGTATGGAGACTATTAGATCATATTGATTCCCCTTGGACTCACTAATGCTCGAAATTTTCATGGATTTAATGAATATAGCCTTTATATATTACGTTGACATATTTGTGGTAGTCTTTATTGAGGATATTTTGATATACTCCAAGAGTAAGAGGGAATATTAGGGTCATTTGAACAATGTATTAAACACATTCTGAAGGGAGAAGTTTTTTGAAAAGTATAATAAATTTGTGTTCTGGATGGAGGAAGTATCATTCTCGGGGAATGTTATCAATAATTATGGGATATCTGTAGACCCTTCCAAGAAAAAGGTGATTGAAGTGTGGCCCAGACCAACATATGTAATAAAGATTTGCATCATTCTAGGTCTATCTGAGTATTATCATCAATTTGTGTAGAACTATTCAAGATTTTCAAATCCAATGACCAAGATAACACATAAGGGAGTAAAGACTGTCTTGACTCAAGAGTGAAAAAAAGTTTTCAACAAGTTTAAAAATAGGCTTATCACTACACCAGTACACAAAATCCCAACAACTGGAAAACACATTATGTTGTATAGTGATGCTTTAAAAAATGGATTAGGTTGTGTTCTAATTAAAATTGATATATTTATAGCTTATTACTCAAGCAGGCAGAAAATCTATGACCAAAACTATCCTATGTATGATGTGGAGTTAGAGGAAGTAATATTTGCATTTAAAATCTAGCGGCATTATATATATGGGGTGAAGTGTGAGATATATACTGACCACAAGAGTCTAATGTATATATTAACACAAAAACAACTTAATTTTAACTAGAAAATATGGACAGAGCTCATCAAGGATTTTGACTGTTTAATCCACTACCATCCTGGTAAGGCAAATAAGGTAGTGGATGCTCTAATTAGAAAGGATCATGCATCCTTATCAATCATGAGAATTAAAAATAATCCAGTATTCTTAGATTTTTAAAGGATGGAAATGGGAATCATTAAGGGAGGAACATTATAAATCCTTTATGAAATTATTTCTCAACCATCCCTCATGGAGAAAATAATGGATTCTCAATGAATATATGTCAAAATTATGAAAAGGGTGGATGCTATCAAAAATAGGAAATCCTTAAAGATCAAGATTGATGAGGAAGAATTTATAAGAATTGTATCATTATTATGTATACCATATGATATAGAGATAAAGTTGAAGCTTCGGAATGACATGCATATCTCAACCATATCTATCCTCCCAGGGAGCACAAATATGATTCGAGATCTCTATGAAAACTTTCAGGGGGACAATATGAAAAGCGCAATTGTTGAATATACATCAAAGTGCATAGTATGTCAGCAAGTGAAGGATGAGAGTCAAAATTCTATGGGGTGATACAACCACTACCAATACTGACATGGAAGTGGGAGAACATTACTATGGACATTTTCAGTATAATTATAAGGAAATATAGTGGAAAATTGATATATGGGTCATTTTGGGTCCTCTTACAAAGACTGTTCACTTTATCCTAATTCAAGTGGACTTCCCTTTGGATCAACATCCATAGATTTACATCAAATAAGTTTTATGGCTTAATGGAGTACCACTATCTATTGTATCTGATCATGATCCAAGATTCATCTCAATGTTCTGAAAAAATCTACAACATGCTCATTGAACTAAATTGAACTTCAGTATGGCCTATCATCTTCAAACTGATGGCCAATCCGAGTGAACTATTCAGAAATTGTATGATATGTTGAGGAACATTATTATGGGCATAAAAGGAGGATGGAGCCAATGTCTTCTTCTGGTTCAATTCTCTAACAAAAAATATTTCCAATCAAGCATCATAATGGAACCATATGAATCCCTTTGTAAGAAAAAGTGTAGAACACCGGTGTCTTGGGATGAAGTCGGTGAGTAGAAGATACTAGGACCTGAAATGGTTGACAAAATAGTGGAGAAGGTGAAAACCATTCAACAACATATCAAGGCATCTCAAATCAGACAGAAGATTTATGATGAAAAACATCAATGAGACCTTGATTTCAAAGTTGGAGACATGGTATTTCTATATATATTTCCATGGAAAATGGTCATGAGGTTTGAAATGAAAGGGAATTAAAGTCCCAAGTACATTGGCTCCTTCATGATCCTTCTTAGAGAAGGGGATGTGCCATATTGGTTGGATCTTCCACCTACCATTGCCAAAGTACATGATGTCTTTGATGTATCCCTCTTAAGGAAGAACATACCAGACCCTTCACATGTAATCTCTTTAGAGTTGGTACAGTTGGAGAATGATATTTCTTACAAGGAGAAGCCTGTGAAGATCATGGATCATAGAGATAATGATATACATTACAAGACTACTGACCTGGTCAATGTACTATAGTAGAACCATAAGTCAGAAGTGGAAATATGGTAACTTGAGGAGGCAATGAAAGAAAAGTACCCACACATGTTTTTGGCCTATTATGTAAAATTAATTAATGAGGGAAAATTTTTTTATGGGGGGAAAAATTTAATGAGGAAATATTTTTCAATGGAAATTTACTTCTTATAAATTTTAAATAATAAAATTAAATCACAACATAAAGAACTACTAAGTTCTATGTGACCTTTAAAGATAATTTTGTCACTTATGTGTTTTGAATTTTGAAAATTTTACACTCATGGCTACTATCTTTAAGTTATTTGGAGGATAATAGGAAAAACATAATTTGTGGTGAATAAAAACATAAAATTATGAATTGTAACATAATTTTTTAATAGTGATATATCCTAATGAATAGTATCCTTACCTACAATAGTATATAAATAAAATTCAATTAAAAGTACAATATACCAATATCTGGGGTTATAAAAATAAATGTTTTAAAATTGTTATTTTGTGAGTAAATTTTTATTTTAACTAAATATTAAATTAATCATATATAGAAAACTATTTTTGAAAAAATGAACTTCATTTTTGGATTCTGCATGTCAAAAATAGTTTGAGAAATAATTTACGATGTTTCTAAAATACTTGATTTTTTTATGAATTGTAAAATATAATAATTTACAATAAATGAAAAATACATTAATTATGAAGTCATCAACTGATGTATTGATGATGTAAGTCCATTATCTCTAACTCACATGCATGAATTATTGTTTTTGGTCATGTAATCATCACTATTTCAGGTCTTGAAGGAAATTAATAATCTAATGATTGAACAATTATGAAAACCCTCTTCACCTCCACTATTAAAAACCCTCCTCACTCCCTCTTCTCCTCACTTCTATCAAGCCTTGTACCTTGAAAAAATTCTAACCAAATCTCCTCCCATGTTACTTTCCCATGATCAACATCCCCTGTCATCTTTAAAATACCAAAGCCTATCATCTTAAGAGCCTCTCAAGGGAGTTAATCTCAAGAGGTAAATTCGACTTTCCAATTTTTCTATATCTTTTAAGTTCTTTTCTTTTCTTATTTATTTCCTCACCACCCTTCACCCAAATGGTATGATAACTAAAGTAAAATAAATGTACTATAATTCTATAATTATAATGGGATAATTCATTATAATCTCTCATTTACCCACTTTTTATTTGAATGAAATGAAAACATCCTTTGAGATGTGTTAATTTAGCACATTCAAGGAAAATAGTTTATCAATTTCTATTATCATCTTTAATTTTGGTCATGAAAACATTTGTGTTATGGCTGAACCAAAATATTATATATGTAATATATCCTATTTATGGTTATTTAATCATTTTTTACAATAGGTATTATGTTATAAAGAAAAACGTATTTCTTGTAATCAGAACCCACAAATTAACTAAAATAGTTGTCACAAAGGTTTTTTTATAATAATTCATCTTCACTCCCAATAACCAAATAAAATTTTAAAACCACATAAAATCTTGTATGTTCACTAATAACAAACAACTTCAATTCTAGAAAACCACTTTCATCATATGTTTTTATAGAAACAAGAACTGATCATTAAAACCAAGGAAGGAAATAAATCCAAAAAATGAAATTGAACATTATAACTGATAAAAAATGACATTAATGAACTAAAAAATGAAATACTAAATCAATTAAATATTAAAGAGGTTCTGGAATTATAAATTAATTTCTGTCATTGAAAACAAGTGTAGAACCCCACCAGACTTATGGTATGGGATCCTCTCCATTTAACTTTTATTCAATATTTTATTCTATGTTATTCCATTTTATGTGCACTTCCTACTGATGGGGTATGATTACAAACCTCTCCCATATTATCCTCATGATATATATAAGATTATAAATCCCTTTCTCTCTCATCAATCCCTCTTAAGTACACATTATATCATCCTGATAATCAGTAAGGAATTTTACCCAAAACGCCATTATTCATTCGAGTTGGTCTATCTTTTTTTTCACCCAAATGAACACATATTTAATTTTTATTTACAACTTCTACATTATTTTTATATGATAAAATCACAGGTTTCAAGATCCACCCCTCGTTATATTTTGTGGATATACATACTTTTAAGTGATTCCCTTCTTGATAGTATTGAGAAAACAAACTCGTTTTAAAAGAACTTCCAAAATTATTTTACCCAATTTCATGTGCACTCTATCCTCAATTTTTAGCCACCATTTTCCTAATAAAATTATTAATTTTATTATGAAATTTTTCTAGTTTCACTTATAATTTTTTATAAAATATATTTCTATTTTCTATTTTAAATGGTCTTTATTTTTTTCCTTAAAATCACACTAAAAGGTTTTAATGCTAATAATTTCCTAAATACTCTTCTTAAATGTTTCCACTTCTGTTTTTCATAACCTACCATGCTATATGCCTATTTTTAACTTATTAATTTCATTGTACATTTTCATATATTTTTCTCATGGACACTTTTATTTTACGCCCATTCATTATTATTTATGTCATGAATGTGATACCCATTTCTCTCCATGGGTCACTTGAGTTTATGTATTATTGATTTTGCATGATTATTTATGTTGAAAGAATATTCAAGAACATGTTAAGATGGGTGGGCCAAGATAATCATTAAATTAATTGGGTAATTTTATGTCTCATGATATGTTAGGTGTGACAGTCTTAGCGGTTATCCTTGGCTTGTGATACTATAAGAAATAATCTTCGCAGTTAGCCTTGAATCATACTAAAGTCATGTTTTGTGTTTCTGCCACATTTCTCTGATTCTATGTTTTTATTACTCCATTTTTATATTTTATGATCACATATGTTACATGAATTTTTATTTATTTGTGTTATTTTTTCAAACCCATGTTCTAGGGAATTATTTTTATTCTTATTCCCTTACTATGTTTTTAGCTCATCCATTTATTCTTGTTATCCCTAGGTTATCCTATGATGATGTATGAGCACAATGGATGTTTGGGTATCTTTATTAATTCTAACTAATGAAATATTTTTTTAGTTCCATTTTTTCAGTTTCATGTGATCATTCTTCCAAGACACTAGACTTCATAATACTCAGCTTGTACTCTAATGTATAATTATGATTAAAATCATGTAATTTTAAATGTAAAATATTAGGGATTCTATTTAATTCTCAAAAATATAATTATTTCTATATGTTTGACATCATATGTATACTATATTTTATAATATTGTACATAAATTCATATTTAGTTATCTTATTTAATGTAATATTTTAATGTATAAGATAAAAAAATTCTTTATTATATGAAAAAATGTCACATTACACAAAATGATGGATGAAAAGTAACCTCGTGTTTTGGTTAATGATAACATGTTTACTGCAAAATAGTGTTACCATAATATCATAAATAAAATATTTAAATATAAAAAAGTAACATTGAAAATATCTTATCATAGATCACTAGTAATCCAAAATCATATGATACCAAGCCAGTATCGAAATAATTATTAAAATTTAATGATAAATACAGAATATATAATTCAGTATTATTAAAAAATGTATTATTGTGATATAAATTTCAGAAATAAAGTGAAAAAGAGTATTATGAATGTCACGACTCGTCCTTGGGGCCCGTGCCGTGACTACCCCAAGCCCGCCTTCCATAGGAAAAGGGTGGAGACTAGAACCAAAGGTGTAAATCCCGATAACTGCGAAGGCATTGCCATTATAAAAGTAAACAAAACTCCACAGAGTACAAGAGGAAGTAAAACACTAAGTACAAAGAGAGGTGCTGAAAGGTAAATAGGCCAGAATACAAACCCAAATGAAAGTACAACTACAACTAAACAAAGTACAATAGAAAAAGTCAACAGCTAGAAGGATGGAAGCGGCTCCTGGGTCGTCCTCCTCGAATCCTACCTGAAGGGTAGGTACAGATGGCGCATCTCCTGGATCGTCCACCACGGATCCTACCTGAAGGGTAGGTATAGAAAGCCTCCAAAACGCTCTCGCCCGTCAACGTCCTCTGAGTGTCGTCTCGTTGTGAATTCCACCTCCAGATATTGACTCGTCGTGTAGTCCACCTCTGGTACCGTCCAGTCCTCGAACACTCAGCCTCCGTCAGCACTGCCCGTCATCTGCAACCAACACAACGATGTGCGGGCATAGCCCGTGTAGGGGTGAGTATAACGATACTCAGTAGGGACCCTGAGACCCTCAAGGTCTCACTAAAACCAACAAGGATAACCACAAAGAAGATCTCAACAGATAACCTCTACTTAGGTATATGCCCATACATATACCTAAGTTATCAAGTAACCCATCTCAATCATGAGGAAACACAAGGATTATGAAATAAACGGTTAACCACTACCCAGGTATATGCCCATACATATACCTAAGTTATCAAGTAACCCATCTCAATCATGAGGAAACACAAAGGTCAAAGACTCAGCTCAAACCAGGATTTTCATCATCAAACCTGTAACTGCTGAAGAGCTCCGTCTCTGTAGTGTACAGTGGTCATGTCACGACTCCGAGTTACTGCTCACTAACCTAAGACTGCTGAGGTACTTCTCCTGTCGAGTACCACGGGTCTACGGCAAACTACCGGTCGCTCCGTCCGCTGCGGGTCTATCACCAAATACCGGGCACTCCCCCTAATAGCTTATAGAGGTACTCCTCTTATCGAGTACCACGGGACTGCGGCCAACTACCGGGCTCTCTGTCCACCGTGGGTCAGTTACCAAATACCGGGCGCTCCATCCACTGTGCTAGCCGACTCAATCCAAGTTTAGTCGGTCAAGCAGTTGTCAGATCTCAACCGACTACACGGTCTCTGTACTCCGTACGCTCGTCTCCGGAAGGGTTCGCTCCTCGAGCTACAGTTCGATACTCCAAGTATCACAAAGTACCACGAAGAATTATCTCAAAGGACCACCTCGTCATAGGGGTCTCAACGCAATAGTCGGCGGGTCAATCGGACGTCCGGTCTGTGAGTTATTAGCCTTTTCGTCCCAGGGGCCCGGTTGGTTTCGTGAGCGAACCAACCCGGCCATATCTCAACTGTACCCCAAACTCTCATAGGGTATACTCATAGGGACCGTTTCTCAACGTGATCACCAACGCCGCTGACGGTTCGTCAAACTGACGTCCTGTCTGAAAGATATCAGCTTTTCCGTTCCAGGGGCCTGGTTGGATTTCGGGTACGATACAACCTGGCCACTATCCAATAGAAACCAAAACTCAGGAGAATTATTCCAAAAGTTCCGTCTCATCATGAGGAATTAAACGAGACAGACGACACGTCAATCGGACGCCCGGTCTGTGAGTTATTGGCTTTTTCGTTCCAGGGGCCCGGTTGGATTTCGTTAGCAAACCAACCAGACCACAATCCGACAGCATCTAAACCTCGAGCGGAGTAATCCATAAGATCTGTCTCACTTATAGGAATCCAACAAAGTCGATGGCATGTCAATCGGACGTCCGGAGCTTAAGATATGAGTGTTTCCGCTCTGAGGGCCCGGTTGGTTTCGTGTACGAACCAACCCGGCCTAACTCAAAGTATTCCAAAACCTTGAGTGCGATATACCGAAATGACCGTCTCGATCCAAGGATCGCATCTCAGTTGACGGTACGTCGATCGGAGACCCGTAGAACAAGTTATGGGTGACCGACCGAAAAACGTTCTGTATTAAGGGGTTCGGCCCCGGTCCGACCCGACCAGATACCCCCGGGGTCTACCCGAACCGAGTCCAGGTCCGGCCTGCTTGGGCGCGGTGCAGCCCAGCTCGGCGGCCGGCCCAGCCTGGGCACAGCGTGCCCAGCACGCTGGCCAGGCGCTCGGCCCGCCGGCCGCGCCGTTTGGCAGGGGGGCGCCTGTCCCCCTGGTGTAACCGCGGCCGCCCATTAAATGGGGGTCGTTTTGTGCTGGCTGGCTGGGGGAATTAATTCCCCTAGTTTCCCGTTTGTCCAGCTGGCCCACAGCAGCCAACCGGTTCTGCGAACAAGGACCGGCGACGGCCGGTCCTTCCTCCTTCGCCGACACCGGCGGCCCTGAACCGGCCGCCGTTCACCCTGCTCCACCGCGGCCTAGAACCGGCTGCGGCCTGGTTTGTCTGGCACGGTGCGACAGCACTACGCCCCTCCACCGCGGCCCCGCTCCGGCCATGGTTTCTTCGGTTTTCGTTGACGCGATGTGACGGCGTCGCGTCCTTGTTCAACTTCACAACGCGGCGCGACAGCGCCGTGCATTACTTGTCGTACGATACCTCATGGTGCAACGGCACCATGTCATTCCGTCCCAACCATATTAGAAACAACATTCAAATTGGAGGAGGGTCGGCAGTGTTTGTGCGATCTGGCCCCCTCTTCTTAATTGATAGCAACTGGTCGTAAATTCATGAAGGATGAAAAAGTAGAATTCAGGAACAAAGATAATTAAATAAACCCCTACTTGAGCGTAGCTAGAATGGGGGTTCACCGCGGAAAATGACGTCGCGAGGTGAAGCTCCGTAAGTTGATAGAGAACGCCCAAGGAGGAAGTGGCGTCTCCTTTTTGTTGACACGGGAAGAAGATCGACAGAGGGTGCGTCGTCGATCTTCGGAAACACACTGGCTACGAAGAGGAGAAGATACGGCACGTCGATCTCTTCTTACAGTGACGACATTCTTCGTCGAAGTCTTGGTGTTCTTCATCGAAGTCTTGGTGTTCTTCATCGATGTCTTGGTGTTCTTAGTGTTGAAGATGAAACACATAAGAGCTCTCTCCTCAATTGTCCATACACAACATCCAACCAAAATAAAATAAGGCTCACCCTTATTTTATTAACTGATGCCACAATTCAAAAAAAATTCAAAACTTAAATTAATTAAATGAATTTTTATGTTGGCATACTTAAAGAGAGGAGAGGAAAAGTCAAAAGAGTTACACAACTTAAGTGGGGGGTTATGTGGAGTTAGAGAGTTAAGGAAATTGAAAAGGTGGGTGCTCGTATGGGCCCCACCTCACCTTTAATCGGCACAAGAGAAACTAACAAACAGTGGGCCCCACCCTAACTCCTACACTTAGGTTCTAACTCATGGAGAAGAGAAATAAAATTCTTAATGAAAATTTTATTTGACTAACACATAATCCAAAAATTTAAACAATTCATAACGAGCAAACGGAACTCCAGAAAAGGCGTTACTAAGAAATTACCGGTGCTGCGGTTCCATCGGTGCCCTCGGAATTCGATTCCGAGCACCGGTTCAAAAGATAGGAATTCCCACTCGTTCGTTCACGGAATGTACCCAAGATAAACATCGGATAGAAATTCCGGGCACACCGGGCCTCAGAATCAAGTGCCGTAAGAAACTACGTTCTTGTAAAATCTAAAAAAAATTAATAAAAAATTTCCCTTGAATTTTACGAGTCTTTACATTACTCCCACCTCAGGGCTTTACGTCCCCGTAAAGCTACAACACAAACCAAGGATACAAAAACTGTACCGAACATGCATCTGAGCCTCCTGCTCTCATGTGCTCACCTAGAAATCCCGACACTACCAGTGAAATTGAACCCGAGGAATCATCCATCCTCATAGGATCCACTCTTGTCGATCCTCAATTCCCACTGGAACCTCCGTGAAAGACACCCCACCACCATCGTCCAGTTTCCCATGATCGATGATGTGTGAAGGATCACGCACGTATCTCCTCAGCTGAGATACGTGGAAGATGTCGTGCACCTAGTGCAACTGAGGTGGATGGTTCAAGCGGTAAACCACCTCACCTACCCAGCTGAGGACCTAGAAATGCTCCACTGAACCTCCGGGATAACTAGCCTCCTTGGCCACATCTTCGTAAACCTCGTCGATGTGAAACCCGTATAAGGACATGATCGTCATCCTCGAACCTAGAGGCCTCCAATTCCTGTTAGCATAAGGCTTCTGTCAGCCCTGTGTTGTCCTCATCCACTCTTGGATGACCTGGACCTTCTCTATTCTCAAAAGAGCTGCTATGATTTCTTCTTTGCTGATAAGAGAAATCTGGTCTCATCCCCTGGATGAACCACATTCATTGCCTAATACAGTCAATCCTGACATGAATGATGCATTCATGCCATGGATGACGTCGTAAGGACTCGACGTAACTACCAAGAGATCCAACTATCACTCTCACCTCTAAGGGTCGAGTCACACTGTCGGCATCAGTGGGAGGTCACTAGGTCTCCTCCAATAGAATTCTCGAAAATGATGGTCAAGTCAACAGTTTTAACCAGGACCTCTCATTATCAACCAAACAAAAGGACAGGAAAGAAAACATTACAAACATAAGTGTATTTTCATTATTGTATCTCATAGTACAAAGACACAAATGTAACAACAACAAAACTAGAAGCAACATGATCAATAGCCTCCAGGTCTGGAGCTAGTCCCGCTCCTGTCCTTCTGCTTCCGGAGCTCCATGACCAATGGCCTCAACTGCCTAAAGCTGAGCTCTCCCTTGTCCTCTTGTCCCCTGAGGTCGGGGTGCACCTCCTGGTGGTGGTGGTGGAAATACCCCGAAGCGTCGTCCACCTCTAGCTGCACGGCCAACTCCTCTTCCATGGTTTCCTGCTCCTTGCGGTCTTCCCTGATCGAACGTCTGCCTCTGCCTGTGAGGTTCTTCATTTAACTGCTGGTCATCTGCATGGCGGGTCGGACAGTCATGTTCCATGTGACCAATCCCGCCGCATTAGTAACATTGTCCACTCTCGGCACGACTGGCTCTGACTCCACCCCAGTTCCCCCGCACAACTGAACCCGAGTCGTGCAGTCGGCCACTGGTAGGTCTGGTCCTCTTGGACCTTTGCTTCATCTGTCTACTATCTGATGCAGAAGACTCTGCTGCAAGCCGGCTAGTGGTGGGTTGTGCTGCTGGAGACTGCTCAGCAAGGAAACTCTCCACTAAGAGGGCTCTCTCCAACACCCCTGTCTGGGTCGGAATGCTGCGATAACCAACAGAAGCTCTAATCTCCCACTTGAGCCCCTGCTCGAAGGTTTGGGCCCTGAAAAACGGGTCCCATACCATATCTGTGGAGTAGTGCGAGAGGTCTATGAACCTCGCTGAATACTGTTCCACTGTCATGCTGCTCTGCCGCAGCAGAAGTAGCTCTTGAATACGCACAACTTGAAAGGTGGCTGGTATAAACTCTACTCGGAACAGGCTCTCGAAGTTTGCCCAATGAAGTGTCGCCTCGTCATTCATCTGGAGAATCAGGCTCCACCATCTTCTTGTTGCTGTCTGAAGAAGGCTGGTAGCAAGGATCACCATGAAGTCTGTCGGCGTCCCCACTAGCCTGAAGACTCTCACCACAGCCTCCGGCCAATCCTCAGCCGCCTGCGGGTCCGTCTCTCCCCAGAACCTGGGTGGCCTCTGGCGCTGGAACTCATGCAGTGCGCTCGGACAACGTGCACCCTCTACTGCTGGGGCTGGTGGCATCGGTGGCCCAACGGGTAGTAGTACCGCTGGTGCGCCTAATGGTGCCTCAAATGGGATAGGGCCCTGTAGTGAGGCCACATCGCTCGGCGAGCTGTCAATACGAACAACTCTCGGGGCTCTAGATGGTCGTCCGTGGGGAGGCATCCTGAAAGAAACAAACATGACACGGTCAAAAGATTTATACCTGGTGAGCTGACCTTGTTTGAGCTGATATTTAAAAACTTATCGAAACACACACGCAACCAGTTTTTTGATGCACAAAGTCGAAAATCAGTTGTCAGGGTCCTGGTGTACGGATACGTCGGCCGCCGCACCAACACTGGACTCCCTGGACTTATAACCACACCCAATACTCTAAACACTATTGCTTCACATAGAAAAAGATCAGAGTCCCATGTTCTGCGGTAGAACTGAACCTGCCTCTAATACCAATTTGTCACAACCCGTCCTCGGGGCCCGTGTCATGACTACCCCAAGTCTGTCTTCAATAGGACAGGGGATGGCGACTAGAACCAAAGGCGTAAATCCCGATAACTGGGAAGGCATTGCCTTTATAAAAGTAAACAAAACACCACAGAGTACAAGCAGAAGTAAAACACTAAGTACAAAGAGAAGTGTTGAAAGGTAAATGGGCTAGAATACAAACCCAAATGAAATTACAAATACAACTGAACAAAGTACAATATAAAAAGACAACAGCTGGAAGGACGGAAGCTGCTCCTGGGTCTTCCTTCTTGGATCCTACCTGAAGGGTAGGTACAGATGGCGCAGCTCCTGGATCATCCACCACGGATACTACCTGATGGGTAGGTACAGATAACCTCCACAACGCTCTCGCCCATCAACCACCTCCCAGTGTCATCTCGCCGTGAAGTCCACCTCAGGATACTGACTCGTCATGTAGTCCACCTTCGGGTACCGTCCAGTCCTCGAACAATCGGCCTCCGTCAGCACTGCCCGTCGTCTGCATCCAACAAAACGAGGTGTGTGCATAGCCCGTGCAGGGGTGAGTATAATGACACTTAGTAGGGACCCCGAGATCTTCAAGGTCTCACTAAAGCCAACATGGATAACCAAAAAGAAGATCTCAACAGATAACCTCTACTTAGGTATATGCCCATAAATATTCCTAAGTTATCATGTAACCCACCTCAATCACGAGGAAGCACAAGGATTATGAAATCAACGATTAAACACTACCCAGGTATATGCCCATACATATACCTAAGTTATCAAGTAACCCATCTCAATCTTGAGGAAACACAAAGGTCAAAGACTCAGCTCAAACCATGATTTTCATTATCAAAACCGTAACTGCTGAAGAGCTCCGTCTCTAGAGTGTACAGTGGTAATGTCACGACTTCGAGGTACTGCTCACTAACCTAAGACTGCTGAGGTACTCCTCCTGTCGAGTACCGCGGGTCTGCGGCTAACTACTGGGCACTCCGTCCGTTGTGGGTCTGTCGCCAAATACCGGGCGCTCCCCCTAATAGCCTATAGAGGTACTCCTCCTGTCGAGTACCGCGGGTCTGCGGCCAACTACCGGGCGCTCCATCCACCGTGGGTCAGTCGCCAAATACCAGGCGCTCCGTCCACTGGGATAGTCGACTCACTCCAAGTCGAGTCGGTCAATCAGTCGTCAGGTCTCAGCCGGCTACCCGGTGTCTGTACTCCGTATGCTCGTCTCCAGGAGGGTCCGCTCCACGAGCTACAGGTCGATACTCCAAGTATCACAAAGTCCCACAAAGAAGTATCTCAATGGTCTACCTCGTCATAGGGGTCTCAACGCAATAGAAGGCTCATCAATCAGACGCCTGGTCTGTGATTTGTTAGAATATTCATCATAGAGGCCTGGTTGGTTTCGTGAGCGAACCAACCCGGGCGTATCTCAACTGTACCCCGAACACTCATAGGGTATACTCATAGGGACTGTTTCTCAACGTGATCACCAACGCCGCTGACGGTTCGTCAAACGGACATCCGATCTGAATGATATCAGCTTTTTCGTTCCAGGGGCCCAGTTGGATTTCGGGTACGATCCAACCTAGACACTATCCAACAGCAACCAAAACTCAGACGAAGTATGCCAAAATTTCTGTCTCATCATGAGAAATTCAACAAGACAGACGGCGCGTCAATCAGACGCCCAGTTTGTGAGTTATTGGTATTTTTGTTCCAGGGGTCCGGTTGGATTTTGTGAGCGAACCAACCCGACCGCACTCTGACGGCATCTAAACCTCGAGCGGTGAAATCCAAAAGATCCGTCTCACTTAGAAGAATCCAACAAAGGCGACGGCACGTTAGTTGGACGTCCGGAGCTTAAGATATGAGCGTTTCCGCTCCGAGGGCCCGGTTGGTTTCGTGTACGAACCAACCCGGCCTAACACAAAGTATTCCGAAACCATGAGTGTGATTTACCGAAACGACCACCGCGATCCAAGGATCACATCGCAATTAATGGTGCATCGATCGGAGACCTGTAGAACATGTTTTGGTTGTCTGACCGAAAAACGTTCTGTATTAAGGGGTTCGGGCCCGGTCCGACCCAGCCTGATACCCCCGGGGTCGACCCGAACCGGGTCCGGGTCCGGCCCGCTTTGGCGCGGCGTGGCCCGGCCCGACCTAGGAGTGGCGCGGCCGGGCGGTCGGCCCGGCCTGGGCACAGCGCGCCCAGCGCGCTGGCCAGGTGCTCGGCCTACCGGTCGTGCCGTTTGGCACGGGGGGGGGGGGGGGGGGGGGGCGCCTTCCCCCCTAGTGTAACTGCGGCCCCCCATTAAATGGGGGCCATTTTGTGCTTGCCAGCCAGGCGAATTAATTCCCCCGGTTTTCATTTTGTCCGTCCGGCCCGCACCCGCCTTCCGGTTCAGCCAACAAGGACCGACGATGTCCGGTCCTTCACCTTGGCCGACACCGGCGGCCCAGAATCGGCCGTCGGTCACCCTGCTCCACCGCGTCCCGGAACCGACCACGACCTAGTTCTTCCGGGGTGGTGCGAAGACACCGTGCCACTCCGCCGTAGCCCAACTCCGTCCGTGGTGTCTTCGGTTTTCTTCGACGCGACGCGACAGCGTCGCGTCCTTGTTCAACATCACGGCGCGGCGCGACGGCGCCGCGCATTACTTGTCGTATGATCCCGCATGGTGCGACAACACCACACCATTCCGTCCCAACCATATTAGAAACAACATTCAAATTGGAGGAGGGTCGGCCATGTTTGTGCGGTCTGGCCCCCTCTCGTTAATTGATAGTAACTGGTCGTAAATTCACGAAGGACGACAATGTAGAATTCACGAACAATGATAATTAAATAAACCCCTACTTGAGCGTAGCTAGAACGAGGGTTCGCCACGGAAAATGACGTCGTGAGGTGAAGCTCCGTAAGTTTACGGAGAACGCCCGAGGAGGAAGTGGAATCTATTTTTCATTGAATCGGGAAGAAGATCGAAAGAGGGTGCGTTTTCGATCTTCAAAAACACACCGGTTGTGAAGAGTAGAAGAGACGGCACGTCAATCTCTTCTAACAGTGACGGCGTTCTTCGTCGAAGTCTTGGTGTTCTTCGTCAAAGTCTTGGTATTCTTCGTGATGAAGATGAATCACCTAAGAGCTCTCTCCTTCATTTTCCATACACAACATCCAACCAAAATAAAACAAGGCTCACCCTTATTTTATTAACTCATGCCACAATTCAAAAAACTTCAAAACATAAATTAATTAATTGAATTGTTATGTTGGAATACTTAAAGAGAGGATAGGAAAAGTCAAAAGAGTTACACAACATAAGTGGGGGTTATGTGGAGTTAGGGAGTTAAGGAAATTGAAAAGGTGGGGGCTCATGTGGGCCCCACCTCACCTTTAATCCACACAAGAGAAACTAACAAACAGTGGGTCCCACCCTAACTCCTACACTTAGGTTCTAACTCATGGAGAAGAGAAATAAAATTCTTAACAAAAATTTTATTTCACTAACACTTAATCCACAAATTTAAAAAATTCATAACGACCAAACACAACTCCAGAAAAGGCGTTCCTAAGCAATTACCGGCGCTGCGGTTCCATCGGTGCCCTCAGAATTCGATTCCGAGCACCGGTTCAAAAGATAGGAATTCTCGCTCGTTCATTCACTGAATGTACCCAAGCTAAACTTCGGATAGACATTCCGAGCACAGCGGGCCTTGGAATCAAGTGCCGTCAAAAACTGCATTCTTGTAAAATCCCAAATAAAATTAAGAAAAAATTTCCCTTCAATTTTACGGGTCTTTACAATGAAACCAATTATTCTTATTCTAGAACATATATTATGTATATCTTGTAATATTTAATTTCCTTGATATCAAATAATTTATTGTATTATGGCATTCGATTTAACAATATTATTGGTAGTTTAAAGGCCTCTTTAAGAAGTGATGAATATAATGCATGTCATTTTCTCCCATCATTACATGGTCACCAAACCCATATTCTATTATTTATATATCATAATCTAAAAAGTAAGCATAATTTATGTTCTATATATCATAATAATGGTTTTTATCTCGATTTAATGATTAGGAGGTGAACACTTGATATGTGAAATTGAAACTATATATTGCTAATAATATATAATCATTGACCCTTTTACACTATGTTCTGTAAGAGAAATATATTTGATTGGATAATTTATTAAATTAATGTTTCATTGTAGAATTGTTATTTTTTAAATATTTTATGTTATATCTATGATGGAACAGAATTACATAGGTATTGAAAGGATTGGTTTCATTGTTTTTAGTTAGTGTTTTGATAAATATCGATTCATGAAATGTGTTTTAGATTATCTATTTTTATAGTTGTGGTTATTGGACTTCATGAATAGTTAAGTTTATCTTTTTGTAAAGATATGGAAGCTCACAATATGATGATAATGAATTGAAAATAAATTAATATGGATGTTAGATATTCTTTCCCTTATATTTTTTTCTAGTTATAATCTATATTATTTATGTTTTGTTTTGGTAAGAATGATTTTATCAAAAAAAATTAACTAAAACAGTGAATTCTGATGATGGTAATTTTATTTTATTGTTCTATTTTTGGGTTTGAAATTTTAAAAATATAAATAAAAGAGAAATAATCATTATTAAATTATTTATTTTGGTAGACTGTTTTTTAATTTCCTATGGAATTTGAAGTGATTTTCCTGAGGTTTTTTATAATTTTAACTCTCGGCGGTGGTTGTTGTTAGACAATACTTCTTATTACAGGATATTTAAGTTTAATGAATTATTTAATGTATTAAAATATAGACTATAAATGGGTTATGATAAATAAACATTCAATATAATAATCTAAATTTCATTAGTGATATTATAATATGATAACTGAATAAAAATGATGGATGTTATTGGAAACTATTTTGTAGTTTATCTATATTAATTTGTAATGAATATTCAAATGGTAATAAAATTAATGAGTCTTATAAATAGTAAATAGTTGTAAGTAATTATATATGAATTGGGAATATGTTGGTTAGTTGTTTACAGGATGTAGTTTTGGTTTTCATTATATGTTTTTCTATTTCTTACAGACCACCACCTGAGTAGGGTAATGATACCAATTCCCATAAAATGTTTCGAGTACCAAAATACCCCCAAAATACCAAGGATATATGACATATATATGGTTACAAACATTACATTTCCCACTATATCTTTCAACAAAATTATGTCTATATTTTGATGGAATTATCATTGGTAATTATGTGTGGTGTTCTTCATTAAAAAAAGGGTGTGATGTGCAATATGTGGTTGTGGATTGTAGCATTATTTTGTGGGTTATAGATTTTGGTTACAGTATGAGTTTATAAGACAAGATAATAATTGGAAAATGTTTTTTTAGAATTGATGATTATTATAGATGTAATTAATTGCATCTATGGAATAAAATTTTATATATTTTCATGTTTACGATAAAGCTAACAAAAAATTACATATATAAATATTTCATCTTATTAAAATAATATTTATTACATATCATTATGTTTCATTCCATAAAATGTATTTTATTGTGTCTATAGAAACATGGATAGATACAAAATTATACATAAATTATCAACATCATATACATTTCTAATATTAATAACTAACACTTTCATTGATATATAATAGTTGAAACATTTAATCATTTTCTAGAGAAAATGAATCCTAATAATGGGTGCTCTCAAATTCATAGTAATGTTAATCAAGGAAGATACCCATAAATGATCATTTTTAATCACAATATGATGATACAATTACAAGAAAATGAGATTAAATTTTGACAATCACACCCAACAATTCATTGATCATAATAATGAGTTACAACATAATTTTTTGGGGTTTATAAGACATGAATAATAATGGAATCAAGGAATATGGGCCATGATAGCATAAGTTGGCATATGATCATGTAAAAAAATACTTTTATAGAGAACATCATAATTATAATCATAGAAATATTATGTCAAGGATACCCAAAAAGACATTCATAAGATGTTAGTCTTGGTCTAACCACCATTTGACCATCTTTGGGATTAGGTTAACCTCCATTATTCACTATGTTGGGCATGTGATAAACTCATATACTTCCTCAATGCTCATAATAATATTTCTTTACCTAGTGCATTATTTGGAAATTATAGATCCACTATCACATAATAATAATCAATTCATATATATTCTATTGGATAGTGAAACCATTAATCATTTCATCATTAAAGATCACATGTAAAATAAAATTGTTTTTACAAGTATTTCACCATCAAAATCATTAACACGCTATATAAATAAGAAGGATGGTATTTTTGTATCACTTGCCGGTTAAATCATAATTAAAATAAAAGGTTTTCATCATAGCTGATAAATCACTTTTAAATATCACTCGGATATTTCTTATGGAAAATAAAATCTTTATTTTGGAATTACATATTTAATATCTAAAAAATTTAATAATATTAAGGAATACTTTTTTAATGAAACTATCACTGGAAACTTGTTAAAGAACCATCAGTGAAAGTATTTTTAATGGGGGATGTAAAGTTTATTCATGTATTGTACAACAACAAAAATTATTTTTTCCCATATATTCCAAAAAGAACCTTATTTTGAAAATGAAATGGAAATTTATTGAAAAAAATTATATAAATTCAAGAATGAAAAAAAAAGTAATTTTCAAATCATTATATAATTTTCATGAAAATATTTTAATTATTATAATGACATAGAAAATAATATTCGATCCTGTATAAAAAAATTTTCGTTTTCCAAAAAAATTATTTCATAACATTGAATACATAGATATAGAGAAATGAATGAACAAATGTAATTCCAATAAAAATAGAAGAACAAATGAAATAAAATTTATCTGATATAGAGAATTTTTTTAAATTATTTGAAAATTAATCAAAAACTTACCTAATAAAAATGTGATTATAACATAAAAATATTTAATGTTTAGTAACTTTTGATTTATATCAACCATGAAATAAATCACTAAAAATTAAACATTAAATAACATAAACATAAGTATATTTATGATAAATTATTTTCAATAAGAAAAAATATATACCTCATAAAATAATATTGGTTAGTAACATAATATATTTCCCAATAAAGACAATTTAAGATAATAAACCCTTACCAAATTGATAACATTTATATTGAAACACCTTTGATCAACTATATTAAATTATAAAATTATGTACCATTAATTAAGAAGTATACATGATATAAAATTTCAATGGATTGGTATACACATCTCATTAACATAAATAGGTGGATAAAATCAAAAAAAAATTGTCTCTATAAAACAATATTTAGATGAACCCATACAAGAAGTTTAGATTTCTATATAAGATCTCTATAAACATATAATATAAAATAACATTTATTATAATTCATTACCAAAACCATATACATGATAATAATATCATATATCTTCCACTAATTACATTTTAACACCAATTTGTTAATAATTAATTATGAAAATCATTTAATCAATGTAAAATTTTATCTTTTTCATGCATATTTTAGTTCAGAAGTTGTGTTCCTTGGACACTAATAATGGTTCAATCATATCTAGTGTACTAATGATGACATTAATATATTTTATATTCATTATATTCATATTTATAACCATCCAAAAATAGAAGTAATAAAAAATTGAATACTGCAGTTCATGGAGTCTATTGTCCATATAAAATCATGAACCCTATTTTTATTTTCTTAAAAAGATAAGTAAATAGATAAAAATAATAGTTTTAAATATTTGAGTCATTATTTCATCATATATAAAATATATTTTTATAAAATCTTGAATAATAATCAACCATGTGATGTAGTGATAGAAAATGAATCATTTATCTATATATAGGCGGTAGTCTATAACAACTTGTATATGATTCATTCATCTCCCATTTTATGAAAATGTTTCACACCTCATTATTTTTTGATATTTTTTTATCATAAATTTAATTTCAAATATTTCTTTGGTTACTTTTAACACCATGTTTAAATGAACAAGGATATACTACTAAAATACAATTATTTACTGTGAAAATTTTCACCTAGTTATTGGGTCAGTGGGGATGAATATAAATAACTAAATTTTGAAGAATTTTTGTTTACATATGATTAAAATTAATTCATTTATTTTAAACTTTTTATAAGTTAAAACAAAACTAATTTGCAAGAAAAGGAAATATTTTTCTAACAAACTCTTTTTGTGCATGAAATGTATTTTTTTTATAAAAAATTATATTAGAAAATTTTGGTGAATCGTATTAATTAATTATATATGTTATATATTAAATAAATTATTTGAACATTAGTTTAATATTTTTATAATCATGGAAAAATAATAACCCAAATTCAATTTTAAAAATTTATTTTGTTTAAAAAGTAGTTCTCATAAACTTTTGTGAGGTTGTTTTAAAATTAATTTATTCCACATATTTTTATTAAATTTCATAAAATTTATTCCATATTTGGAATGAGGAGGCTCAAATTTTTAAAATATACCTCTAGTATTTTTCATTAATATAAATTATAAACGTGGTAAAATTTATAAACTAGTAATGGATAAATCAGGATAATATTGGTTAAACCTAGAAAAAAGGCAATAATATTTTTACCCTAATTATAATTTGATTAATTTAATTTTTACAATTTCACTTTAGGCATTCAATTGAGTTTTTAATGGTAAATTTTCATTGAAAATGACATATATATTATTTAAATTAATGAATGATACAAAAATTCACTCTTCGTTTTATATATCCTTTACATGTTCACATAGGGAAAAAAGTAGTTATGAATGAATATTAATAATAATTTTGTCCATAATAAAATTATATAAATTATGTTAATTTATTTCTAGTATTAATGTATTATATAATTTCCTTAAATGACTACTTGATGGCGAAATTGTATTTATTAAATTAATTGAAAAATAAAATTAATGATATTTTAAATGCTAAAAGTGATATGATTTTAGAAATTTATAGTGTTACATGAATTATATAGTTAAATATGACACATTAGTGTTTTATAAATTATTATAATTGAATGAAAAAAATTTATTTATGTATTTTAAGCCAAAATAAATGAATAGTGTCAAAATTGACAACAATGAAATTTTATAAAAATAAAATTTTGTTAAATTTTTTAATAATTATAATTACAATGAATATTATAGGGTAGTTATAATAAGGTGTAAATTTTTATAAATTGGACATCAGTGGTCTAATTTTAAACTTATAATTTAAAACTGAAACCCATTAATATTGAAAAAGTTGTTATCATTGTTAAAATTAAAATAGGATTTCCAAGGGGAAATGAAATATATAAGGAGTAAAATGACACTAAAACATGAGTAAATAATTATTGATGCAGTTATTAGAACCCTATAAAATCTTATCTATGATTCAATATTTATTTGGAGTCATTTTTTTATAATAAATTTATAATATTTTAATATTTTTTAAAATTCTAAAAGTGTTCATCACCAAAATTATAAAAGGGAACCCCCTACCTTAATTCTTTACACCACTTAAAACATTATATATTATACATCCTCTAATAAAATACTTTATAAATATATATAAACACATTAAATTGGTTATTTTCTTCCCAAAATACAAATTTAAGGGTCCTTAGGGGGAGTAATAATGATTTTTTTATAAAGAAAATGAATTTGCCTTAACCGGTCACTTTATTTTATAATTTTCCCTACCTCATATAACTATATGGTATATAATATAAAATAATAATAAAAATTCGTCAATAAAATTATATTTTATTATGATTTTTAAACCATCATTATCTACACTCTTTGCTATCAGATGTGAAGTAAAAGTATCAATTGTGTATAAGTAAGATGTACCGTCTCCACGTAGTGATACAAATTATTTTTCCTTAACATATATTATGGATGGTTATTATGATGAGTTTGTTTTATATATATATTTTATTATAAAATTATACTTCTAGAATTATAATATCATATGTACTAACTTACATTATAAGAAATGGAAAAAACGATAACGTTGATCGTGCATATATGTGGTCAACCACATCCATGAAGCAATGTGATTCATTTTTCATTTAATTTTTCCTTGAATTTTAATTGGGATAGATATAAAGTATAAGTATGATATATATAAAATCATAATTATTTTTTAATGTTGAATTATTAATTACCTTTCTCTCAATTCATCTGTTGAAAAGTGGAAATAATGTTCATGCACATGCAAGACCTACCATCTCAATGAATGATATATCCTAATTATATGGATTAATATAAATATGTAAAATTTGTATATATTTAATATTTATATAATAATAAAAACCATGAATATTATGTAATAATGATTAAATTAAACGGATCATAACCACCAAACTAAAATACTCTTGATAAACAAAACTCTTAACACCCAAAAAAATTTAAGAAATTATTGATTAAAAGGGGAGTTGAAATTTTATAATTTTGAAATATACGAACATATAAGTAAGTTTATAATTCTATTATATAATTATATAAAATTTAAACGTATTATATTATAGGTTAGCATGATTTCAAAATAATGGGAACTCAATGTAAGGGTTTGGTATTTTAATCTCACTATCTATGAAGATTGTTTATTATAAAGTAACTAATGATGAAATATTATGATAAATCACCCAATACTCTCATTTATTTTCTTTTCATATATTTATTTATATTTAATATGTATTTTTCTTCCATTTTTTAATGACTGGACCCGGATTCCAATAAATGGTGCCCGAGCCAGTGAGTCACCTGGTCTTAAGAGCACCTCCCAATGTTATAAAGGCTTCTCAATATTATAGAGGGCCTAGGGTGTGTATTTAGGGATACTATTCCATAATTTTAGAGTGTAGAAAAATATTAAAATACAAAAATTCAAATTTAAGAAGTAGTAAATCAATTATACAGATGATAAATATCCAAGATAGCAATATATATAAAAAATATTATAAGTAAACTCTTATACAAAATGATGTTTCTTTCCATGTCTCTATAAATAATGAAAATAGTCTTACAAGAATCTGGTGCAATACATGTACCAAAATATCAAAATACCAAAAACGAACTATCCTGGATAGAATCTCACACCTATCTCAGTCATTTGATCCCCTACTCCTAAGCATAGAACAAGTAAATCATTATTCAGTCAGTGCTTTCCCTTGTCCCTATCCACATAGATAAAGACTATAATGGTACCCAAAAATAGCCCAAGTTGGGTGTCAGATAACACTTAATTGTCTACTAATAATTGGGTCTATAAAAAATATAGTCCTTGTATAATAATCTAGGCATTGTGTATTATATACAACAAGTATAATAGTAAAGGAAGTAAAGTGAAATGAGTGAAGTTGGATTTTATATCCTACTGAGGATCCCTAAAAAAATATTCAATCTCTAATAAACATGGGAATCTATAAATATAAATGACCGGTTTAAAAAAAATTAATATATCCATTGTAATTCGGTACCCATACAGTGGTTTTCTTTATGGAATTCCAAAATTATCAACCATAGAAACAACATAAAACTAAGTGTATAATATTCATCGTGACCATTCCATATAACCAGAAGTGTCTACGTTATTCATTCTATGTATAAAATTGTTCTATTACATGAAGGGTCAGATCCTTGGTATAGAAGACCAAGCCATCCAGATCGTGTCCCACAAACATCATAATGGAAAATCATTAATGACATGGTTGGAGTGTAAGGATCCTGTGAACAGATCATGTCCAATGTGAATCCCATAATGATAGATCCAAGGGGTAGCAAGGCCCATAGCATCTAACGAAATGAGGATTAAATGAATAAATATATAGATTGAATCCTCTACTATAACATGATCAGTGAAGGAAAAAAATCCATGAAATCTAATGAAATTATGATCAAAGGTATACCAACCAAGGAATCCATTACCATTTTAATCATAGTATCTCATCCCATTCACAATAATATTAACAATTTTAATTATTCTATGAGTTCATCAACCAATTAAAAAATTTCAATAATACTATATAATCAATTAAAAAACATTTGGTCACATGGAAATGAGGCATCATTTTCTCTTAATCATCACAATTAAATTATATTCATCTTATAAAAGAACCCTGATATAAGTAGAGCACTCACACACCCTGTGGCACAATATAAACTAATTAATGTACAAATAAACACCCCATGGGCGGCCTAGATTTGGGAAATAACCATGAAAAATATCAAATGTACTGAAAGGGCGACCCAGTAGGTTCCAATTCATTCAATTCAGTTATCCAACTACTTTTAGAGGTAATTCTATAATGTATGACATGATGAACAATGTAAATTATCTATATAAACCACTAAACTTATGAAAAACGTTATAGAACACCTATAGTAGGCATGTAGTACATAACTCATCTATTATCGATCTCAAATTCATCATAGATTCAGTGAAAAAAAAATAACATATGATAAAAATAGAAATAGGGCATATTATCTTGCACATAAATAACTATTTTTATGTGATGTAGTTTATGATTCTTTCCACTGGGGAACTCCACCATAGCATATTGTCATTCACATTCTCTGACGGTGTATTGTTTATTACATTCCAACATTACAACGGTAAGATATATTCATCACTTCTTCATAGAATTATGCTTCTAGATTGAAATAAGATGATGGGAAGTTAGTCCCTCCTTCTTTGGATTCTTCCTCAAAATTCATCACCTAGTCTATGTATCCCTTTTAGATTTAGATATTATTCATGGAACTCATTTTTGGTTCCATCTCATTAGAGATGCTGGTTAATTATTCCACATTGGTCAGGACATTCCAAAGGCTCATGTTAGGGAAGCATCCTTTGCTCAGGGGAGTAGTCAAACTAGGTATCGATGAAATATATAGATGTTGAAACACTGGTGCACCTTTCATATTCCTTATTTAAGGGAATATCAAGGGCACAAAAATGTGAGGATTACTACATTGATTGTGGGGTATTTTAGGCTAGAGGCATGTCTCAGAGGTTTTCCTCGGCATCCCATTATTAACACGTGGAATTTCGTGAGTTTAATGTCTGGTGGAGATGGATCAGACTAATCAGATCACATATAAATGTGGATCATATAGGCACTATTCTATAAGGTATCACTTGAATGGTTTATCAGATAGATAGATCATAACGCCCACTAAATAAGAACCCAAGAGTGGTGTGTCCCATGAAGTAATGGTTTCACTCTGATAAGAATGATCTGAACACCACCGAGGGAGAATTAGAGAGGAGTACCTCAATAAGGGGGACACAAAGGTTTTCCATTGGATTGGATTGGATCTTATAGATGATTCCTACCTGCCTTGTGTAGAAGATAGGGATCAAAACTTGGGTAGTTTTAACGGGGGATTTCAGGCTTACACATGCTTTGCTTCCCATATCGATTACATGACCCCATCGTTATAAGGGTGATGTGATGGGGGGATGGATGGGGCTTAAGCATGTGTGCTACACAAATGGAAAATATGATCCCATTAGGATGTGACACTATAAGTAATACTTAAGGTAAATGATGGGTGTTTGATGATGTGGATGAAATGGATGACACATAACTGACATAATGCTAATGATGTTGGGATCGAATGTTGGGGAGGTTTCATATGTATCCTAGTTCACTCCTAATCAAAGACCATGTAGTTTTGATAGGGGAGTTGGTGATTACACATGATAAGCATCCCAATCAAAATGGGACATTTGGTTGTGTCTTATGCATGGTTAGCCACCCAGGTATACCTAAAGGAGATGTGGCCTCTGAGTGGGGCTTCATATTCCTGACATGTGGTTGTGTGAGAGAATGATTAGGATGTGAGTTAATGGTAGTAGATAATGAGATCTAGTAGGTTACCCTAGGAGGAAGAAACTAGGTTTTTCCAGTGGTTGGGATTGAATATCTAGGAGGCATCCTACATAACCTATGTAGAATATATGTATCAAAACTACTATATTTTGATAATTCATGGCTTAATCATAGTTAGTGGACCATGAAGATAGAAGATATGGATTTCTCAAGCATGGATTCCCAGAATAATGGTTTCAAAGTCACTACTAAAATCTTATTCTATGTGATTCATGATTGATTAGAGAAACAAGAGGAAGCTAGAGACTTGACAGTTGTGGTGTGGAATATGCATCAGCGATAGATAGAGATGGTCATAAGCATGGTTAGTGGCCAAGGTAGATGGAGATTTTGGATTTTCCATGGTGAGAGGCACAATCATTCAAATTCCAAAGGGATGGCTACAAGGTATAGTTATCCCCCATTGCCCATATCCCCTATGGTCTTTGCATCTATTGGAGGAAATGAGGAGCAAGGATGAAACCTCCTGCATCAATGGTTAGGGGAACACACCAGGTTGGTTTCACTTCCCCACATGCAGATGCCACTCTTTTAAAGTAGGATCTCATTCCATGTGAGGGAGACCACACTCCTACAAAGATGAGTGGGACAGTAAAATTCCTGAGGTGAGGTAACCCATGTTCATTGAATGAGGGTGAAGATAAAATTTACCATAAGGTGCTAAGGATTATAGTGCTTGGTATTTTAACATCTTACAGATTGGATGAAGTTGATTCTCCCTAACCTCTTGGTCTTACATGCCTAATTTCCACCCATACATGGAGAAGGGAAGGCATCAATAAAGAAAAGATACAATGAGGTGTTGGAGTGGTCAGTCAAGGGGCCTATATTAGCATAGCTATGTAAAGAAGAAATAGATATTAACATATCTAAGTGAAGAAGCAATAGGTTGAGAAATGAAACATGAGACGTTGCACGAGGGACTAGAAAATCACAATGCAAAATCCTGGAGGGATGCATGGTATATGTTCATGCAATATGTTTTTGTAGTGTAGAAGAAGGGATAAAACAGAGAGTTTCAAAGGGATAACAACCCATCTATCCTAAAGGAAAGGGAACATGAAATATTGGAGGATTTTGGGAAAAATAGAGGGGTCTGAATGAAATAGGTACTGTACAGGAGAATGTTTTGTGTGAAAGGAGGTTCATTTTCACTCATATACCATATGTAAAAAAGGAAATGGGTGATTTTCAAAACCCTGTGGGCCCACCCAAAGGGTGACCCATGAGGGACTAGTCCTAAAGTTTCAAATATGATGAAGCCAAAACCTGTAAACAGTCACAAAAGGGGTTATCTTATGTGTGTAAGACCAATGGTTCGAACTCCACCCAATTACCCCAAAGGGGGGGGGGGGGTTCCCTTCTATTTATATGTGAATTTCTTGATGGAATCATGTGATAACTATAGTGCAAAAGCGGACGGTCGACATCACATTTGTCATATAATATCATTATGCATATTCCAATCTTTTATGCGTCGGCCTTTCTTATTTCACATACCTACCTTAGCCCGTTGGGGTAATCTAGTAAAAAATAATTCCTTTGACATCTCATTGGGAATAGAAGGACCTTGCACGTGCATTTACATCTTGCACACAATCATCCCAACTTATGCACATATCCCTTGGGGTTCTTGAAGGACCTCGGGACACCCTGAGAGGGGAGGGGTGAATCAAGGTGACAAATATTTCTTTTAATGTGATGGATCTTGTTCTCACATTGGTAGGAACATGTTTAACCTGTATGATGAATATGATTATAAAGAAAACATTCACATGCACAGAGAAGACACATCATTTTTTACTTGGTTCACCTCTAAGGGCTACGTCTAATGAGCTTACGCCGACAGGTTTTCAGTCATACCTAATTCCACTAAACCTCACTAGATGTCGATTACAAAGGTTTGGGAACAGTCACTCTGTCCCAGGCTCACTGACTTTAAAATTGTTCAGGGATGGCTCACTGTGTCCCTAAGGTCACTCCCATTGACTCCCCCTAGCTCACTGTCGTTGGTGAAGTCCAGAACAGTTTATAGACGTGAAGGACTCTTCAACAATGAAAAATTAATGCATCCTCTGCTGTGTATAGATTCACTGTTGATGTCCACCTTTTACCCGTAAACTGATTTCCCCGTGCACCGAAGGTATTGGGAAATTTTCCAACTATTGTGTAACATCCCAGGTAAATAAAGAATAATACATTTTCATATTTATAAATATTTTATAATTGAATATTAATTTTACTTTAAAGGGGTTTCTATGTTAGATAGAATACCTGATACGCGACAAAGAGTTTCTTTAAAATCATATGTTGCACACTAGTAATAAAACAATATTATTTTAAATGGTAGTTAACATGTAGCCATTGTATTGGCCGGAATGAATAGAAATAACTAAAATATGATTATATATGATTGTTAAATGTTTTTACATTTATCAAATAAAGGATAAAGGCTTAAAATATGAAAAGAATTCAATTTTAGGCATATATTCTCTAATTTTCACTAAAGGTACACTTATCGCATTTTAATGGAGAACTGACATTAGAAATAGTTTTGGTAACTACTATAAATTCTATTGGACCAAATAAAATTCTTCTTTAGAATCAGGACATCAAAATTTACTTTGTGTAAATTTTTGGTATTTTTCCGATAAAGATCATTTTTTAATGAATAGTGAAAATGTTGTATTTTAATTCAAAACCACTTTTTAATCTAATCTATTTATATGATTAGATTATATTTTGAATTAGATTTAAAGTGAAATTAGAATATATTTTTACCATTTAATCTAACTGTTGTCGTTGGAATTAATTTCACTTTGAAATCGGACTTAAACTAGTGTCAATCTTTTGATACTTTTTGTTTCATAAAAACATGCTATTTTTTGACAGCGGCAATTATTTATTAAATTAATTAATGCAAATTATATGTTTTTAATTTTGTAAAATAGAAATCATTTTTGAATTCGGAATATCAAATATAGCTTAGGGTGATGTTTTGGTATTTTTCTAAAAAAATTCAATTTTTGATGAATAGTGAAACCACAAAGTGGAACTTAAAAACCTGATTTTTCATTCAAATAAAACATTACCACTTCTGTGTTTTGAATTTCAAAAATCCGACATACATGGTTGTCATTAAGAAGTAAAATTTGGTTCAATGGGATTAAAATAATTTTTTGGTGAATAGTAACTTTTATGTTTATTAATCACGATTAGAGGCAATTAGTGTAGTTTAAGGTAAAAGTAATGTTTTAATAATATGAAATGACCTAGACACATTCCCTACCCTTATTGGATGTGTCATGGCCGACCAAGAAAATCCATGGGTCAACTTGGGGACCCCATGGGGCCACTTTGGTATGAAAATGACATTAATATCTTTTTATTTAAAGTTAAAATAAAAATGTCACAAACAAGAGTTGTTTTAATAAAAAAATAAAATGGGTTTATACAAGTCACATTTTTGACTTTAAATATTCATTATAAATCAAAAAAATTTCCTACATCATGATATTTTGTTTATAATTTTTAGGCATTATATAAATTAAATTATTTATGACACCATGATGATGCAGTGATTAGCTCATTATTTAATGATTTAAATAAAATGAAAAGATAATGTAAAATCTAAGACCTAAACATGTCCAAACCCTATTGTATGGGTGGATTTCTAAGCCTTATCACCTTATCCTCTAAATATATAATTTTGGGACCCTTTTTATCCTAAAAGCATTTTATAATAAAGTATCTTTTCTTAACTTTCCCAGAGTGCCCCTCCTCTCCACTTATAAAAGGCCCCCACCTCTACGTTCGTACCCATACATCTCAAGCCTTTTGTTCGGCCAATCTCTACTCTTTTTGACTCTCCACATCCCTATCTTACTCCTAGAAGCCTCACATTGGGCATAAGTCTTCCCAAGGAAGCCTTTGAGCTCAAATCTAAGAGAGCTACCCGATTTTAAGGTAATGTCTTCACTTGTGTTCTTTTGTTTTATTTTTCTTCTCCAACCCCCTAAACTCTTTTTATTAATTTATTTTGTAACCATTACAGTATCTTCAATATACTAGGATGTTTTTATAAGAATAATTAGAGCTACACTTACACACACCTATATCTAATGGTTATAGAACATATTGTTTCTGTGGATGGCGAATTTCTGCCTCACGAAACGATGATTGTTCAATATTTTTCTAACACCTTCAAAGTTGGCCATTACGATGTCACTATATTTATATATGATATATAATTTGTTTATTTTTTCCTTAATATTCTGTATTTTTCATTTATGACATAGCTTTGTGGATTCCATTATGGGTATACACGATATCTTCATTTTAGGAAGTGCGGACTACCGCCCCCTCAAAGTGATTTGATTCGTTAGTGCCATATGTAGGACATATAAAGGATGGATTTAAAGTTATTATATTTTATTTTATACTATAATAATAATATACCTTTATATCATTATTATTTCTTTCCATTAATGTATGAGATAGAAATGAAAGTAGCGTTAATGCGTACGTACGGCTTACCGTCTCCATCAACGGTGCATTTCATTTCTTATCCCCAAATGTAATGTACTATTATAAGTACATATATATAATGGATATATGTGATGTATGTTAAATCTAAATTATTAATAAAATTCTGGAATTAAAATATACATATCTCTCATTTAGTTTTAATTCCATTAATATGACATAGAAAGGAAAGTAGCGTTCATGCATACGTACGGCTTACTGTCTCCATGAACGGTGCATTTCATTTCTTACCTATAAATAATTATGTAATATTATAAATACATGTATATTCTGGATATATATGATATATATGATATCCAAATCATGAATATCATTCTGGATATAATGTACCTTTGACCACATGAACAACATGTAATTGTAAGAAGTCCACTTTTGACTTAAGAACCAAATATCGACAAAACAAACATTATTAACTTAAATGATTACATAATGCTTATACCATGGAAATAACTGATATAAAAGGAACATTAATCTTGAAGAAGGTTCTTAAGGAAGTAGAAATTAACACTAGTTTATTATTCAGGAGATTAAAGAGCAATTGAGTCACGTCGGACACGAGGTAAGGGAACTTCTTAACCCAATTTCCATTCTTTGGGTTAATATCCTAATTTCAAATTACATCATGATATTTTTATGTCCTATCTTGCATTTGTACTTTATTCATGTGTACCTATAGTGAATACGCATAATAGATATATTTTATTTAAAAAATGATATTTGTATGGGACTTCGTCTCAATCTCTTTTCATTAAGGCATGTTTCGTTTTATACACAACTTTCTTTTATACGGTGTATAAACCGATTTGAATTTTACTTTTATACAAAAGGAATCTTTTTCTACGAAGTGTTTTAGTAAACAACAAAATGGAATGTTTCTTTTAACTTATAAGGTGACAATGACCTTTTCTGCCGCCGCGAGTATTATTTGGTCTTTGGATTCCTCAACAAGCTGTAATGTTTTTAAAATGAAATAAATACCATATACTCTTTTATGTATTTTGGTATTGAAAATGGTTTTTATAATGGATTTGTTATGTCAATATATTTAAGTGATATATTGTGATCAATGTGTGGAAATGTTTTCTTTCCATTATATTTTTTTTATTTCTTATGATTTTATAATGGTACTTGGACATTTGACGGGTGGTTATGTGATAAACCATATGACGGGTGGTGCCGTGAATACCAGGATGGGTGGTAACATTATAACCTCCAATGAATTAGGTATGGAAGTCGTCCATATGGCTATTCCATTAAGTGATATGTGTGGAAGTCGACCGTATGGTTATTCCATTTAAGTATGATTATGTCCCAAGTTACCTTTATATGTTATGTGATCTTTATATGTGTTTTATGGTAACTTTTTGGTTACAAAATGGTATGTAATGATCTTTTATTCATTGAAGAGTGTTTACTACCTCATAAAGGTGAAAGGTATTACTTTAATAAAGTATACATGGTTTACTTGTTGTTTTGAAAAACTAACAGTTTTCATTCATTATGTATCCCTTATTGAGATTTTTATGCTCACCCCAAGTTTTTTTTGAAATTTTTTTCATAGGAATTAATGTGGAATAGGGTCAAGTATGGGATCAAGGGAAAGTCATGCTATCTAAAACATGGAACTAGACATGTTTCTTTTTAATAGTTTTTATTTTATGGAAACTTAGTAGAAGTGTCTAATTTGAAATCTTTGGAGATGTAATAGTTATGTCCTAATTCTCTAAAACTCCAAACCTAAAAAGATCCTCAATGTGAATTATTAATTTAATTAAATATTAAGTAAGGTTTAAGGGTGGGGCCTTATAGTTGGTATCAGAGGTCAGTTTAGATAACTTTATGAGTTAGAATTATATTTAATGATTATCCAAAAATATTTTTTTATGGTATAATTGAAATGATATAGCATTTGAAAATTACCATGTTGATTCACCTAATATATTTCTGTGTTAAGAATGGTTTTTCATAGAGGAAATTGAACGGATTTTCTGGGAAGGCATACAATGGGAAACGACCTTTCAAATCAGTATCCTGAGATGGTCAGAATCAGAACTAAACAGTTTGCTATATTGATGGCTCAGTTGAATCAGGTGAAAAATGTTGGTTGTGTTTATTGATGATATTGTGGTGTTTTCTAAAAGTAAATAGGAGCATGAATGAAATTTATGGGTTATTTTGAAACCCATGAAAGAAAAGAAATTGTATGTGAAATTCAGCAAGTGTGAGTGTTGGTTGCAACAAATTTCTTTCCTTGGTCACATTGTTTCAAAAGCTGGCATAACTGTTGATCCTGCTAAAACAAAAGTTGTTGAAGAATGGCCAAGACCCACAAATGTTTCCGAGATCCTTATTTTCCATGGTTTGGCAGGTTACTACTGAAGGTTTGTTGAAAATTATTCACGGTTATCTAGTCCAATGACTAAGCTAACTCGGAATGGTGTTAAGTGTATCTAGATAAAAGAATGTGATGATTGTTTTCAGGAGTTGAAAAGAAGATTGGTGAATGCTCCAGTTTTGGCACTTCCTTCCAGGAATGGTGAGTTTGTTATATACAGTGATGCTTCATTAAAAGGACATGGTTTTGTCCTAAGGTAGAATGATAAGGTAATTTCTTATGCTTCACGTCAGTTGAAATCTCATTAGGTAAATTACCCTACACCTGATTTGGAATTAGCTATTGTTGTTTTCGCTTTAAAAATTTGGAGGCCTCATTTGTATGGAGTAAAGTGTGAAATATATACCGATCAAAAAAATATAAAGTATATATTCACTCAGAAAGAATTGAACATGAGATAGAGGAGATGGCTAGAATTAATCAAGGATTATGATTGTATAATTCATTACCATCCTGGAAAAGAAAATAAAGTGGATGATTCTTTGAGTCCAAAAAGTAATGCTTTATTAACAATGTTTCGTTTGGAACGTGATCCTTTGGTTATGGATTTGATGAACTTTGGCATAGAAGTTGTTGGTGTAGGAAGTTATTCTGTTTTATTTCAGGTATCAGTGGGATCATCCCTATCAGACATAATTAAGCAAGCGCAGAAGAAAGATAGTGGGTTGTAGAAAAAGGTAGAGCTGGTTCAGAAGGTTTATCCATGAAGTAATAAGATGTATAGAGATCTTCAAGAGTATTACTGGTGGGACAGAATGAAAAGGGATATTGCTGATTTTATTGTGAAGTGTTTGACTTGTCAGCGGGTTAAAGCAGAGCAGAAGTTACTGAAAGGGATGCTTCAGCATTTACCGGTGCTAGAGTGGAAATGGGAAAATGTATCCATGGAATTTTTTCTGGGATTACTGAGGACATCTCGAGGTAATAATGCAATCTGAGTTATTGTTGATCTCTTGACTAAATCAGCTCATTTCCTTCCTATTCGAGATACATTCTCTCTGGAACAACTTTCTTGGTTGTATCTTAAAAAGATAGTCAGGTTGCATGGATTTCCCCTCCCCATTGTATCTGATCGTGATCCCAGGTTTACATAAATCTTTTGTAAAGGCCTTCAGAAGTTGTTGGGTAATGAATTAAATTTTAGATCGGCTTTTTATCCTCAGTCAGATGGGCAGTCAGAACAAAAAATTCAGAATTTGGAGGATATACTACGTTCTTGTTCGATGGATTATCAGGGAAGTTGGGACCAACATCTTTCTTTGGTTTAATTTTCTTGCAATAACAGTTTTCATTCCAGTATACAGATGACACCATTTGAGGCATTATATGGGAAGCGGTGTCGAACTCCAGCTTTTTGGGATAAAGTGGGTGAAAGGAAGATAATGGGACTAGAATTGGTAGAAGATATGGCAGAAAAAGTTCAGTTGATTCATAAACACATGAGAACAGCTCAGAGCAGACAGAAAAGTTATGCGGATAACCAGAGGAAGTATCTATCTTTCGAGGTAGGTGATCATGTTTTTCTCAAAGTTTCACCGTGGAAATGTGTGATGCGATTTGGTATGAAAGGAAAATTGAGTCCAAGGTTCATTGGACCATATGAAATTTTGAAGAGAGTTGGATCAGTTGCATACAGAGTGGCATTACCTCAGAGTTTATCTCAGTTACACAATGTTTTTCATGTTTAGTTGTTGAGAAATTATATGCTAGATCCATCTCATATTTTGAGCCAAGAGGTAGTTCAGTTGGAAGAGAATCTCTCTTATGATGAAAAACTAATCCATATTCTTGACCGAAGATAGAACATGTTGTGATATAAGGTAATTCACCAGGTAAAGGTTTTGTGGAAAAACCATATGGTTGAAGAGGTAACATGGGAATATGAAAATACTATGAGGGATAAATACCCCCACTTATTTTGATAAGTGAATAAAATTGGGAGGACGCAATTCCCAAAAGGGGGGAAGGATGTAACATCCCAGGTAAATAAAGAATAATAAATTTTCATATATATTAATAATTGAGAATTGAATATTAATTTTACTTTAAAGGGGTTTTTATGTTCGATAGCGTACCCGATACACAACAAAGAGTTTCTTTGAAATCTTACGTTGCACACTAGTAATAAAATAATATTATTTTAAATGGTAGTTACCACGTAGCCGTTATATTGGAGGGAATGAATACAAATAACTAAAATATGATTATATATGTTTGTTAAATGTTTTTACATTTATCCAATGAAGGATAAATGATTAAAATATGAAAAGAATTCAATTTTAGGCATATATACTCTAATTTTCACTAAAGGTCCACTTATCAACTTTTTATGGAGAACCGTCATTAAATATAGTGTTGGTCACTCTTATAAATTCTATTGGAACAAATAAAATTCTTCTTTAGAATTGGGACATCAAAATTTACTTTGTGTAATTTTTTGGTATTTTTCCTGTAAAGATCATTTTTTAATGAATAGTGAAAAATGTTGTATTTTAATTCAAAACCTCTTTTTAATCTAATTTATTTATATGATTAGATTACCTTTTTAATTGTTTTTAATGTTAAATTAGAATATATTTTTACCATTTAATCCAATTTGTTTTGTTGGAAATAATTTCACTTTGAAATCGGACTTAAACTGGTGTCATTATTTTGATACTTTTTGTTTCATAAAAACAAGCTATTTGTTTTGACAGCGGGAATTAATTATTAAATTAAATAATGCATCAAATATGATTTGAATTTTTTAAAATAGACATTATTTTTGAATTCAGAATATCAAATATAGCTTAGGGTGAAGTTTTGGTATTTTTCTGAAAAACATCAATTTTTGATGAATAGTGAAACCACTAAGTGGTACTTAAAAACTAATTTTTTTAAGTGAAACTTTACCACATATGTGTTTTGAATTTCAAAAATCTGACATAAATGGTTGTCATTAAGAAGTAAAATATGGCTCAATAGGATTAAAATAATTTTTTGGTGAATAATAACTTTTATGTTTATTAATCACGATTAGAGGTAATTAGTGTAGTTTAAGGTAAAAGTAATGTTTAATAATATGAAATGACCAAGACACATGTCCTAACCTTATTGGATGTGTAATTGAAAACCATTAAAATCCATGGTTCATCTTGGGGACCCCATGGAAGCCACTTTGGTAGGAAAATGACATTAATATATTTTTATTTAAAGTTAAAATAAAAATGTCACAAACATGAGTTTTTTTACAAATACACTTTTTAAATGGGGTTATACAAGTCCTATTTTTGACTATAAATATTAATTAGAAAGATAAAACTATTTCCTACATCATGATATTTTTTGTATAATTTTTAGACATTAAATAAATTAAATTATGTACGACACCATGATGATTCCGCGATTACCTCATTATTTAATGATTTAAATAAAATGAAAAGATAATGTAAAATCTAAGACCTACACATGTCAAAAACCGATTGGATGGGTGGATTTAGAACCCTTACCACCTTATCCTCTAAATATATAATTGTGGGACCCTTTTTATCCGAAAATAATTTTATAATAAAGTATATTTTCTTAACATTCCAAGAGTGCCCCTCCTCTCCTCTTATAAAAGGTACCCACCTCTACCTCCTTACCCACACCTCTCAAGCCTTTGGTTCAGCCACGAACGGCACTTTTTGTATCTCCACATCCCTATATTTCTCTTTGAAGACTCACTTTGGGAAGAAGTCTTCCCAAGGAAGCCTTTGAGCTCAAATATAAGAGAGTTGCCCGATGTTTAGGTGATGTCTTCACTTGTGTTCTATTGTTTTATTTTGCTTCTCCAACCCCCTAAACTCTTTTTATTCATTTATTTTCTAACAAATCCAGTATTTCAAATATTATAGTATGTTGTTATAAGAATAATTTGAGCCACACTTACACACACCTACATCTAATGGTTAAATAACATACTGTTTCTAAGGATGGCGAATTTCTGCCTCACGAAAGGATGATTGTTCAATATTTTTCTAACACCTTCAAAGGTGGACATTAAGATGTCAATATATTTATATATGATATATAATATGTTTATGTTTTCCTTAATATTTTGTATTTTTCATTTATATAATACCTGTAGGGCTTCCATTATGGGTATACACGATATCTTCATTTTAGGAAGTACGGACTACCGCCCCCGCAAAGTGATTTTATTCGTTAATGCCATATGTGGGACATATAAAGGATGGATTTAAAGTTATTATATTTGATGTTATATGGGAATTATAATATACCATTACATAATTATTATTTCTTTCCATTAAAGTATATGATATAAATGAACGTAGCGCTCATGCGTATGTACGGCTTACCGTCTCCATGAACGATGCATTTCATTTCTTATCCCCAAATGTAATGTACTATTATAAGTACATATATATAATGGATATATATGATTTATGTTACATCTAAATGATTAATATAATTCTAGAATTAAAATATTCATACCTATCATTTAGTTTTAATTACATTAATATGACATATAAATAAAAGTAGCATTCATGCGTACGTACGACTTACCGACTCCATGAATGGTGCATTTCATTTCTTACCTCTAAATGATTATGTATTATTATAAATACATGTATATTCTGGATATATATGATATATATGATATCCAAATAATTAATATCATTCTGTATATAATGAACCTTTGACCACACAAACATCATGTAATTGTAAGAAGTCCGCTTTCGACTTAAGAACCAAATATAGACAAAACAAACATTATTAACGTAAAAGATTACATAATTCTTATAACATGGAAATAATTGATATTAAAGGAATGGTAATCTTGAAGAAGTTTCTTATTCGAGTAGAAATTAACACTAGTTTATTATTCAGAAGATTAAAGAGAAATCGAGTCACGTCGGACATGAGGTAAGGAAACTTCTTAACCCAATTTTCATTCTTTGGGTTAATCTCCTACTTTCAAATTACATCATGATATTTTTGTGTCCTATCTTGTATTTGTACTTTATTCATGTGTACTTATAGTGAATACACATTATAGATCGATTTTATTTAAAAAAATGATATTTGTAAGGGACTTCGTCTCAATCTCTTTTCATTCAAGCATGTTTCATTTTATACACAACTTTATTTTATACGGTGTATAAACCCCTTTGACTTTTACTTTTATACAAAAGGAATCTTTTTCTACGAAGCATATTACTAAATGACAAAAAGGAATGTTTCTTTTAATGTACACAGTGACAATAACCTTTTCCGCCGCTGTGAGTATTATTTGGTCTTTGGCTTCCTCAACAAGCCATAATGTTTTTAAAAAGAAATAAATACCATATACTCTTTTATGTATTTTGGTATTGAAAATGGTTTTTATAATGGATTTGTTATGTCAATATATTTAAGTGATATATTGTGATCAAAGTTTGGAAGTGTTTTCTGTCCATTATATTTGTTTTATGTCTTATGATTTTATAATGGTACTTGGACATTTGACGGGTGGTTACGTGATAAACCATATGACGGGTGGTGCCATGAAAACCAGGATGGGTGGTTACTTTATAACTTCCAATGCATTGGGTATGTATGTTGGCCGTGTGGCTATTACATTAAGTGATGTGTGTGGAAGTCGAACATATGGTTATTCCATTTAAGTATACTTATTTCCCAAGTTACCTTTATATGTTATGTGATCTTTATATGGGTTTTATGGTATCCTTTTGGTTAAAAAATTGTAAGTAATGATCTTTTATTAGTGAAGATTTTTTACTACTTCATAAAAGTGAAAGGTATTACTTTGATAAAGTATACATGGTTTACTTGTAGTTTTGAAAAAATAACAGTTTTCATTCATTGGGTATCCCTTACTGAGCTTTTTATGCTCACCCCAAGTTTTTTTTTGAATTTTTTTTCACAGGACTTAATGTGGAATAGGGTCAAGGGTGGGATCAAGGGAATGTCATTAAACTAAAACATGGATATAGACATGTTTCTTTATAAGAGTTTTTATTTTATGGAAACTTAGTAGAAGTTTCTACTTTGTAATCTTTTGAGATGTAATAGTTAAGTCTTAATTCTCTAAAACTATAAAACTGAAAAGATCCCTAATGTGACTTATTCATTTAATTCAATATTAATTAAGGTTTATGGTCGGGGCCTTATATTTCGTGTAGCTCTAAGTTGACCAAAAGGCTTCAATAATATCTGGCGCGTAGGTCTAAGCCCAGTGCACAAGTTTCAACAATGGTGTACATGTCACTTGTGTGGTACAAATTCAGCGAGCAGGTGACACCAAACCACTTGTGTGACACTGCCTCTTTCAACTCCAAACTTCTACGATGCTGTGCCTTTAATTCCCGAACCTCCTTGGTTATGTAACCAACAACCGGTGTGTAGCCTCTACATGTGTGACCCAGCTACCACTTGCGTGACATAACCACTTGCGCGAAGGGAGATTGAAAAATCTCTAAGCATTGAAATTCATTCCAAATGAGGAGGGATGGTCCTCTATTTATAGGCAAACTGGACCCCTTGTGCAGTGGTGCACAACTGTCCTCATGGCGCTCAAGTCCCGACATGAAGTTCCAATCTCCCTAGCCTCTGTCATGCTACTCACTTGCGTGAATACACCAATACTTGCGTGACCTACTTTCCTTTTCCATATTTTGAGGTTCTGATCATGAAGTACAACCAGTGTGAAAGTTTCCAAAACTCCTAGGCATCAGCGAGCAAGTCCTTTCTCGGTGCACAGGTCAGTTGTGCGACAATCCTAAAACTTGCACGGCCCTTATACCTTTGCCATTTTTCAATGTTCTGATCTTGAAAAACATATGGCGCACTAGTTTCGTCTCATTCAAGTACACAATGTGAAAGTATCTTTTCCAGAAACACTTTTCTACATGTGTCGATTTTTGGGCACAAAAATTTGGCAAACACTGAGAAACAACGCCACCATCATTAATGTTGTCTACTTGAACTGTATGATCACTTTTCTAGTACATATTTTGAACTTCCACTTAGGATTGACAAAAAAACAAAAACCATACCCCAATTCAGGTATATAATCCCATGGTTCCAATAGTTCTAGGAATCATACACTAAGTTGAATTATAGTTTTATGTTGAACCAAAATTCTTACCATGGGACATAAACATAATTCAGTCTCAAAAAATACCTCCTGTGGAATATGAGCTGAAAGGGTACCAGAAGGTCGAGTTCTGAGGGAAACACCAAATAAAAAGATGTGAATCGAGAGGTGTGGGAAACATTCTAAAATCGGCATGTAAAGTTCCTTGTGACCTTGTGGAATATCTGGTCAACAGTTATAAATACCCATAGGTTACCAATTTATAGTACCTTGAATTTCTATATGACAATAGAACTCTCTTGTGCGCGTATGTTTCTAATCTTTTAGTGGAAGATTCAAATTTTGGTCACCAATTTATGCCCGACTAATAAATATTTCATTCATTGGACTTGGGATTTTTTCTCAAAATCTTCATCTGATCATGTTTGCAACCATATGTGTTGTGCATCAAACCTCAATATTTTGTGTCAGTCCATTCTTTCATTTACTACTTGACTAGTATGGCTGGTGAATAGACCGCTTCTGAGAGGAAGGCATCATGTGCTACAAGGAGGGTATAGATGGTTGTGAACCACAACATTATTCATAGAAAAAGGGAAATATCAGACCATAAAATTATCATAGGCGTGATGATGTATTCTTAAAAGGATTATGTCATGACTAGTAGCCTATCTCTATGGAACATCATCATTTTAAATGAAGTTTTCTTTCAAGGATTCAATAATGACTCACTACGATCATGGGTCATGTGCAAAGATAATCTTCAATTGTATAATATCACAAAAAATGGCCACACTTCCAGAAATACATGGGATGTGTACTTTAACATCTTGAAACAGAAAACTAGGATAGCCATGGGGAGAAAACTGATGGCTATAAAATTTCCCATCCACTACAGAAGAACCTTCTAGGGAAGCATTACTGATGAGAAAATGTGAAAGAATCGGGACTGGGACATGATGTTTTGGATAATTTTAAGAGTGAATGGAAATGTTTGAACTGGGTGTTATAATAATATAAGGAATTTTGGAGAGATCTAGAAAAAACTGGTCTATTTGAAGCCATGTTGATGACACAGTTTCATTTTTACCACTAGAAGGAGTTAGAGCCAGAGGTTTTCCATCAGTGGCCTCCAATAACAAATATGGTCCACCTCCACCCTGGGGTGCTCAAAATTAGTCTATGGGACATCCATTGTATTATAGGTATTCCCCTTGAGGTAATTCAATATTATGAGTTCTTACTAACAAATAATATCTAGTGGGACAGATCATGAACCCCCATCCTAGAATTTCATTTAATAGACCTCTCCATGGAGAGGCTGAAGATCGACTACATCCTAAAGGAAATATCATACCCATCAGGGTTTAGTATATTTCTTAATAGGGATATGGAGGTGAGTATTATAGGATGAGGACGGCAGTGCCCAAACACATTTCAATGGGGAAAGATCATGTCATATTGAGTGATCCTGGAAGCTAGATCATATAAATCATGAGGATTCATTGTAAATGAATGTTGGGATCCGTAGGTGTGATATTACACATTCCTTGATACCTTTCTGCGTTGGTGGATGCTACTAGTGAGCAACACATGTATACAGGTTTGCGTAGGGACACTTTTAATGGATGGGAACATAGATGTTCGTAACAAATTTAACCATGGAGTACCTATATTTTTAAATATGAATAACATTCTAGGGTGCATCTCAAGGGGATTTGTGCCTAGGAGAATTTTGGGACCATAAAAAATTATACAAATCCAGATCACAACTCACTATGATGGATATGACTTCCAAAATGTCATTCGTCTGCTAGGATATGGCCTCTGGCCATCTTTATTTAACATTTTTAGAGTTGGACCGCTAATTCACAACAAGGAAGGGATTATGATTTGGAGAAGAAATTGTGAAAATTTAAATTTCCATCCATTTCACACTCTGGTCAACCATATGGTGGATGAACTATGAGGTCTGCTAGAGCAGAGGGAATATCTACAGAGTATTAAGGGAGGAATTTTAGTATATTTTATTAATTGAAATTTCTTTAGTGATCTATATGTTCCATCATGATTCACCATAATGTTTGGATGCCTATAGTTAATTCCTATGAATGTAAGTATAGAGGTCTGTGAGGAGTAATACCAATGTATCATTCACTAGTTCTCACTCATGATAACAACTTCTGGATTTGGGGAAAAAATCACGCTTCCCATATTGATGTTGATGGTATCTTGTTAATAGAATATGATGATTAGTATGTGGTGGAATATACAGAATAATATCTAAGAAATAGGATTAATAAAATCAATGTGGAAAGTGTATATTTTGGTCTGAGAGAAAGTAAGTGAGTTTCCACTACGAAACAATGATTGGAGACAAGATAGGCAATAGGAATAGCATGATCTAAAATATTGGTGGTAGGAATGTCGCAAGGTGTGACCTCACCTATACTATTTGAGGAGGAGTGGTCATGAATGTGACCTTGTTGACTAGCCAGAGAAGCCCCTAGGACTAAATTGTGATACCTTATTCAATACACCATTGAAAAAATCTTCCCAACTATTTTGTTAGCATGGAAAACACTGTGAAAATTGGTAAGTCCAGAAAACCATTCAAAAAAATAGATGCAAGATGGGATCCATCAGACAATATTTGGGCTTATCTAGGTTGAAACATGGTTGATTTTAATTAGTGAAATGTTTATATGACTTCCATGGACGTATATTCCGGCCAAAAGGGGAAATATTAAGTGCTTTATCTTTTGGTAAAAGTGATGCTCAACTAGGATAACATCCCAGAGGAACTGTCACCTGAGGATGATGGTGACAATCAAGAAGATGGAGAAAAAAAAAGAAGACGAGGGAGTATAATAAGAAGAAGATAAGGACAAGGATGAAGAGTATGGATGTGTTGAATCTCAGGGGAAAATGGATCATCATGATAGCCCATGTGAGGATGGTGAAATCATAGGATTTGATGAGGAACCTTCTGAACATCATGAAGTGAGTCTCCACCCATATTACTCTTAGTATCTTCTATTTCTATAACTATTATTTGCAGACCAAACATTGTCCCATTCAAGAACACATTGGGTATTATCAATGAGTTACTAATGTTGGGTGTGAGAATTTGTTGATGAACATAAGGGGACGCATTTCTAATCCTGTATATGGGAATCTGTAAAGAAGTAGACCTGTTGTAGCTGATGTGGCCATTGGTGATTCAGCTGTTGGGGTCGAAGTGATAACTTCATAATCTAGGGTTGTCCTCAGGTCCTTGATGGTCATCGAGATAACAGTAACTGAGGGGTATCTTGTCTAATAAGTTCCTACAATGACTCAGGCAGATGACCTGGATATGAATAGATCTCACGATTTTCTTATAGACCAACATTTGTTGTCTGAATATTTGGATGAACAAGGTGTCTATTCCATGCTGTTCTCATAAGATTGAAAGACCGAAAAATGTAAAAATCTATGATATATGTTGGAATTTCTTGATGGTTGTACATATCCGTGAGGTTCCAATGAGTCATGTTGATCATGTCTTGCCACCCAGTGAGTAGGAGGTTGTGGCTACGGGTGATTCCACTACCATGGAAGAGGCTGAATCTAGTGAGGTTGAGTATGCTAAGGAATATATGATTGAATATAGACTCCCCCATTTCATAGATCCCATTCCCATGGAGAGGATAGAAGAGAAAGATATTGTAGATTAACTTCTGGCTATATTTCCAAAATATAGACCTCCAAACTCTAAAGAGCTGGAAAATTCTGATCCAAATGTATCTAAGGAGGATCCGATGAAAAAGATCAAAGTGTGTAAGTGTATCAAAAGATTCCTTGATAATGCATTGTTAGAATAAATTAGTCAAATGGTGTCACTACACACCAGGATGGAATTTTTTTGTTCTAGAGGGTTCAATTATCTTCATCTTCATGTGATTATCCATGAATACATCACAGGAATGATGTGGGAGAGTCGTCAATGAATAGATTCTACCTAGTGAGAAATGAAATCAAAAAACATTGAATGTACCCCTAACGGTCTTGAATGGGAATTTCATCATTCAGGTCTGACCCATGCATAGAGAGAAGATGCATTAGATACTTCTTATTTTTTTTTCTATTGTTTATTTTTTTAAGTGGTTAGGCTAGGATGAAGAGTCCATGTGTCGCAAAAGGAATGAATTCATGTGTAGGACATGATAGGTGACATGGTTGATGACTAGTTCCAAGGGTGAACCTCTCTCAAGTGAGAACACCAAAAACACTATTCCTTTTTCAATCATGAAATTGGGACGATGATGGCATAGTTTAAAGGCTTATCAAAAGAAAAAAATTTGCATTTTAACATCATTTGGTAAGAACACAATAGTCTAACATTATGTGGGGTGGGGCTCTACATTTTATCATCATGTTTCTTGGATTAAAGAGATCTTAATTTGAGGTCGTAGAACTCAGAACATAAGGTTTTATGACTTTTCTATATGGGTATAACCATACAATGACTCCTATTCCCATGTAATCCATGATTATATATGGAAAAAATGAGTGATGTCAGGATTATCCATCATATGGGAGCAAATAAGAATATAAATATAATAATAGGTGGGAAAATAATAGCTATGAAAACATTCCTACTTGACACATGTGAATGAAGGGAGGGAAAACTCAATGGGTGTTGTAGCTCCATAAGAATATGAGGGTTGGAAAATTTGAATCATTTTTCTTGATATGCAGAACATTATGTGAATGGTGAATGATGGAGGATAACATTTGACCTTATTCAAAATATAGCATCCATATCATGTGTCCTAAAATGGGAAAATAACAAATGTGAGTTGACCACCGAATATATTTGAATTGTGGGACATGACTCAAGATGTCATTTAAAATATTCTGAAGAATTGTTCTAGGATAGTAGGCAATCCATATGTCCAGAAATCATTCCATTTGGCAGTCCCTTCAAATGTGAATGACGATGGAGATCCAAATAAGGATACTTATGAAGCATGGCAGTGAGGTGATGGATTTTTCAGAATGATTTTGACTCTTTAGTAATTACACCACCACATATTCAAATAGGCCAGTGTGGAACATCCAAAGGTGGGATCAAATCCATCTTTAAGGATTGAGTTCCAGAGGGGTGTTATAAATAGTTTAATTGTTGTTTTGCTCAGATCTGAAGCCCTCACTTTATGGTCATATGGTGTGCACTGTTTGTGCTCAGTTTAACATTATGTAAATGGGATGTACCTATGAAGTTTAACGTCATATGGTAAGAATAAAAATTTCAACCTTTTTAACATCATGAAACTAAGACATGTGCATCCCAATATAGAAGTATGTGTTGTGTAGAATGACCCCACATGAATGAGGACTAAAGAGGCCCATCACACACCACACATTCTCAGAGGGGAACTTATACAAAACTGGAACAAAAAGTGAGTTTTCATCTATGCCCAGAGAAGAGATGTTCAAGAATTTCTATGTATCCCATAAGGATTGGAATTAATTCATACATAGTTCTGAAGGTTTCATATCATACAGAACCACCAAATCGAAACATCTTCTCAAGAAAAGATATCACAACACTATGTTGTTTATCATCATGCATTCTGGATGAAAAATACTTATTTTAACATCATATGGTACGGAATAATAACATTATGTAGTTTACCATTAGTAAATAAGGACTCTGGGGATATTAATTTATGTTCATAGAGGCATAACTATATAGTATGGATTCCATAGAGAAAACTTATAGGGAGACATCATGATGTAACCCAATGTGAGTAAGAACCAGGAGGCCTGTTCTAAAACACATATTATTTAAAAAACCAATGAAAAATTTTATGTATTAAAGCTGGGAATTGGGTGATCACATTAATGTCATGTTCATGGGATGTAAAATCTTAGTTTAAGGTTGAAGATTTTTTACTATAGGATGGTGGGATTCCTCCATGTTACAACAAACCAAAACAAGACACCTATGCCCATGTGAGCCATGCTCGGTGTGGGAAAGGGGAGTGGTGTAGATATGATTCTTATAACACTTGGAAACAAAGAGTAGGTTAATGGTGAAGTTCGGTCAAGGAGGAACCAATGATGTTGATCGGCCTACACAGTGTGCAAAGGTACACGTATAGGCGATGCTGAGGGTGTTGAAGTTTTTCTTAAACATAAAGATGTGGGAAGAGACGTGAACTACAATATCCAATATTTGGTACATGATTATGGTGAAATAATGATGGAGGTTATCCTCTGAACTTATTAGAAATAAAACATCCATATAATGTGACTTGAAATAGGAACAAACAATGGAGGGTCCACTGCTGACCAGATTTGAAACACGACACCTAACTCAAGATGTCGTTTAAAATCATCTCAGGTGTTATAAAAGGATGGTATGTGAGCCATATGGAGAGACATCTGGTTTTTATAGGGTCCCTTCAGACATGGAAGATTTTGGATTCCCAAATAAAAGGACATGTTATGCCTGGAGATTCAATGAGAGTATGTCCATGTAGAATCCAACACTCTATGTTCAACACTACAACACATTCTAACTTGATAATGTGGAATATTAGATAGAGGGATACAAACCCCTTCTCAAGGGGTGAAACCTCTAGAGTGTTCCTTGATATGGAATGGTAATAGACCAATTCCAAATTAGGAGGATAAGGAGGGATAATAGAAGGTTAAAAACTAGGGGCTGGACTTGATGAAAAAATGTCCGGGGGTCGCTACATATTATATAAATATTGAAATCAATCCATATGTAGTTATTGAATTCTATTGCAATTTGAATTCATCTAGTAAGTATAATGAATTTTATATATCTTATCATCATGAAACTAGGATGATTCATTGTACAGTATATCATCATGTGATTAGAATGATGGTGCTAGGTAGTTTTATATCTTGGAGCTCATGTGATGGGGATCGTTGTTTAAGGTTGTTAGAAAATGGACATAAGATGAGGCCTTTATAATTGACACATGTAGTATGGTGAGGTTCAAAAATTGGCATGAATGATACCATGGAGGCCCATCTCCATGCCAAATATTCCTGAGAAATGGGTGTTGAACCAGGGGTTGGACCTAAAGACAAAAATGTTTGGGCATTCCTACATATCCCATTAGGATGGGAATCAATCCATACTTAGTTCATGAATTCCATGTCGCTAATGGTCATATGTTAAGGAATAACGTTGAAATGTTCTTTGTTATCATGTGTACTAGGGTGTGGGGGAAAATCTACCCCAAATGGGATAGTCCCAACTTGAAAAATATAAACCCATCATGAATGGGGATCTTATAATTTTACTTCACACCATGCATTACCTTGGTAAATCTTGGTCCATGAGGCCGAAATAATGAAATCGTGTATAGGACAAAAGGCTAAATGTGTTGGCATTCCTGTAGATCCCAAAAATATTGGAATGAATACATACATAGTTCTTGAATTTGGCATGGTGTGTGACATGTGAAGAAGGTGATTCTGACTTGGATGAGGGCTTCAGGGTGATGTGCAGTTTATCATTAAACAAACAAGATGAAGAAATAGATTAACACCATGTGGGATGGAGTAGTTGAGCATCAATAAAGATGAAGAGGAAATTTATTTTAAATTTCATAAAAATACCATAATAGGTATAAAGTTTAATGTATTTTAGGTAGGACGAAATAATTTAATATCATGTGGGAAGGGGTAGCATAGTTTAACTTCATGTTTCTTAGATGAAAGATACCTTAGTTTAAGGTTGTAAATATCAAACCATAAGGTGAATCTACAAAAAATGGGTTGTGTAGCGTGGTGACATAAAGAAACCCAACGTAAATGAGGACCAAGGAGGTATCAATACCACACAACATACTCTTGATAAAATATTTAGACCATGATTCCAATGAATTGAGTTTATGGATAGAATATAGAAGAAATAATTATGTGTTCCTATTATCCCAAAAGTCTGTGAATAAATCCATACATAGTTCTTTAATTCCATGTAGTTTAACATCATTTTATATGGATGATGGTTGTTATATAGTTTAATCTCATGCAACTAAGATGATGTGTAACACCCACAGATTTTGAAAAAAAAAATTAAATTAAACTTCTGATATTTTACATTTCATGAAACACTAAATATAGTTATGTTTATTTTAATTTCATGCAACATAGACATTATACTTATCTATAGGTAAACCTGAGGTTCTCTTGAATTATATGCAACGATGATGTTTCTCAATGACTTGCATAGTATGAAAGACGAAGGTTTACCGAAAAATTATATATTAAGAAAATATGATTATTTAATATTATAAAGTAAAAACTTGATTTTAGATTAGAGGTTTTTAATATTATTAACTAATTTATAAAAATATATGTTTTATATAATATAATAGGAATTCAATGGTTACCAATTAATTATAAATGTATATGAAAACTAATTAAATATAAAAGGAAGTATAATTATTGTCACAATGTTGTTTTACCACAATAAATTAAATTTTCATTTATTTATTTCAATTCACTAATTCAAACATTACTTTCACGCATAACATTGACTTGGCATACATTACGTTGACTTCCAAGTTTCTATGAAACATATTTTTAATTGTTATAATTATTTAAAAAAGTTAGTTATAAGAATTATTTTAGAACATAGTAAAATGTATAGTAATAACAACTTCTCAAAATATTTCTATAATGGATTTATGTAAATAAAACATATATATAATGATAAATATTATTTTTAGTAAATCCTTTATATGTTTTAAAAATACTATTTTCTCAAACAAACAACTTTTCATGTCCATTTTTGAAAAATGATAAAATTTATTTTAGACAATTTTAGGAAATGAATTTTATAAAAAAAATACTTATTTTTGAATTTCAATTGTAGAAATAGTCCTAGGGTAATTTTTTGGGATTTTTCTGAGAAAATACATTTTTTACGAATAGAAATAACTATTACATTTTAGTTAAAAACTAATTTTTGTTAAAATAATTATTAATGTTAAATTATACATTTATTTATATATTCTCAAGTTATATCAATTATGCATCTATTATTAATATTTAGGTCATTATAAACCTTTTCACTTTGAAATTCAAAATACAAATGTAACAAACCTTTGATATTTTTTCTACATTATAACCCTGTAACTTCATAATGTCTTTGGGATTAGAATTAATATTAATTTTCCTGCTTCTATAAATTGAATTTTAAAAATTTGAAATAAACATTTTAATCAGTATAAAATTTATATTTTAATAATATCAACTTAATTTTTGAACCCAAATAATTGTAAAAGTGATTAAAAGTAATCAAAGGGATTAAGTTCAAATTATTCATAAGTAGTTCGTAATCCTTAAGATTATAGGCCCAAATGACCTAGACACTTTTCCAACACACAATTTCATTCCAAAGATAGTCCACAAATTATTAATTTTTTTATTAATGTTGGTTTGGTATAACTTTTAGTATGTAAGGACATGTGAACACTAAACTTGTTTTTAAAAAATCTCAGGGAGTCATTTTCCTTCTTTATAAAAGGCCACGACCTCTCCCTCTTATTCACAAATATATAACCTATTATGTTCAGAAATTCCTTGACCAATGAACTTCCTAGAACTCCTCCCTTTCTTATATAATTATTCCTTTAGGTAAAATTCAATCCATGGAATCCATATGAAACAAACCAAAAGGAGTAACCTAATTAAGAGGTAATGTATTTTTGAGTCATTTATTTTATTTTCATTCACCACCCCATAAAATCCTATTTATTATATGATTATATAATGACACTAGTATCCCAAATATACTAGTGTGTTTTTATGTAAATGGTTTGACCTACACTTACACACACCAACATTTAATGGTAATGAACATACTGTTTTTGGGTACGGTGAACTACTGCCTCACGAAATAATGATTGTTCATTTTCCATTACCACCTACCATGGTCGACATTATGATGGAAAACTTGTTCATATATCTTATATATTAAATATATTTTTTATTTAAGTTTATTTATTCCTTTTTACAATACATATATTTTTTACTTTACATTTTGTGTTAATATGATTTTTTAGTTCATGGATGTGTGGACTACCACCCATCAATGTGATATGATTCATTCATACACCGCAAGGATTTTATTAAGGGTAGTTTTAGTGAATATATATGATATATGTGATATAATAAATCTATTTTAATAATATTATATTTATAAATATATATAATTACATTTCTTTTAATTTCATTCTATCAACATAGTAATTAAATGTTAATAGCATTCATGCATACGTACAACCTTCCGTCTCCATGAATGTTGTATTCTATTTCATACTTATATATTCTTTAAAGTATTATAATACACATATAATATATATAAAGGATATTTATATCATGGTTTAAATTATAAAAATCCTGATATAAAATATAAATACAAAATATATAACAAATTAAGACACAGTAGAATAAGAAAGAGAATATTACCCGAAGTGAAACCATAACACAATATTTTTAACAAACGGCTAATATAATGTTGTATTCAAATCATATTTGATATTAGATATAATAATATAGTATTTAAAAATATAAAATAAATTTATATTTATTATATTTGTGGTTTTAATGCGTACGATGAGAGTCAAGACACAAGGTTAGGGGACTCCATCTCACTTTTTGTTCTAATGAGATACATTCTATGTTCACCACTATTTCCTTTTTTTGTGGTGTAAGTACATAACATGATTGAATTTAAGGTATCATATACCTAAATTTATGCATGTTAATATATTCTTTTTAATGAACTTTCATTCATCTGGTTTATGTTTCATAAGTTACCAAATCAGTAAAAAAAATTGTCTCAATTTTCTTTCATTGAGACAATCTCATCCCTTTTTGAGATTATTTATTTTTATAATTCCTTTGAAGAATTATATTGTTTCATTATCTCAATAAATTTATAACCATTATTATCCTTTGGTTATTCATGTTATATTAATGTAGTGGTACCATTTTCTACTCTTTGTTTCATAAGATAGTTAAGAAAGTGTTTTAAAGAATGACCGACATTTCCCTCTCTTCGGTCGAAAATATATGTTTTATCAAAACCATATTTTTAAAAAAGGGTTTACAAGAATATTATACTAATATAGTATGATAATTAAAATTTATTTTTACCATTTTAATTTATTACCAATTTTCTCATAGAATCTTCTTATCACTTTCCAAATGAGGAAATTTTTTATCCTTTTTACCTCGCAAAAGAAATATTCTTTTTACCTCATAAGAAATGAATGGATTTTTCCACCATCAATAATTTGAAGATTTAATTTCATATTAAATGGTTATTTTTTTATGAAAATTTTTGTAAAAGAAATTGTTGAAGAAAATGGTTTCAAAAATGTTTTCAAACATTACTAATGAGTTTTTAATGTATTTTCTAAGAAAATGGTTTTGAAAATGTTTTCTACATCTTTTATTTATTTTCAAGGAAAACGGATTACAAAACATTTTCAATATTTATTTAAAAATTTTAAAAGTATTTTCAAGTTAAATTGATTTGAAAATGTTTTCATGATTTATTTATGTGGTTTGAAAGTATTTTTAAAGAAAATATTTTCAAAATTTTTCAGGCTTTGTTTATATGTTTTTAAAGTGTATTTAAAAATATGGTTTTTAAAATTAATTAAGGTTTATAATATAATTTTTCTATGAAATAGGTTATAAAATGATTTATTGTATTATTTATAAGTTTTATAGGTATTTTCTAAGAAAATTATTATCAAATTGTTTTATGTATTAAAAATCCTTTTCAAAGAAAAAGGATATTTTTGTCAAGAAATGTTTGTGAAATATATTTAAAAATCATTTTCCATCTAAGATGAAATCTTTTGATGTCACTCATTAAATTTGTGGAAATTATCTAAAGGTTACCTTCATGTATATTATATGAATGGATTATTCTTACTATAATTGTCTTTAGGAAACCAGATTCTCTTTCATGGGTTTTTTGTTTATGAAATATATTTCTATTTCATAGGTTATTTGTTTATGAAAACCGTTTCACATTCATGAGTTATTATTTTCATGAAATGATTGTAAAACATGTATCTTTTCAACTGGTCATTATATTTTTACATGTTTTAAGTACCCATTTAATTTGATGGTTTACGATACGAATTTTTATGATTTTATGGAAGATGTATGTATGATTTCACTGTAATATGGGTTGGACCTATATCTCCCCCAAATTAATTGGTTAATAATTTATATCTTATGAGATGGATTAAGATAGCCTTGGTAGTAATCCTTGACTAATAAGAAGGCCATGGGTGTGAACCATTTCGACCAAGATGTTATGAGGAGTGAACTCATTCTACAAAGATGACCATGGTAGTGAACCATCACTATGAAGATGGTATTATGAGTGTAATCATTATACAAATATGGACATGAGTGTAAACCATGAATAAAAATACATAATGGAGTGTGAACCCATACTACCAAGATGGTCTTGGCAGCAATTTCTTGGCTACTATGGAAATCATATTATAGGCTTATGTTTCTTCCCCAATCCCATGTATTATTCGTATGTTAGGAATTCATAGTTTATGTTATGTATTTACTTATAATAAATTAATCTGAACTACCATGATTTATTCCATCAATCAAGTATATGATCTTAGATATGGTGGGTATGATATTTTATTTTCAAGATCATGTTCTTAAACCCTGATGATCATAATTATGGTTACGTTTTTACCTTATTTGCCCTTTATGAGAATTTGATCTCACCCCTTTCTTATACTTCCTTTCCTTAGGTTATTAAGAAACGTTTTATGTAAGAGTACTGAAGGTAGATATATTTATGGGCTATGCTGAAGATATTTCACCATTACAAGATATTTCTTTTCCAGGTTTACAAAGGCACTAAACTGTTACATTCCTCGGGCATGTATTTTTTTAATGTACATATATTAATTTAAAATGTTGTAATATCCATGTATGTTAATCCTACGGTGCTATAGTTGGTATCAAATTAATCGTTTAGACAACCTTTAGAAAATAGGATGAAAAACGTTTCATTAGATCCCTTGGTATATTTATAAGGATATGTTTTGGGATATCTCTAAGGATAAGTATAAGGATGAGTAATCATTTAGGAAAATTTTCTATAATTTTGGTAAATGGTATAGTGAGTGGTTTCCTAGTAATCAATCTCTCTCTGGATTATAAAAAATGTGTTTTCATTGGAATAGATGTACATAGGGGTGAAAAATCTGAAAATATCTTCTAGGCCTGACTCGGGGTAATCTTGTACATTAAAACGGGCCTTGATCCACACCAGGATTGACACTCTTAGGGGATATACTTTGGAAAATAAACAAATATTTGATAAACATTATAAAGGATTTAAATAAAAAAATTTCTTTGAAAAACCTAGTATGAAAATATGGTGTCATATAGTAAGGAATATTTCGTCATGTACAAATCCCATAAGTAAATATTTAAACTACTATATTATTTTCTACTATGACCAGTAATGAACTCACTAGGATTTTAGGTTTATTCAATGGTGGGAAACATAAGGAACATGACTAATGATGAATGTGATGGATTATGTATGGATGACCAATCAAGTGGGATGAACATTGGAGTGAAAGATGTTGTGATCATGAAATATTATTTTTCATGGAACATAACTAAAAATGTGTACCTTAACCAACTCTCTGAATAACCATTGAAGATAAATAAGTATTTAGCTAAGAGTTAAGGTAATGGAGACCTTCAAGGAAATAATATTTGGTTTCATTTTTTTAATGAATATGGAAATAATTTCCTAAGTGAATATCTTAGATGAATAGGAGTATATTTTTGACTATTGAAAAGACAGATATAAAGAAAATTACTGTAAGGGAAAATAGAGGGTTTAGGTAACATAGTAGATGATAATATTGGACTCCCAATGGTTTCACTTAAGGTGACATGATTTAAATTTGGAATATATGGTAATTATGAAACTAAATGTCCCAAAAGGAATGTTCTGGAAGAGGATCAGTATGGTGATGCATGTAATGGTTATGTTTTTTATGGTGATGAGACTATAGATGAAATGTAATGGGAAAGTGGTATTGTGTAATAGGATGAGGTACCCTTGTTAATGGCATAAAGAGGAATTGGAATAGTAAATGTTTATATGTATTTGGATTAACAAATTAAGTTATATGAATGATGAAATATACTGGGGTTATGCCACTTATGTTTTTCACTCTGTATTTACATGTTTATGTTTAATATTCCAAATGGACTAGAGGAGTTATATAATGACAATGTGCTATTGTGACTAAGGGAACGTAACCCTTAATATGTCCATTATGTTAATTTATTTCTCATATGCATAAGTATATTAGATGGTATGAATTATAGTGGAACTAAGTAAGGACTTTTTAATAGATGGGATATGCTATCATTGATGATGTTTGTAGGATTTTTGGATTTAATGAATATATAAATTGTATTTAGAATAAATAAAATGCATGTTTTACAAAAGGATTTATAGTAATTAAGATCATTACTATGTTTCATGGAAATATACGATAATAGTTTTCACATGTTTAGAATGAGAAAAAACAAGTGGTATTTTCTCATATAGGGAGGATCAATATTAAGATGATTTCATGACTTTTTTTATAATGATTTTGATTTCCATCTTTCATAAGGGTTATAATGCTAACCATTCTGGAAAAATATATGTTAGACATTGGAGAAGGTATTTATATTTTGATATAGTTTTAAAAACCTTTGATGATAATTATTTTAGTGATTACCCTTACTTAAAGGATGTACATAATATTTATTTTTGAATTTATATTAGTGTGGTTTTAGAAAATTAAATCATGTATGTCTGGTGATATCCAATCAAGTCTGGAAGGTTCTTGTGTCCTGACCCGTTACCGAAATACGGTAAGGGTTTCATTCCTACCACTAGACTACAGGATGTCATATTTTATGTATAATTATTATTGATGAATAATTATTTATAATGAAATGGTTTTGTTACTTTTTATGTTTAGATATTAATGTATTAACCATATTTATTTTCAGGAGTAGTTATAGATAAATAGTTATATTTGTTATTCTTTTATGTTTCTTAATATCTGTTAAAAGTGTATTTTAGTGCATCTGGCATAAACAAAATTATACAACCATTTCATGATGTAATGGAAGAATGGGAAATACATAAAATCACAACCGATGAATGATTTTTTTATTCTTGTTCAATAAAATAATTACTCAGTTATTGGATAATGATCAAAAAGGAGAATGTGTTATCCTAATACCTTAATTTTTTTTGAACTAATGGACTTTTAAATCGTCCCAGATTTATGAATTCGATGCCCTAAGTTTTTTATAATTCACATATTTCTAATTTATGACCTAAATAAATACATATAAATATTTACACTTTTCCTCCTTGTCAAATCTTCACTCCCAACCTATGTTATCTTATATCGAATCCTAGTAATACGTTACATTGGGTAACCGTTATGGGTCTAAATTTCCATTTTTAAAGGAAGAGTTATTATTCATTTTTATAATTTGGGTTTCTATGAATGAAACTTTCAATTATTAAACCTTTTAAAGCAAATTTTTTTTTTGAGAAATAAATTCCTTTTAAGGGGGTAAAATATTACACCCAAAGATTCTACTTTTTTTAAATTAATTTTAAATTTTTGACATTTCTCATTTCAAAAAACACTAAAGATAGTTCATATTATATTAAATAAATATGCTTGGATTGCATTATATTCAACACCAACTAAATCATGCACTAAACCCAACATAAACATTAGCATTCCCTACATGGAACACTGAGGTTCACTTGCATTATATGGAACAATGACTTTCCTAGATGACTTGAATAACCTGAAAGACACAGGTTTACCAAAAATAATATATTATTAAAATATGATTATTTAATATGATAAGATAAAAACCTAACCATAAATAAAAGTATTTTAGTAGTATTAACTAAATTATGGAAATTTAAGGTTTATCCTACATAATATGAATATATAGGTTACAAATTAATTATAAGTGAATATGAAAATCCAATGAATATAAAAGGAAATATTATTATGGACACAAATATGTTTTACCCTAACAAATTAAATTTCCATTTATGTATTTCAATGATGTAGTGAAACTATACGTTCACACGGAACATAGACTTGGTGTACAGTAAACACAATACAATTTTTCTAAGAAACATCAATTTTATAGTTATAACTATTTAAACAAGTTATTTATAACTTATCTATTAAAACATATTAATATGAATATTTATAACAACTTCTAAATTTTTTTATAATTATTTTAAATGAATAAAAAATATTTATTATGAAAAATATAATTTTTTGTAAATCCTTTATATGTTAAAAAATATTATTTTCCTAAATAAGAAACTTTTTATGTCTATCTATGAATGGGTCCACAACTGAATAGAATGCTTTTTTGTCTCCCCACTCTCTAGAGTGATGTTCCCCTCACCCAGGGTTCCCTTCTCCTTGAGGTAATGAAGATCACTGATTTTATTATTTGAATAAATGCATATTGACCTCACTCATCACTGTTGTTTTTTGTTCTCTCATATAAATTATCATGGTGGTTAGATCAGGTTATAGCTAGTGTGATTATATCGATAATGATTTTGAGTGGAATCTTCTATAATAGGATTACACCTTGTTTCGCTTTGGTCTCTAGGCCTCTCCATCCATGAACTTCTTTATATCAGCCTTTCGTGGTCCATTTAATGTGTTCTGCTACTGTTTTTTGATGGATTAGGGGTATTTTCCCCTATGTTCTTAGATATTCATAGATCCATGTCCTCCAGTGGGGTTAGATGGTTGTGGAATGACTTTACATAATGTGATATTGATGGAGGCATGAGAGACCGGACTACACTTGTGGCTGCGCTGGGTTTCTCCTTTAGTGGTTCTTCCCAGTCCTAGAATCTTTGACTGATCATCCTTCGTAGGTGGGGCACAAAAAAATCTACTTTAGGTGGCGTTCCAAAGGTATGGGTAATTAATCCAGTAAATTCCTCAAGATATGAGTAGGTATTCCTATTGGTGGTTGGGTCATTCATGCAATGGAGACATTGGACCATTTTGATGCTTGGACAGATGCACTTGTGTTCTTTAGTAGTCATTGTAGATGCATTTGTGACCTATTATAATCGGTCCCATGGATTTGGTTGATATAATTCGAATTATATTTATGTTATTTCATGCAAGGTATGGATTTGTTTGTTAACATTTATTTTCTTTTCATGGTTCTTTATTTTGTTTTGTTGACTTATAGTAGATGACTGTTGGGGTATGTAATTATGTTTCATTGTATTTCTATATAGTGCTGCTTTTTCTTGTACTATTTGGTGGGAAGCCTCTACTGAGGGATGTGTGTGTTGAAACCCATCATCCATCCATATATCCTTATGGGAAGGATGGGTGCCTTGTTTATATTTCTGCAATGTTGTTGGTCATGGGTTTTGTTGCATCAGGCGACTTTATGTGAGTTTTTCACTAGAATTGTCTGGTGGGTGGTTTTAAAGAGAGATTGATGTGGTGACATATATCATTTGGTTCTGACTCATCCTTTTTTATGTGTGTGAGAGGAGTGCTCTAACATGTTGTACTGTCAGCACAATATAACCTCTTACTGGGTGGGCATTTCTTTTTTACCAGTCTCACTGTTCCAACTTCATTCAATGGGGTGATGAAAGTTTTTCCTTCCGTTTATTGTGATTTTATCTTTATTGGTCAATTTATCATTCCATTGGGTTTGTTTCATTGAATTAATCAATGATTTTTAATGGGTTACCTGTCACCCCATTTTTCAAAAGTAGTTTTCTTTTTTGTTTCAATGATGGGGGCTCGTTCCACATCTTTATTAAGAAAATGTCTATCTATGAAAAAAAATAATTTCAAAAACGTTTAGAAATTGAATTTGATAAAATAAACTTCATTTTTGTATGAAAAATTTTGAAATTATCCTAGGGTAATTTTTTTTTCTTTTCTGAAAAACATCATTTTTTATGAATATTGAAAACTTCTAAATTTTAGATAAAAAATTCCTTTTTGTTTATATAATTATTATGTTATTTTATAAATTAATTTTTTTTAATATAAAAATAGATAAATTATTCATCAATAAAAACAATTGAGGTCATTATAAACAATTTAACTTCAAATTGAATATAAAAACATGACAAATTTTGGATCTTTTTTCTACTTTAAAAACACATAATTTCATCCCATTTGAGAGATTACAATTAATCTTAGTTTTCATGATTCTATGAATTGAATTTCTAAAACCCAACATAGATCATTACAATCAATATATTATTTATAAATAATAATATCAAATTTAATTTTGACCAAAAATATTAGTAAAAGTGATTAAAATTAGTCATAGTGATAAAGGTCAAATTAATCTTGATTAGGGACAAAACCTTAACAATAGGGGCCCAAATAAACTATCTACTTGCCCAACATCATTTGGATGTCCATAGTTCCTCTAAAAACCTTCCATTATTTATTTAATATGTTTTGGTACTACTTTTTTTAGTTAAGGACATGTATAAATCTAACTTGTTTTCAAAAATTCTATGTGATTCCTTTTCCTTCACTATAAAAGGCCATAACCTCTCCATCTCCAAAACACCTCTAAAACATCTTATGTTCAGAAAAAATCATCCCAATACTGTTTCCAAAAAAAATTCCTTCCTCCTTGAATTATTACTTTGGGAATAAGGTAATGCAATTAATATTTTTGGCCGAAACCTAAAGTAGTTACCCGATTAAGAGATAATATCTTCTATCAAGACCTTTCTTTTATTATACTTATATACCCCATCTGACACTATTTATTCTATGATCATATAAGAAAACCATTATCACCAATATAATTGGTTTTTTATGTAACTGTTTGAAACTAAACATACACACACCACCATCTAATGGGTAACAAACATATTGTTTCTATTGAATCGGTTGTGTAGTTTATCATCATGCAAGAAAATACCATATAGTTTAACCTCATTTGGGATGAGAAAAATAAAACTCTTATAAAAATTATATTTTGATGAACTTGGTATCAGTGGGAGGAGTAACTCATTCTCCATCTATGGTGACCAATGAGTATGCACCATTAGGGTAGACCTCATGACTGATGTAGGGTCATTCCCACTTGGGCCCAACTTCAGTGGATTCCATCCAAGTATCATTGGGATCCATATATACAATAACATGTCACCTTTAATGAATTAGTGGAGAAAATTTTTTTAGATGAATGATCTAGATATCTTGTTCAAGTGCCTCTCATGATTATGTAAAGACTAGAGCCTTTTCTCATCTAGGGATTCCAACACATCCATATGGACTTATACTACCTTGTATGACATTATATGATTGTAGGAAGTTGTACAAAGTGATGGAAACTAAATATAGATGAGAAATACTTCTTCTATTATATACACCATGGAATATGTGTTCACCTGGGTAGAATTTTGAGTTGCCTCCAGATAAGCCATGAGAGCATTGGGGAGCTTGTGAAGGAAACTCCTCTTGTTTTGGGCCACCATATTATTCAAAATGATGGATAGGTTCATGTTTAATTCCCTGATCTGTCCATTTTCTTGGTCATGGTAGAGAGAAGTGTGGTTTGATTGAATGTTGTACTTATCATACACTTTCTTCAACAAAGCTATTTAGAAATTGGTGTCTCTATCAGTGAGAATAGCATGAGGGACTCAGAATCAATGGATGTTGTTGGATCTCACAAACTCAATTACACAGCAGTACTTGACCTCTTTGAGAGGAATTGAAACTACCCACATGAAAAAAAAAATGTTGTGGTCAAAAATAAATCTGCACAGGCGGATATGGTCTCCCAACATTTATCCCCCAGATTGTAAAGGGTCAATAATACTTGTTATTATAGATGAGATCTGGTAGTTTATGCACAAATATGGAATGAATATTACACACATGCAACCTTTTTTATAACTCAATGATATCATGGCCTATAGTGTGCCAAAATGTTTCCAAACATTGAATCTATTGACAGTGTTTCGACCCTGCATTATGGGAATGACATGATCCAACATGAAATTCCTACATAACATAGGGAATATCATCTTCTAGAATTTAATAGAGTATATTTCCATAATATCAAAGTTTATAGATGATATACTCAAGACTAGGTCCGCTATTGGGGGTAAACTACACTTTATGCCAATGGACTCACTCACACATAGCTCTATCTATCAGTATATTGTCATGTTGGATATACACAATAAAATGAGTTTCCCAATAATAGTTTTATTCTATAATAGGTGAATTTGGAAGACCTGATGTGGAGGAATGGGTAGTAATATGGATTACCTGCTGGTTTTCATCATCACCCACAATGAATGGGGAGATGATCCTTTTATGCACCATATGAATGAATAGATCTTCCTGGTTGGGATTAGTGAGAGAAGCAGCTAACATATCTTGGGTATCATCTTGATCATTCTACGACTAGGGAATAGGAGTGACATATGGTTTGGAATTTAATTGGGACATCAAATTTTGATCATGCTTTAGCAAGGGTAAATGCTCTATTTTCTTAATGGCATAGTCATTGTTGATCTGTATGAAGAATTACTCACTGTCCCCCATCATATATAGGTAGAGAACCTCAATCTCAAGAGAAACATAAAGCCTAGTGATGAGAGATTAATATTCTAATATGTTTTTGGCATAGACTTCTAACAATAATATTGAATGCAGCAAGATTTGTTTTATAGGAATGCTGAAGACTATACCTAGACATTCTCTATTGAGACAAGGATAATTAATACTTATACCAATTGGAATTCGGGAGGAAACGTCGAAATCCATTTTATATCATGGAATTTACTGATCTATAAAAAGGAGGGACTCAAATGGGAAGTAAATAACCAGGGAATGCTCTACAGAGGCCAGATGGGCGACCATAAAATCTGCCAGCACCTGACCCATGACTGCCTTCTATAGGATGAACCTGATTTTGAACTCTTGAAATATCACTTCCCAATGATCTAGATAGCTTGTTAACATAGGAAGTCTTGGAATATACATTGGAGGATCTAATAGGGACACTATATGTGTCTCATGATGATATAGATAATGATGGAACATCTACACCCTGAAGACCAGCATGAGGAAGCTCATCTCAATTAAAGAATATATAGCCTCCCAATCGAGGTGCATTCAACTGAGATAATACAAACTATTCGTTGTTCTACTGTTATTTATCTAGGAAATATTGGAGCTATTTAACTATTCCAAGGTGTTCACATTAAGGATTAGCTACTTTCTAGATATTAGTGGAATCAGAACCAGAGGATACCGTAAATACTTCTTGATCTCCTCAAACTCATTTTATCACACATCATCCAATTGATAAATAAAACCTTTCATCATTAGTCTATATTGGTTATCATACATTCCTTAAATATTCATGAATAATCTATGAATATAGGCCATGTGTCCTTGAAACTGTTTGATATTCCAAAGATTTCTCAAAGGAGGCATTTGACTGATGGCCCTGATGTTCTTCGGGTCATTCTAAATGCCTCTGTCTTAGATGAAAAATACAAGAAACATCATAGAGGTAACCCCAAAAGTACAATTTAAGGGGTTTATCTTAAAAATTTTGGAGCAAAGGAAGAGGAAAACTTTTTCAATATCCTCTACATAGTCATAATTTTGGTATAATTTGACCACAAAATATTCCACATATCAATCCACAAGAATCATGAGTATCGGTTTGAAAATGTGGTTCATGGTACCCTGATAAGTGGCTCTATAATTTTTCAAACTGAAGGGAATTAACTAATAGAAGAAGGTCCATTCAGGTGCCCTGAAGGTGGTGGACTCTTCATCTTCATTGGTCTTCGGGATCTAATTATACCCGGAATATCCATCCTTAAAAGAGAGGGCCTAGAACCTAGTGGTGAAATCAATAAAAATTACTGTTACTGGAAGTGGAAAGTCTTCCTTAGGAAAGTGGTATTTGATATATAGAAGGTCGATACCAAAAATGATATATCTATAATCCTTCCTAACTAGAACGATTTTGGCTAACCACCTAGGGTAGTATAATTCCTTGATGAATTTTCATTTCATAAGATTACCAACCTTAGCCCCAACCACAACATCATGGGTTGAGTGAATCTTCTTAAGAGGTTTTTTGTACCTATGATGACTTACTAGGAGACCAAGATTGTGGAAAAAACCTGATGGTCCATTATTGGCATCTATTCATAAATCTAGGATCATACATCATGATGTTTCTTTAAGTGATCCACATACTTCGGTTTTTCTCTTATAGGGATAACATCCCTAATCAGTGTTGGCATCAGGTCTCGCTCAGTACCGAGATTCACATACACTAACTCAGTGATGATGGTGGATAGATATTATTCAAATATAGGAGGATCATATTCCAAATCCACTTTATCTTTAGAGAAAATATGATCATCAGGGAGGGTTTAACCCTTTATAGTTAACTGACACTCGAGGAATGTTTGTGTCGGCTTGAGGGGTGGTGGAATCTTCACCAGGATAATCCTACACTGTTTATACCATGGAATCAAAATGCATTTAATGGATTCCATCAGGCCTCCAACAAAGGGTAATGTGATTAATGATATCAAAAAAATTGGTGGTTGGATGGTCTGTGTCAACTTAGTCCAACCTAGTGAAAGAATTTTTTGTTGTGTGTTGTTGTAACCATAGGGAGAATGTCTCAATACATAACAGGGGTAAGGGGTTATGGTATTACCTAATCCTAAGTTGTGTAAGAGTATGGTGTAATCTTTTGAAATTTTGTATACCTGGGAACACATATTCCACCTATCTCAAAAATAATGAACCAATTTCTCAAGTCTGGAGTTCTGGACTTCAGTTGGTGAATTGGGATGATGAAGGCATCATCCAAATCTACCCATGTGTTGGCCACAATATTAGTGTGCTCAAAATCATTGACTTGAACATATTTTTCCATTATCTTCTAATTTCCAGAATCTAGATAGAAGGAATCCAAAGATGAAAATGGAGATGCATCTCCCTGTAGAACTCCCACATGACCATTGAGGGAGTACATATGGAATTATTAATATAAGGATGAAATTGCTACTTGTACATGGAACCAAGGTCTACCTATTAGTACATTGTGGGTGGGGTCCTGTGAGACGACCATGAATTCAGTGAAAGAAATTAGGCCACAAAATTGTGTCTTTTGGAAAATCCTTTCACACGGACTTTGATCAGTCTAATCATAATAATAAATCTTAATGTTTGAGGGAATCAAATATGCTTCAGACAGTCCTAGCATACTAAGCAACTAGTTCGGGATGAGATTGATCCCGAAGCATATGTATATGAGTCTATGACATACTTTTATGTGATTGATATGTCTTATGATGTACATTTATAGAATGTGGCCTTGAACGGGAGAACCGTCATCTTCTATTGAGAATGAGATGATGTATTAACATACCTATTTTTCAACTTCCTACGTATTGAAGTCCTCCACAGCCACTACATCTATTTCAAAATAGAGGGGTATTTAAAAATCCACTTTGAGGGCCTTACACATCACTACTAATCGGTGGAGGGCCACATAAATTGATATATTTTCAAGGATGTTGGAAAGATTATTAAGAAAATTATATTTCCACCCTAAGCACATATTTCAGCTGATAGGATATCGTACTTTAGTAGAAGGTCTAGCTGTTGTTTTTGGTAAAATCGGTGGGTTCTGTTTGGTAATGAGGATTTCCCAAATCTCACTAAATGAAAATTTAAAAATTTATACTAGGTGACTATCAAATGGTTAATGACTGGCTATAGGTAGAAATAGATAATACTTACATGGTTGTGGTGGCTATGCCTCGTCGATTTACACGAACAACCGTGGATGTGAATCTAATGTGATAAGATGAGATGATTTTTCATTCTAAACTCTTTGATGAGCCTACTAGGTAGTCTTAGTAGCGTGAATGGATTGGATAGATGTGTTGGTCTAGGAATTCTAGTGATTTACATATCCATGGACTCTTCGATGATGTCATTTATTGGGAACATTATGAAAACCTCCCGGATGCTCATCATCACCAGGAACTATTTATTGGTCAACCAGTTTGATAGTGTTCACTATGATTACCTCTTAATCATTATCTGAGGAAATCTCCAATATTGGGAAAATTCCATGTGTGATTACCATTTCTGGGGGCATGAAATCTCCATGGGTGATAGATAGGTTTGGCTATGGTGTGGGGATTTTCATTCCCTTTTGTTTTATGGTGCCTATTATTTTGATAAGCATAAGTATGTGATGATGACAAAAAGTTACATCATGAGGATGCCCACCATCTTTAAGAGGATTAGTTTGATTCAAATGGGTACAGAATACACCATGGTAGAGAAAAACTTCCCTATGGTCTAACTAATTATCATACTAATGATAACCATCAATGAAAACCTGCTTCTATTGAAATTCATTGTAGTTTTCATTATTTATGGAGATACACACTACCTGTGTTGGGGATGGTCCCAACCTAATGATTTTTTTTATCAATATGTTCCATGAAAAAGTCCTTGAACTAATATCATAACTTCAAGATATGTCCACGAAATTTGTAAAAAGTCCAGTAATTGAGGTGATCAGTGGTATCAACCTTCTGGGGCCTCCAAAATTTTGATGACATAAGGATTCCTTGATCCAAGGAACATTAAAAATAACTGGGGACCTAAACCTCATCAAATGATTATATCCAATTTTTTCATTTTGGTATGAAAATCTATGAAATCGGCCCTAATGCATTCTTAGAGACTAATATGGGGATGGAGCTTGGATGTCTCACCTAGTCAGTGTATCTTGACGGGGAGGTGTTATCCAATTTTGTGGAAAACAATTCTGAGAATGAGGTGGTTGTCCTCAGTGGGGTTTTGGAATAGGCTCATCTATTAACAATTATACCATCTTGGATGTCTTTACCTATGCAACAATAGTAGTCTCAGCCACGATGGATCTTCTTTTAGGGGCTATAAGAAACGTGTTCACTTGTTTAGATTGATGCAAGGCTTCCGCTAGACTCTATGTCATTCTATAAGAATCTCGGAATCCACATGGAAAATTTTGAGTGATGAGAGATGGAACCAATTTAGTATTAGTATTCAATGAACACATTTTCAACAGTTTTTTTGAGGCAGATCCATTTCAGGTGAATACATAAGTCCTTTATGACTAATGATAATTTCTTTGACTCGCTCATCTGACCATTGATTCCATTTATAAAGGACAATAATACTAGTCTTAAGTGTGGTGGAGATGAATTGTTAAAGAAATAGTTTGCAGAGTCCTTCCCCACCACCAACGGACCCTATAGTTAACTGGATGTACCAGAAGAACGTCGTACCATCGAATATTTTTATTATTCACTAGATCTTGGTGGCTTCTAATTGTACTATAGTTACTTGCATGGGCCCACACATTGAAATAAAGTGGTCCAAATGCTATAGATGGTTTCTAATCCCATTGAAAGGTGATAAGGAAGGATTCCCTAAATCTAGGGGTTCTGGAATATCATTCAACCATGATGGATATAGATTTACATTAGGTGTAATCATCCACCTATTGTTTTTCAATGGCTTTGAGGATGGTGATGAGAATGAACATCAGATCCTCTTGATGAGGAATCATGTCTTGGTGAGGATTACTAACATCCAGTATCAATATGATCTTCAACATAGTAGGTAGGCTCCAAGGCTTGTCGAGGAGCTATTGGAAATGATAGAGGAACAAACTAAGAATATTCTTGAGTAATGATCTAATCCTGGTCCCAAAGATGATTCTCACATGACTCGGGTAGATTGGGAGACACATACTGTAGTCGCATGCTGTGACCTGTGACCTCTACCCTATTAGGGTGAAAAGAATTGTTGAGATTAACAAGATACATCTGGTCAAGTATGTAATGTGATTACCTATGATTCTCTATTAGAGGATGAATGGGATCATACTGAGGATGACTATAGTTTAGACACCGTCTTGCAAGGTTCTCAACAAAATTCTCATTGGGGATCCTTTTTTGTTTGGAAAATTGGTGGAGTAGGGTGGTCATAGCAGGATAAACCTTCGTCATCTGCCCTAAACTAGATGGGATAGAAGTAATAGAAGTCTTAGTCAGTCCTCTTTTCTGGTTGGGGTATCAACCTAAGGTCAATGAATCATAGAGATCCACAAGGCTATGCATCTGAATTTTCTATAAAATGACCGGAACTGGGGGTTTTTTTGGGTGTTGTGTTGCCCCAAGGGGTGGTGTATCCTCCTTGTATCCCTCTTTAATACTCCTTTTGGGTATATCTCATGAAAGATAATATTTACCATGATTATTCTTGGAGTAATAACCCTAATCCCGCAAAATTGGTCTTGTTTTTGTATGATAGGACTGAAATGGAGGGAATTGTACTACCCCAACCCTAGATCTACACAAACAGAGACTCCTCTTTAAGAATTATGCCAATAATAGAAAATATCTGAATGTATCATGTTTGAAAAGTCTAGTGAAAGTTGAGTGATATACTGTGTTGATCCATATGAAGTGCTGCTAGGTGAACCATGCGACAATGTTAGCAGATGTCGTCGAAGTTCCCTCACCTCTTCGGATTAGCCAACTAACAGTGCCATATGTGGAAATGAATATTCTAAATCATTGGATGAAGAACACAACATCACCCTTATTTAATAACTTTGGAATATTTAAATTGGGAGTCGAAATTCTCCATAACATCTCCGATAACTGGTCTTCCACAAAAGTGTCCCACAAACTTCTTCGTTCAGAGGTAGGATCCATCTATTGGTTTCCCCATTCTTCAACTAGGGGTGGATAAATAACTAGAAATGGAATTTGCATAAAACATTTCAATATTGGTATGAACATTTGAGATAATTTTGTGTTAGCTAATATGTCGATGCTGACATGATTTTCTCTCGGGGGTGGTGTCGACTACATCATCATTTCCATGTAAGATGGTGTGTTGACCACCACTAAATGTGACGTGGTGGTGGTTTTTGGTGTAGAGAATTACATGTGCTACTCATCTACCATGTAAAATAATAACTATTTGTGATCTCATTTCATGGTAGAGAATGACTCGATTGACAGTAGAGAAGACTTCACAATAAGTCCCGTGAAGGGAGCCAAATATTCCTTCCAATCCATGTAATTATAGAGGGTTTCAAGGATATGGTACATATAACTTTTAATGAGGATGAAACTCACACAATGGATTCTTACCTCAGACTACAATGTAAAGGAACTGGTTGAATTATCCATTATCGGGTCACATTACACATCATAATCTGATAAATGGACTAGATTGATAGTGATCGGGTGCTCTTCAAAGTTCTTCCTTCAGTGGTGATAGTTCACTCTTCTAAAAGGAGATGGTTATTTCATGTAGGGTAAATATTTCTCATGAGAAGGACCTCTATGCAGGTTGGTGCTTGACCGAGAAGGTACTCCACTTGATCTAGTTCTGACACGAGGAGGATCTTCGTATTGGTTGTAATTAGAGCGGGAATGACCTCTGCATTGGTGGTCAAAGGTGAGTGAGTAACCTATGAATATGTCAAATGGGACATGGGGAAAACCTCTGTGATTGATGATGGATATTTGGTAGGACCTCCATGTTTGGGAGTGCTGGAGCTAGGAGGACCTCCACTGAAGCTTGTCAGAACATTGGGAGAACCTCCTTGTCTATTGTTGGTGGAATGAGGAGGACCCATATGCTGTATGGAAATGGTATCATGGGGAACATCGTACAGATCGAACTGGACATGATGATACCTACATGATGTCCTTTGATGATTCGGTCAATACATCCACCTTGATGGTTTATAGAGCGGGGATGACCTCTACTTGAGGAGGTGAGAACACAGGGAGGACCTCAATGTTGTTGGGTGATGGATTGAGGAGGACATTCTCTTTGGATAGTTTTATTGAGGGGAGGACCTCTGAATCTGGAATCATAGGCATGGGGAAGACCTCCAGGATGAATTTCAACAAGATGGGGAGGACCTTCACATGAACCAATACTGGTGAAATGGGTTGGACTTCCATGAATATTACGAGAAAAGGGAGGACCTCATCTTTGGATGGAAATGGTATGGGGAGGACCTCTATACTAGATCTAATCATTATGGGTTGGCCCAAGATGGATTAAAATTGTTTCTGTGACAAGAAGAGTCAACCCAACATTCATGTGGGGTGGTCGGGGTCACAATCCGGATCATACATAAGTGGATCCATGCTTTGTAGTAGGAAGGACCTTGTATAATTTACTGGAGGTTTCCTGAACCACTGAATCCATAAATGATGATTCCCCATCATAGGAATCTTCTTGAGCTTTCACCCAATGTTATGGTTAGGTCATTCGAACCACGACCAATAGAAAAGTGTTGTAAACCACTTATTTATCATCCTTAGGGATCAATAATTTGTGGATTTCATACGGATTAATTGGATCCCTCTTGGGAAGATCCCATATGGTAGTATTGATTACTTCAATTGCTCGGATATCCCTCACCTCATTGATTTAGGGGAGTGATTTATAGGAACAATCTGGGGGGAGACACCTAATGTGGTTGAATATTGATGTGGGGAGAAATAGATTCCCATGCGACCCTTTGGGGCAGTGGTGACAGTGAGGTAAAAAATCATCAAGGTCTTCAAGGTCCATATCTCATGTTAGAAAGAACCCCTCTTTCTTGTATCATTAGAATAGAATGTCTATCACCCCAATCTAAACAATTTATAATGATGATATAGGGTATGGGATCCCAGTTTTTATGGTCGTGTATGATTTTGTGGTGGAGTTGGAATCGTGTGGGATTTCTGCATTATTGTCCCTCCTTCCCCTAGGACTACAGGTGGGGTAGACTGGTTTCATGTATCTTGGGATCTATAAAGAAGGAAGATTCTTCCATTAGTAGTGATATTAGGAAATAAATTCCCACTATCATAACACCGTTCATACATCCACATTTGGAGAGAGAGAGATCCATGCTGAAAATGCCATAGATCGAAATTCAATATGATTAGATTCTCTGAATCATAGTGAGTTTCGTGCTTGGACCACTATCTTCTTGGAATGATGTGGCTCCTAATAACTATATCTGGTGACACACTTATCTGTCAATGTATCGAGTTATTCTATCCCTCATGGTTGAAGGATGACTATTTCACATCATTTTCACCATTTTCATTTTCTGAATCATTTGTCAAAGCGCGCCACCTTAGTGTGTCATCATTGAAGTTCACTAATGGTTTATTTTACCCTGAATTCCTGCTTTCAAAAAGTTGGTGGAATTCATCACTTAATTAGAGATATCATCTATTTTATTGAAATAAGACATTGGAATGGTGGCCTCTCCTTCCATGGATTTGTCCATGGAATTCTTCACCATTTCGGGTCTCCCTTATAGATTATGTCATTATCCGTGAAACCTATTATCAGTACCATACCTTTGTGGATGTTGATTAATTATGTAACTTCTCTCATTACATTTCAAATGTTCATTTCAGAGTAACATCCTTTGATTAGGGCAGTAGTCACACTAGGCATCGATGTCAAGTCTGGATGAAGAAACATTTGATCACCTGTATTCAATCCACATCTGAGGGATATCAAGGGAACATAAACCCAAGGAATCCCACATATATTGTAGGGTATATTATTCCAAAGGAATGTCTCTATTTTTTCTATAGCATCACATGTTAAACATGTGGTTTTTCCCCAAGTTTAACATCTAGGGGTGATGGATCAGACTGATCAGAACACATATAAAGGTAGATCAGATGGACACATCCCTATAACAGAGTACATAGGAGGTTTACCATATGGATGGATTAGAACACCCACTAAGGATGGACCTGAGAGTGGTGTGTCCCATGAAGGGAAAATTTCACTCCAAAAAAGATGATCGGAGAACCACCAAGGGGGGATCAGTGAGGTGGACCTATATAAAAAGGACACCATGGTTTACCATTGGCTGGTATTGAACCTCAAGGAGGCTTCCAACGTACCTTGTTTAGAATATTGCGATAAAACCCCATGTAGTTCAAATTTTCCAGTTGTGGCTTACACATGGTTATCTACTCGTATAGATGATGTGACCTCGTTGTGATAATGGTGAGGTGATGGGGGAGATAGCTAAGGATTACATATTTGAGCTTATGGAATGGATGGTGTGATACAAATGGGCTTTTTAATCCATGTAAAAAATCAATATTGATGATGTAGGTTTGGATGATAAGGATGTCATGGATAATATGGAGCCAACATGAAGATGATTTTATTAGGCATGAACTTCGAATATTTTTCCTACATGACCTGTTTAGTTGGGAATAAATGTCCATGTAGTTATCATAGGTTTTTTGGGGCTTACACATGGTTAGATTCCCTATAAAAATGGAACATACGGTTGGATCTTCCCATTGTTAACCTCCCAAGTTAACTTAAATAAGATGTGGTCTTCGGGTGGGGCATAATCCTCCAGATATGTAGTGCCTCAAGGAAAAGATCTATATGGGAATGGATGGTGGTGGATACTATGATCTTGAAGGTTCCCTCCTATAATGAGGTAAATAGGGTTTACCGGTGGTTGGGATTGAACCTCATACAGGCATCACATGTACATTGTGTATAACGTGGGGATCAAAACCCACATAGTTTGGTAGTTCAGGGATTACAAATGGTTAGTGGATGATAAAGATGGAAACTGGGGATTTATCTAGGATGGATTCCTAATAGAATGGTGTCATGGCCACTACTAACCTCTAATCCCATGTGATTTTTTCTTGGTTTTAGAAATAGGAAGTTGTGATAGACCAGACGTTCATGTCACGAAATATGAATTAGTGAGGGATGGTGCAGTGCATATGCATGGTAAGCAGCCCATGGCACCAAATCCTAAAGGGAGAGGGATGGGGTATTGAGATTCCCATGTTCCCATCACCCCTTAGGTATTTTCATACATGGGAGGCAAGGAGGATTAAGGATGATACCTCCATTATGAATGGTTTGGGGATGAAACCAGGGTGGTTTCCCATCCACGAGGGTAGATGTCACTCCTTCCAAGGAGGAACTCATTCAATGTGAGTAAGATCTCACTCCCATGGAGACATGTGGGCATGGAAGATTATTTGGGCGGGGTACCCCATGTGAATTACATGGGGTGAGGCTATAGTTTATCATTATGTGATAAGGATGATGGTGTTTGGAAGATTATCGTCCTTCAGTTCGGATAAAGATGACTAACTCCTCACCCCATGGGATTACGTGACTGATTCCCACACATAATTTGGAAAGGTAAAGCATCGAAAATGACAGGATACAATGGGGTGGAAAATTGTTCAGTTGAGGGGTCCATGTTAGTGTGGTTATATAAATAAACAATATATATTAGTGTACCTACATAAAGATTCATTATGTAGAGAAAACCAACATGTGGCCCTTCACGAGGGACTAGGAAATTAAAATTAATATGGCTAGAGGGTCACACAGAGGAAGTGAGAGAAATATGTGGTTATTGATGCTATAAGGGCTCAAACATGGTGTTTCAATGTTAATACAACCCTTGGAGCCTATAGTCGGGGTTTCAGGAAATATTGGAGTCTTTCATGAAAACTGGAGTGGTCTAAGTGAAAGATGTACTACACAAAGGAATGTTTTTCATGCCGGAAGGGTATTTTCCAAAATCGTACCTTAGGTAAAAAATGAAATGGGCCAGGGTCACGCACTTTTGGGACCTTCCTAAGGGGGGGCCCATGGGAGACCTATCATGTAAGATCTTGTACCTTGAATCCATTGGTATTGTATAGTTGTGGAAGGGTCTTCTTGAACATATGTGATTGATAGTTAAACATCCACATAGTTACCATTGAAATGTTGGGGTTCCCTTTTATTTGTAGGCTAAAATTTCAATGGTGACTTGCAAGAACATCATTGGTGAAGTGGTTGGTCAACATAACATTGGGTGCATAAGATCCTTACACATGAGCTAGCTTTTTGTACGTTGTCTTTCCTTCATTCACACACCTGGCTTAGCCAGTTTTGGAAAATTAGTGTAAATGTGTGCCTTTTGTTTATCTTTGTGAATAGATGGACATTATGTGTCAATTTCCATCTTGTGCACAATCTCCAAACTTATGCGCGACTCCCTTGGGGTCATTAGAATCATTTTATGAGTTGAATTATGGATTTAAGTTATTCAAATATTTCTATCTATTTCCTCAAGAAGAATTTAGGTCCAAAATAGGCCAAACAATGAGTGATACGAGATTATTGAATAACATACCAGAATGGATCCAATGAAACAAACAAAAGTTGAATATAGTGTTGGAAGATAAATTTATCTCATTGATTAGATTTGGGCTTCATTTTCATTAGATTCAAAATAGGAAGAATGGGTATCAAAATATAATCCATTTAGGGTGAAATTTTCATCTTTCCCCTTTAATGGGGCCACATGGTTTGGAAACATGGTCGGAAAAACTGTGCAACAATTGTGCTCTCGTCTCTTCTTCAAAAGGACCTCATACAATTCATACACTTTTTTTTGAAAACAGTGTGTAAAAAATAAATTATTCATCTACTAAAAACTAAATAAATATGTGGTGGGAATGTAGAACAATCATCATGGTTTCATCAAACTGTGTGGACATCTAGTTGTCTAGTCATCACCATATGGGTACTTCTAACCACGAATATTGGGGCCCCCAATTTCTCCTAACTGATTGGTCTAGTTACAATTCTTCAATATTTGGACCTTAGAACTGAAAAATCCCTATACACACCCCAAAACTCTCATTATAACATTATACACTCAAAATAGTTCAAAAATAATGAGTTAAATCGAAAAAAAAGTCTCATGCCACATAATAAAACATTGGATCTTACAATATTACCCCTAAAATAAATTCCACCCCAAATTTCCCTTCTAAGGGTGGTCAAGAAACTACTTTGAAAAAATATGGAAACTGAGCCCATACTTCTAGCCTCCCACTCCTAAGTCCCATCCTGTAAATAGTTATACTGCTATATCACCTGTACTAGAGGAACTTAACAGTATATGAGAAACTCGATGTTACTTTGAACAATGCAAATAGTGTTATCTTCCAAGGACTCAAGAACCTATAACTCCAAATCATCAGGTTGTATATTGTAATATTTTTTTGAGTGACAATAGAAAAGATGAAGTACATAGATGATTTTATGCATGGACCAATACCTCTGAAGTAACTACAACTAGTGAAATACTGGACTCACTCCCTCTAGAATCTCAAAGGGTCAAATATATCATAGTGATAGTTTAACTTATCGTAACATCTATCAGTGTCCTATCCTTTATTAAATACTTAAAAATTATTTATCCCTGACCTATAACTCTAGAGGCCACTAATAGTGATTGACATAACCTTTCTATCTAAACTATGAAGTTGCCATATTCTTTTGAATCAACTAAAACTACTCTAATGTATATTGAATTATAAGTGGTCTAATAAAATATACATCAAATACCTATAACCAATATAGGGGTGATCAGAAAAACTAACCATTAGTATCCTCAAATGGTTTCATCTTCATGGTATCATGATAAATATGTTTGTATGAAAGAATTCCCATCTTCACTTCCATTGTTCTTAGATCATAGGAATTTTTTTACCCTATAGTGCATTCTCTCAGTGATCCATAATCTGAACTGGATGCTCAACCAAATTTGATTTGGTATCAAGATCATCACATTACCGTCTAATCATATATAACGGATCTAGTATATACCTCATCATATAGAAAACATAAAACACATCTTGGATATATGTCAAACTATATTTTCTTTCCAACCAATAATCCACCTTTCCTAGTCATCTAAAAATCCTAAAGTGGCTCACAATCCTCAGGGAAATCATACCCTACTTACCCAACAAATGATGTCTCATGAAAGGTGAAACTCCTAGACAAACCTGATCACCAACCTCAAACTGTAGCAGTCGATGGAGATGGTTTTCATAATATTTGTGATGAATTTGTGCCATGATCAATCTTCTGAGGATCAACTACAACATCTGCATCACCTATTGAACAAGATTCAACCCAAACAAGGACCTCCTTCCCAACTTTTCATAGCACAAGGTTGATCTACATAAACACCCTTATATAGCCTCAAAGGGAAACATCTTAATCGAGTCCTGATTAGTATTATTTTAGGAAAACGTAAGCACATGAAAATTATTTTTCCAAAATAATCCAAAATCAAGCACACATGTCCAAAGAATATCCTTAGAAACATGGATTTTTCTATATATCTTTTACTCTATCTGGGGATGATAATTAATGCTCAATATAATCATGGAAACCATCACCTCTTGAAAAACTTTCCTGAACATAGATGTGAACCTTGGGTCCTTGTCCGATACAACCACATATAGAACCCTATAAAGTCACACAATTTCTTGGACATATAATTTCCCAAGTTGTTCGACCATCGATGTCTCCTTTCTTTGGGGTAATGCACAATTTTTTTGAGTCGATCAATGATCATGAAAATTTTCTCCTTCTCAATAAGATTCCATGGGAAACCAATAACAAAATCCATAGAAACCACATCCAAAATTCATACTATAACGGGTAAGGCCTACACCAAACTTTATAATATCTTCTGTTCCTCTATAATTCTATGATAAGTAATATATCACGATACGAAATAAACAATTTAATGCCTAATTCCATGAAAAAAATACCAATGTATAAATTAAAGATTTATCTTGGTATCTCTATGGTTAATATACCAATAAAAATGGATTCTACTATCTAATAACTCCTGACTCGGGGAAAAGGAAACAACCAACCTACCAAGAATGTAAAAAGTGCCAAAGGGGGACTATGACCACTCAGTTGAGGTCTCTCCACCAGAAATGATTTCACTGGAGCATTATAACACAACTTTTTTCACATACTCTTGTCAAAGTCGCTCATCCAAATATGACTCATCTTTCATCAAATCTAAAAAAACATGAAGGACATCCTATTTCACTTGAAATATTATCTCAGCAAACAAAATCATCAAAAATCTCTCCCTAACCAATTTACTGATTGACTGCGTGTGTATCTTTTTACTCAGTGCATCAGAAATATAATTTCATTTCTAATGAGTGTATATAATATCAAAATCTAATCTTTGAAGAGATACTATCTATAGTCTTTGTCACTAGTTAAAATATTTCTGATTAAAAAATATATATTAGTATCTTATGATTATAATGCAATGCAAACTAATCCCTAAATAGATAATAATGCACAATTGGAGTAAATTCAGAACCAATTCCAATTCAAGGTCATGGGGTGGGTATTTCTTCTCATGAGGGTATAACTAACGTCAGCCATAATCCACCAGTTTTTTACCCAACATAAAGACAAGTTCAAAACCTATACTATAAGCATCATAGAAAACATCATAACATGAACCTGGTTCTAAAAAATATAAAAATAGGTGGTGAATTTGATCTTATTTTTATCACCTTAGAATATCTCTAAAAAATTTCATTCCCTTCAAACATTACATTATTATAGGTTAATGTAGTCATCGAATATGAAATCATGGATATATTTGGAAAAAAACGTTTATAGTTACTATAATAACCCCTGAATCATCAGATCTTAAAAAAATTTCTTGGCTTCTCTCAAGACATAAAATCTTGTATCATTTTTATATTCATTGAGAATACCCACTTAGATATCACATTCTTTAGAAATTTCAGTTCCCTGATCCAAATATAACATTTAAAAAGTTTATAATAGTGACAATGTTCTTCCAATGTTCAGAAAATAATATCCAAATGGTCCCTTTGATTCCCCTCAAACATGGAGTACTCCATAATATCATCCACAAACACATCAAAAAATTAACTGAAGAACCGATGAAATATCTTTTTCATCAAATCCATAAACACAACAGTTGTGTTAGTCAGAATGAATAACATAAATAGAAATTAAAAATTCCCATATTGGCCCATGAACATTAACTTAGGTATATCCTTTTATAATGCCCTAAACAGGTGGTACCATAACCACAAGTATATCTTTGATAAATAGCATTACCTTTTAAGATGGTCAAAATGTTTAAAATTTTTAGTAAAATGATATTTGTTTTTAATGGTCACCTGATTTATCTTTTGACAGTCATTAAAAAGTATGAGACTCTCATATGACATTAAAAAAAGATAATATAAGCCCGTGATGATACTCTAATATGAATAAATTCATTAGCCTCTAGGTCATTAATATGGAAATTAAGATTCACCGACTTAGTATGTGTCATTTGATAAGATGGAATAGAAATAGGACTCATAAAATAGATCATATAAAAAGTAAATTCAACCAGTCTCTATCATGGTAAACCAGAAAAATAATCCTAAAAGTGCTCTGGGTATGAACTCACACCTATAAATATTAAACTACCCAACAAAAGGTCAACTACATCAACAAAGATATCAGAAAACTAACTCAATAATACCCTAGAATAAATATCTAAAATCCCTTCCTTTATTGATATAGAGTCCAAATAACCCTGAAATATATAAGTGACGCCATAGGTATATAAGAAATTTACCCACCTGTAATTATAATCTATATAATCCATAAAATTTATTATACAACCCATTCTATTAATCAAGTTGAAGATATCAAGATCATTCACCAAGAAGTACCACCATACATCAATGTAAGATATTATGATCCAAAATGTGGGACACATGAAACCATGTTCAAACCAATTTCCCAAAGGAATGGAAAAATCCAATAGGTATGGAAAATGTTCTGGACACAAAACCAATGCATCAATTAACTTTTCCGACATAAAAGATTGTGTTAAAGATATATCAAACAAATATATTAGTTTATAATATGAAAACAACAATGTACCTATAATATTATCATGCCCTACATTAGTTTCCTCTTGAATATACTCTTTATCATAATGAAATATAGTCATACCCCCATGAATATCCCCCATAGTATGAGGATTTGACCTAACAACCATGGAAGAATCGGTACAAACCTTTGAACCCTTGGAGATAGTGTATCCTTGATTATTTCCCTTAAACATCATTTCATAGAAATGGTTCATATGTATTGATAATTTGCAAATGATGAAAAGTTCTAGGAGAGTCTATATAGTTTTTCTTGGTATGAACATATCTCCCACAATAATATAAATCAATTTGATGATTTCATATCAAATACGCTAAAACAATTCTAAATGATAAATGACCACCCTTGTGTTTCCTTTCTTGTCTATAAGATTCACTCTTACAAATATTCCCACAAACTAAATATCCACCCAAACCTATATTCATATGTATGTCTACATTAGCAAAATTTGTTTTTTCTACTACCTCCAGAATGTGGGAAAGTCACATGATAATAAACATCGACATAATATCAGGCCTCGGGGATAGCTCAGACCTCAAAACCATAAGGTAGTAATTTGTGAGAAGCTCTGGAGATAGATTCACCAATGCAGTAAAATAGATAGAATAATCTAAAAAGGTACACACCCTCCTCTAATGTCATAAACACTTGAGTCTTTACCACACACAACTCATATATTTAAAACTACTAATTATATCTCCTCATGAAAGAGACCGGGTAAGTTACTCATGCAACATATCTTGAATAATAGAGTCCCACCATCTCCTTCACTGTCCCTTGATCACGTATGTTAAAAATTCCAACATTGAGTCTCTATAAGCCTTCAAGAAATTTAAGATCCTCTAAATCCACTTAAGGCACTCCTTCGATTCATGTTTTCCATTTTCACCATGGGAGAAGGGTGGATGATACATGGTGAACTCAGTTCCATGATCAAAATCAAATCATAGGTTCCCATCAAACACTTGAACCAATGTCTAAATGGTGTTTATAACAACTTCTCCAATGAAGATTCCATTTAAGGATTAACCTAATGAAGATTTATCATAGCTTATTATCTCAAATTTTGAATATGTATTATCTTAGTCAATGTCTCTTATACCCAATAAAATAACCAAATATATAATGACAACATTCCAAAAATCAAAGGATCCCTTTTAGAATTCAAATCAATTCTTTAAACCTACAAGAATATAAATAAATTACGAATTATTATCAACAAAATATATTTCCAAAATTAATAGTTAAATTAAAATAAACTTCACATATAGTTCATTTCAATGACTCCAAACCCTAATTCTAAACCTTATTAAAAGTCCCTAACCGCCCATGTTAACTTGAGTTAAATAATTAATGTGAGATAGCCAGGCCCTTTTGCACCTATTATCCAATTATTAATGGTCCTAACTCCTTTATACACATGAAACAAAACAAACTCATGTTGTGTTAACACACTTTAGGATGATCCTTCTCTTAGATACCTAATTATAACATTTGAACCTGGTTCAACCAAACCATATGCCCAATCCGGTCATAACATGGGGAGGTGAAGTAAGAAAATAGAAAATATCTCAAATGTATAAAAATCAGGACATACCATCAAAGTATAAAGAGGAAACAAAAGAGATATGACCACATATACAAACAATCCATTAGTATAAAGTATAAATTTTTAATCAAATAAGAACAAAAGTCCCTCTCTGAACCATAATATCCTCTAAACCACCATAATATGAATTCAACGTCCAAAGGAGAAGTCAATAATCTACATGATTCCCTTCCCATTGTGTATTTCCTAAAATATAACATCTACAAATACCCCATGGAAAAAATTAGGTTATAAGAATAAAGACCAGTATGATACCACCATAGAGTCTATACAATTTAAAATAAAGAGAATTCAACAGATCCATTTTTTAAAATAAATATTTTGGCAAATAATTTTCACAAATCCAATTCATTTGTAAATAATTTTCCATTTTTGGGTTTAAAAAATTATTTTCATATTATAAAACAATAAATTTGGAAAGTATAATTGATTTAAATAAGAAATCGTATCCATGAATCAATAGTATATAAAGTAAATACATATCCATGAAATAACATATAATGTAAAGTTATGTAATAAAACCTCCTATAAAACATGTGAAAAACAATACAGTGTAAAAACCATCATGTGATAAATAACACTAATAGAAAAATCACTTGGTATTGGGCCCTATACTATGGGAAAATACATACTAGATACTCTAGAGCCTATAGAAGAATAATTTTGGAGCCAAAAAATATTTATAACTTCCCCATCACATTGATATCCAAAAGGTTACCTCTATGTGGTTCCACACACATTAAGTCTAACTGTGTCTTTTTCCGGATTCCCCAATGATCCCAATGTTCCAATTGTAAAAATATGTTTTCAAAAAAATGTTCATAATTTTAAAAATAATTTTAAATTCTATGATAATCTACGTATGTGTCTGAAACCCCATCTACAAATCAATAATATATTTTTTCAAAGTAAAACACTTTTTAAAAACATTTTTCTTTTTTTATTGATCATTTAAAAACCCACATCACTTAAAATTAACGAAAAACCCAAAAAACATACCAATAACAACCTGAAATACAACGTATTAACCCATTATATAGAAACACATACCTTAAACTAGTAAAAAACCAGGCTGCCTTTTATAATGGTGTTTAGAAACCACATAACCAGCCATTGAAAAATAAGGCAAGCCATGAAAAAAAGGGATGGATATAAATCCCAAACTGATGTATTATATAAGTATAATTGTATATAAAACCATATCTATAAATAAATCCAAATAAACACTAGAATGAATTCTTAAAAAGAGAAATAAACTACAGCTATAATGATCAATTAATGAATTAAATGATCCAGATAGTTTGGAGGTCTCCAAAATCACCCATGAGAGATTCTAGGTCAAGATGTAGAAGGATCTAAAATTAAGGAATGACAAATAGTCCATTTGGAACCCTAAAATACCAAATCCTCATTATTACATGGAATTTAGTCCAATTACATGTCATGTAATCCATAAACCTCAAATATGCTGAAAAACTCAATTCATCTTTATTAAAAACACATTTTTTTACAATATGTGATGTAAACCTATTACACAATGCATAAAACCATCCTAGCCTAAACCAATTTCATGGAATCTATCTAGAGAATGTTACACAGTGTTAAATGACTATAAATTATCTGAAATCTCATAGAAAACTGAAAAACTATAGGTTTTTAAAAAAAATCAAAAGACCTGACTCCAAGTGTTCTATGAACTTGGGAACAACCCCACTAGGTGTTTGAAAAATTTTAAACCCTAACTACATTAATTAAAATAAACATAAATCCTTGAAATATAGGTCATTTACCACACCAAATTTTTTCTTTCCCTAATAATCTCATGAAACCCACACAAACAAGGATGATAAAAAAATCCTAAACAAGGGAGTACCTATAAAATTTAATGGGGTGTTACATGTCATGATTTTGACATCCTATAAATTATTTTTCCTTATTATATGGTTTTACACTATTATTATAGTGACTCAAATTTTTCTTATTGGGTTTAGCATATAGATAGAACACAACGTAAAAGTTTTAATGATGAATACATCAAACAATGTAACAATAGTTCTCCTGAGAAACCAAATGTTATGGGAGATGGAATGAAAAATCGCATCGCTATTCTAACAATACTCTCTTATGATTTTTCATCCAAATAATAAAAGTATTTAACATCATTTTATTGACTCATTCATGAATAAATTAACACCGTATTTTAATGAATCCAGTAATCTAGTAGTCAATGAGAAATGGATCAGTACCATTGAAAATATATTTTCTGTTCTTTGGAGTTTTATATATGAAAAAATTATTCTAACTGTCTATCATTTGGAATCATAAGTTGATCAATGGTGGACTCTTAACAAGAACATGATGCAACACGAACTAATAAAATCCATGGAATGGGATGAGTTTAAGAGATTTTTTTTAATAAAGACATTCCTTGTATTATTTTCAAAAATATGGAGATGTTATTCGTTGAGATTAAATAAAATTAAGATGAATCCATTTGTTCCTTTGTGGAAAGGATTCCAAGACATGCCAAATACACTTCAAGAATTATCCTCAAACATAAAATTAAGGAATACATGTTCTTTAGTGTCTTGAAACCATGTATCTAGAAGGTGTTATCCATATGTGAACATGGTAGCTACGAACAATTTTTTTTGATGTTCCATCAAGGTGGAGATGGAGATTTGAGATACCAATCTATATCTTGGTTTTGAGAAGAAATAATTATGGATATGAAATGGTGGAAATTTTCTTAAAGGAACTAATAAATGTTTTAAGTGTAGAATGGATTGTCATCGAGTAATCTAATGTGGAAGTGATGAGAAGAAGTTATCTAATGGTGTGACTAATGAGGAATATCCATAGAATAAACCACCCAGACAACACTATTTCAAATGCCAAAAATTTAGGAATTATGATAACTAATGCACAAACCCAAAGGTTAATGTTGATGATAGATGTCAAAAACCTCTTAATCCTGAGACAATGGAATGTCTCGTGTGATCATCATTGGTGATATAGAGTACAATAACAATGTGGTGACCGGTGCATATACCATAAACTATATAACGATTAATGAATTATTTTATTACAGATATATCAACTATTTTTATATATAATGAGTTCACTGACGGTATCATTGTACTACCTTGATTATAATAATTTGAATTATATTTAAAACCCATAATGGTATGATAATCAAATCACAAATCAATTACTCTTCTCTGATTGAAGTTTATGGGAATGTACTTCATGAAAATATTTTTATTCACCCTCTAGTTGAATGTGGTTCTATTTTGTGCACGTTTGACATTAAATATAGAAATCCCACATACATTTTAAATTGAAGGAAGTTCCATTTTATATTCTAAAAGGACCTATTATTTTTTATTGATTCATTGAAAAACATCAACATCAAATAGAAATTACAACGACTTTATGGGTCATGTTTTTTATTCCAAAGGGGTTTTTTTTATAATTTGTTAGGGAGAAACTCAACAACTATGATATATCTATTGTAAAAGTGCTTTTGGATGTATTTTTTGATTAATTTTATTTTCCTCTTATGAATCATGATGTTTAGTTATAAATATATTCTATACCTAGTTATACAAATATTTGAAACACACCATATAAAATATCCTTGATTGAGTTGTTATAAATGAAGAACTAACTCGAAAATCATCATGAAATGGGATTCATTTGGCCACATGTTCACCCATGAGTTTACCTAGTTCATTTAATTTAGAATAGATATGGATCAATGCAACCCAGCATTGATTATTTGTAAGATTATATGATCAATATCATGAAAAATTATCCTATACCTTACATTTATGAAATGATTGATAAACCTTGTGGATATCCATAATTTTCAAGGATTTATATTTGTTCTTGATATCATCAGTTTAGGGTAAAAAGGGGGGATATACCGAAGGCAACATTTTTTTACCAAGTATAGAGAATATAAATTTATAGTGATTCCATTTGGTATTATTAATTATATTCAATCATCATGGATTTAATTAAAATAGTCATTAAGTATGAATTTGAAAATTTTTTTGTAGTATTTATAGATTATATTCTAACATATTCAAGAATAAATGAAAAACATGATAACCACTTGAGAATTTTAATAAAGACCCTATGAAATGACAGGAATTATACAATCATTACCAATATTTGATTTTTTATTTGGATTGATTCATTATTGGTTAATATAATATCAACTATGGGTATATTAGTAGACCCTTAAATAAAATAAATTATTGGATGAATTCCTAGAGCAACCACTATGGTTGAGATCTGTATATTTCTCTGTTTGGATGGATATTATCAGATCTTTATATATAATATTTCACAAATTTCTAGTACACATGACATGTTAACTTTAAAGGGATAAAGGTTTATTTGGACAGATAAATGTGGAGAAAAATTCATTAAAAATAATATAATGTTAATTAGTACAACTATTATTACATTAACCTACAGTGGAAAAGGTTTTGTAATATATAGTGACACATCATAGAATGTATTGAGATGTGTTCTCGTGTATAATGATATGATGATTACTTATTCTTCATTCTAATTGAATGTTCATATGAAAAATTACCCAACTTATTATCTAGAGTCATCTATGGTAATTTCTCATTAAATATATGGAGGAATTATCACTATAGAGAATTTATATATATAAATATGGAATGATAATATTTCTAAAATTATATTTCAACAGAAAAAGTGTTGAATATGATGTATAGAAGAAGGTTGGAGCTGATTCAAAATTATGACTTCTCAATACATTTCCACCCTAGGGAGTAGAAAAAGGTGGATGATTTTTTATGATGTAAGGTCGCTACTTAATATTCTATGATAAGGATAAAAAAAGATCCAATGGTTAGTGATTTTATAGGTATGGATCATGAAATAATGATGTAGGGGGAGATATATTATCATTCTCAAATGAGAGTTCAATTATCTATCCAAATAAAGAATGAAGAGGATTAGAAGGAAGATATAGAACTATATAAGGAGATAAATTTTCATAAATTTTACCTTTATTGTAATGAAATTATATGGTTTATAAACCATGTATATATTCCATCAATATTAGATATTAAGGATAAATTTGATGAATCTCATTGGTCACCATTATTTATTCATCATAGAGGTAAAAAGATATGTAGGTATATAAATGTTTATTTATGAAAGGACTAAATGAAGAGAGATATTTCTGAGTATGTATCTCAGTGCTTAGATTGTATGCTAGTTACTTTTGAGAGAAAATTGGACAAGGAGATGTTAAACAAATTACAAATACCATAATGGAAATTGGAAAAGATCACCCTGGATTTTATCTCGGTAGTACCTAAAACATCAAAAGGTTGAAATTCTCTATAGGTTTTAGTTGATCCTTTATGAATTCATCATTCTTAATTATTGTTATAGAATATTTCACTCTATATTATCATCATGTAATTTATATTTAGTGGTAGTGTGGCTTGGAATACCATGATTTATTGTATCTGTTTGGGATCTGACTTTTGCCTTGAAATTTTAGAAATGTATTCAACAAGATTTGGATATAAAGATTTGTTTTAGTATTGTGTATCATCCTAAAAAAATGTTCATTTTTATAGATCAATTCAAACAATAGAGTGTATTATGAGATCTTGTACAATTTATTTCCAATGTTCTTTGGATAAACACTTTCTTATAGTTGAGTTTTCTAACGACAAAATCTTTCACTAGAGAATTCATATTTCTCATTATGAATCCCTCTATGGAAATAATTGTAGAACCCCGACATTCTTGTTTGATATTCAATATATAAATATACAAGGACCTGTACTTGCTATGAAAAGGACAAATTAATTTATATCCATTCAATATCACATCATGAAAGCTCATAGTTGGAAGAAATAATATGCTTATTATCATCAGTGGGACCTAGATTTTGATGTTGGTGAGAATTGTTTTCTAGATATTTAACCATGGATTAAAATTATTGGATTAAAAAATAATGTAATGTTATGACCTAGGAATATTGTCCTTTTTTAGAATCATGATCGACTAGTTAAGGTGGCGTACTTTCTAGTGATTCCACCAAAACTCTCTAATTTTGATGATGAGTTTCCTGAATTTTTCCTGATGATGTACATACCTAATCCATCACATGTTATAAGTTAATAATTCATAAAACATAAAAATGTTATTTTTTATGATGAAGAAATAGTATAAATCTTGTATAATTGATATAAAGTGTAATGAAACAAGGCTATTCACAAGGTTAATGTTCTCTAGAGAAATAAAAAATTTAAAAAAGATACATGAGAACCAAAGGATGCAACTAAACAAATATATTAACAATTTTTATCATAGTGATGAATTTTGAGGAATAAATTCATAGTTTTGGTGGTAAAATGTAACTCCCCATGATTTTATACGATATATAATTTTGAATTAATATTTTTTATTTTATAGCATTCTTTAAAAATAACATAACGTTTAAAAAATTGTGATATACTATTAATATTGTTTTATTGAAAATGATAGTTATCACTGTTTGGTCAATAAAAATATGCATGGAAGGGAAAAAATTAAATTCATGAATTTTTTAATGATGATATATACTAGAAGAAGAGTTTAATTACAAAGTAATCCATTTTGAAATGGTGTAGTTGGAACTCTACAGTAAAACATTCTACAAAGAATTCCGCTTTACAAGGAATCCCTAAAATGAAATCATTTTTGGTATGTCACTTCATTCATGAGTATGGATAATTTTTTCCATCCCATAAAATTGAAAATATAATTTATGTATAGGAATGGTGTTTTATGTAACCCAAAAATGATCATCCCATGTAAACGAAAATGTTATTTTTCACAGGATAACGGTGATTTTTGTCCACCATAATCGAAATCTTTGTTTGGCTTAGATGGCCATATTGGGCTCTTGAAAATGAGATCATTGGGGCTCATTAGGTATGAACAACCATTATCATAGCCAGTTACCCCATTCCTCTATAAAATTCCCAAGGGGGAGCTAGGTAAATAACAACCAAAGCTAAAAGAAAGTGTGATATCCATCGATTATAAGGACATAAACCTAACACATAACATTAAAATATAAAATTTATTAACAAAACCAACTAAAAACTAAAAAACCATTTTTGGATTCCATTATACGAAGCATAAGTGGATGAAAACGTTATGATCCATTACTGAATAAAGTAAAGTTCTATGTAGAAGTTTCCCTACCCCATGTAAGAAAATGATACACTAAACAAACTTCAGACCACTTAGAAAAAATGTATGAAGATGGAACCCAGGTCCACATATAAAAATGATACATGGAGGGAACCCCAACTGAAATATGATCACACTATGAGGAACAGGGAATCCTATGGTGTATAACAATCCTTCTCACATTACGTCCAAATAACATACCATTTGGTCCAACCTTGGTCCCTCCATGAGTTACCCAATTTTCCCTCTTTATAAAACCTTCTTGTATGAATATCTAACTCCTATGATGGCCTCCATATGACACATCATGGCAAGGCCTCTCCCAAAAACCATTCAATGAGTATGGTCAAATCATTTTACACATCACTGTGTCCTCTCAAGAATACATACTTGTGGTAAATGAGGTCCTATTAATAAACTCCTTGACAATGGGGTCCTTGGAATGATCTCACCTGTAAATTCCCATGGTAACGAGGGTCCCCACCAAAGACATACTCAGGTGGAGCTCTTCATTACCAGAGGAGAGGAATTGGGTCATGCTTGTCATTCCCATTGTGGTGTAGTGTTTTTCCCTCATCTATCCCCTATGAACCAATCATATGGGCATTTATCCAAGAGTAATCTTGTAGTATTTCTAGCATGAGGCTTCACTCTTTCTCTTATTCACCTACAAAGTCATATTGAGGAGTCGATGTGACTACCATGGGTACCAAAACCAAATAGGATACATGCAAATCAATTCCCTCTCTCTCCATTTGGGCCCAGGATAAATAATTAAGAGAGGTTATGCGTATTATACACCTCTCTCCATCAAGCTCCCTTTGGGACCTAGACTCATCCACCAGTGGATAAATAATATTATTTGGTTATTCTATGATCAACCAATTTCTCTTGTTTCTCCCACTAAGTATGAATCATGTGGGCTCATAGGTTAGTGGGGATCATCACATCCTCACGATCCCAATAGTATGGGAATCATTACAAGTGTAATTCCCAAACAATGTTGTCCTCATATATGGTACAATTTGTGACCAAAACCAACCATGGACCTCATATTTGGTGTAAACCCCAACCATACTCAAGAACATGGGACTCCTCCATTAGTGTAATCCCCAACGCATCTAAACATCATTGTCTTTGATTCTTGACCATCTGGGATACAATTGAAACCCTCCATTAGGTCCAAGCCCAACTCCCCAAATTATCCTTAACCTTCTCTATGGTATATTCATCATAGGGCCACATCTAACATGGAGGGAAATATTCCTTCTAATCCACATTCATCATAATACTTATAGGTCCATAATCATGGTATGATCATATACCCACCCAGGAGACCACATATCTTCCCGAAACATCAGGCCGCTTCAACATAAGTCCCATACCAAACCTTGACTAGGAAAATTACACCAAGATATCCTTGTCTAGTGATGTTAAACAGAAATGTTTTGTCCTTATCACATGAAATTAAAATAAATGATTTGTCCTCTTATGTGGCACAGAACTATGTGGGTTATGATTCCATTCGCAAGTATTTGTAGAAATTACATTTTATGGGTTTGGTCTCAAAATAAAAAAAAAGACGTCTCCCTAAATAATGATAAGTTTCAATGAACCCAAATGTATGGCATAAAACCAACATCGTAGTCATAAATGACCAAGGAATCATTACATATTTCATAAATAGATACCATTTATGGAGAACCTTTGATACATAAAGATAATCAATATTGATGAAGAACCTCAGATACATACAAATGATTCTAAATTTCATGCATAATAATAAATGATTGTTGGATCTATGGAAACAAATGTTATTCTTGAGAATTAACATAGTATTCATGATATTACCTAAATAAAATCTATAATAGAGTCTTGGAACATGAAATAATTTCCTTAAAAGGGGTGTGATGATCCTGAAATCCCATCTTTTCTTCCACTGTGAGTTATTAATTATTGTTCGTAATGTTCCTCAATGAGTTAATGCCTTTGAGATGTAGGTCGATGAGTTATTAAGGATATGAGAGATTTTGGGTGATTTAAGTTCCATGAATAATATCCATTAGAAATGAACCCTGCAAAATGGGTTTTAAATGGAATTGTGAACATGATATGAATGATTGTTAAATATTCAAACCCCCCATAATCAATCATATGAATCCAAAAATTAAATGACCTTTTCATCAAACAAAATGGTGAACCCCACATAGATTCATAACCAATATGATTATGTCATCCATATCCTAGGGACATTTTGTATCCCAAATTAATGAGGGACAAACAAAATAATTGATTACACGTGGTTTCTTTTAACGATATTTTAATTTGAAGAGGTGTTCTTTCTAGTGTTTTTAATATATATTGCAAGAAATGTTCACTAGAACTATCTTTAGTCCAAATGGAATATCACCAATTCAGGTAGATGTGTTGATTCTCCACTATCCAAGTTGGGTCCTCAACTGAACAGAGGACACCATCACCCTCCCATTGTCTTCAATGTAGGGTTTTAAATGCATTGCTTTGGGAGTAACACCAAAAGGTACTCTCCCAACCTTGAATGAATCCCAAAAGGACCTCCATAATATGAATCCCCTCTAGCCATATTCTCAATAATGTTTTTAATTATATATGTATATGACACACATATCCATATCTAATTTCTGATAGCTTATCCCTAGGATGATATAATGAGTTCCTATATTACCTTAGGGAGGATGATGAAGTGGTTACCATCCACTTCATCCCATCACCAAAGGGGTCACCACCAAGGGACCCTTATTGTAATCATCATCACAAACAATTCATTGTTCAACATCCCTATCATGAAGAGGACACTTTGCTGAGGGATCCCATCCAATTTCATCAGACCCAGACCACCAGGGTATCCAGTAGAGGGTAATGGTTGAGCAATCGGGAATAATACCTCTTTCTTATTTCTGCTAAAGAAGCTATCAAACTAAATATGGTGGAACATAAGAAGATAGAAATCCCTACTCACACATATCAATAATGTCCATCAAATATATTAGCAAAGTGAAAATAAAAATCCCTTATCACACATATGAGTCATGCCAATCAAATATGGTGGAAGACTATGAGAAGATGAAAATTATTGATCTGATATATTAAGCATGTCGGCCATTGTAACATCCCAACAGTCTATGTTTTATGTAACTGTAAGTTTTATATTATTTTGTCATCCATTAATCAAACAAACTGGCTTCTAATAATAATAATAATAATAATAATGAAATAGAGTAAATGCACAAAATGAACGAAAGGATCTTTATTCAAATAGGGAACACCATAGCAACTACAATACACTGTGATCAAACGAGAATCTTAGATAACCAAAGATACCAATTAAAACCCTATTAAGATTACAGGAAGACTGATCAAAACCATGAGACCCCCGAGTAAACGATAAGGGTCCTTGGCATCCGCCATAACAAACATAAGATTGACCAAGGACACTGCCGCCATACTAAGAACCAAAGGAATGACTTGAACCATCAACTTATTTTTACTTCTCCTTCAAACACTTTTGGCTTAAAAACACCCCAAGCCTTGGTTTTATAGGACACCAAGCCGACTGTTACTTTTATGGCCATTTAAAAACTATACCATTGTGGTCATTTGAGATGGTCGTTGGGATTTAAATCCATTGGCCTTTAGAGTTTTGATAAATGAATACTTTTATAATAATTAAGATGATTTCTTAATACTTAATGAACCTGGTTAATTTGTGGTCTAAGTTCTAAGAAACAACATTTTTATATATAAATCTACACTTTCATATATATATTTATATTAGAGATTAATTATATGAAGTTAAGATACTATATAAAATTTTTGGTAATACTTGGCATTAAAGATTATTAAAGAAGCACACTTTTTCAATTAATTGTTATATATATTTTATATATTACAAATTTTTCTTCATAATGTTAACATTTACATAAATACTCTCTTTACCTAAAAACAACAATAGAGATAGTAGATTAATTGTGATATTTAAAAATAATTGGTAATGTTATTATGTTAAATAACTAATTTAACAACATTAATGTTTATAGATATTTACATGAAAATAGGGACTAAGATAATTGGTTTATTTAATTAAATAAAGGAAATATGATAATATAATTTATGATATAGATAGGGGTTAACAGTTTAACACATATGTACATTTACAAAAATTGAATTACAATCAGATAACAATAATAGATTAATAATAAATTTATGTTAATAATAATAATGTTTTTATAATAGGTGTAATGAAGAATTAAAAAATGATAAAAATATATTATGAAAAAAACAATGAGAACAAGGCCCGCGTTTTTTAAAAGCACCACATCACTACGGGCCCTTCGATCCTCACGATTTTTAATCCCATTCGTTCAAAAATTTTAAAGTGTCGTGCCATCCTTCGACCGTCTGATCAGCCACGATTTAATAATGGCCTTAAAATTCCTTTCGAATCTCCTCCCTCGTGTTTTCTCTTCTTCTCCCTTGCATATCCTGCACACCAGTGACTTATTCCCCGTTTTTATTTTCCTAGGCCGACAATGGACTTTTTTTACCTCACTTTACACGGAGTTGGAATCGGCCTTCATTGCGTAACCTTGGATCCCCTGGAAGACCTCACTTGCTTCTCTCCCCCTCTCTGTAGGTCTTCTATATTCCCTCGGTAAATCGGGGACGTTTGCACCTCGGTTTTGCACCTTGAAGCATTGTGAGAATACCATGGACCTCCAGCATGCTCTCTCTCCTCTCCCTACAAGGCCAAGCTCCCTCCTTTATCTGTAAGGGTTTACTTTAAACTTTTGATTTTACAAAACCTATAATATGTAGTTTTGTATATTCAGTTTTTTAAATCTATATATATATATATATATAACTTTTCTATTGGTATTAAATGATCTAAATGTGGATTATAGGAGTTTTGGTTTCTATGCTAGTGTTTTTAATCTTAATTTTATCCCCTTCATATGAAAATGCTTTTGTATATATGTATACGGGTTATATATATATATATAACACAGACACTAATGTTTTCAACTGTATTAAGACCTTGATCTCCTTCATTTCCTCCTGTTTGGAGATTAGTAAAATCTTTAAAAGATTTAGTCTTCTTTAGGTTTTGATTTATAAAACCCCGTATAGACATACATAATCGTTATATACAGTTTTATGTATATATATAATTTATTTAATTGGGTGTTTAAGTATTTTTGTATTTATATATATATATATATATTCCCATCTTCAAACCTATTTCTATGATTTTCAATTAATTCAATTTTTGTATACTGAATTTTACGTACCTATGTAGGTTAATTTGAATCTACTTTAGTCTAAATAGTTATTATGTAAACTTTATATGTGTATATATATACATCACTAAATACTCATATTTCTAAGTGTTTTATTACAAATTAAACTGTGATTTTTTTAGGAAATGAATACTCATCATTAAATAATAATCAAAGTGAGTACTAGGTTTTGGGTGTCTAAGTGAATATGTGTTATAGCATAAAACCATCATTTTATATAGTCATGATCATTCGTTTTCATAGATAATAAACCCTATATGATTTGATTTTAATCAAACAAATGGTTACTTGTGAAAAGTATTCTAATATTAATGAAATTTAATGGACCATAATTGAAATTGTGTACAAACCATTATATACCATTGGCGTATATATAATGTATGTTATAGATTTATTTTCCAAAACCATAATTTCAAATAATAACTACCTTGACTTAGTTTATAATTTAATACATGTAGAAATTTAATAATTTGATGGTTTCCAAGCCAACATGTATGCTGCACAAAGGATCTTGTTTAATTAAAAATTTATATCGTCTTCCACTCATGTTTTAGGAATTAAATGAATTATTTTGGTTTGTTTATGATATATTAGGGGGTTAGGGGTGTATGGGAAGATGTTCTATGAATTTATTGTGTTATGATAAACCTTATGCGGTGAATGTTAGTAGTTTATCAAGTTTTAGTTTAATTTATCTGCAAGTTTGACGACAAGTTAGTCACGATAAAAAAGGCAAATTTTTTCCCTAAGATTTAATTGCGTGCGCGTCATTGATATTTAACACATTGTATTATACATGCATCATGTTTCATCAAACATGTGTTTCCTTAGTAGTTCCATACCATATTTTGTGTGTTATGCCTGAAATGATTATCACCAAATAGTTATTAATGAGTCTATGAACCCATTATTTGGAGGGGTATGGGACACCCCAAATTACATCATTTTTAAAAGGGGTATCCAAAGCGGTATGAGACGCATTGGATAAATAACCCCTAAGTCATAAGAGGATTTTATTGGACTGTATGTGTGATAGGTGGGGCCTGCTATATCCATCGATGCATCGATGTGTCACATGAGAAAAAACAGAGTCATGGTACAAGGCCTGACAATAGTTACGGTTCAGGTGAAATTACTAGACATAGACAGTTCAGGTTAAATTGATGGACATAGATGATTATGGTCTTGGCACGAGGCCTTGGAATAGTTTGGAATTATACCCTCCTCTTAATGTTTTAGTAATTGACCAACCATGGAGGTGTTCCAGCTAGTTGGACATCCCTAGTTCAGAGACTTAGAATGCATAGAATGAATTGATGAAATGACATGTTATGTCCCCGAAGTTTTGGGATTTGATCCATTCAACAGTAGCTTTATGTTATTAAATGTGAAAAGATATGGATATGTCCAATATGATACGTGCACTAGTTATGTTCAATATTACAGCTTTTGATTATATCTTTTTCACTCAGAACTGCCTTGATAGTAGTATTCATTACCCTCCATGTTTTTATTGGTCATGTTTTATACATGCATTTATTTTTGTTCCTAATTGGAACTGTGTACTCTGAGCATGATTAGATTCTATGTTATTAGTTTTCCTTATTTCAATAAAATTAATATCCCCATGTTTCAAGTTTAAATTCAAGAATACTGTTTTTCTTTACAGTAAAAAAAATCATTTTCAAGAGGTTTTTAAAACCCTTTAATAGGCATACTTTTCCCACCCTACGTTTTTTGTTTAAAAAAATTTAGTTATGGGTTTCTACTGAAGAATTTTTTCAGAAGCAGCCAGTTTCCCAGAACCTCAACCTTGTGATCCTCTGTAATAATGGGACATGATGTATTATTTGTAAATGTTTGTAATAAATTTTTAGTACATCATGCCTCATGGGCACCGACTCCGGGAATTCGGGGGCTGGGTCCTTACAATTGGTATCAGAGGATGGGTTCAGACAACTCTGGAAGACCAGGTAGTATGAATATACAACTATAGTTTACTATGTAAGTAAGTTGTAACTTTCAGATGGCTGATGGAAATGTATCTACCAATCTACTATCACTTCCAACTGAGGCTTTGGAGACCATCATGTCTCTATCTAGACAAGAGAACTTTCTTAATTACGCACATATTCTCATGTCATGCAAGCACCTGTATGATGTGTCAAATTTGCCTAGGGTGTTTAATCTACACTGGGGGTTGGGCATGGATTATCTCCTGATGATGATGACCCAATTCCCCTCTTATGCATGATGGGTAAGGTACTATGAGGGAATTTCTGAGTGTTCACAGCTAGTGACGAATTTGACAATATGATCGATAACACTTTCCAAGAAGCTGCTCCTGCGGGAGACCTCTGAGAGGCCTACCTTTGCCAAATTATTCACTATGGCTTTTGGGGATAGTTTATGGACTTTGGAATGTTAGAAGATGAGTCCGCCCGATTGTCTTATAGGCAACATGTGCATAATGATGTTTCCCAACTTTATACCCCTCATGCTAAACTCAGGAGGCATCACAGGTGTTCCCATGGGTTTAGTCCTGTCTGCTCAGCCTATGTTTGGTTTGAGGAATTAGGGAGTTCTTCTTCTCTTTATAGTGTTAGTTTAGTAAATCATTAAGGAAACTCAGGAACTGTTATGTTAACTTTTGTGTAATTGAAAATTTCCTGTTTCCTTTCCTATCCCTACCTTATCAGTATTGTTTAGTGAATTCTATTGAATGTTTTTTTGGTTGGTCAAAAGAATATCTCATCTCTACCTGATGAGTTAGTAGAGGTTATTTTGATCAGAACATGCATGGTGGATTATCCATCATTACTCCACCTACGAGGATCTTTTCAACATCTGCTTGACTTTTGAAATAGTACTGAGATCCTTCATTCATGTCGGGGGAATGACCATATTTTTCATTTCATCACCACTACCCAACTCCCCTGCTATAGGCAAAGGGGGATATACTATGTAGGCATTTTCAGTGTTTTAATCTAGCGCAAAACTTTTCTACCAAAGCATGCTTCGTTATAGCTTCCCATGATGGCCACCACAGGGAAACCTTTATGTTCCAGGTCTTAAAACATTGTCTCCTCAACCACATCATCCCCCTCAAATACCTCGAGCGTGATGTAGTTTGGAGGGTCATCAGGGAATTTTTGACATTTCTGATCTTTTTGCTACACGAGCCTCCCTATGGAATCCTGTGTGTAGTACACATGAGCGGGGATTCAAGACATACTGCTCAAGGTGTATCTGGGCTAGAGAAACGGAGGAACTATGTACCAAGTTTGGTATTCTATTAACCAATCCAAATCTCCCGTTTTGGTAATGTTGTACGACTGGGGGTTTTTTCTTTCTTTTTATGAATATAATTGCGAGGACACAATTATTTGAAGGGGTAATAATATAACATCCCAATATTCTGTGTTTTATTTAACGGTATGTTTTATATTACATTGTCATCCATTAATCAAAGAAACTGGCCTTTAATAATAATAATAATAATAATGAAATAGAGTAAACGCACAAAATGAACGAAAGGCTCCTTATTCAAATAGGGAACACCATAGTAACTACAATACACTATGATCAAATGGGAAACATAGCTAACCAAACATACCAATTGAAAACCCTATTAATATTACAGGAAGACCGCTCAAAACCACGAGAACCCCAAGTAAACAATAAGGGTCCTTGTCATCCCCCAAAACAAACATAAGAACGGCCAAGGCCACTGCGGCCGTACTGAGCACCAAAGGAATGACTTGAACCATCCTCTTCTTATTCCTTCTCCTTTAAATGCTTTAAGCTTAAAAACACCCCCAAGCCTTGGTTTTATAGGACACCAAGCCGATCGTTACTTTTTTGGCCGTTGAAAAACATTACCATTGTGTTATTTTTAGATGACCGTTGGGATTTAAATCTGTTGGCCTTTAGAGTTTTTCTAAATGAATAACTTTATAATATTTAAGATGATTTCGTAATACTTAATGAACCTAGTTAATTTGTGGTCTATGTTGTAAGAAGAATCATATGTATATATACATCTACACTTTCTTATATATATTTATATTAGAGATTAATTATATAAAGTTAACATACTATATAAATTTTTTGCATATAATTGGAATTAAATATTATTAAATAAGCACACCTTTTCAATTAATTGTTATATGGGTTTTATATATTTCAAATTTTTCTTCATAATGTTAATATTTACATAAATACTCTCTTTAACTGAAAAAACATTACAGATAGTAGATTAATTGTGAAATTTGAAAATAATTGGTAATGTTATTATGTTAAATAATCAATTTAACAACATTAATGTATATAGATCTTTACATGTAAATAGAGACTATGATAATTGGTTTATTTAAATAAATAAAGGAAATATGATAATATAATTTATGATATAGATAGGGGTTAATAGTTTAAAGCATATGTATATTTACAACCCCTGACATAACTTAAGATAATAATAATAGATTAATAATAGCATTATGTTAATAATAATAATGTTTTTATAATAGGTGTAATATGGAATAAAAAAAAGATAAAAATATTTTGAAAAAACATGATGAGAACGAGGCCCATGATTTTTAAAAGCACCTCATAACTACAGGCCCTTCGATCCACACGATTTTTAATCTCAGCAGTTTAAAGTGCCGCATCAGCCTTCGACCATCCGATCAGCCCCGATTTAATCCTGGCCATTCGATTCCATTCGGATCTCCTCCCCCATGATTTCTCTTCTTCTTCCTCATGCATGTCGCACACTAGTGACCTATTCCCCGTTTTTATTTTCCTAGGCCAATAGCATACTTTTTTTTTACCTCTCCTTCCACAGAGTTGGCATCGGCCTTCATTCCATGACCTTGGATCCACTCGACGACCTCACTTGATTCTCTCCCCCTCTCCTTAAGTCGTTTCTCTTCCCATGGTAAACCGAGGATGTTTGCACCTCGGATTTGCACCTTTAAGCATTGCAAGAACACCACAGACCTCCAGCAGGCTCTCTCTCCACTCCCTTCCAGGCCGAGCTCCCTCATTTATCTGTAAGGGTTTACTTTAAACTTTCAGTTTTACAAAACCTATAATATGTAGTTTTTTATATTCTGTTTTCTAATTCTATATATATATATATATATATATATAACATTTCTATTGGTATTAAATGATCTAAATGTGGATTATAAGAGTTTTGATTTCTGTGCAAGGGTTTTTCCTCTTTATTTTCTCCTCTTCCTATGAAAACTCATTTGTATATATGTATACAAGTTATATATATATAACATAGACACAGAAGTTTTCAACTATATTAAGACCTTGATCTCATTCTTTGCCTCCTGTTTGGAGATTATTAAAATCTTTAAGGGATTTATTCTTCTATAGGTTTTGATATACAAAACCCCATATATACATACATAATCGGTACATACGGTTTTATGTATATATATAATTTATGTAATCAGGTGTTTAAGTATTTTTGTATGTATATATATATATATATTCCCATATTCAAGCCTATTTCTATGATTTTCAATTACTTCATTTTTTGTATACTGAATTTTACATACCTATGTAGGATATTTTGAATCTACTTCGGTCTAAAAATTCATTATGTAAACTGTCTATGTGTATATATATACATCACTAAACACTCATATGCCTAAGTGTTTTGTTAAAAATTAAACAATGATTTTTTTAGGAAATGAATACTCATTATTAAATAATAATCAAACTGAAAACTAGGTTTTGGAGATCTATGTGAATCTGTGTTATAGTATAAAACCATCATTCTTATATAGTCATGAGCATTCGGTTTCATGGATTATAAACCCTATATGATTTTCTTTTAATCAAATAAATGGTTACTGGTCAAGATTATTCTAATATTAATGAAATTTAATGGACCATAATTGAAATTATGTACAAACCATTGTATACCCGTGGTGAATATATAATGTATGTTATATATTTATTTTCTGAAACCCTAATTTCAAAAAATAACTACCAGGACATAGTTAATACTTTAATACATGTATAAATTTAATAATTTGGTTTTTTCCAAGCCAAAATGTATGTTGCACTAATGATCTTGTTTAATTAAAAAGTTATATCACCTTCCACTCATGTTTTAAGAATTAAATGAAGTATTTTGGCTTGGTTATGATATATTAGTGGGTTAGGGGTTTATAGGAACATGTTCTATGAATTTATTTTATTATGATAAACCGGCTATGGTGAACATTAGTAGTTTATCAAGTTTTAGTTTAATTTACATGTAGGTTCGATGACATGTTAGTCACAATAAATAAAAAGGCAATTGTTTTCCCTTAAGATTTAATTGTGTGTGCATCATTGAAATTTAACACATTGTATTTTTCATGTATCATGTGTCATCCAACATGTGTTTCCTTAGTAGTTACATATCATATTTTGTGTGTTATGCCTAAAATAATGATCAACCAATAGTAATTAATGATTCTAAGAACCAGTTATTTGGAGTGGTATGGGACACCCCAAATAAAATCATTTTTAAAAGGGGTATCCAAATTAGTATGATAAGCAGTGTATACATAGCACCTAAGACATAAGAGGATTGTATTGGACTATATATGTGATGGGTGGGCCCGCTATATCCCTCAATGCATCGATGTGTCTCATGAGACCAAATAGAGTCATGGCACAAGGCCTGACAACCGTTATGGTACAGGTGAAATTTCTGGACATAGACGGTTCAGGTGAAATTCATGGACATAGATGATTATGGTTTTGGCATGAGGCCTTGTCCCAGTCTGGAATTATACCCTCCTCTTAATGTTTTAGTAATTTACTAACCATGTGGGTGTTCCGGCTAGTAGGACATCCCTTGTTTAGAGACATAGTATGCACAAAATGAATTGATGAAATGACATGTTATGTCCCGGACGTTTTGGGATTTGATCCAATCTACAATAGCTTTATGTTATTACATGTGAAAAGATATGTATTTGGCCAATATGATACGTGCACCAGTTATGTTCAATATTACAAATTTTGATTATGTCTTGTGCACTCATAATGGCCTTGCTAGTAGTATTCATTACCCTGTGTGTTATTATTGGTCATGTTTACATTTATTTTTTCCCTAATTAGAACTGTGTACTCTAATCATGATTAGATGCTATGTTATTATTTTTCTTTATTTCAAGAAACTTAATGTCCACATGTTTTAAGTTTAAATTCAAGAATACTTTTTTTCTTTACAGTAAAGAAAGATTATTTTCAAGTTGTTTTTAAAACCCCTTACTGGGCATACTTTTCTCACCCTACATTTTTGTTTAAAAAAAATTAGGTATGGTTTCTACTAAAGATGTTTTTCAGAAGAAGCAGGTTTCCCAGAACCTAAACCTCGTGATCCTCTGTAATAATGCAACATGATGTATTATTTGTAATTGTATGTAATAAATATTTAGTACATAATTCATCATGGGCACCGGATCTAGGCATTCAAGGGCTGGGTCCTTATAGCCATATATGGTGTAGAATGAGATTATAAAAGTCTCTACTCGCACATATCAAGATCTTCGTTAAAATAAATTAGCACAGGAGCATACTAAAATCCATTCTTTCACATATCATGAACATTATTCAAATATAGTGGCAAACAAGTAGATGAAAATATTGTCTTGCACATATCATTTTCATCTATAAAATATGGCAACAAAGGAGCAGATGAAAATCCCTTCTCTCACATATCTATTTCATTAGTTAAATTTGATGGAATACAAGTATATGAAAATAACATAACTCTCATATCAATATTATCAATAAAATATAGTGGAAAAAGAGCATATGAAAATCTTTGTTTGTGTATATAATGTCTTCTAGTAAAATACGATAGCAAACCATGAACAGATTCAAATCCATGCTCATGTATATCAACCCCAACAATAAAATACAATGGAAAATAAAGGAACTCGTTAGCATAGACTAATTATTTACTATGGAAAAGACTATATTCTAACCCCAACACCAAAATGGATGTATATTCCCATTCCTATAAAGGATTTTTCTCAGCACATCTTCGAATTGATATAAGGCCAAACATCATTTTTGGACCACAAACTGCAAACCATCCATGGAATAATTGCACAAATGACAATATTTATAAGTCAAAAACAAGACCCTTCCTCCCCAAGTTGGTTGAATCATCCGAACAATGAGAGGGTAACAAAGGAGCATACATATATACCTGCTTCCTTCCAGGATATTTGTCATAAATATTCCATAATGAGTGGAAAAATGTATCTAACATAAATCCTCATTCCAAGTAAGGATTACGAACTTGTTTTGGGGTTTATTATAGGGAAGGCATATATCACTAATAAAATTTTGGAACATATTGGAATGCCCCTATAGGAACACAATAGTATCCTGAACCCACTCCCATACTGAGGTATCATCATCCATAACACACGGTCCCAACTACTTGTGGGAGAACATTGAAACAAAAATCACCCCAGGGGAATCTCATAATTCTAAATTAGACTCATGAATCTACATTGTAACATTATGGTGTTCATAGGGTGATAAAAAATCTCTCAATTTGAGATTGGGATCATCTTGATCCATTACCAAATAAAAATATTGGAAGTATTTGTCACAAATTTCCTCATTATAGTACAAGCTACCAATAGTTCTGTAAGCCTTACACAAATTGATTACAATTAAAATGGTCCTTATATGTATAATTTGATTAATAATGAGAGTGTATAACTTGATGAGTGAATTATAATCCATCCTCATGACCATAAGATTAGTCAACATGAAGGTTGGTTCCTTATTCAACCAAATATGATATGAACCTCATATTTTGAGCTTCATGGAAAGAAGAAATCATTCATGTCTAATACCCTATCCCTGACATATGAAATTTTTTCGAAACTGGAAGACGTTTTAAAGAAATGGTCATCCATCAAACCACCATCAGACCATTTCCATGCTGATGAGATTCCTACTAGCCCCACTGCCTATGAAAAAATATTCAGAAAGAAACCAATTTGAGACGACCAAGGGGAGAAATCTTTAGTATATAATAATAGAAAAATATGAGAAGAAAATTATCCTAAGATAATTTACTAATCATGATTTTCCCTTAACCACTTCTCCAATTGACATTCTAGAGGCATTGTTAAATGATTGTATTCACTAAATCTATTATAATTTCTAGATAACCCTCAGCAATTTAAAGGAAATGTTCCTACTTTATGATGGATATGTAGTACATGGTAAAATATTAATAGATCATCATCATCATATTCACTCATATTCTTTACTAGTTGCACGGTGACCAGGAGTAGAGAAGTGGAAAAAGGGTCTTTTACTTTATGCTAAAATCCATTTCACAAGTTATGTCATGTGATCATCGATTCCCCACAAACTGTTTATATATGAGGATAAGGTGGACATCGAGCCTAGCATTTTACCTAATGAGCTGGTACGAAAATTCCTCTAACGGTGACCCCCTATGATTTTATTACTCTAGTAAGGCTATTAGAAAATTCACCCACATATGGAAGATGGTGAAATGAACAATAATTGGCATGGATTATATCTCAAAATTATTATTCTCGGTGAGAGAGAACTATAAAAAACACGTGGATAGAGAAATTAAAAACATTAGTAATCCTATCAGATAAATGATTCTAGTAAAAATCCATTGATAATGTCCTTAGAAGACAGTGACTCGTGTAATGATAATGTATTTCACCCAACTCATGCCTGAAAAATGTTGTGCCCGATCAAGAGATCAGTGGTAGTAGTATCAGTCACCACTATAAGATATAATCACCAACCCATAGATATGGGTGACTTTTTAACACATTTTTTACCTCAAAAGATGAAAAAATCATCTTACATCATGAAAACTGATGAATGGGAGCATCTCCATCCCACATGTCTCAGGGAATTTTTAACAAAACCCCATTCTTAACCAAAACCATTCATTACATTATTGGGAGGAACATCATGAAATAAGATCTCCCATTTCATCTCGTTCTAACAGCATCATCACTCATAAGGTACACATATCTCAAGTTTGTGTGGTAGTTTCCTCTTTGTCACTCTTCACCAATATGCTCGATAAAGATCACAAAAGGGAGAAAAAAGTCTAATATAGGGAACCAATGATCCTCCTTCCATTTAAAAGCCAATATGATGCATTAAATGCATTATGAATTGATAAATATCATGGTTTCCCATACTATTGATTATTCTTAAGATGGTGCCAATGATGAAGATCAATGAGAGAATGGATCCAATAATAATGTTGTCCACACTATTAACATTGAAGAAGGTGTGCATAATCGTAACTAGAGGCTCGCCATAAATTTTAGTGTCCCCTTGACCAATTCCTTACTAAAGCCTCAACAAAAATCCAATAGTGATAAGGTTAAATTAAATGTTACTTACAACCCACCTCTAAAATAGGTGTAAACCCTCACAATAGAATAGTGATTCGCTTAGTGGTTGGATGAAATGAAAGGGTTGAGAAGAATCAACGTGGAACTACTTTGAGGAAGTATTCATATGAATGTTTTTCCATGAGTAGAGCCATGACCTAAACTTATAACTATAGTACACGAAAATAAAGGGTTCATCCAAGAAACTGTGGTTGATTCATGAAATCTATTCACCCTATTTCGTAAGCCATCAAATTTCCTAAACCTGATCATGTATTGATATCATGAATACCCCCCATTAGGGATAAAACCAAAAAAAATCTGGCTAACCCTTGAGAGATTTTCCATGTTATATGTCTCTTGTAAATGATGGAAAAGAAAACAAGTTATACACTTCCTACTTTCACTCATGTCTGAGCTCAGTTTCAATCAAGAAATCATCAAGGGCTTAATGACACCATCAAATCATTGGAATCTCAATTAGAAGATGTAGAGCAGTGGAATGAACCAGTGAAGCTATATCGGAAACCTTACCCTGCATGGGTGACTGACATTCCACCCGGTCAAAATTTTTGGAGTCATTTATTTTCTATATTCAATGGATCAGGAGAACTAGAATAGCATCTGACACACATTTTCTCCTATTGTGATCTAATTATAGGGACCCTTGCATTGAAAGAAGTTATGGAATTCATATGTTTTGTTCAAACACTACAAGGTATAGGCATTGTATGGTACACAAGATCTCCCACTAAGTCAATCATTGTATGAGAATAACATAATTAAAATATTCTATATCAATTCATCTAAATGTTTTTGAAAAATAAAACCCTTGAACTCTCCAATTCCAAACAAAAGGAGGACGAGAGGGTTTGAATTTCATTACGAGCTGGATGGGGTTGACCTACTACCTAAATCTATATCATCAATACATTATTTTATTTCTCTTTATTTTGAGAACCTTAATGATGAGTTATGATCAACACTCTTCTCGGTCAGATATATAGGTCGGTTTTGGGAACACATCGCAATTTCTCAAGGAATTTAAGAAAACATACAATAGGAAAATATCAATTCCTAGGTGACACCACCGACATCAAGAATGATAATAGTGAATGTATTGGATACAACCATTACACTTAAGCTAGTAACTTCACTAGTTCCACCTCAAAAAAATTCAACATATCTTGTTTCACAACTAGGTGTTAGGAAAAAACCCCCACATCATTAGTACAAGAAGAGGGAACCTAGTTTGAATCAATTTTAGGAGTGAAAGAATAATATATTTATTTTATAATGTGAGAAAGCCTATGTCAACTTTATAAATTCTTTTGAAAATTACTAGCTTCATCTTCTAAATTCCAAAAGGCTTTACTATGTGGGTATCGACAATCATTTAGATTATTTCCCATGTCATCATACACTAGGTTATTTCATTCATGAATGGTTTGTTTTCAAATAATTCATTCAATAAATGGTAGATTCTGGACAAGTGAAGATGGTGAAACCGCCAGTATAAGTAGCATATGTTTTCTATACTATGTCTGAGGAAAGAGATTAACAGAAAACATTTTCTTGAAAAATTCAAATGGAAATTAAGTGATTTTATGATTTAAAGTTTTATCATCCAAACTAATGGTATCCTCTAATAATATATGAGACAAACAACAATGTAACACCCCAAGATTTTATGAAAAATATTCTATTTAATTTCGTTAATGTCTTCTGTTGTATGCTACACCAAAAGGAGATTTCACAACACGCATCCTTGACATGCCTTTCATTACACGCCACCGCGACCTTCCTCGATAGCGTGTGTAGTACGCAATACTGAGTTTTACTAAACAAAGATATGCTATTAAAATATTATTAAAACTAGCCATTATGAATAGTAATGTAAACGTTTTGAAATTTTGTAAATTTTATTTTTCAAAATGGACTTCATTTTTGGATTCGGAAAATCAAAATTAGCTTAGGGTGAGATTTTGGTACTTTTCGGATAATTTTCATTTTCTGATGAATAGTGAAAATTACTAAATTTTAATTAAAAACAACCTTTTTAATTGAACTAATTAATAGTGATAAATTATTAATTTGAGTGGTTTTAAAGATTATTTATAATATATTTTTACAATTTAATACAATTTTGGTCATTGGATGTAATTTCACATTTAAACCAGACATAAACAAGTGTCAATCTTTTGATAGTTATTATCTCTTAAGAACACGCTATTTGTTCTGAAAATGGGAATTAATTTTTAAATTAAGTAATGAAAATGATATGTTTTTAATTTTTTAAAATAGACATCATTTTTTAGTTCATAATATCAAATATTTCTTAGGCCTAATTTTTGGTATTTTTCTGGAAACGTTCATTTTTTGATGAATAGTGAAACCCCTAAGTGGTAGTTAAAAAAATGAATTTTTCATAAAACATAATTTTACCACTTCTGTGAGTAGAATTTCAATAATCTGAGAGACACGGTTGATGTTAGTAAGTAATATGTGGTTCAATGAGATGAAAATAATTATTGGTGAATAGTAACTTTTCACTTTTTTTTACCACGGTTAAAAGTAAATATGGTAATTAAGGGTAATATGATATTATTATTACCCTAACACATGTCCTAATTCTATTGGATAAGTTTAATTCGACCAAAAACAACCATAGGAACAAAATAAGACCATTTATTCCCACTTGGATTAGATTAGGCCATTTATTATTAATTTATTTAAAGAAGGGTTAAAATAGTTAAAATCAAATTTTAATAAAAACATCATTTTTAATATAGGGATATAAATAATATAAATTCGACTATAAATATTCATTCGAAATATAAAAATATTTCCTACATAATGGTATTTTATTTGTAATTTTTAGACATTAAATAATTTAATTTATTTATGACACAAAGATGATGCAGTAATTATCTTATTAATGAAATATTGACATAATTGATGTTATAAATACCCAAATAAATGTAATTTGAGACTTTTTAGGAATTAGAATTATTTTCTAGGTTAATATGACATGTTAGTATTGATTTAATTAACTTTTTTCGAACTAATCATTCTGTTATGATTTTTACAAAAATCAATTACTAAATATTTTCAAACTCGACATGAAATAGTTTTTAAAATAAATATTATATTATTAATTGATATTTTATTCCTAAAAATCTAAGGATTGGCCAAATGACTTATATAAGGATATATATATATTAATAATAAACAACTTTGGGTTCGTTTGTCTTGTTATAGTATGTTTATTAACCTTATAGTGTAAGAACACAAAAAGACACGGTAAAAGTAAAATTATCTAACTTAAAGTTAAATATAAATGATAAGGTTACAATAGGAACCTAAACTTGTCTAAATTCTATTAGATGAAGGGATTTCGACCCATACCCACCTTATATTCTAAATAAATCAATTTTGAGCTATTTAAAACCGAATTTGTCTTTATAATAAAATAATATTTTTAGTTTTTTCAAAGGAGCCCCTCTCCTCCCTTATAAAAGGGCACCTCCTCCCCCTCTTCCTCACACCACATTGAGCCTTCAAGATCGGCCAACCCCTGCAAAATTCTCCTCTCCACTTCACTAGAGACATCCTAGAGGTCCTTGTCTTCTTCAAAGACCAATTCTAGTTCCCTAAAAGGAGATCTCAAAGAGGCGCTTCAAAGAAGAGGTAATGTCCGTTACCAATTCTTTCAACTTTATTTCTTCTTCCACTTCTTCTTCTTTAGTTTTTTCATTATGAAGTAATAAAATAATTATCTCTCATATACTGATATGTTATTATAAGTATGAAACAACCCTATTTCACCATCTATCGATCCTATGGAAAACAAAATCACCGCGCGTGCGTACGTACGGAATACCGTCTCCACGCCGTGGTGTAATCTATTTTCCACCACCACCTTACTTGGATGGGTATAATGGTGTAAATAATGACTATATATGACTATTGTAAAGTGATATTGATTCTGAAATAGTATACATACACTCCAATACAATTCCACAATCATGGGAACGATATCATCGCTCGTCCGTACGTACGGAATACCGTCTCCACGATGTGATGCGACTCGTTCTACATGATCTTCATTGAATAATGATTATTTAAATGAATTGATTGAATAACTATGATATATATTAAACTAATACCATTCTGGAAATAAAGTATCTATAACCTAAAAAGAAGGATAAGAATTTATTCGACAAATCATGCATAAGAACAAAAAGTAATATACACCCGACTAAACAAATAGTAATGAAATATTACTAATAAGAAGCTATTAATATTACCATATATGATATCATAAAAATAATTATGATTCTGGAATAAGTCAATATCATTATATAAATCATTATACAGGAGGTTCGGACACTTACGAAGCAAATCAGACCTAAGGTAAGGGAAATATCACAATCTCATTTTTATCTGACATTGTTTAGACTTCGGTATTTATTAGGGTGTATTTTATCATCAACATCCATGTTTCCTCAATATGTAATATTATTTACATCCACCTAAAATTGTTTAAATCCAATTTTAACCTTCGGTGAGTTTTTATTAAAAGATATGAAAGGAATCTTTTGCCGTTTTCCGTACGAGGTACTTTTTGACTTTTCCGACAAAAGTACGAGAAGAATGTTTTTTTTAAATTATACGGCATGAATGGAATTTTTTTAAAACAATATTTCCAAGAAGCTTACTTTAAAAGTATTCAAGTTTATTTTTAATCAACTTCTTTTATATTAGAATTGTAGGACATGTTAAGAAAGGAAAAGTGTTTTTGAAGTAGAAAGGATATTTTCCTCAAGAATGGAGTTCATGTGTTTTATCAAAATTATTTTCCATCTAAGATAATATAAGGTTCTGTTTCTATCCCTATTATTACATTGAATTGATTATGTTGTGATGGAATTATTTTTATGAATTCCTTTATCTTATATGAATTGTTTTATGATGTCACGATGTTTAAGATTCCCATTTTTATTACATGGGTTATGCTTTGATGTATGGTTTAAGATTTTGTGGCACACATAAGATTGGTATCATTATGAGATGGGTGGGACCTATATCTCCCTCCAATGCATTGGGTAAAGATTTTATATATTATGAGATAGACATGGATGGAACGGCAGGTTAAACTGGTTCAGTGAAATAGGACTGAAACGAGGAGTGAACTCGGTTCAGAAATAGACTGTGTCCACTAAGATAGTCTTGGCAATGAGTCTTGACTAATAAAAAATGATTCTCTATGATTATTTGTGTATTCCACAAAGTTTCATGTTTTTTGTTATGATTATTGGGATTAAATTTCACTACTATGATTTATCCCATGTTAATATGATCTCTTTTTCAGGTTAGGATTTCCAAAATGTTATGTTTTTATTAATATGATGTGATTGATATTTCTTTTGTTTACCCTTACTGAGCATTTGAGCTCACCCTTTTATGATTTCTTTTCCCCATGAAATAAAGAAATGTTTTGGGTAAAAAAAGAAGATCTTTATGGGATATTTTGAAGATCTTTCACCACGATTAAAAGAATATATTCCGAGTTTCCAAAGACACTAAACTATTACGGTACGTGTGTGTGTGTTTTTGTTATGTACTAAGTATTCATAAAAGGTAATGTAATGTCCATGTACGTTAAGCTTATGGTCTCTATAGTTGGTATCAGAGGAAAGGTTTAGTCAACCATTTGAAGCTAGGAAGTGAAAATGTTAGTGAGATCCCTAGAGATATTTCTAAGGTATGTCTAGGGATGTCCCTAAGGATAAGTATACGTATAGGATATAGTCCTAGAACTATAGTAATGATTATAGAATTTAACCTAAGATGTTAGATATTGAGGTTACTCCCCCTTTACTATGTTGTTTTCCCTAGCATGATTTTTTCCTCTCACACTATACTTTTTGGGTTTTAGAAAATGGCTGGAAACAGGAAGATTCACAATAATGGAGGATATAACGGACAATGGAATGATATTATTCATGAGCAGCCAAATGAAACTGGATTTAGAAGTCCAAACATCATTATTATGCCGAATCAGCAATCTCATAATATGATAAATAAACTCAAATTTGGAAACGTTCCTGACTCGGATAATAAGAGAAAGATGGAGTTTCGTGATGATCAAAGAGGAAAGAAAGTTCAATTTCCCCTATGTAAATCATGTGGGAAGAGGCATCAAGGAGAATGTTTCAAAGGAACTGGATGATGCTTTGGGTGTGGAAAAGAAGGACATAAAGCCAGTAAGTGCAAAGGAAAAGGTTCAGTTAACACTATGGATGAGGATAATGGTATTGCTACGACCTCAACAATGGTTAAATGTTTTAAATGTGGAATTTACGGGCATTATGAAAACCAATTCCCTAAGGTAAAGTCTCATTAAGAGAATCAGTATGGTCGAATGGGTAATATTTATGTTGATGATGATGAAGAGACTAAAAATGATATGTGAGATGAAAGAATTGTTGAAGCTCGGTCAATGGTTTAAGAAGGTAGTGGAATGATTACATGTTTATCATGTGTAATGTTGTACAATTAATCTCATGGTACTATGGAATAAAGAGACATCTAAGGATTGTTACACTGTTGTCTTTCCTTAAGTTTTGAAAGTGTGTGATGAATGGTACCATTATTTTTGGAAAGTAGATAATTTGCGCATAATGAAGTGATAAAGAGAAAATTAAATGTTTGATAGTATTAATGAGCTCATGACTGATATAAGAAGAAGGTTATATCATGGTTTGACTATAGACAATTTTTGGATTTTGGTATGTGGAAAGTTTTAACTTTTAACTGCATTCATGTTTTCACTATGGTTCAATTAATGGGTATTCATTCTTCAAGAGAATACATGATTAAGGTATTATCATGTTTGTAATTTGACCAAAAAGATATATCTTTTGATATATTGGGGATAAATGATGACAGTCACGTGATTGTTATGTGACATTTTAGGTAATCATTTTCTTTATACTATGAGCTTGGACCGAAGTATTTTAGATAAGCCTAAAGATTGGAATGGATTATGTTGGACATAAATTAGTATTGTTTAAGGATGGAACTTTTTTTTGATATTATTTATGTGATGTTATAGTAATGTAGTTTTAGAAAAAGGAAAACCTGCAGAACGGGCGACATCCCACCTCGTCAGACAAGGCTATGGGAATCGAACCCACAATCGAAGTGCGACTGGCCTTTATCACCTACCACTGGCCAACAGGAAGTCCCTGTTTAGTAGAAACTAGTTCTATTATATTAATAATTATGATATATGAAGTATAAGTCCATTTTAGGAACCATATATGATTAATCTCACTATAGATGGACTTATGTAAGTTTTGATAACTTTTCTAACCTTTTATTTGAGACAGATAGAATAACCCATCATTCTATCACATGATCTGCTAACACATCACGAATGAAAACATCAACTTCATTTCATTAAGAGATGAAGTGGAAATTGTCCAAAGAACAACCAACGGTGAGACTATACCAAAATCACGAATGTATTTCTTCTAATTCCAATTTCATCAACTTTAGGGAAATGATCTTGAAAACCGAAAATGTTGTTATATCTGATGAATCATATGGTACCTTAGATTGTCACAAATTTATGGTTTTGTGATTGCTGGATTTTCCATAGCCATGTTCTCTACCACTCTCCATCAGAACATGATGGTTAGATTTCTCTTCCATATCCATATTTTCACCTATGTGGAAACCTAGTGATTAGATTATTTGGGTAACCATTACGTTTCAAACTTTTGTTTTTAAATATTGGTTTTGGTATTCTTTTTTACGATTTGGGTTTATATTTAAGAAATTTTTGAGTAGTAAACCATTTATAACCCCGACGAATTTCGAGGGAGAAATTCATTTTAAGGGGGGTAGAATGTAACACCACGAGATTTTATGAAAAATATTTTTTTTTAATTTCATTGATGTCTTGTGTTGTACGCTACACCAAAAGGATCTTGCACAACATTCATCCTTGACTTGCCTTGAATTACATGCAATCGCGACCTTCCTCGATAGCGTGTGTAGTACGCAATACCGAGTTTTACTAAACAACGATATGCAATTAAAATATTATTAAAACTAGCCATTATGAATAGCAATAACCACTTTTTTTAAATTTTATAAATTTTATTTTTCAAAATGGACTTCATTTTTGGATTCATAATATCGAAATTAGCTTAGGGTGAAATTTTGGTACTTTTCGGATAACTTTCATTTTCTGATGAATAGTGAAAATTACTAAATTTTAATTAAAAACAACATTTTTAATAGAAATAATTAATAGTGATAAATTTTTAATTTGAGGGGTTTTAAAGTATATTTAGAATATATTTTTATAATTTAATACAATTTTGGTCATTGGATGTAATTTCACATTTAAACCAGACGTAAACATGTATCAATCTTTTGATAGTTATTATCTCCTAAGAACACCCTCTTTGTTCTCACGACGGGAATTAATTTTTAAATTAAGTAATGCAACTGATATGTTTTGAATTTGGTAAAATATACATCATTTTTGAGTTCATAATATCAAATATAGCTTAGGCCTAATTTTTGGTATTTTTCTGGAAACTTTCATTTTTTTGATGAATAGTGAAACCACTAAGTTGTAGTTAAAAAGAATTAATTTTTCATAAAACTTAATTTTACAGCTTCTGTGAGTGGAATTTCAAAAATCCGAGAGACATGGTTCATGTCAGTAAGTAAAATGTGGTTCAATGAGATTAATATAATTTTTGGTGAATAGTAATTTTTTACTTTTTTTTACCACGGTTAAAAGTAAATAGGGTAATTAAGGGTAAAAATGATATTAGTATTACCCTAACACATGTCCTAATTATATTGGATAAGTTTAATTCGACCATAAACAACCTTAGGAATAAAATAAGACCATTTAGGACCACTTGGATTAGATTAGGACATTTATTATTAATTTATTTAAAGAAGTGTTAAAATAGTTAAAATCAATGTTTAATAAGAAAATCATTTTTAATATAGGGTTATACAGAAGATACATTCAACTATAAATATTCATTAGAAAGATACCAAGATTTCCTACATAATGGTATTTTATTGTAATTTTTAGACATTAAATAATTTAATTTATTTATGAGACAAATATGATGTAGTAATTATCTTATTAGTGAAATATTGACATAATTGATGTTCTAAATACCCAAATAAATATAATTTGAGACATTTTATGAATTCCAATAATTTTCTAAGTTCATAAGACATGTTAGTATTGATTTAATTAACTTTTTTCGAACTAATCATTCTGTTATGTTTTTTAAATAAATAAATTACTAAATAGTGTCAAAATTGACATGAAATAGTTTTTAAAACAAATATTATATTATTAATTGTTATTTTATTCCTATAAATATAAGGTTCGGAAAAATGACTTAGATAGGGATATATATATTAATAATACACAACTTGGGGTTCGTTTGGCATGTTATATTAAGTTTATTAACCTTATAGTGTAAGAACACAAAAAGACACGGTAAAAGTAAAATTATCTAACTTAAAGTTAAATATAAATGATAAGGTTAAAATAGGAACATAAACTTGTCTAAATTCTATTGTATGAGATGATTTCGACCCATACCCACCTTAGCTTCGAAATAAATCAATTTGGAGCTATTTAAAACCGAATTTGGCTTTTTAATAAAATAATATTTTTTGTTTTTCCAAAGGATCTCCTCTCCTCCCTTATAAAAGGGCACCTCCTCCCCCTCTTCCTCACACCACATTGAGCCTTCATGCTCGGCCAAACCCTACCACTTTCTCCTCTCCAATTCCATAGATACATCCTATAGGTCCTGGTCTTCTTCAAAGACCAATTTTAGTGCCATAAATGAGATCTCAAAGAGGCTCTTCAAAGAAGAGGTAATGTCTGTTACCAATTCTTTCAACTTTATTTCTTCTTCCACTTCTTCTTCATTAGTTGTTTCATTATGAAGTAATAACATCAGTATCACTCATATACTGATATGTTATTATAAGTATGAAACAACCCTATTTCACCATCTATCCATCCTAAGGATAACGAAATCACCGCGCGTGCGTACGTACGGAATACCATCTCCACGCCGTGGTGTAATCTATTTTCCACCACCACCTTACATGGATGGGTATAATGGTGTAAACAATGACTATATATGACTATTTTAAAGTGATATTGATTCTAAAATGATATAGATACACTCCAATACAATTCCACGATCATGGGAACGATATCATCGCTCGTGCGTACGTACGGAATACCGTCTCCACGATGTGATGTGACTCGTTCTACATGATCTTCATTGCATAATGATTATATAAATGAATTCAGTGAATAAATATTATATATATTACACCAATACAATTATGTAAATGAATTATCTATAACCTAAAAATAAGGATCAGAATTTATTCGACAAAACACGCATAAGAACAAAAAGTAATAAACACCTGAATATACAAGTAGTAATGAAATATTACAAATAAGAAGCTAAGAATATGACCATATATGATATCATAAAAATAAGTATGATTCTGTAATAAGTCAATAACATTATTTAAATCATTGTACAGGAGGTTCGGACACTTACTAAGGAAATCGGACCTAAGGTAAGGGAAATATCACAATATCATTTTTATCTGATATTGTTTATACTTCGTTATTTACTGGGGTGTATTTTATCATCCACATCCATGTTTCCTCAATATGTAATATTTATTCCATCCACCTACAATTTTTTAAATCCAATTTTACCCTTCGGTGAGTTTTTAGTAAAAGATGTGAAAGGAATCTTTTGTCATTTTTCGTATGAGGTAGTTTTTGACTTTTCCGACAAAAGTACGAGAAGAATGTTTTTTTAAATTATACGACATGAATGGATTTTTTAAAACATTATTTCCAAGAAGCTTCCTTTACAAGTTTTCAAGTTTATTTTTGATCAATTTCTTTTAGTTTATAATTGTATGACATGTTAAGAAAGGGAAAGTATTTTTGGAGTAGAAAGGATATTTTCCTCAAGAATGGAGTTCTAGTGTTTTATCAAAATTATTTTCCATCTAAGATAATATAAGGTTCTGTTTCTATCCCTATTATTACATTGATTTGATTATCTTGTGATGGAATTATTTTTATTAATTCCTTTATCTTATATGAATTGTTTTATGATGTCATGATGTTTAAGATTCCCATTTTTTTTACATGGGTTATGCTATGATGTATGGTTTATGATTTTGTGGAAAACATAAGATTGGTATCATTATGAGATGGGTGGGACCTATATCTCCCTCCAATTCATTGGGTGAAGATTTTATATCTCATGAGATAGACATGGCTGGAATGGCAGATTAAACCGGTTCAGTGAAACAGGACTGAAACGAGGAGTGAACTCGGTTCAGAAATGGACTTTGTGCACTAAGATAGATTTGTAAATGAGTCTTGACTAATAAAAATTGATTCAATATGATTATGTGTGTATTCCACAACGTTTCATGTTTTATGTTATGATTATTGGGATTACATTTCACTACTACGATTTATCCCATGTTAATATGATCTCTTTTGCAGGTTATGATTTCCAAAATGTTATGTTCTTATGAATATGATCTGATTGATATTTCTTTTGTTTACCCTTACTGATCATTTGAGATCACCCTTTTATGTTTTCTTTTTCCCAGAAAATAAAGAAATGTTTTGGGTAAAAAAAAGAAGATCTTTATAGGAGATGTTGATGATCTTTCACCACGATTAGAAGATTATATTCTAAGTTTCCAAAGACACTAAACTATTACGGTCGTTGTGTGTGTGTTTTTGTTATATACTATGTATTCCGAAAAAGTAATGTAATGTCCATGTACGTTAATCTTAAGGTATCTACAAACAATGCCCTCATCCACCTTTTTATGACAAATTGAACCCCATTATAATGGCATTCCTTCAAAACATAGTCTTTGAATAAGTGACCTGATCAGAAGGGAGAAGATAAAACACGAGAAGAAGTACCTATGATATGGAACAAAGTGTTTTTGACTCTCTAAAAATTTATTACCTCATGTATGAAACAACATTCATTGCCCCAAAAAATTATACCATCAGATGTGGTTATCCATATAGATTCCACATCAAATGATGAGATAATATTTGGATCCTTTACCATCATTCATTTAATAGATCCCTTATCTGAGGACGAATTGAGACATGAAACCAAGTTCCCCACACTCGATTAGGGATCTAGAGCATGCTTTCACTAGATATGAGGATACAGGTGAAGATGTAGTCATGGTAGAAGCCATAATTCTAGTCACGCCCCTAATCAAACAATTAGTGCTACAAAAACTGATGGAAGAACCCATCACCAAATCCAACAAAAATTGATAAATACCTATTAGTATAAAGAAAATTTACTGACCTGATCATTTGGGAATATTATTAGGATGGGTATTAGTTGTTTGATATACCCCAAAATCCTGGAAGGCATGTTCGGCCCAACCCTTAAAAATAGGATCACCCTGAAATCCTCTTTCAAGGTGCAATCCATCTAAATCATGTACTGCATCCCCTAATGTGCATGTTCAAGTATATCTCTTCACAGATATGTGAAGGCCTTTAGGATATAATTATGACATATTGATGTTGTTATCCCATGTATTGTCCCATTTATTAATCTTGAATTCTCATAGGTTTTGAAAAGATATTACAGAGTCACTCATTAAGGGTTTTCTAATCCCATAGGATTTTGAAGTTTAGGTTCTTGATGATGTAGTCTATCACATAGAGACTGATACTGTAGATTGTCACATGGTGATATCCATCACAGGTTAAGAAAATATACTATTGTATAGGCTTACATCAATCCCATGAACATGTTTAGTGGCATAAATAGTATCAATGTCAGATTATATTTTTTTGACAGTGGATAATGTGTTAATCTCATTATAGCATGGAAACTTCCCTGGTTGGGATATAGTGAGACTAACCTAGCACCCTCCACCCTGATGGTATAGGGATATTGAAAAAGAAAGAAAAATCTACTAGGAAAATCAAGATCGTGGCTCAATCTTGGGACCCCATATCTGACTCATAATTTCTAGTTGTTTGACATGATACGAGATTCAAAACGTATCTAGGAAGGCTGTGGTTTCATCAGTTTGTGGAATTCCCCTCATCACACCATCAATGATTCAAATGATGCATTAATAGAAAAATAGTGACCTTTAATGCCAATAAGGCCCCATTTGAATATTATCAGCTATATTATATCGACATAGGATTCTATTAGAGGGATGGAAAAAACCCAATGTTGATGGTGACACTTGGGTCACTACCTAAAATGGTCAAAAATTGAATATTTCCAAACCCTTAAAACAACTCAAAAATGAGTAATTATTACCCATTAATCAGTTCAAGCATATTTGTTCAAATGTGGATGTATATTTGAAAATATTCATTACATCTATCCTAAATAATGTGCCCAATTATTATATAAATTTCGTTGAATCTTTATAAAATGGTAAAATATCATATGAAAATACCCTCACCTCATCTCTTAAGCTTTGATAGATCAACGATTCCATAGTTGATTTGGAAGAAGTCATTTTTTCACTAGGGGAAAGTGAAGATACTCAATTTCTACCCCACATATCTCCTCTGTAACATTAATCTTACCCCCACCTCATTAGTTAAGTTAGAAGAAGTCTCTTTATATTTTGAATGTCAAAGGATTATCCCCCTCATATATATGGAGAGGTCATATCTTTATTTTATTCCTCTATAAAACAATAAGAATGAGAAGAAGATAAAGAATAATTGGAAGAATACCTTAGGGACTCCCCACCCATTTTTCAGGAAGGATTATCTACCACCATTGATGATCTTAGAGGAATAAATCTTGGAATAAATGAATCCCTATAATGCACTTTGATCAGTGAAATTGTATCTTCTAAAGAACAATAGGTATATACATCCTTACTTAATAAATATCTGGAACATTTTACCAAAAACTACATAGAAATTATTGGTCTCAATTCTGTTGTGTTAATTAATCATATGTACTTTCTAGCAGACCAGAAGGGTTATAAATATGCATCAATAGGGACACATCTGACTCACATGGCTAAAATTGAGGCTGAAGATGACAAGTTCATTAGATCTAATTCCATTAACGAGGTCCAATACCCAAAATGGATTTCCAATATAGTCCCCTTTAAGAAGAATGATGGGAAAATTTTATTTTGTATGTATTTGATAGATCACAACATGAACTGCCCAAAGGAAGATTTACCAGTCCTGATTACAAATATACTTGTTGATTTGATGACTAGGTATCATGGTCTATCCTTAATGGATGGATATTATGGGTATAATAAAATCTGAATGTATTGAAAAGATGAATAAGAAAATACATTTAGGGTCCCTCAGGGAGTATTTTTCTATCAGTTTATTCCTTTTATGTTGATGAATTCTAACACTACATACAAATATGCGATGAAAAAAATCTACAAAATCTTCTTGGGGAAATTCATTAAATGCTGCATTGCTGATCATGTTTTTAGATATCAATGAATTCTGACCAATTTTCTTATATTGAAACCTTCTTCAACAAACTATTATAGCACAACCCGGAAATGAACACCTTGAAATTTTTTTGGCATGGAATTGGGGAAATTTATAGAATTATTCATACTCCATCATTGTATTGAAGTTGAACAAAATAATACAATAGATATACTTATCATGTAACCACCTAGAAACCGATGATTTAAGAGGACAATAAGGAATATCCACATTAATTCAGTGCTTTATATTTAACCATACATGAAATTGTTTCTGTTTACCAGGTTGATGAAAAAATGTGTTAGATATAAATGGACTAGTGAATTTCAAGAATAATTCTAGTCTGAAGACATATCTCTTCAACCAACTAGTGTTGAAGCCTCACATTTAAGGGACACCAGTTTTTTTAAGATAAATCCCTAAATCAGTAACTAGGATTCTTCCTCATGATAAATAATTACACCTGGAGTGAAAAAAGAATTATTATCTCATCCAAACAATAATGGATACTGAGACTCATTATCCAGATATCTAGAAGACTTGTTCAGTGAGAATGTTTATACACTATTAATTGAGTTTTAAATATTGAGCATCATGAGATCTATCTGGTCTCTCATAGTAGCCTACTCAAATAAATTATCTTAAATCTAATTTTTATTGGGAATTTGAAAAAATGGGTGGTGATCCAAAAATATTTTGATATTTAGTTCATGTCTCAAAAATCTATAAAAGTATAGGTGTAGATCTGATTTCTTGTAAAGAATCCCATAGAAGAAATGGCATCCCTAGATATTGAATTTCTAGATGAAGAATCTTTTCTATCCAGGAGTCCCCCATGATATGAGAGTTTTATATTCATGATTCATCTAGATGTACAATAGGGAATAGGATAGACGACCCCATGGTCAACAAATCTAGGTTAGGAGTCATGATTATTCCTCCAAAAAAAATAATGTTCTACCTTACTCCTTCCTACTATCAGAAGGGATAATAAAAAATGAATCATAATATCAATCTCTCATTACAATGATTGATCTAGGATTATAGGTATAAGTAAATAACATGAAGATAAATGGTGATTTGGAATTGGTCAACAAGAAGGACCCTGATGATTATGTAATTTAAAAGGAACAGATAATCCCCTTGATAGTCTATGTTTGAGTACTAATGATAGAATTCCCTTTTGATCTTACATTTACTCATGTCCCATGATCAAAATAAATCTTATGATGATGCACTACCAATTTTATCCATATCTATAGTAGATATAGACTCATATTAAACAGTCATCAACATTTCACATTGCCTGATGGTCTCATTGTTTGTTTAAGACATGAAGGAAGAGATCGTTCAAGTTAGGAATTCCCCCAAACCATATGGTCCAATCACTGAGTTAGTATTTCTCATTATAGACTAACTAAAATATAGAATACTACCATCACATATAGCTAGGAAAGATAAATTATAAAGATGAGAGATTAATTATGTCCTATATGATGGAATGTAACATTAAAATATCCTCTACATGTGAGGCCTTGATAGTGTCCTTCTCAAATCCATTTATGGATAAGAGACTATTACTTTGATGAAAAAATTGAAAACCAAATCTTGTGGTTCCTAACAGTTAGGGTTCAAGCTTTCCCTTCAAATTCAAAGGCTTGGGTACTACTAACCCACATTGACAATGGATTTCATAAAATTTACCCAAAACTGAAATTACATCCAAGTGCATGAGAAATTCATTCATCAACCCCTATTATTGATTCATACATCCAAATACACTTTGATATATTCTATTTGGGGAATGGATGTCATAGGACCAAATCATCATTCCATAGATAAACAGTTCAAGTATATTTTCACTAAAACTAACTTCTTCTCCAACTGGGAAGAAGTTATTCTCCTCAGAGGAGTCAGAGAAAGGAATAATCTCAGCTTTATAAAATCCCACATAATTTTTAGATTTCACATCCCTCATAAAATACTAATGGAAAAAGGCACCATTTTATACTATCGTATGTTGAAAAAGATATATCTAGAGTATGATATCAAATATAAAAATTTGTTCCGCTATTATGTCATAGAAAATGGATATATATAGGTATTCAACAAGGCATTGTAAAACATACTATAGAAGATTTTGTATAAGTATAAGAAGTATTGGTTGGTCAAGCTCCTTCATGCCTTGTGGGGTTACCAAACATCAACTCGCTCTGCCACATAGGCAACCCCATACTCATAAGTATATGGGACAGATGCGGTCCAGACCATCAAGGTTCAATTTCCCTCAATCTGTGTTTCCATATGAGAGTTGTAGTCTATAGAAAAGAAATCCCAAATGTACTTGGATGAATTAGAGTGACTAGATGATAAGATATTTCTTACCTTGAATCATTTAGAAGTCCACCAAAACTGGATTCTGGATTCCTTTAATAAATATTTCTACCTTTTTTCATTCCTTGAGGGGGATATGGTGTTGGTCCTCAAGATCCAAATGATACCTAGGAAGAAACCCCCAAATATGAAACCAAATTTGGGGGTACCTTCTTCCGTTCACAAATTTTAATTCAATGGAGCTTATTCTTTGATTTTATTTTATATAATTCTTATTATGGACCCTACCAATAAAAAATCTCTCAAGAAATTCTTTGTGTGATAAAGGGTTTTTCCTTACCTCAATATCATTATGTTAAATTGAGTGGTTAGTATTTTTTGTGAGACCATAAAAATTCAGGTATATCATCCATTTTTTATGACAGTAAATTATTTGGCACCAACATCCTAGAAGTATGATGTTAAAATGGAAAAAAAACATATCATCATGACTGTATAATGTTAAACTAAAGAGTCAACATCATTGACACGTGACATCAAACTCTATTTTTTCTCTCTAAAGCATAAAATGGATGTCTTATGTTTAAAATTAGAGGCTCTAATGTCCTCACAAGAGAGGAAAATCCCTCTAGTACTAGTCATCTACCATGTTGTGATGAAGAACTACAGTTGGCTTAATTATCACTCTGTCAATGTATTTAGTAATGGTTGGTTCATACATCGAGGTCCATCTAAAAAAAAATAAAAATTCATCCTCCCTATATATGGTTCAATCCTATGAAGGGGTATTCTTATCCAAGAACTTCATTTTTCATGATTCATATCAACACAAGACATAGGGTGATGCCCATATATCCAATCCTCATTCTAACTACAACATAAAATTTACCCTCTATGTATTAGTCAGACCAATGTAGGGATCCTTTCAAGAACTATGTGTGTCTTTATTCAGTTTATTATAGGATACGTGTTGATTTTCTAATCTACAATCATGGTTCAGGCTAAAAAATCAATGGGAAAAATTCCCCCCTGTGTATGAGTCAGACCTACAGAGTGAGTTTCCGGTCCAAGAAATGTGTGTGGCTTGATTCCCATTATAGAAGGACACATAGTGATGACTATATCTAAAACACTAGGTATATATGTAACATAAAAATTCTCCCTCTATATGTATGAGTCAGACCTATATAGGGATCCATTCTGGGAACTACTTACGACAAGATTCTTTCTTTATCGATATACGTAATTATGCCTGGATCTTACATCTCGGTCCAACAACTAATAAATAAAAATCCCATATCCTTAATTGTTTAAACCTTGGGAGGTGTAATAATCCTTTTACCACCATATTTTCCCACACAAATTATAGTTCATGTCATCTTAGGAGTTTTAGTAAAGGATTACCTGCATGATCAAAGCATATGAATTTATATCAGCATTACTATATTCATGGTCACAAGCCATTAAAAGGTACACCATATGTCATTTTCAAATACCATTAATAATCATGGATTCTCAAGAACTATATGTGGCTTGATTCTCATTCCAATGAGATATGTATTGATTCATAGACCTCATGTCCAAGTCCCAACAATGGGGGAATTAATGAATCCCCTCTCCTCGTACATACACATAATGATCTATGTAGGGGATATTAATTTGGGTTCCCTCATTCAGGGGTCCATTAAGGATACATAAATTTACCGTCCTACATATGATTCAAATATATGTATTAGATTCCACACTCTATGGGAATATTATTTTTAATTCATTTCACATACTTTGAAAATTTCCTTCAACTTATCATACCCACATGTCCTAGGAAATATTAAATCATTGATATCTTTCTTAGGGCATTGGAAAGGGAAGTTTAGTGTTTTGAGGACACCATTGTGTTACTATGCTTGATATGTCCCATTTAGAAATGAATAAACCACACATAGAAAATACCTATCAACAAGAGACAAATTTTCCCCCAGGATATTTGTCCCTTATCTCTGTAATCCACAATTACATTTTTTCCATATCATTCTTCCAGATTTTGGAACACCTAGAATCAAGGTTTACATTTTCCCCCTTCATGTTTGAGATATGTCTTAACATATTGGCCCAATTAAACTTTTACTATTCATCATTTACATGACATATGGCCCTAGACATATGACCTGAAACTATAATGACCCATGTCATCCAAGTAACATGATGTTAAATTACATGATAGCTTCTCTAGTGTATGACATTATAATATACTCTTAACCAGTGTACCAAGCATATAATTCCCCAAGAGACCAGGTTATGAAGCCTCATATCATAAATATCAGATACCTCTTGGATGTATATTCCCTAAATTCCCAAATATAATTTAAGGGGATTTGATCCTCAACATTCATAACAAATTTCTTATGTCCTTAATGGATGTGGTTAAACTGCATCACTTCTGTTCTTACCACATGACACTAAAGTATATGATTTATAATAAGTATTTCAGTCTTTATTTCTATTATAAAAGGATATTTATTGATACACTAATTTCTAATTCTGGTTTAATCCATAACATAAAAACATAGCCCCCTTCCTAGTCTATGATTTGGTCCTTCTCCAGAAATTTTCAAACTAGATCTATGTGTGGAATGATTCTCACTTTGGTGAGATACATAGTAACTCTTGGATATTATATCTTGGTCTAGCTACACCCATAATTCAAAAATTCTTCCATCTCTAATGTATGGTCCAAATCTATATAGGAGGATAAAATACTAGTTATGACCTTGTTCATGATCCTCTATTAAAATTAATTTGTCCCCTCACCACACAAAACATTAGATTAGTGTGTGGGGAGTGCTCCCTAGAACTTATTATACCTTGATTTACACTTTTTTGAGATACATAGAGAATCCTAGACCTTATGTATCTGGCCCAACCATAGAAAAAATGTCTACCTTTCCCATGTTTTGGTCAAAAATTCATGAAGAAAACATTCTTATCCATTCCTAAGTAATTTTGTTATGAAATAATCCTTCCATATTCATGAATTTTCCTTATACAAAAAAATCCATTTATTTTGATGTCCAAATATATTTAATCTTTTAATGTCCATCATAAGTGGATGTTCAAAGTTTATACGAAACTATTTGTTGACTTTACATAAATCGCCCTAAAAATTCATATCAATAGAAATCAAATTCTCCCTCAAGAGATGTATATTCTCTCTCCATAATCTCTGATGATGTTTTCATCAAATTTCACTCATCATATTGACTATCCCTCATATGTCTACGTACAATTATCCCCCATTATTTTAATAGATGGTGGAACATACTCAGTAAAATCACCATGGAATGTCCAAATAATAACTAGTCGTTCAAATCTAAATAACCTTAAAATGTATCCCTAAAATGTTATTTCCATAAGACATTAAATTAAATGGTCAATTTACTAGTCACACGATATTAAAATTCACTAGGTTATATGTTCTTTTACACAATCCATATTTGTGTAAGAGTGGTTTCCCCTCTATTAGAAAGTGTCAATACGGATTCCCTTTTCATTCTCAAACATCCTCCCTTGATAAACCACACTTGATGGCCATAGGAGATTCAGATCTTCAAAAAATATCCAGCAATCGAAAATGGAAGGGTAGTTTCCTAAGGACCCATTTGTTTGACTATGCATAATATGCCCCAGTTGTTTTTTCACCCACAAAATATCCTTTAAACTATAGGAAATTCATCCCTTATAAAGACAACCTATTCCTTCATAATCCTTGACAACAAGATGATAACAAACACATTTCAAAGAGTATATATGGTCACTCCTCACATAATTTTCCAAAATCATTAATTGGATATCAAAATCATGAAATAATAATTTAAAAGACCCATAAATATCAGAAGGATATTGGGACACTATCGACCAATAAAACATTCTTTGGTCATCAACCCATTAATCATGGTCAGTGTTGTTCAACCTAAAATACCAAGAGAATTATTATTTCTTTCAAGACTCTAAAATTCTCCTAAAAACAGACATGGTACTCAGTATGTTGAAAACCCATAATGGAAAACCTAAGAAAAATTACATTCTTATCACACTATATGTTCACACTGCATGGATTAGATAAAACTGAGAAATTAAAATAAAAAAGACACAAAACATAATAGGCTGAAAAACAAAAATGGGTTTCCTAAGAAAAATTCAATTCATGAATACTATGCTTGAACTATAGTGGAATTTGGAAAAATTTCAATGGTAATTGAATGGAAGGAAATTTCGTTGGTTTTACCATGTGACCCTAGTAATAGTCAAACTATGCATAGTAAGTCTCTGGGATCAAGAAAAAAAATAGAGTGTTAAATGATCTTCAATTCAAATAAAATGACTCTGTTATCCTGGTCATGATTTATATTGTTTTGTAGTGATAAAACTATGATGATCATCTAGATAATATAAAGGTTATGTTTTAAACAAATGAAATTTCACATTTATCTATTGAATACGAACAAAATTAGGAACATACAAATCATGGATTCTATCCATGTGAGTTGTATGCTATGGTTAAAAATATCACTCAATTAATTCATAATGATTAATTTATATTTGATGTGAAAACTCTTCAGCCTGGTACAACTCAAACAGTTTTGTAGTCTGAGAATTAGCTCTATCTCACATCTCGTCTTCCTTCTCAGTAGCATCAAACCCTTATTCAAACCTCATCTATGAGTCATTTCCCTTTGACAACGGTTTCCTCAATGTGATCTAGTTCTTGATTGATTCTCTCCAACTACTAAAGATGTCACTCAAACTTCTGAAGTATCTACTCCACCAAGGATCTCTTCTATGCAATTTGGAATTTTTTCGTCATAATAACCCCATCTTACATAGAAACATAATCAACATGGATATTCCTTACAATGGAAAGGTGGGACATATAATCTATATTTTAAATATGACACTAGAGTGAACTAGATCTATCTCAAGAAGTGATAACTTGTTTTACCATGTCATTTATGGAATGATAATCAAACCACCCAAACCTAAGAAATGAAAACTTGTTGAGTAAATTGGGTAATTTTTGTAGGAATTGTTCTAGGGGTATGAGAAAAAATCTTCAAAATGTTCCCCAATATAGTTTTCTGGGCGACACGGTGGTTTTCAAGTGAATCATAATTCACATATAAATCAATTTCAAATATAGTAATGTATTTAGGAATTTATTCATCCAGAGATGGTTTTTACTCAGTGGCTTAGGCATTAACTAACTCAACAGTATTTATCTCCATACAAGTGTCAATGGGATGGGATATTAATGAAGTGGTTGTATCCATAGAGGCTTGTTTAAATAATATTAAATCCAGCATGTTAAAATATTCAATAACTAAAAAATTAATGAAAAAAAATAGTTGGAATAGAAAAAAACTTTTCTTTCACTATTCACAATGTCTCTATCCCTCACTTTTGTTGCAGAAATAACCTGTAAAGATGGTTCCATGTCCTTAGTTGGTAGTCCAGAATTAATTTTCTTTAGAGATCCATATTCATAATTTATATTCTCAACCAAATCAATTACCTCCAAAAGGTATCTCATTGAAACTAAGCATGCAGTAATAAGAATCAAGGAACTCTGGGCGACAAATGAGTCCAACACTCCTTAACCCCGAGTCACAGCCCCTTCCATAGTTGTGCTATTTGGAGGGACAATATCAACATTCTCATTAGAAGAATCATCCCATGAAGTATCTTTTTTCAATGGGGTAGAGTTTATTTTATTAAAATGGGGAAACCCTCAAGGGATTGGAACCTCTGTGACGTCCTCAAATCCTCGTGGTTCCCCATCCGACTCAAGAGCAACCACCAGTATTGCATCTATATCTGAATAAGCAGGGGATGCATGATCTAGGGAGGCTGAATTCTACTAAATCACCAATCCTATGTTAATTCATGTGTGAGATAACTAAAAACACATGGAATTTCACAACATAATAGTGAATTAAATAGGTGTGGTATCCACCTTTTATCTCAAATATGATGTGCATCACAAGATTTCATGCCTACTGACATTTTGAAGCGTTACATGGAGATGACCGCCAAGAGGGAATATTAGGTGGGTCTAAGGTGGAAATGAACCCGAAGGGTCTATAATAACCATCTCTATTTGATAATCCTCCCTATGAGATCATTCTATGACATATACAATGGTAAAAGATATGTTCTCTTCAATATAAGTACCCCTATAGTTTAATATGGGAATGGGGTAGGTGAATAATCTCCCCATGATCTAACAAGTATAGGGAGTGGGGATTAAGGAAAATAGCAATAATTATAAGAGGAATTGATACAAACAACCTTGTTACAACTTTATCGGCATCATCCCACCTCACCATGGCTATCATCATATCCTTTACTCAATTGTTCCAACAAATATAATACTTGAATCAATGAATCAAAATATCTATATCTTCTAGATACATGACCACTTCATGATGATTCTCTCGGAAAGGGATGTGCTTGGGTAGGTGATATGCCCAAATCATTTAAGATCAAAATTATCTACCTAAATTTTTTTTCTAGATTAATTTATAAAATTTTCTTACTCTTCCATCATTCAATTTCATCCAAGCCTTTGGGAATGTTTTAGTAACATAGATCGATAATGATAGAGGTTATTCACTACAAAGTGGGGTGGGTTTCAGCCTCTGTAGTTTCTTACTTGGTGCCTCATCCACCCTAGGTCCCTGTAGGGTTGGGTGATTATATGGCCTCGATCAAGAAGGAGGAGTAATTTCATTATTCATGGTTGAAATGGTAGGGTTGACATCATCAAGCCCCTCAAAAGCACAATTATCACCCACTTCACTTTCACTAACCTCAGGACTCATCATTAAAACCAATCACTAAGTATATATGCAAATTTTTCAAAGAGAATTAATAGAGTATTAAATTTTATGAAGATAGGCTTCCACCATCTCAAGGTTATCATCATTTGAGATAGTTACATGTGTTGATACATCAATATATCTTTTTAATACAACCTCTTTATCCTGGATAAGGCACCATATATCACCGATGGGCATTAAATTCCTCAAAGTTTCCCAATTCCTCTATGTTATTTGATATGAGGCCTCATGGTGGGCGGATACAAGATCTTGTGATGTAGCTCCAGTATCCTGGGATGTTGACCCCATGATTCTCAACATATTTATTGGGGGTTTAGAGACAATATATTTTGATGGTTTATTCTAATGCCTATAAACCCAAACAAATATACTTTGATACCCCTGGGCATCTAGAACTGGTTGACCTTTGACAATAGAAATTGGTTTTTCTAATTAATCATTTGGGTATGAATAGTTCTAGGATTCAGTGTCTGTCATAGTGGGTGTAAGATGGAGTCATAAGGTAGTATGGAGCCCAATCCGACATTGCATTTCTTCAGAGGGGAACATCACCTTGATATTTCAAGCCACAATTAAATTTTTTTCTTTTCATGCACTTGTGATGATCAAGGGACACCTCATCTTAATGTAGTAGAAATAGATCTCAAACCAGTAGCGTGAATTCCCATCACATATAATCAAATCATAAATTCCTGAAAAAAAGAATCCCAACCATAATGAAACGAGATTCCCTCACCTGGTATGATCCCCAAATATAAAATTTACCAAATTACTAGTGGGTAGTTGTAATAAGTATTTGTAGAAAAATCATGATAGTTTATTTGATCCATAATTTCATGATCATTACAATCTAATGGGTTTACCCAATATAGGCTCTGACGATATGGTTGGAAACTATATTCTGAGATCATTTGAATGTTAATAAATCTATATCCTCCCATATGGGCTGCTACCCATCCAAATATAACTTCAAATCACCCCACTAGAAGGTATACTGACATCCCCTCAATAATGTTTCAAAAAAATGGAATATCTTCACCAACACTAGAATGATGAGATTAATATTCCTTCTAGTGTACAATTGATCCACCATTACAAAATTCATGGTTTTGACCTCTTTTTTGGAATAAATCACTAAAAATAACCAACCACTGAGAAACATGGTGAGAAAAGCCTCCAATTGAAATAGCTAGTCAACATCGATGGTGATCTTCTAAATCAACTCGTTAAACTGACCCTATTTATGAATTGTGTACTAAAAAACAAAACAATTTATATATCAAGTTTTCAAAAATTACATGGTCTTCTTGTTCAATCTTCATGGTGGAATAGTATGGTGAAATCCATAATCAAGTAAGAATATGAAACATCCTTCTTTGGAAGAGGGTATCCCTTTAGATGTTCCTTCACCATGTCGATAATATTTTGAGCAAGGGAAGCGGTCATATGCATGTCATCCCATCTAAATGAATATGGAAAAAATTAATTATATATATATCACATATAATCAATTCCCTATAGATCATATGAACATCCCAGATAATAATTTCAACCTCCCCATGAACCATATGGAATGTATTTGTTTCCAGACTCTATCGACTAAGAAACTGCAGTTTAGACTTTATTGAAAAATAAGCTATAGGATAATGGTTCAGTTATGAAAAGATTATTTCTGTGACACCCAAACATCCTTGAAAAAATTCTTGTCCTTCAACTAAATTTTAAATTTTTCAAAGCACTAGCCTAACTAGAAAGGCCAGACCCAGTCAAGACAAAATGATCCCCTAGGGTGAAGGATCAATTTTAATGACCTCCCCAAATACTCAATTGTTTTGTACATCTGGGAAATACTTTGATAGTAATGAATGACATTGTCTAGTACCCAAATAGTTTCTTCATGTTTCATAAGAGATTAATTAAAAATAAATCTAATAGAATTGGATTCTCGAATGAACAACCCATTTGAAGAGATTTTGGCTTAGGGAATGTTTCCATTATTGATTATCCAAGACATGAGATGGTTTAATGTGTGTGTAATAGGGTCTAAAACATTTGATGGAATCCCAAATCTATAAACAGGTAGCCTTTCTGAGATCATATATCCCCTTTTACTTACACTCATAAGTTCTTCTACAGATTGATGGAGCATGTCGACATTGGTTTTGGTATTTTTATCAATCTAGTAAATAATGGAATTATTAGTCTCATAAGTTTTATAAAAAATAGAATAAACAGTTGAAATAAATCATGAAGGAGACATCCATTATTTTTTCTACCAAAAAGTTTTGAAAAAGGGTTTAATATTGATGAATAATGAAAACTATAAACCACCAAAAATCATTGTCTATGAAGCATTAGCTTGAAAAGTGTTGGTTCAGCAACTTTTCACCTGTTAAACATCAATTATCTATTTGGATAAACTATACTACTATGTGGTTCATCATAAGTAATGTTCATGGGTGACCACCTTTGGGTTTAAGAAAAACATTATTTGCAAAAGAGAATGTTTTGCGGGAGGATTCAGAGATGAGGTATTCACAAAGGGATTAGTTCATAGAAGAGACTCAGAAATAGAAAAATGATCTCAGTACCCCCTTTTATAGTAATTCCCCCCCTAAGTACCCACATTCATACCAAAAATTAGTTAATATTGGGATCAAATTCCTCATCAGAACCGCCTCCTTATCATCTTGATCAAAGACTATTCCAATGGGGGCATTTTTTAGTACTGAAAACTCCACATAGAATGACAAATATAATTTCCTAATTATTTAAGGGTACAATAAACCCAAATAATATTTTTATGAAAAAATAATCCAAGACACAAAAGAGGATAAGGTTCTACATAGAATAACACAATATGTGGACCACTGATTCCCATGGAATTCTGTGAATAAAATCTCTTGCAAGATGTGATTTTATTCTAGAGCACCGTCAATAATCACTATCTCCCATGAACAAATAATTATTCTTCAGTTAGGATGGTGTTTTTAATCCCCCCATACACAACCATACCCCACAAAAAAGTCAATTTTTTGGGTTGGTGGTTATTTTAATCCTCTCCTAACTAAAGTTTTGGTAGGTTCAGACTTCTGTATTAGGCTCCTATAAATGAGATCCCCATTTCCCACCATGTATGAATATCCATCTGAGTAATTTTTTACCATGTTACTTTATAAAACCCCAAATGTTGATTTAGGGAAACATAGTAAAAAAGTGTAATAAATTTCACATTCCATCGATAATATGTAGCTAATCCTACCACAAAACATTAATGTAAAAAAAGAATTTACCCAACCATCAACAAACCAAAAAACCCTTTTCTGATCCCATTATGCGAAGAAAAATATTATAAAAACATTGTGGTATATCTCTACATTTAGTAAAACACTATGAAAAGTTGTCCCTACCCCATGTAGAAAAATGCTACGTGGAAGGAACTTGAGCCTACTTAGAAAAATATTGCATGGGTAGAACACAGACCCGTGTAGAAAAACACATCATTTAGAGATCCCATTCCCACCATGAAAAATTATAAAAAAGGGAACCCCATCCTATATATGAAAATGCTATGAAAAATGGGGTATCTAATGTTTTATAGATTTTTCTACCGAATTACTTCTTTTTATTATACCATTAGTCCCACCTTGTCTCCTCTATGAATTTTCTCTAATGGCCTTCTTCATCAACCCTTCTTGTATGAAGCTCTGAACCTTAAGTTGTCCACCTTGTGAGGCATCAGTACGTGTCCTCTCTCCAAACCACCTAATTTTTATGTTAAAATCAATGAACACATCATTTTATCCTCACATGTGTACATACCCAAGGTAAATGAGGTCATATTGGAAACATCTTAAAATTGGGGATCCACAAAATTCTCTTGAGCATACATTCATTTGGTAAATATAGTCCCAACCATGTAGGTACTCACATGGACCTCCAAATTCTATGTGGGTGGAAGAGGATCACACTTTTCTTTCCCTTTTAGGTGTATTTTTATCCTCCTATCTTCCTCAAGAACTATTCATAAGGGCATCCCTCGAGGAGTAGGCCCCTATTATTTCTTGTCAGAGTATACACTCTTTCTCCTATTCTCCTACCAATGTTTAAATTGGATTCAATGTGACTACCTTGTTTAGAAAAAAATAGTACATGAGAACCTTAACGTCCTCTCTTTCCCTCCCTTTTGTCCAAGGATATGAAAATAAGAGATGATATGTGCATCAGAGTCCTCTCTCTTTTGGTCCCCCATTGGGTCCAGGACATATCCACCAATGGATCAAGATGTTTGTGTGGTTTTCCTAGATTTACCTATTCCTATTTTTCTCAAACCAAGCATAACACATGTTGTATTAGAGGTTTACAGTGATTATGACATCCTATGAATACCATGAATATGGGTATCAATCAAGTGTAAGATCCAACCAACAATGGCCTTATATGATGTAAAAGTTCCAAAAATAACCATGATTTGGCCTCCTATTTAGTATAAGCTCCACCTATAATCAAGGAACTAGGCCTCCTCTATAGTTTTGAGCTGCATCCCATTTAAACTATGTGGGATGTGATTCCTGACCAACAGTCTTATTTAGTAAGCCTCACTAAAGTGAAAACCAAACACAACAAATTCAACATAATCTTCTCTATGTTATATTCCCAATAGTATAACATCTAACTTGGAGATCCATATTAATTATGATTTGATTTCATCACCATTATTATGGGGCCATGGTCTTAGTAAGATCACATTCCCACATGGGAGATATCATCTCTTCCATGCACTTCTTACCACTTCATCATAAGTCCCATACCAAACCGTGACTATGCACATTCTGCCTAGACGACCTTTTCACATGATGTTAATATAAATGGTTTAGTCCTTATAAATTTACCATTAAATTTATGATGTGTCACATTGAGTGGAACTGAACTTTTTTTGGTTCTGATTCCTTTCAATATGATATGTATAGATATCATTTTATGTGTTTGATCCCAAAATCAAAAAAAAACTTCAATCACATGAGATGATGATAAGTTCTTGTGGACCCCACTATTTAGAATAAAACAAAAATTGTAATCATAAAAAATAATTAATCTTTAGTTCATATATAAAAGGATTCCATTGATTGAGAACTTGAGACAAATACATATTTCACCAATGATGAAGAACCTCAGATACATAAAGATGATTCAAAATTATGTGCATTCGAATAACTGATTGTTATCCCCAGGGTGACCTATGTTATAATTGGGAATGGAAAATGGATCCACAACATGAATGAAATGTAATATATAATACAGTCCCAAAATCAGAAATAATTCCCCCCAAAAGGTTTTGATTAGCCTAACTTCCCATCCTCTCGACCAATGTGAGTTCTCACGTATTGTTGTCAAAATTCCCTAATGAGTGCCTACATTAGGAAAGTAGGCCCATGAGTCATCACTAATATTAGATTCATTAGGCGTTTTAGGTTCCATGAATAATCCCCATTGGGCACCGACGTGCCGAAAATGGGTTTGAAATGGAATTGTTAACCCAATAGGAAATATTGTACAAAATTCAAACCCCAAACAACGAATCACATCAGATCAAACATGCAATGATCTTTTTATTAAAAATAATCACCTATCCATTATATTAGGAAGTATGAATATGAATTAATAAATAATTAATCAATTATTTTTTCATATGTATAATATTAATTATATTTTTGTCAATTGATTTTAAATTAGAATAAAAATCATTTCATTGAAAAATAAATATTTTTCTGAAAAAAGTGTTATTATGTGCGAAATGTACTTTTATCATAATAAATTAAATTAATAACAATTGTTGAATTATTTTAAGTAAAAGTATATATTATATATTCAATAAATTCTTTTAACTTTCATTTAATTTTTTAGAGTATTGGATCATTATAATTGGTGTTTTATGCTTAAAATGTATTATTTATAAATAAACATTGTCATCATAATTTTTGAAGTTATTTGAAATTTATTTATTACACTTATATGTATTGAAAATGATAAATATACTCCATATTTTAAATCAATATATTCATATTTGGTAAATAAGACCCTTTTATTTATTCCCAATATGAATACTAACAAATTTTTAAATTTATCACATTTGTAAAGTGTAAATGAAGTTAATCTAGGTAAAAATTATGTGATAGTGCCATAATTTTGTCTATAATAATTATTATTAGATTAATGGAGTTCAAAATTTATCATACTAGTGTATAAATTAAGTTTTTAACATACAATTATCCATGAAAATGACTTAAATATTATTTAAATTTTATAATGTAACAAAATGTCACTATATTAGATTTAAATAGTCATTATGTGTTCATAGGGTAAAAATAAGTCCTTTATTATTAATAATTGTTTTTTTATATTGAAATTTTTATCATCATGGAAATTGATTTATAATTTTAATATATTATTTAATTACATTAAATTCTTACCCAATCGCAAAAAAGTATTTATTCAATTACTTGAAAAATAAAATAAATTGTAATAAAAATATTAAAAGTGATATATTTTAAGTTAAATTTAGTTTAAATTAATTTTTTAGGTGAATATGATATATTAGTGCTATATTGTAAAATTATATTTGAATTAGAACTATGAATATATATCATTTAAGTAAAATTAATTGAATTGAGTCAAAATTGATTATAATGATATTTTATCAAAATAATATTTTAATAAATAATATAAAAATCATAAAAATATTCAAATAAGTCAATGTGCATATTAAAAGATATAATATTTCCTAATATTTCCATTTGTTGTCCAATATTCAAATTATTATTCGAAATTATGACAATTTATATTTAAAAAGTTGATATTGTTGTTAAAATTTAAATTTGCAGCCAATGGTCAATAAAAATGTTAAGGATCAAAAGTACACCAAAACCTCCCTAAATTCTATTGGATTATGGTTTTACAACCCTAAAAAATATTATATTTGAATAATATTTTAAGTCATTTTTCTTTAGAATGAATTTATTATATTTTAGTCTTTAGAGAAATTTCAAAAGTACCACTCACCTCAATTACAAATGGGCACCTCATCTATCACATATTTACACCACATTAAGACTTTTATATCAACTATACCCAATAAAAGCCCACATATACATCCAAATAAACATTAAATATGTGATTTTATTCCCATAGGACCAACTCTTGGGTCATGAAGAAGATATCTAAATATTTTCTTTTAATGAAGACCTAATCTCTTTAAGAAATCATTTTCTTTTCTACTCTTCATTACCTTATATGAAATAATTTTTTTATCATAAATAATATATTAACTATAATAAATATATTTAAATGTTATTATTATTATAAAACCATCATTATTCAGCCTCTTCCCCATCAAATGTGAAGTAAATGTACCAGTCAGGTGTGTGCACATCTTAAGGTCAGTACCTAACGATTAAATTCATTTTTCATTCCCATATTTTATAGATTATTATTATGTTGATTTTAATTTTTATACATGATATTTATTAAATAATTATACATATATAATTATAATATAACATATACCATCTTATATTACATTCTTTGTAAAATTTTATCGTCACTCATTCATATGTGTGGACTAGAACCTCCATGAAGCGATGTGATTGTTTTTTCATTTTCATTTTTCTGGGATGGTAATAAGGGTAGATTAAATGAAATTATAATATATATATATATATAAGGATAATAAACTGTTAATTTTTACTTATTATATACCTTATTTCTTTCCATCTGTCAGAAATTTAATACAACATCCATGCATCTCTATAACCTACCGTCACTATAAATAGTGTAATTCATTTTTCAATATCTAGCTTTTATGGATGACTATAAATACATATATAATTAATATTATATATATAATGATTAAAATTATAAATATGATGTATCTATGGTTAATGTAAATTAGTATAACTATCAAACTAAAATACTCATGATAAATTAAATTATTAACACCTATAAATGATGATTTAAAAGAATTATTAAAAATGATGTTGAAATGTTATAAAGGGATCATATATGATATTATATTTATTTTTTTGATTATTTTATATAGTAATAATAATGTTAAATTTATTATACAATTGGTTGTAATACCTATAAAAAGCACAACATGTGGTAAGGGTTTGATGTTACATTCTCATTGCCTATGAGGATTGATTATAATGAAGATTATAATTATAGAAACCTTATAATATATCTCTCAATAATATAATGAATTTGAATCTCCATAGGTAATTTATTTTCAATACATTTTTCCTTTCATTTTTATATATTTAACTACTTAATATAACAAAAAATTGTTTTTAAGGGATACTGACTTTATCTCTCTCATCGGTCAGAAAAACTTCCTCTTACATGTCAATGTTTAAAAAAATGAAGAATATTTTTACTATTGTACAATATTTTTTTATTTTCATTTTTAACCATTTTTTTATTTTTCAAAATTTTAAAAAATTATTCATCTTTTACTTTTCAAATGAGTTAAATTTTGTCTTTTTTTCAAAAGTATAAAAGAAATACTTTCTATTAATGTATACAACATGAATGGAATTCTCAACCCTCACGACTGCTTGATTCTATGAAACTTCAATTACGATTTCCTTAGTTATTTTTATATGAAATGGTTTATTTAATTTGGTATAAGTTTTTATTTGTTTTTAAAAATATATTTTTAGATTGGATATGATATTTTTCAAAATTATTGATTAAATATATTTTAATTTTTGTTCTATCCATCAATAGAAACATCCCCCAATTTTATTTTTGTTTTACTATGTATATGATTCCAGGATAAAATAATCATAATTTCTATAGATTTTTTATAAAAATTGTTATATTATCTTTATGAAACATGTTTCTTTTTTACTGGTTATACCATGATGAGTTAAAAATGTTTATGATGATCTTTTCTTTTCAACAAGTTACGTGATGTTTAAATATTTTTGAAATACATTTACTTCCATGGGTTTTGATATGATGAATTTTTAGTGATCTTTTGGGAAACATATTTTTTGTTTAAATTTTGAGATGTTTGGGACCTAGATGTGCTTAAAATTTATTCTCTAATGATTGATATCTCAAGAGATAAAAAACTGGAATATGGAGTAAACCCATATCAATGAGTGTCTCTACTCACTATGACAATATTTAGAGTGGACCTTGACTATTATAACTGTATAAGTAGTTAACCTAATCCATTATAACTTTTATTTAAGTGATCCTTGACCACTAATGAAATGTGTTTCTATTCATATGTATATGTCACAATTCCATTTCTTATAACAATGTTATTCTCTCACAGCTTACGTTATTTGATTCCTTTATGACTCATGTCTTATGAAAATCCAATATTTAAGACAAAACTCAAGATTATAATCGATGATATATTGGGTAAGATTTTAAAATATTATTTTTGTGTTCCCTTGAACTTATGTTAATTTTATTCTTATGTGATCATTAATAACTCCATTTTTTAACCCCACGATGCATCTGAACTCACCCATTCATATGTTTCCATTCTCTAGTTTATAAAGAAAAGTATTAGTTATTACATGTCTAATAATGGATATTTTTATTAATAACACAATGGGATATTATGTAGATATTTTATTAATTGTATGTTTATGTTTCCATTTTTCTAATGGAATTAGTCCTATATGATTTTGGCATAGATTATTATGTTGTGTAATGAATATTCATCTTCTAAGATGTTACATTTATGTATGAGAAGCGTGGTACCCATAAAATGATGTTGAAAATGTTTTTCCCACCATCATCATAACAAGAAATTATGTTTATTTTATGATATGAATCATGTTGTGATGGATAAAATATAGTTAGATAAGGTGGAAAAATAACTAAATTAAAAGAGCTCAGATAAGTTTGATACCCCTTCTTGGAGAGATATCCTTTGGATTTTTCCATTAATGGTTAGTATTAGGGGACGACTAAGTGTTATAGGAGTTATTTAATGAAGGTGGTAAAAAAATTTCGGAAGGTATCAACTAATATAAAATGTTAAAAATATGTGAATACTTTTGGAGAGGTGATTCCATTTTTTAAGTAAGGGAGAAGATGCACACATTATTTCTTACAAGATAAAAATTATAAAATTTCATTTTATTGTGAAAGTAGCTCAAAATGGAAATGAATTATAACATAACAAAATGATTGATATAAATATCTCCAACCAGTAATAATTAATTTTTTTTTTGTGAAACCCATACCCATATATCTTAGTTTGACCCGCCTGGTATTCATTCTTTTTCAATAGCCATACGAACGAAAGTTTTGTGTTTTTACTATGAATTATGAACTAAAATTCAGTTGACCATATTAAAATATATTAATTATGTTGATAAAAAGTATGATTTCCATTTATAACAATTAAATTTCTATATTTGGTGGAAATTCAATTCAAAAATGTGCATGAATCACAATAAAACCCATTTTTTTAGCAAAATACATTTTAGGCATAAAAATGAATTGACATCCCTTCATTACCATATAATAAATAATATATTAATATTAAAATGTTTAATTGACTATATAATATATAAATTTCATTTATATAATTAATATCAAGTTATTTAAATAATTAATTAATATAAATAACATTAGTCATATAAAAAGTTTTTTTATTAGAAATGCATTCTAAAGCTAAAAAACTTACTCATACAAAAAATAAATAATCTTATTAATTAATCTATATTTAATATAATTAAATTTAAATAAAAGATTCTTATGATAAATTAAGATCATGTTAATCTAGTAATGTGTCATTTATATTACTCAATTTAATGAAACTAATCAAATTTTAAAAAAAATGGTATTTTTTACTATTCACTGGAAAATATATCATTTTAGAAAAATATGAAAAATTAACCCTAATATTATGTTTCCAAGAATATAACAGGAACTATATTAATTCAATAAAATATAATTTCTAAAAATAGAATAAATTAATTATATTCGATATGATCAAAATTTTATTAAAAAATATATTTTATAAAAAATTATTTTTAAGTATAAAATAGCCATATTGAAAATTGAGTACTTATTAATAATGAATTATTCAATAAATTATCATCATATAAAAAATTTATAGATATTTTTTAAATTTTTATTATTCATATTCATATCACATATTTAATGGCTAGGTTATAATACATCATGATTTTTAAGCCTCATGTTAGGTGTCAAGCAAGTTATCAAACACATGTAATTTATTTTAGGAAAAATAAATTTTAAAATAATACAATTTTACAATGTCCCCACATTAATAAATTACATCATAAAAATTTTTTCTTTGGTAATAAATGGATCATTATTTTTTATAGGGTTTTTAAAAATCCCATATTATAACAAGAGATGACAGAACATTCATTGAAAAGGAGAAGTAGGACACATAAAGTAAACAAAAAATAACAAGTAATCATCATCCCATATATATATATATATATATATTGGTATGTGGAAATATGGATATAGAGGAGGAAACATTAACTATGAATAATTTATATTGATAGAGAATATTATTAGGAGAAAGATGATAACCAAAAATAGTAAATTGATAAGGGTTTAAAAAGACTATAAATTCATCAAAAATTAATGTAAGAAGGAAAATAATTTATTTCAGGAACCATTTTACTAGATTTTATAGATTAATTTAATATAAATATTGAGATCCTATGAATATATACATACTTTATTTCTTCTAATAAGAACAATTTCATTATTTGGTACTGAATTGATATATGTCCACTTCCATCTAATATCACAATAAAAAATGAATATTCAGGATTACGTTTTCATTAATAAAGTACTAAATCAAGATTTTAATATATTATAATAACTAAAAATCTAATTAAATTTTATTCTATATATATTTATATATTTAACAAAACAAATATATTTATAAAACAATTATCCAATATGTAAAAGCCAAGCTATGATGAAATAATACATTAATCATTGAAATATCAGAAATAACACCCAAAATTCAACATAAACCACTCCATACATAGTAAACATTAAAACCCATCAATGAATGACTAACAAAAATAAAAACATAATAAAAGTATTAAAAAGGTTGAATTCTTCTTTCAATATATACTATGATATTTATCCCCAAGGAACATAATTTCAAAACTACATATAATAAACCCAAGAATACATTAATATTATATTATCATACAACAAAATAATAAATAGAATAACTATACTTCCTTAATTAAATTATATGTATATCCATAAATTAACTCAATCATTATTCCTCAAATAAAATCACAGACTATCAAATTTATTCCATAAATCAGAAAACGCAACAAATTATATTAATCAAGTAGTCTTTAAATCCCTTATAAAATTTATGGTCACCAATATTATCAAATTTAAATTATCAATATTAATATCATATTCATCCCATATAAACAATATTATATCTTCATTATTCCCATATTATATTTTTTCTTTCCCTCATTCATGTGTCATCTAAAAAGTATAACCTTACTAGTAAATCACTTATCTAGGTTTTCGATACATTTCAAAATATTATTGAAATCCATAATGAAAAAATACCACATAAAAATTCATATCTATTTCATGATTTTTATAACCAGGAGGTTCTTCATAAGTCAATTATAAAACATAATTATCAAATACCAACAAATAAACACATAAATCATTCAATATAATGACCGTATAACATAAACCCTTCATTAATTTAAGAGTTATCTCTTTGCTTTTGTTATTGACTTACATAATGACCATGATCCCAACAAAAACACATCAAAATATAAATGGATCCTTAAGATGTACATTATCTCCATCTATTGAACTCTTTATTTTACTTATAAATTACATTCTCTATGTATGTCTTATACACACCTAAAATATTTTCCCATTAATTTGATAAATTTTCCATTGTTATTCTTCTAATATTCCACTCAGGTAGGAAATTTATTCTTATTTCTTATAAGGTATTAAAAAAACTCCATGTTCCACTTTATTTTTTTATTTAGATACCAACCTATATTCATGTTGTTAACCACAGGTCAAGATATATAGTTATGAAGAATTAAAATAATTTTCATTCTATCTCCACTTTCATTTAGTTTCTTGTGGGGACAATCATTGAAATGTTCTCCACATTTAGTTTTTACATTATTCCTCATGGATCCAGCCATTAAATGTAAAAATTGTTTTAGAAACATTAATCATTGTGGTATATCATATAAACATGAATATAATTGAATGTATATATAACTCCTGACAAATTCATTTAAATGTATGAAAATATAGGTTTATCATAGGTCATCTATTGTCATCATCTATTAAAATACATTATAATAGTTTGTAAAAAATGTGAATTAAACCAATAATATAAACTATGACTTTCTATTTAGGCTTCTCGTCATAATCCCACTAATTATTCACTCGTGATAATCATGCCAACACAAAATTTACCCCACTAATTGTTTTCACTACTAAGTGAAATTTTTCCATATCCATAATCTCATTATAGTAACCATACATGGATTTATTTTATGGGAAACTAAAATTATTTATATACATTCTATAATAATATAGTAATAGATCTATGTATATGATATATTTAAAACATAATAAACTTGTATATAAAATATCTTCATCATTTCCCTCTATGTTCTTATAAACTATCACCCTTTTAGATACTTCATAATTAAAATTATTCTTCATATCATTTTGATATTGAATTATAAAAATAGGTGAGAATGGATTATTTGTAACCAAGAATTAGAGAGATATCAATAAGTGACAATTTTTCATAAAATTCGTATAATGGTATGACGTAATAATAAAAGCATTTCAAAATCATAACCAATGATTCATATATCATAATTATGAGTGAGGAAAATATCATAGCACTCCATAAGAAATGTATCACAAAGGAATCAATAAACACGATCCTTTAGAGAATTATATTAGAAAACTATGTAGTCATAAAAAATTTTCATAGAGTTTATAATAATAATGATTATAGAATTCTTATGTCAATGTTACCCACTAAGAAACTCATCACCTGTTAGACAATAAAAAACCACCCATGTATCTATTTTGGTCTTTAGACTAACTCTAGTGTACAATCATTTGGTAATGTGATAACCTCACGTGTACCCTTTGAGATTATTAAATATTAATACTAACCCAATTCATTTAATGGTTATAAAAACACACCCATTACTTAATCATAATCCATTCATATCAAGGACATAGTATCATGTATTCATTTATCATTTCATCATATATTGACCCATTAATGGAAATCTGGATTCATCAATATTTCATAATAATATTAGTAAACCATCCATATAATGTGTTAGGATCATTTTTCATGTGATTGATAAGTAAAATCATTGGGCGATATTATATATTAATAAATCCTTTTAAAAATCAATATAATATTTATTTAAAAAAAAATGTTTTCATTTTGTAATAAATTATTTCGAATATAATTTTTTTGGAAATACTTGTGAAATTAGTTTCTTTTAAAATATATGCGGATGTTTTTTATTGAATATTCTTTAATTATACTGGTCATGAAAGTGATATAATATGTTTGAACAGTGTACGTTAAAACTAATATTCCATTCACAAATTTTGAAAATAGTACCTTGTTCAAAAAATGATAAGAAAATTCATTTAAAATATATTTATAAAAATCCATTATTGGTAACAATTACTTTTATAAATATTTTTATAATAGTAAAAATATTATATAAAACATTTTGATAAAATTATTGAAATGGGAGAAATTATTCCCAACCTAATAGGAAAAAAGTTAGCCTTTACTAAAACAATTTTATAGATCCTTGAGTACATAGGGAGTGAAAAAATAATGGAAAAAATTTTGTTTACAAAAAACCCATAAGAGAAGAAAAAACATAATGTTTTTTGAGAGATAACCATATAGTTCAATCATTATAAATATAAGAATAAACAATAATGAAAAAAATGTTATTGTCTTGTAAAAACCCTTACCACTTTTTAAAATTTGGATTCCTAACATCGATCTGATAAAAAATATCAAATGAAAAATTAAACACCTTAAACATAAGGATATTTGTGACATAATATATAATATAATAAGGATATACACATCATAAAATAATATAGGTTTATACAATCACATAGATCCCAAAGATGAAAATTTGAGATGATAAACCCTTACAACTATTATAACATTCCAATCATGTCACCTTGAATGAAAAATTTAGAATTATATAGTTCTGTTAAATGCAAAAAAGGATACATGATATAATATGTAAAATGGGAAGTATTTATAATTTAATTACAAAAAATATTTCTTAACTAAACAATATTTTGATAAAGAAACCTTACATATTTTTTTATGATCATAGCGGTCATTGATGCGTTGTTAGAATTTAAATTTATAAACTCCAAATCATTCCATGATAGTTGAAATAATGTTAAATTCACTTTTAAATGAGGGTGAGATAATCTATGGGCTTATTTAATCGTATTCTAATAAAAACGAAAACTATAGTGGTGAATAGTGAATGTGAACTATGTGTGAGAATGAATGATGACATGAAAATTAAGTGCTATTGTAGTTAGTCCAAGACTAATTTAGGAGTAGTATAATTAAAAAACTATTGTCTAGGTAAAATTCAAATAAGTTCCTTAATAAAATGATTTCCAAAAAAATAATTTCAATTCAATAATTAACAAAATGTTCAGATCTATATAATCACATACAAGAATTATAACTCCTCATATGATATGTTATATTTTTCATATTTAAATTTAATATAAATTAGTGAGTCTCATTTCAGAAGAAAGAAATCAAGAACATGAAAATATTAAAAAAAACTTCAATAATAGATTTTTCCCTAATCAAATAATCATAGTGAATTTTTTAAGGTAGAGAAAACATTGGAACGATAAAATGAGAAGAAATAAAATTAAAATGGGGAGATAATAAATATAATTACTATATATGAATTTAATATTTCTTCACATAATCTCCCACTCTCTCCCAATAGATGAAGCTCCAGCTCATACACCTAATGAAAATATCATTCTCACCTCTGGTGGTTTGTTCATTCTTAAAAATTCATATCCCCAATAATAATATCCACTCTCCAAATTATTACATATTATAATTTTATTTTTCAATGAACCATTTTCCTAATCTATAATTGAATAAGTTTTTTAAATTTATGAGTCAATTATAAATGAAAATATTTCACCATTTAGATGATCTTTCACTTCCATTATTGACTTTATATACCTATGTAATAACATCATCCACATTCTTGGTCAATTAATTATTCTATATAAAAATAATTAATTTTTATTCATGGTATATCATCATTATAATTATATTCTATTTTATTATACAAAATCAAATTCTATTGGAAATGTTATTACTTAACATAAAAAGAGGGAATCTTTAGAAAAAATAATTAAGGGAAACCTACTACAAACACATATCCCCATGATTGAACTTACAATAGATGAATTTGGAGCTTAGATAATTAATAAGTAGATCATATGTAGATCAACTTAGAAACTTATTTCATACATATTGGACATTAATTTCATCAATCATGATGTAGAAACACTAGGGTAATTCAATGTCTCATCCACAATTTACTCCTACTCATTCTTGTGAAAAAAATTCAAAATTGAATACCTGGAATCTTGAATAATAATCTATTTATTTCATATTCAATAACAGAACTGTTAGTTTCCATTTCTCAAAACCAATATATATCACAGATGAATCCTTCATCCAACATCGGGATAATTTTATCTTCAAAAACTATTTCATAAAATCATCAAAATGTTTCTCTTAGCATCACTTGAGTCCACCATTGACTGGGTTGGACTAAGTTTTATCAGTGGGTTTTTACCCAATACTCTTAATTTAGAGTATTTTTTCATCATAGTAATCACTATCTTCAACAATCTACATAAAAAATAATATCATCAATAACATAAATCCACAAACCATTGAATAATTGAATTCATAATCTACAAAGAATTAATAGAAAATTCCATCCAAAAAATTAGGTTTTTCACACTCAAAGATATATCTTGGTACATGATTTAACCAAGATTAAGTTTGACATTGGATGGATGTTATATTATTTATAATGTGTCATATTATTGCCCTTATCTATCCTTCATTGTGACTTGGATTCATCAATATATATCAGTCACCAGCTATTGACCTATCTCAAGATCGAGTTGTTCAAAGTTTTGATCAAATATATTTGGTTTAGTTATTAGTATTTCAAAACTATATAAAATAGCTATATTTAATAATAGTAGGTACTCACTTATTCCACATTACAGTAGATTCCCTCAATTCCACTTTGATACATGATTCAATTTTAATATAGCTTGCAACTATTTTGGTTTTAATTCATTTATATTTTTTATTTTATTTCATTTTTGAGTTTTATTAGACACAAAGATTAAGTTTCAAGATTGCATTAGTCCTAATATCCTTTTGTAATATTATCCTCATGTTCAAGAAACATAAAAAATTTAGTAGCGGCTAAGATTCATTCGATATCAATCTTTATTCTGAATCTATTCCTAGACATATTTAGAAATACACAAAGTAAAATTTTTGAGGATTAATTATCCAATGTGAAATTATATTATTCATATTACCCATATTATTCTATTATGTATAGGAGGTTGTGAAAATCCTTTTACACACCAACATTTATTTTTTATTTCTTTGGTATTCTTGGGAAATTCTCATATAGCTTGTTAAGAAATATTCACTCTTGTCATATGAGGGAAATTCTATTATATATCTCCTAAAAACATCATTTTGTCGGAAGTGAAACTATCAATTAGCATATATAATTCTTTTAAATTAACATATAATCTCTTACACAAATATAATATGATTTGGAAAACATTGAAAATACAAATAATTGTAAAAAAATCCTACAAAAATCAAATTCAATAATCATTTTTCAATAAATTTATGGTCCTTGAACAATTGATAATTATGAAAAAAATTAATCTATTTTGAATAATTAGATTTACATCATGGAGTTCTGAGGTCATTAAATTCCAACATAAAAAATATATCAATTCTATCTCAATCATGTGTTGTTCATAATAAATTATTCAAATTAATAATATTTGAGACCGAAAATATTGATCAGAAAATATAATATGATAAAACCAAGGAACATTGAAAAATTTATTTACCAAAAATAGATGATTTAATTTAATTTCCAAATAATAAAATCTTTTACAAAGAATCATTATTAATCAAGTAAGAACCTTTTTAAGTTCATTTAAGTGAAAAAAATCCTCATATATGACTGAATGTATGAAGTGAACATATTTAAAAATTGATCTACATCATATTAAAAAATAATTAAAAAATTTCTATCCAAAAAATATATAGAAAATATCATTCGAAAATAATGAATCTTAAGAGTGAAAATTGAAATTACACAAGGAATTAGTCTTTAAATAATGATTCATCCATGGAGTTTCTAATATAGATAATGTGATTTACCATTAAAATTTAATCGTTTTAGTAAAAATTTGGTTTTGTTTTTTATATAAATGATTAAAATTGAATATTTTGAAAGACTTAAGCATGTATCAATTTTCAACCAGGTAGTGATTTCCATCATATGAAAACCTCCCAATAAATTGTCCCATATAATTAAAAATAGATTAAGTCACTGTAACCAAATGGATTGGTTAAAATAATTATTAAAAAATTATTAAATAGTACATAAATCAGTTAAAAAATAATTAATAATAAATTAAATGTCTAAAATCAATTATTTCTACCATTTCATAACCGATTTGGATGTATATCATATAAGATTAATTCAAAAACGAGTTGAAAGAAAATAACAGTTGTATAGCATTCCTAAATTTTTTTTCCAAAAATAGTTCATTCCTAGTAGAAATAATATTATATTCTCAATTAAATCCTTATAAGAATATAAATTATCCTCTTAAATTTTGTATCATAACATTTAAACTTACAAAATAATTTGAACCACAAAAAATGAAATAAAATCTTCAAAATTACTCATTTATCAATACAATATTGTAGGTTTTTTATGAGTATTCAATGAAATTTCGTTTTTAGAATTTATGAACCTTCAAACCAATATAAAATATAAAATATTCCACATTTTTAGACATCAAGGTTAATGTAAACAATTCAAAATTTTAGATTGAAATAATTTTTCAGTAATCTGAATTTTAAAATATTATTTAAAAGGATGTAGTAATGATTAAAATGTGTTCTACCACAATATTCCAATATATAAAAAAGAAATATATTAAAATAATTTCTTTTTCCTATAATAGAACAATTGAATTTATAATATTATAAATAATTTAGCTTTCTGAACATTTACTTCTATAATAATTAAAAAAGTGCTGGTGAATTTTTAAATAGTGAAAATCCTGATTTTATTTTTCTATTTTCATTATATATTAATTAATCATTTTTAATAACCATGAATTTAAATTACACTCCCAAAATAAATTTCAAAACAAAAATTAATTCTACTCACATGTAATTACCAAATAATAAATGATATAATATGATAATTCTAGAGAAGCAGCAATGGATTTCAAAAATTAAAATTCATAAAGAGTGAAGAATTACAGTCACCAAGAATATGATTCTTTGTTTCCTTAAACATGGTCAATGATTAACCTAAATTATAATTTTAGCTACAAATGGTCTCTCCCATGAATGTACATTCAATAGGAACATATAATATCAAATTTATTCTAATATGTTGAAAATAAAAATATGAAACCCATAGAATTAATCGAGGGTGTAGCATTAAAAATTCTAAGAATTGAAAAAAGACTTACAAACTCCAATTTCAAGAAAACAGTTATAGGAGCTCATAATTAAATGAACTAAATAGGAAATGATTTTTGTTATTACCTAAAGAAAAATACAATATAAAAAATATTTAATCATAGGTTTCCTTTCAGGGAGGATTGGATTTATAGTCTTTTTTCAGACACTCCTATAAAAATTATAGTCACTAATAATGTGAGATTTATAAAGTAGGAACAAACACATGTTTTTTTCCATTTTTTGATATTTCTGAATAAATTATGGGAGAACTAAAACCTATGAATGAAAACATTAATCCATATACATCAATAAAAATTTCGTAGAAACACCCCTATCATCAATGATCTTCTTAATGAATCCTCAAAGTATAGTAGAAGATTCATCACCCATCCACACATATTTAGTAATTTTATAACATTCATTCTCATGTGATAAAATTTGGAATCCATCATGATATACCAAGAACCTCTTATGTACATCAATATAAAATAAATCAACCAAATTACTCTTTTCGGTAGTGTTTCCCACTTCTAAATATAAATAAAATTTGACACTTTGTGATTTTTAATGAAGGGACCATAGTTTAATGTGTGCTTAAAGAGGAGAGATGTTATATAAAAATATACCAAAATCATCCAAAATTTTAAAAAATTTATAAACATGGGTTATAAAGGATTATTTGAAGAAAATAGTTTTATGATGATATTTTTCAAGAGTTAAATATCCAGTTTTTGAACTAAACATCATAATTGATTCCTCCTGCAAAATACTCAATTCCACACAAGGAATTTTATCACCCAAAGTATTTGATAAAGTAATTGAAAAATTGGTAAGAATGAATTTATGTTTATCCATAAACACATATTTCACCAGATTATAATTCTCATAAAAAAGTTCATCATCTAAAAAAATTAACCAATCTCTACTTTCAATGAGATATTATTTCTATAAACTACTTCTATGTGTTCTATAATTTATTTGGGATCAAATCCCATATATAAACATCCATAGAAATGTAAATTTAATATTTCAATTCAAATTAAATGGTATAATTATTATATTCAACATTAAAAATACTAGTTTGAGTGATTTTGTATTTAAACACTTTTTCCATGGTTGTTCAATAATGTTTTAAATTTTTCTAAAAAAATTTCCGATAGATGATTGATATAATAACAAAAACTTTAATGATCATTAGTAATTATTTATTCAAATAACATTCCAAAATCTTATTCATTAAATTATTGTTGAAATATTTTTAGGTTCATGTTTACTAAACTAAGTAGACCACTTTTTCCAATATTTTAAAATTTTCTAAATCTATGATTTAAAATTATTGTTTTGTTATAATATATTCAAGATATCAAGTGTAGATTCATTACTAAAAATTTCAATATCTCATGGAGACTTGTTTTTAAAATTTAATTCCCTATTTTCTAGTTTCTCTTTAACATAAGAAATAATATTTAAAAATCTTCTACAACAATAAAAACCAATTTCATGTATAGAAATCAAGAAAAATATAGGTTATTCTTTTTCAAGTTATTATTTATTTGCACGATCCAATTTCTGAGTTATTTTAGAATTTTTTTCTTCAAATATAATGCCTATTATTGATGACTGTTTATCTCTATCAGAATGAGATTCCTCAAAATCCATTAAACTCTCATCAATTTCATACTCACTTCCCATTATAATTTTGTTATATTTTTCATTGAATTCAATTTCCTCTACACACATTTCAAGTTATTCCTATTCGTTTAATGTTTTCTGAGCTCCCATATATCCGTTTGTAATCTTTGTATCTTGGATTTATAGGGTCCATCAAAGTTTTCATGTAATATATATAATATTTATTTCCAAAAATATTTTTCTTTTATATTTTGTTTATAAAAATTTAGTGCTTACTAAAATTAAAAATATTATTTTTTATGCTAATTGTAGACACACTTCCAAATCTTGTTTCAATAAAAATGACAACTAAAACAAATAATTATTGATAAAAATGATCCTATCACTGAATTAATCCACATAAACCAATACCAATAATATAATTTGATAACAAATAAAAATGAATAGAATTAACATGATCACAGAAATATAAAAAAAAAGTATATATTTAAGAATTTAAATAGAAATAATATTTCAATAAGAAATATTTTTTTGCATATTTTTTCGATAATTTAATTTCTTATTTAGTATTTTTAATTTTCTATTTATTTAAATTTTTTATATACCAGAGCCAATCGTGTCATTCCAACCTTGGAAATGACCCAAAAATTTTGATTTGTGTGGTCATTGATGAAAATATAGATTAAAAATTTGGAAAATGTTACTCAATAATAGATGTGGGTGAGATATTATAAGGGATTATTTACTCCTATTCTTCTAAAAATGATATTTTAAAAGTGAAAAATTATTTTAATAGAGAGATATAATTAAAGATAACATAAAAATAACATGTGAATGGATTCAGACGTATAATATGTCAAGATATGGACTGATGCGAAAAATATTATCAATAGAAAATTAATTGGAATAGATTAAAGGGAAATGATGATCATAAAATAAATTTTATTTCAACATTAAACTAAACTATTAAAATACCATTTCACAAATAAATTTAATAATGATTTTAAAATACCTTTTTCTTTCACAAAATCACATTTTATAAAAAAACCCATTTCAACAAACATAATTCAATCATTCCAAATCATTTATAATTAAATTTATAAAACCATAGAAATACAGTCCAAAAAAATATTATAGATAGAATCACCTACCTCAAACTTGATTCAAACATTCCTGTAATTTTGATCTAACAACACAGAAGAATGAAAAGTCAATAACAGTGGACCTAGAATCAATCCTTATATATTATAATCAATTAAACAAGATAAACATTCAGTGGAGAAGATACAACAACACATACCCTAAGAATCATTAACACCGCCCCACAAATAACCAAAATTTTATCCACGTGGGGTTGATTTAATTCCAAATCTTGAAAGTATAATGAAGAACTAGCACCACAAAAATCTAAAAACATAGAACAATGTTGATATTGTAACCAATTAAAATGAATAAGCTGAAAGATCACATAGAGAGATTCATTGCAACCATAATATGATCAATCATCAAACCAAATGATCCAAAAGAAAACGAGATCACCAAAATTTAATAAGAGATATCAAAGGTTTCAAGAGAGGATCCTACATTCAAATGAGAATGAAATAGAATTACCACTCATAAATCTTATATACCATTAACTTTTCAAGATGTGAATATTCGGTTTATGACATGAAATCCAAAAAAGGAATATATGGAAAACAAGAAATCACCTAATCTAAAAAAACAAAGATAAACATTTTCCCGACATGAACCAATTTCATGGAATTTAAGCTTTTTATTATTTTTACTAATTCATGGAATAATCATAGAAATGGTTTCACATCATGTAACCAGTTTTCAACATGAAAATTCCAAAAACAAATCCATAGAAATATTTACAAAAATCATTGGGCTCAACAAATACCCCAAAAGATATATGCTTAATAATTTATAACATATATACTGAAATTACATTAATTATAAAAAAACATACATGGACTAGAAATAGATCATTTTCTTATGAATATTCTCCCCACCCTCAGATGACCCAAAAAAGCACCAAAACAATAACGGAAATGAAAATAGATATGAGACACACCTGAAATAAGGTAACGAGATGTTAAAAAATGATAGATTTAATAAATATATATGATATATATAACATGATAATTTTTCTATAATGGAGAATAATTATTTACAATTATTTCATTACATCTATCAAAAACTAAAAACATTATTCATACATGTGTATGACCTGTAGTCTCCATAAAAGGTGAATTCATTTTTATATCACTATCATTTATGGAAAAAACTATATAATATAATATAAATATATATATATAATGAATATTATATATATCATGATTAAAATCTTGAATAATATGTTACTATGATCAAATTAAATGGAACAGAACAACTAAAATGAAATTATCTTGATAATCAAAACTCTTAACTCATATAAATGATGATTCAAAAGAATTAATGATAAAAAGTGGTGTTGAAATATAATAAAGGGATCATTTATGGTATTAAAATTATTTTTATATTCTATTATAGAATTATAATAAAGTAAAATTTATTATTCAAGAGATTATAATTATTATGAAACAAGTGGAAATAATGGTAAAGTTTTTTTGTTACAATATCATTATATAGAATGATTATTTATAATAAAGTCTGTAATCATGAATTCTTATGATATATCTCTCAAGAATATAAATAATATTTCTCTCCACTATTTTATTATTTTGAAAAACCATTCTTTTCAATTTATTCTTTTAAACTACTTAGGGTACAATGATTATTTTTATGGAAAATATATTTTATCCTTTTATTTGGTCGAAACCCCATTCTCTTCCATGTCTATGTTTTTTAAAAATGTTTTGAATAATTTTTATACTATTATTGAATTATTTTTAAAGTATTTTTTAACCATTTTATGTTTTTTTTTAATTTTTTTAATGAATATTTCTATATTTTACTGAATGAGGTACTGTATCAATTTTTTTTTTGATCACTGAAAAATGAATATTTTCCTTTAATGTATAAAACAAGAACATAATTTTCCATCATATTATCCCCTTGATGATTTTAATAATACATTATAATGTTACAAGGTTATTTTTTATGAAAATAGTTTCATTAATTTTTTTGGAGTTGTTTTGGGTTTTAAAAAGATATTTATAAACTAAAAATGGTTCCTTCATCAAGAAGGGTTTAAGAATATTTTAATGGAATTTATAGTTATTATTATAAATAACCACATATTTTATTTATACATTACTAGGGATATGGTACCAGGATATAATCCTATTACATTCTCTATATATTCTTTATGATAATTATTATAATATATTTATAATGATCATTAGTTTTCCAAGTGATATAGAATGATAAATTGTTGAAATTTTTATGAAACTCTTTTTTCTTTTATAGGTTATAAAATAAAAAAATATGAAATACACTTTTTTATTTGGGATAACTTATGATGTATTTTTAATGATCTTATGTCACATATATATATTATTTTCATTATATGATAGGTGGTACCAATATCTCCCTCAAATGTATTGGGTAAAAATTGATTTTTCATGAGATAAATAATACTTGAATGTTGAGTTAACAATGTTTGGTATGGGACTCTATCCACAATGATAGTCCTGGGAGTAAAACGTGTCTACAACTTTATTTTGAGGGGTTATAAAAATCCAATATTATAATTATGAATTTGATCCTGGACTAATATGGAAATTATTTTATATACTTACGTGTATGCCATAATTTTATGTCCTATGCCAATTTTATGCTCTTATGGATTATGTTCTTCAATTCATATATGATTGGTGTCTTTCCAATAACAAATATTTATACCATTACTTAATATTATAATCTATGAGATGAATGTAGTGATTTTCAAATGTAATTTTCTTGTTAGCATGAACTTATGTCCATTTTATACTTATGTAATCATTGATATCTCCCTAAAATTTTCCTTAACAAAAATATTAGATCATCCTTTATTAGGTTTCCATTCCCCGGGTTCTAAATAATGGTACTGATTATATATATATATATAGGTGGTTATAAAGAACATTGTGGAAAACAATTCTGAACATTTATAAAATTATTTTTTTTTTGTTTCCATCTATCTAAATGTACTAGACATAAATGATCCTGACATAGATTATTATGTTACGTAATGAACATTCCTCTAATCATATGTGATATCTATGTATGAGAAGCCAATGTTTCTAAAAAATGAGAATAAAATGGTTAATCCACAATCATTATAAATTTTAACTATATTTTTAAATGGGATTCAACATGTTATGATGGATACAATAGGGTTAGAGTCAATGGAAGAAAAATAAAATTTAAATTGCTCAGATAAGACTTATACCTACCCATTTAGTGAGATACTCAAGATTAATATTTATTCCTTTAATTATTTAAATTAGTCTAATACCAAGGGCTCTTAGAAGATGGAAAATAAGGTTAAAATATTTTTTGTAGGTATATATTGAGCTATAATGTTCAAATTGTTTGAATAATTTTGGAGTGGTGCTTTCCATTAATAAGTAAGTGGGAGAAACATCTATAATTACTTAAAGGACTAAAATAATATAATGTCATTTTATTGTGAAAGTTTCAAAAAAAGAAATTAATTATAAAGAAATATAAAATAGTTTATAGATATATCTAACCAATAATAATTAGAAATGTTTATGTGACAATCATAGGAAAATTTCTTATTTTAACCCATCATGTATCACTATTTTATCCTTAACCATGGTAACACAATTTTGTGTGTTTTTATTATTAATTATGAAGTAAAATTACATGGATCTTATTAAATTATATTTATTATGTTGATTAAACATATAAAATCTATTTAAAATGACCAGGTTTCTATATGTGACACAAATTCACTTTAAAATATGTGCCGCAAAAGTAGTGAAAAAACATTTTTTAGAAAAATATGTTTTTTAAGAAGATAAACAATTTTACATCCATTAGTCACCTTATAAAAACTATTAGATGTATTTTAAAATTATAATTCAATAAATAATCATTAAATTTAAGATACAAAATAAATATGTGGTTATTTATTTAAATAATTAATATAAAAATATATTACACATATAAAAACAATTTTTTAAATGACTTTTGATACCAAATCATGAACTCATATAAAATAACATATATTATTCATTACTATATAATTAATATTATTTTTTGAAATAAATGAGTCTTATGATATGTTAAGGTAAAATTGAAACATAATGGGACTTTTATTTTAATAAATTTGATGAAAATTAATCATAGTGTTACAAAAATGGTATTTTTCCAAATTCATTGAAAAATAAATCATTTTTAAAAATATGAAAAAATAACACTAATATAATATTGAAATTATAATTTCAAAACATATCTTTATTCCCTTAAATATAATTTCTAAAAATGTAATAATTTAAATAGAATTCCTATATATAAAATTTGTAATAAAAACAATCTTTAATAAAAATTATATTTTAAGCATTAAATGAAATTACTAAAAATAAAATATATATTAATAACTAAATAATAAATAAATTTTCATTCCAGATATATAAATATATTCAAAAAATATTTAATTCATATTCATATCACAAAATTTTATTTGTAGGTTATAATATATCGTGATTTGTTTTAACATTGATGTCAAACAAGTTATTGAACACTTCTAATATATTTGAGGGAAAATATATTATAAAATTTCAGTCTGTTATAATGTCCCAACTTAAATAAATTTTTTCATCGTAATTTATTTGGTAAGAGAATTTTCACTATTGGAAAATTTGTTTTCTAAAATACCACATCTTACTAAGGGATATTAATATATTATTTGAAAAAGAGAAGTGGGAAGAATAATTGTTACTTGAAATAACATATAATCATGTCCCTATATAAAGTAAAAATGACTGAGTGATGTAAATATGGATGTGGAGGAGGAAAAAATAACCTAAGAAGAATATATATTGATATAGAATATGATCATAAGAATATTAGTCACTAAAAAACATAAATCTGAAAGGGATAAAGAAGGCCATAAATTCATCAAAAATGAAGGTAAAAGGATAAATTGTATTATTGCAATAAACCTTTCCTAGAGTTGAGAGATTCATTTAATATGAATGTATATATCATGAGAAAATATATAAACTCGATTTCATATAATTAGTACAATTTCACTATTTGGTAGTGATTTTATCTATTTCTACTTCTATCTCATATCTTAATCCAAGAAATGGTTATTCAAGACGAATATTTCATGCCTGATGTATAAAAATCCACTTCTAACTAATCATCCAATCTATAAAATAAGTATAGTTAATTCCATTTTCTATATATATTTACCAAACCCAACATAGTTAACCAAAGTTAACTAATATAGATAAATCATTAAATGATGAAATAATACATTAATCTCTAATATATAAAAAATTATACCGAAAATTAAACATAAACCATTATATAAATAATTATCCTTATAATGAATTCAATATATTCCAACCCAAAAACAAAACATGAAAAGAAAATGAAAATTTTGGATACTTATTTTCATGACATACTTTAACATTTATCCCCAAACAAAATAATGAATCTCATAATGACACACACCAAACCGATAAATACCTTGATCGCATATTCTCCTAAAACATTATAATGATCCGAATAACCATATCTCCATAATTAAAGTTTACGTACACCATTAAATTAACATAATAATTATTCTAGAAATAAAATAACATACTATAAAATATATTCCATAAATCAAAAAATACAATAATTTTCATAAATTATGTATTACATAGAGAACTATTCAATTATAAGGTCGCAAATATTATCGAATTTATATTATCAATATCAATAAATTTTTTATCTCATATAAAAAATATTATATCATCAACAGGAACATATTTTATGTTTTAATTCCCTTATTCATTTGTTTTCAAAAAATTATCAACTTATATGTAAATCAAATTACCAGGTTGTCAGTCTATATGAAAATATATTTTAAAATCAAAAATGAAATACTATCACAAGAAAATACTTATCTATTTCATGGTTTTTATAAATAGAAAATTATTGATAAATAAATTCTAAAACATAATTGTAAAATCACAACAAAAATAAACACATTAATCATTCTAGTTTATCATTTATAAAAACATAAACCCTTTATCGGACCAGGAGTTATCAGTTAGATTAGGGTATTAACATGGTTAATACCCATGATCCCCACTCATAACAAATTGATCTATTAATGTTCCCTTAAGATATAATTTATTTCACTCCATTGAACTCTTTATTTTCCTTATAAGTTAATTTTTGTTGTAACCCTTATTTTAATGATCCCCAAATCCTATTAATTATGTGTTTAATGGTTTTACTATTTTATGAAAGAATTGTATATATAAAGTAGTTTGGGAAAATAGGGAAAAGTTTTACAAAGACATACCACTAGATATGAGTCACCATTAATGATCAATCACCACTAGGGATAACTCACTCCTACAAATGACTCACCATTGGAGTCGAGTTATCAACAAAAATGACTCTATTGACATTATCTCCCTACTAGAAAAGAGTCACCATCAAAAATTTCTAAATCTTGGATGGCCTACTTCCAGACTTTACCTACTTTCATATGACCTACCATTAAGATGAGTCGCCTTTGATATGACTCATCATTGAGATCAGTCACCATTAATATTATTTGCTATTTAGAATAAGTCACCTTTAAGAATGAGTTATTGAGAGATGATGTACGACCAAAAAATCTACTATTACTCTGACACACCATTAACATGACTTAATACTATATAAGATCCAATATTGCTAATCTAAGAAATTTCATTTAAATTCTCCCAATGTATATATTAATTCAATTTAGTCTTATAATAAATAAATAATTTTTTAACAAATATAGGGATAATTAATGTATATGATAGACTTATTATGATGGTGCATAGGATCATGATGATTATTCTTCAAATGAAACTCCATTAAACAACATATTACAATTAAAGAGGTGTCCCTCATTAAGAAGGTCTAGATAGAGTATGAATAGATGATTAAGTGTGACACATACTGAATAACTTTACACAAAACATTCTTACGTGTTTTTGACTGAGAAAGAATAGAACATACAAAATATTCAGATCATTCCTACATTAATAATAAAGATATCTTCTTATTCTTTTTTATACTATATTTTTTAAGAAATAACTTGAGCTTATATCCAATGTAAATTATACGCGATTCAAGAATCTAAAATATGTAATATTAAGAAAAAAAATATTCAATATATCTTTATACTTTCTCTTTCTATTTCTTGCATTTAATTTATAGTAATGTGTTGTTTGTATTGTCTGTCAACACACACTCTATCATGTAATATAATTTGAAGATACAAGAAATATTATTCCCTATATTTTCATATTTATTCCCATTATTGTTATTCAAGAGGTCCTTGTGTGGGAATAACTCAAAGTAATGGGAATATGTTTCAAGTGTAGAAAAGAAAAACACAAATTAAGTAATTTCTTTGTAAAAAAAGAAACTTTTAGACAATGAAACGAATAGAAATCTATGTCCTACTAAAGAATTATTAATGGATCAATGTAGAAATTATGTTAATTATGTAATTTAATGTCCTAGGTGAAAGATCATGAATGAAATCAGTAAGGCTTTTAGAGAAATAGTAATATCTCTCATGATGAACTGATAAAAAATGAAATATAAAAGGAAAGAGGTATTAAGGAATAATATTATTACGAATATTCAATGGTTTGATAAGTAAGTGGGTTAATTGATTTATTATTTTATTTCAATTAAATAACTATGAAATACATGAGGATTGTTCAATATAATTAATTCATTATGGATTTGAACGAATATTTTGAATGATGTAGATCACTTTAAAAAGTTATTTAACATCATGGAGAAATTAATAGAAAAAATGATTAATGTAAAATAGCTTTAAATATGTTTTTGATATTGGTAAAATGATGTTGGGATAATGTAATAATTGATATGAATAAATTAAATTAAATAGTATAGATTACTTTATAACTGATTAATAAATTATGGTAAAATTATTCTATGTTATCTTTAATTGATGTTATATAATTATAGGATTTATGGAATATATTTAGTAATGTTTTTTTATTCAATAAATATAGAGGAATTTATATTTTCAAAAAGGATTTATGGTATTTCTGGTTAGTACCATGTTTTAAGATAATTCATGATGGAGGTATTCACATGTTTGGTTTTTGATAATTGAGAGATACTTTGTTATATATGGGGGGGTTAATGATAGGTTTATTTTTATAACATTAGATACCTTAACTATAAATTTTGAATTTTGTAAGGGTTATAAATTTTACCATTTATTTAATGGATTATGTTTAATTCTATATGGGGTTTTAGAGATTATTGTATTATTTTATAATATGAATATTTATGTAAAACTAGTGCAAACCATTTTGTTTTCATAATAACAAGACATCAAATGAATGGGTTATAATTCAATTATTAATTTTATGGTCTACTAAAAGTTAATTTATGGGATCTAGAAAAAATTAAATTTATTGATATATATTTCATAGACTAATTGATGAATTGGAAATTGATCAAATAATAGGATGAAATTGTTCTTAAAAACATAAAAATATCAAGTATATAAATTCATATATATTTTTAGATAATAAAATAATTTATAAAATCTAGGAAATGGATATTGAAATTAAATTTTATTTTAATACATTTATTTTTGGATTTTATGTTATTTTAAATCCTTATAGATTTATATTTTTTATGACATGAACATTCCACTGATCAATCTTTTTTTTGTGACCAGGTATCTCTATTACTCACTCTAATTTTTTATGATTTCATTCAATGTCCAAATATTAACTAACCACATATGTTCACTGATGTGGATACCAAGTTATGAGTTACATTATATAACATTTATGCTTCTCAATTTAACTTTTTAATGGATGTTTTATGATTCATTTGTACACTGTGGGTTTCTAAGAAGTAATTTTCAAATATTAAACTGTTGATGATCGAGATGAGTTTTGAGGGAAAAGTTAATTCTAAGGGAGTTATAATATTACATCCCAATAGATTATGAAATATTTTTTTTCAAATTAAAATCAATTTTTTGAAATATTCTGTTATGAAAGACATTGAATTTATCATATGTTGCACATAATGTTGAGTTTCTTCAATAGTGTTCATAATATGCTTCAGCTACCTTCAGAAAACCATGAAATAATATTATTTTAAATATGAGTATTATATCCAATCCATTAAATATGTGGTTATGAAAAATAATAATTCATTTTTAAATATTATTTATAAATGTTTTCTATAAATAAAATATATTTATAAAAATTTCAAATTTTTTATAAATGTTATTTTCTGTTTTGACAACAAAATGATCATAAAAAATATTTTCTTTCCTTTTATGAACAATAAAAAATTTGTGAAACTATAAAAAAATTAATTTTGAAAACAAAAATTTGTTTTTTAAATCATCTTATAAGAATTAACTTAGGATTACTTTTGCGAACAATCTGAAAGGATTAAATTTTTTATGAATAGTGAACATTGATGAATTTTAATTAAAAACTACCTTTTGTTCAAATTATTTATAAATTTAAATTATATTTTAAATTTTTTTCAAAATAAAATTAATTTAGTTATAATTAAATTAATATATTTTAGTTCATTATAATAAATTACATCTTTAAATTGAATATAAAAACATTGTAAGCTTTTGGAAATGTTTTCTTTAAAAACACACCTTCTTGTCGTGTCTATGATACTAATTTTAAATTAAAATGTTCCACTTCTATTATTTTAATTTTAAAAAATATAATATATTTTTTAAATAAAAATAAATTATTCAAATTTATTTATTACCATAATTATTAGTTAAAATAGCTAAAAAAATTAACTACCTTGATTAAGGGATTTTCACATTACTTATGCATGTCTTAAAATTAATATTCAAAAAATAAGATTTTTATTTGATATATTTTATTTCATATTTTTAATAATTAGGTTCAAATAGTCAAACAATAATCATTTTATTTTATTATTAGACAATAAATTACTTTTGTTAAAAAAACCTAATTACCACGGTGGAAATATTAGTGTTAGAAAAGAGTAAAACATAAATACTAAAGAATGACATGTTTGAAACATGTGTTTATTTTTTGTAAGTGTTTATATAAAATATAATCCCTAAAATAAATTATTTATTAAATTTTTAGCCATAGAAGGTTATATTTACCTCCAATTATTGAATAATGTTGGGTATTTATAAAAATTTCAAGGTTCTTAAATTATAAACCACTACTCACTCCCCTAAATTATCCACACTTATACAGCCATTTATATTAACCAAACCCTATAAGAATAACTTACATACCTACCTAATATAATCCTAGGAGCCATATTTTTGGTATAAATCAAACCAAGGTAGTATATTGGTGAAAACCATAGAGGTTACCCAAAGAAGAGGTAATGTTCTTCAATAAGCGTTTTTATTTTATTTCTTCCTCAACCTCCTAAAAATATTTTAAAAAAATGAAGATAAAATAACTTTAGTATATTAAATATAATAAGATTCTGTTATATTATTTTCATTAATGTAAACCATATCTACTTCAACTAAATGGGTTACAATATCATCATTCATTTGTACGGTAGACTACCGCCATGTGAAAGAAGTCTTTCATTTTTCCATTACCACAATCACAGTTGGGTGTGAGAATGGATATATAGTATATATATGATATTTATAAAATTATTATACCTATTTATTCATAATATCATATATATTTTTAAATTTCCTTTCCACATGGGATAAGATAACGTTTCTTGTGTGTACGACAGACTACCAGATCGTGAAGCGATGTGAATATTTTTCACTGACGCTCTACATGGAAGATAATAAGGATAAATATATGTGATATAAAAGAAAAAACGGTGATATTAATTAAATATTTTTAATTAATGAAATACAATATATAATTTTATATCATACCTTTTCACTCACTGAAAGTTTATGACATCATTCGTGTATGTGTGGACTACCGCCTTCACGAAGTGACGTGACTATCCTTTCATCAACACACCAAATAGATGATATGTATAATTATATTTAATGAAATAATATATTATTTATGATATTATTATAATTATAGAAAATTAATATATTACTTAACTCCTTTACATGTTGATTTTTCCGAAATGTAAATGTTACTCATTCGTACGTACAACCTACCATCTCAATGATCATAACATACTTCATTTCTCAAAACCATATTTAATGATCATTATTATAAGTTTATTTTATGTATAATATGATAATTATTTAATGATCAATATTCAGTATATTATTTATCCATGATCAAAATAAGATAGCTGAAAATAAAAAATCAAAATATATTTGAAAATCAAACTGATTATCACTTGAAACATGACTTTAACATGGAATTATTAATAAAAGAGTAATAAAATTACACAAGTAAATAAAATAAGGTATTATATATGTAATTTTATTTTGTTAATAAATTTATAATAAAATTATATATGTTATATATGAGTCTTTAATGAGTACGAAGGAATATACTTATGGTATCGAAATCTTATCTCATATTTTACTTTTGTGCGACTCATGCCATATTCATTACATATTTATTTTATGTGGTGTATATAATACCAATTAATGTATCTTATGATTATTATCGTAAAAAATATTTGGATTTAAAAATCCATTTTAGTATATCTTGTTCTTGGGTATCAAATTTTAAAGATACCAATGTGTTAAAGATTTCATGTTTCAATCTCACCATTTATCGAGATTGTTTATGATTAGGTTTCTGATGATAAACTGTTATTATCCATATCTCAAATAACTCATGAATGTTTTTTTTACTCTAGTTATTAAATGAGAATATATATTTCTTTTTAATTTTCCTCCCTCTATGTACCCAGGAATTGAAAATAATACTTTTTAATAAATCTTTCTTCATTTCTCTCTTTGGTCAAAAACTCATTTTTTATCCATAATAACGTTTTTTAAAAAAGATTTCAAAAAATAATAATTTTTCTCTAAAATATTTACTGAATAATTTTTTAACCATGTTATAATTTTTACAAAAGTTTTAGAAAGAAATGTTCACAAATTGTTTTTAAAAAATATCTATTTTTCTTTTACTGAAAATGAAAAAATAATATTTGTTTTTAAAATTCATCACGTGAAAAATATTTCATTATATCATGACTACTAAATTACATTAAACATCCCTTAAATATTTTAAATTTTTTATTTAAAGAGAATTTTTTTCTTACTATTTGAAAAAAATTCAATTTTATATAAATGATTTCAAAATGGAATTTTTTTTGAAAATGTTTTATTTGTTAAAAAGAATTTTCAAAGACAAAATCAAATTTTCTTAAAGAAATGTTTTAAATTGTTTTTAAAGATTCTGTTATAATTTTTTAATATATTTTACATGAATTTTGGTTTAAAATATTTTACTTTTAAAAAGTTTTTTCAACATTGAAAGTATATTTTCCTCAAGAAATATTTTAAATGGTTCTTAAAGCTTCAATTAAAAGATTTCAATTTATTTTCAAAAGAAAGGAATTTCAAACTATTTTTTGTTTTTAGAAGTGTTTTTATAATTGGAAATGTTATTTTTATCATTAAATATTTACATTATTTTTATAACTTCATTTATAATTTTTAAGATAACTTTAAAATTAAAGGATTTTAATAATATTTAATGAATTTTTTATTTTCAACGGTGATTTTCAATGAATATTTATCTTCTATGAGAAACATTCCATGGGATTTATATTTCAAAATAATTATCCATTTAAGAAGATAGATATTGATGCAATTTAATGTTTTCTAAGTATACTAACCAAGGTTACGATTTTAATTATTTATTTAAATGATTTATGATGAAAATTTTATTTATGAAACTAATTTATCTACCATGATTTATTCCATGATTCATATAGAACCTTATTATTTCTGTATGATTTATGCTATGACAAAATAAATAAATGATTATAAAACTTTTCTCATTTTTATAAGTTTTGATATGATGAAATATTTATGAACCACATTTCATTTTTTGGTATATGATATGATGAATGTCTTATGATCTTGTAGAACACATACATAACATTTTATTTATGTGATGGGTGGAACCTATATCTCCCTCCAATGCATCCGTTAAAGATTTATATATCATGATTTATAAATAATTGGAATGGAGAGGGAACATGGTTCATTATAGAATATTTTCTGCTATGATGGTCTTGGAAATGAAGCTTGACTACAATGATCGTTATGGGAGTGAACCCTTTCCAATATCATCAACATGGAAATGATCCTAGAATACTATGGAATTGTTTTTATTATTATATATATTCAAAAAAACAATAAATTATGTAAATGTTAAGCTATCTTGGATCATTTACTTTGATTTTCTTATGATTCATTTCATACGAATAGCTAGTCTTTATTCCATGACTCAATATTATGATCTTTGATATGAAGGGAATAATATTCAAATTTTATGGTCATATTATAATACCACTATTCTCATGATATTATTATATATCTCCATTATTTACCATTATTGATAATCTAATATCACCATTTCTTATGTTTCCCTTCCCCATGTTATAAAAATATTTTTTAATGTTGGAGTCCTAAAAGGGAGTATATCTCTGGATATATTGAATATTGTTTTGTGAATTATGAAGATTATGTTACCTGTTTACAAAGGCACTAAAATATTATGATACTCATGTGGAAGTTCATGTAATTTGTGGAATATTAATCTAACAAGATGTAAAATCCTTGTATGGGAAGCATGGGTCAATATACTTAATGCCTCAATTTAGATTTTATCAAATTTTTAACGGTAGTTGTCCTCCATAATTAAGCATATTTCTTGAATTAATCACTCTCTAAAATTATTTTCCTATCCTTATGTTACAAAAACATATAAATTTCATTAGAAGCTTGTATTTACTCAAAATAAACTTTTTTTATAAATTAGTTATCTATATAACATGAAAACCCATTGTGTAAAATCGCTTAGGATTAGTAACCCATTATAAAATTATTTTAATTACATGCCTCAGGTAATTATTATATATAGATTATGCTCTATAAATTCATTTACATAGCCACAATTATTTTTTCTTATGTGGATATCCATTTGAAATTATATTATGACACATTAAGAAATATTATCTTAAGAGGAAGTATATAAAATTATCTTTGATATCACCAAAAAAATTATCTAATGGGGAATCAACTTTAAAGATACTAATTTCAACATATTTTAAACCAACACACAATTTTCTACAAAATAAAGAATAGAATATTGAGACCATTGTCAATAATGAGAACTCTAAAAACAATTATCTAAATAATTAAATTAAATGATCATTTTTCTAAAAAAATATATTAAACACTAAAAAATAATTGAAAATTAATTGAAAAATAATTGAACATAGAATATTTAAATTCATATAATGGAATATTTTAGAATCTAAAATCTAAAAAGAAAAATAACGCATTCCCAAAAAAACAACATATGTTCATCCAAATAATTATTCCTTTTTAAAATATGTGAAAAATAAAATATTAATCCAAAAAACATATAATATAAAACTGTGGATCAGAAAATCATATCATTTCTAAAAATATAAAATTTTATTTAAATGTCCCCATAAATGTTTTTTGCATATAATCATCAAAAAAAATTTAATCTTATTTATATACACATTTAATAATAGAAAATCATCATATGTGACATATATTATGGGGAAAATAAAAAGAATAGATCCACATAATTTGAGATGATTCATTGGTGCTCTAACATATTGTATAATAAAATTAAATGTATTGTAATTCAATAATATAAACATCTAAATACATTTAATATCATATATTATCCACTTATAAAAAACCAACACCAATATATTATTAAATCTCTATTAAAATAATTGTTTTTGGTTTTTAATTTATTTATTTTTCATGTAAGTTTAAGTATATATGTTTTTTCATGTGCAATGATCATGGTTATATCATCTTTGTAATGTTTATAATTATATAAATTTCATATATATTCATTTTATAATTATTTTTAATCATCCATCAAATTTTGATATAGAAAAATGAATAACATCATTCGTGGATATGGAATTTTGTATATACACATAGACACTATTTTCATTTTCTAAAACAAACATAGAAAGAAAAATAATGTTTTGTCAATATATAATAATAATTTTATCAAAAATATCATATATTATTATTAAAAACATCATTATATATATCCAAGAGATAATGTGATTAAAAATGATTCATATCGCTATGTGGAGGTGGTTACCCATAGATACACATGAGGGAAATGGCCATTTTCCATTTGATGGATGGTTTTTCCATCATCATAATAACATCATAGAATATTTATGATAACATATTTATCATGTTATGATGTATAAAAAAATATTAGACAATGTGAAAGAATAATTAAAATTAAAAGATCTTGGTTGTTAGGTATACATATTCTCCGATAGACCACATTTGGAATCAACTATAATTCATGAAGATTTGTTATAGTTGAAGACCAAACGATATAGGATAAAATAGAGAAACATAAAATGATTTTGGGGTATCAATTTTTCATTTGATATCGGTTAAAATTCATTAATAATTGTGGAGAGGATGTATACTTTTATATGCGAGGAAGACTACAAGTATTGAATTACATAAAAGATTTAAATGATATAATGTTTTTTATTTGAATGTGGATAAAAACACCTAGAATTAGAAGATTAATTATGATCATTTAAAACTTTATTCATAAAATAATATCTATGGAATTTTATATAGAAATCATTCAGATATCTCATAGTAAAACCCCCTAGTAACCCCATTCTAATCATAACCATGGTAATGATATTATACTATTTCTACCATTAACTATGAAAAAAATTAAGTTTCCCCTATTAAGTTATATTAAATTTTATTATTATAAATATTAAATCAATTATAAAATATTAAAATTCAATATGTGATAGAAAATTGACATTAAAATTCTTATGAAAAAAAACTTATTAAAAATAACTTTTTAGATAAAGGTAATTTTAATCATAAAACTGGATTAACATCCATTCATTAAAATTTTTAAAAAATTATATAAATATTTATAAAAATAATTGAAAATATAACTTATATATTTCACTATAATTATTAATAAATAAAAAATTTTTTTTTTATTTTCTAAATACCATTATGAATAAAAAATCATTTATTAGAAAATATGTTTTGAAGCCAAAACTATTTACTTATACCAAAATAAAGTATATTTGTTGATTCTTATATAATTAAGAAGGTAATATTTAATTAATGGTTATTTATTTATATTTAATATCAATATCAAAACATAATGGTAAATTTAAATTTCATTATTTAATTAAAATAATTCATTTTTTATAAAAAATATTATTTTCCCTTATTTACCAAAAATAATTTTTATTATAAATAATTATAAAAATTCACCATAATTTTATATTGTAAATTTGAATGAATAAATAATAAAATTTCTATAAAATTTAATTGATACTAATATTTTAAAATAATTAAATTTTTCATTCTCAAAAAAAATTGAAGAAAAAATATTTTTTAAGCACAAAATCTAATTACTATAAATTGAGTACTTATTAATAATTAATTAAACAACAAATTTTAATTATACGAAAAATTATATAAATTTTCTCTAATTTTTTATTCTTATTCATACTCCTAAATTAATAGATAATTTATTATATATCTTGGTTCATTTTAAGATCATTGTTGTGTGTCAAGTAATCTATCAAAATCTTATAATGTAAAACATATTCAATAATCTTAGGTTGTTATATTCTATAAATGAAATTATAATTGGTGAGTGATTCTTTTGTGGGATAATTTTATAGTTGACTTGGTCTAGGTAATGGATCATTTTCATTGTTTATTCACTAAGGCTTTAGAATTATTCATTTTTATTAGAATGAGATTTTAAGTTACAGTGCCTATTATATTTTTTCAATCTCTTAAATAAATTCAATTTTTATAGTTTTATAGTGTGATATTAGTGACCTGTCTCGAAGTTAGTAACTCGTTGTTTAGTACTTTTTTAAAGTTTGTGTTAGTCCCTTATGATTTATACCTACCATTTTTTATGAGGCATTTTTATTATTATTTGTTATGAAATTATATGCATGTTATTTCATTTTTATCATAGTTTTATTTAATATTTGGTTTTTTATGTTTAGGAAATGAGAAATTTAAAAAATTTATAAATTTAAATATTTCAATGTGTTTTATATATTTCTCCATAAAAAAGTAAAACTAAAATGAAACCAGGATACATTTTAGTAAAACTATAAATATTATGTGTATCCCTTAAAACCTAGTTTTCAAATTTGTGAGAATGAAAAGGAGTGACTGGTTTATGAAATATTTACGGAATAAAAATAATTGATACTTTTAATATTATTTAAATTAATTTATAATAGCTAAAATCAACCTTTAAAATAATTTTACATTTAAAATTTTATTTTTCTAAATTTTTTGTTTTATTTAATAAAACAGTTTATATTTTTATTAAATAATAAAAAATTTAATTTTAAAAATTAATAATTTATTACTTATAATTTAATTATGAATTTATTGTAAAAAAGAAATAATGACTATTTAACATTCTAGGAAGCTAAATTTTGTTGTGCATTTTTTCCACTCTATTTTGGTATTTCATTTAAATATTTAATTATCAATTTTAAGAAATTAAATTTTAAAAAATGAAAATCATTTTTTATTGGGGATAATAATATATTATAAAGATGATTTTTTTTTGTTTTTTAAAATATTCTTTTGTGACAATTGAAAAATTTTATTTTTATAGATAACAAGAATTTTATAACATCATTAATATATTATTATTCAATTAAATTCATAAAACCTTTTTCTAAGAAGAAATATTTACTATATAAGTGACTTTATAAATTTAAAATTATTTCTTTTAATTTACAAACATATATTTTATATTTTAAAACATAAGTAATATTTTCTCATAATTTTTTAATAACTTATTAATTTGTAATTTAAAAAATTTAGACATTTATAAATTGAATAAAATTAAATTTAAATATTATTTTAATTTATTGGGACCATATTATCTAATAATTTACACTATTTTTTTTAATAATGGAAATGTAACATTATGTAAAAAATAGTAATTATAACAAAATATAAAATGGGAAATGTAAAAACATTAAAGGGTAATGGGATTAAAATATGACTAGAAAATTGTATAAAATTGAGTTTATACTATTTTGATCAACCTTATTTATTCCCTCCTAAATAATTTATCAATTTTTGAGCAACATGAAATTTTTAACATGTTCCTCCTAAAATATGAAGTGAAAATATTTAAAAGAATTAACATTCTTATCAATTATAAATGGAGCCTCTCAACACCGCTTAAAGATACTCCTAAAATTTATCATTTATCCTCCAAATATACAATTTTTCCTTCCTCTATATTAAGTTTTCACTCCCTTGAAATTATGGTCACAATATATTAATATATTTCATCCCTTATGATGGGATCTTCCAAGGAAATCTCACAGTCCTCAACATGAGTAATAATTTTTACACATTTTCATTCATTTCTATTTTCCATTTCCAATTCAAAATTTTAAATAAAAATGAGAATACATTATTATTATCTATATAATTAATACTATTATGAAATATTAATATTCATTATTCACATTTTATATTTTCTATTTCCTAAAAAACTGAACTCTGTGCATTATGAGAACTACAATCTCCACACTGCAGTACATTTTTCTCCATTTCTACCATAAAAGGATTGATTAAAAGGTAAATTTTATAAATAATTTTGATATTTATATAATAATTATTTTTATAAAACAATAATACATACTATTCCTTTCTCTCATTCAATAGAAAAATAAATCACCAACAATGTGTATGTGTGGAATACCACCTCTATAGAAAAAATTATTTTCATTTTTATTTTTATCACTAACAGACACAGATAGTCATAAGGATACAATTAAAAGAAAAATATGATTTTTATGATGTAATTATGGTAATGTTATGAAAAATTTCATAACATATCAATGATATGACTATAAAATGATTATAAATTATTCAATTTTTTAAAATAAAAGTACAAAGAGAATAATGATCTCTTCATTTTATATAGTTAAATAATACAAAGTATTATATTATTATAATTCTTTCCTATTATTATATATCACAATAATTTACATGATATGTGATCATTAATCTTATTTTATAATGATATCAAAAATAAACCACCTCACTGTAACCCATTAATCTTGGTATGCTCATGTTTGGGTTGGTTTGACCACCTATTGTAACATTAATATTCATTAATATTATATTTTACTATGAGAACATTATTATTGGTATAATTTATCATAATTATAAAAAATGATTATAAATAACCAAACTTATTAAATTACTTAAATCATTAATTTTAGATAAGAACTAACTTTCATTTATTTTGACGATATTTTAATGTTTAGATTTTTAGATAATTGGGATATTTTAAAATTATAACATTCTACTTTTATATTTAGAATATACCACAAAAACAGAATCTATTTCTTCTAAAATATAAAACTTTTTAAATAAAACATTTTTTCTTTTAAAAATATTCATAAATTTTATTTTAGATTCTTTATTTTTCTTACACATCCTTATTGCTTGTGAAAATCATTTAGAAACTAGGGATGAGAACAAAAATATTAGTAAGGGGTATAAAACGAATGAAAAAAACTAACTATTAATACTTGTAATGTATGAAATCATTTCTAAAAAAGACATACTTATTACCCATATAAACATAATTTGTGAAACATGATATTTTCACGAGATTTAAAAAAACCTAATGAACATAAATTGAACCATAAAGTTCTCTTAGGAAATTAAATATATAATATTTCAACAATATTAGATACCTTATAATTTTTAACCCTTGTGGCTACGTTATTGTGTATTAATCATAGTTACACTTGGAGTAACCATATGTCCAACCTTAAAATACACATACCTAATGAATTGGAAAGAGATATAGGTCCCAACCATCATTATAAATAGTTCCCAAGTACCAAAACATAATCATTCAACATGAATAATTTCACAAAAACATTACTTTTGAATTTGGAAAAATATAATTTTAATAGTGGATTTTAAAAGAAAATCCACATATAAATATAATATAGTTGAAGATATAAATAATAGAGTGTATAGAACATGTATATAAATAATATGTAGAATTAATTCCTCATAATATAAACAAATTTCATTAAACAGGAAATTTTAATACCACATAAACAATGAAGTAGAATGTTAACCCAAAGAATGGAAATTGTGTTATATATTCTAATATCTCGAGTTTGTCTTATATATAAAATTTATAAACCTTTCTTATAATGGATAAAATTGTTTTATTAATATCTTATATAAACATATTCTTGTTTATAGCACCTTATTTAATGATTTCATAACATCATTTCACCCTTTAATTATTAGTATTTTGTACCTTCCAATGTTTCAGATGCGTTCTTTACATGATTTCCATGGCCGATATGAATTTTATTTTCTTTTCTTATGGAAATTAAATTCTAGAAGTGGAATGAAATGGTATTAATATTTTTTTAGTATATATAATGATACCATAAATCATTCCTTATCATATATGATGATGGATCATTAGATAAATCATTATTACTGTTCATTTATATCATTTTTAACGGTTCCTCGAAAATCATGAACTTGTTTCATTATATAATTTTATGTCATTCATAGAAGTATATTAAAAAATATAAAACAGGTTACAACAAACACTTTACATTCTAATTAAACTATTAAAAGGGGTTTATCATAATCTTTTATGGATGTAATGGAAATTGGAAACACATTGTCTACGATTTTCATAAATCGGCACATCGCATGAGATTTTTTAATTTTTAGAATAGGAGGGAGTGGATAGGAAGAAAAATAATGTTTCATATACATGAACATGATAACATATAAAATATATATTATTATGGAGATTTCATATCTCCTTGATATGAGGAGGGGATGATATTATAAGAAAAGAAATGAATTGGAATGAAAACACGAGAAAAAGGAACATCATTCTTTACTGCCTGATCACTTCTCCTTAAGATCCTCCTTAAGGCCTTTGGTTTTGGCCTTTTGGTGAGACCATAAGGTCTGGGACTTGGGGAGGAACCTTTGGGATGGTATGTTTAAGAACATAGAAAATTATCAAGGGTTTAGATGTGTGTGAGGAAGAGGGGAATGAGGGTGGTATTTATAGTGGAAGAGAGGAGTAATTTTACAATATTTTAATCGTTATTATAAACTTTTTGATGAAGAATATGAATAGTCTGGATCCATGTGACCAAAAATAGTTATAATGTCATTTATTTTGAACGAAGTGGGTTTAAATCATCCTTTCATCACCTATGATGTAGTAAAACAAGTATTTAGCTTTTTTTAAAATTATCGTATTTTACTATTCATCATAAATTCTTGAATTTTATAGAAATCCCTAAACATTACACTAACCATTTATCGATTTTTAGAATTTAACGATCTGAACTCCATTTTTTTATAATAATTTCTTAAATTTTATTAATTTTATTTTTGAAATAAAATCATAATTTATTCAAAACTAATAATTTTAAATCTATTACAAATTTTTTTACACCTTGTAAAATTAATTAACATATCATTATCATATAACCTTAATAAAATAGAATAATAATAAAATTTACTATTAATAGGGTTCATATTACAATTTATATTACTATTCATAAGGGTATGTTAGTATTCCCTAACAAAACAATTTATTTTTGTGTGACTCCAAATAACTTACTAATCACAAATGTAAATGACCATTTTTTGAAATACAAATCATTAAAGCAGAAAAATGCTATTTAAAGGATAGTCATAAATATCTACATAAACAATGTTTCATGAATTTTGTTTTATTTTATTAAAACCTTGGGGTCTTAAAATGATTTTTTTAGTTTAAGTGTTATTATATAAATACATAACTCATTGATTAATAAAATGCCAATCATTCATCAAAAATCATAGAAATGTGGGAATCAACTATTTAAACCTCAAGGATCACAAAAAACTAAAATAAAATAATAATATTGTTTTATAAATTATAATTGAAATTCTAGTATAGTACCAATATTTATCTTATAATGATGAACTTTTTAATAAGAATGAATACTAATAAAACATTTATGAAACTAGTTCAATGTGATAATGATTAGATACATTTGATTTTGAAAATATATAACAACTAAATAATATATATATTAATTATAAATGAAGATTATAAATATATGGAGTTAATAATATGGTTCTTGGGTTTTGATTTAATGATCATAATTTAATTATTCAAGATGTTCGGTGTATGTTTAGAATGAACTAGGATAGAGGTAAGAGTTTTCATTTCACTTTACTATCTTTGAGACATTGTTTCTATTATGAAACAAGTATCATTTATTTATTGCATGTAATTATATTTGATATATCATATCATGAATTTATTTTAATCATTTTATTTTAAATTCAATATCATTACCTCTCATTGAAGGGGTTTTGAATAATGTGTCACTCAAGATGTAATGGTTTTCATGGTCATAATTCTTATTCATTGAAACATATTACATATAATACACCTGTCACGACCCGCCTTCAGCAAAAGGAGGGAAGGTTCAGCAGATTGTCAGGCCCTTCCTTCTTTAAGTTGAAGGAAAGATAATGACCCCCGAGACCCGCCTTCAATAGGTCCCGGAGTGGCGACTAGCACCAAGGGTATAGAAATTTCTCACAAATGGAAGGCATTACCCCTTTTTGTTTTATAGGATCGGGAGATAAGATGATGAAACTCAACAACACCAAGATAAAAGAACAGTAAAGCCCAAAGTAGACCATTCCCACATGCATCTTCCAAAGGTAAAAGCCACAAAGTACAAAAGGTGACTACAACGGTAAGTACCAAAGAAAGAAAAACTGCAACTACAACTGCCTCAAAGGTCTGAGCTAGTATGGTCCCGAGCGATCCCCAATGTCCTCCCGGAAACCTGAAAGCAGTTTTATAAACATAGGGTTAGCATACAAGCACACTCAGTAGGGAAAACCAAAGACTCTCGTGCACAAGTGGGGTAACGTACTAAAGTCCCGTGAGAAAAGGAGTAAACCAAACACCTATCAAAGTAAATTATCCACCCAAGCCTCCCCAAGGCACACTCCCCAAATAACGCAAGTCAAGTAATAAATATAATAAGAGCACATCGATGTTTGGGTACCCCGCGCCACATTCCCACTGGTTATTGAGACATCCTACGCATCAGACCAATCTCTCCATTCTCACCGCAGTCCCACTGCCACACCCTAAGCATAACCAAGGAAAAGAAGCCAGCCAAACATCAACTAAGCATCCACACCCTATTCTCTTGTAAAGTCACAACAACAAGGAAAGTGAGAACTCTCGAAGTCCTGGAACCAGACAAACCTGAGACACTTCCCCATTTTCCCTCCCCCAAGAAGGTTTTTTTTCATCAACAGAGGATCCCACCCCAGTTCGTGATATAAAAAAGGTAACCACCCAGTCTCAAAACTCACAAACACTGAATCCATAACAACAGGGGATCCAATCCCCCGTTTTACAACCACCAAGAGTATAAAACAGGGGATCCAATCCAATCCCACATCTCCAGCAATCGGCTTGTAAATGAAATCAACCAAGCCACCACCACCAACACAAAGCAGGGCCACTCCTGTATTCTCAGATTTATAAGATTTAACACACTCCATGATTTTAATTCAATGTGTTTTAACCGGGAGTTATCAAAGAAGGGTTGATCCTTGTGCTTTCAATTCATTCAGCCGGTTATACCTGATTAACCAATTTACCTTTTCACAGTATGAGTATATAATTACAAAACAATCCATTTAAACACCAGCAGGGGTTCATTAGTGCAAAAAAACGAACACCAACGACCTCGATTTTTAGAAGGAGTAAGCCAGCACAACTCAGAAAGATGATCATAATATAAACAACATCATCGATCACAGCCCCCCCCCCCCGTCATTCCTTATAGAATCCTTTCATTACCTTTATTTGGCTCTGGTTTATCCAATTCTACAGAAAAAAAAAGCACACCCACCCCGCATGATACACAAAAGAGAGAGACAAAGGAGAATTTCCCTACCTGTTGATAGATGATCGGCGTTTAGGCCAGGCACAGAACATTACGGATAACGATGCGGTTTGCCCGATGACCATAACTTGTTCATGAAAATCTGTGAACGAGGAAAGAAGAAACCACGGCTAACCCCTAGTTTATAAGAGTCGCAGACGGTTGAGGTGGGAACGTGAAACCGCATAAGGCACGGCGTCGTGGGTTGGCCACACGGCCCCACTCGTCATTAAAGGGGGTCCGGTGGTTTAAACCGGCTCATTAATTCATTAAGTATTTAATTAAAACTCTTATGGGCATTACGGGTCTTTAAAAACACTCAAACAAGTCAAAATAGGGTTTAAAACCCTAATTGCGTAGGAAGGAACGCCACTAGAAAGAACCTGCAGGGTAGGCCAGAGCCACCGGTGGCTGAGGGCTACCAGTGGGTGACGGCTACCGGTGGGCCAAGGCCACCGGTGGGCCAAGGCCACAGGTGGGCCAGGGCTACAGGTACGCCAAGGCTACAGGTACGCCAAGGCTAAATGTAGGCCAAGGCTACCGGTACGCCAAGTCTACCGGTAGGCCAAGGCTACCGGTACACCAAGGCTACCTATACGCTAAGGCTACCGGTACACCAAGACTACCGGTAAGCCAAGGCTACCGGTACGCCAAGGCTACCGGTAGGCCAAGGCTACCGGTATGCCAAGGATACCGGTAATCTAAGGCTATCGATTGGCCCAACTCGACATTTTCACAAATTAAAGGATCCCCACAAAACCTGGGCCGTCACATTAGATACCTCTTAAACGATTATCACCCTTGAGAATCAAAACAACCCAAGAAAGAAAGAGAGGTTCCGAACAACCTCCTCAAAAGATACCTCGTAGAAGTGAACCCATGCAAACCAAAAACACTTCCCTATCAAGAATCAAGAAACATACCATGCCAAACTGCCCAGGCATGTGGGTTGGGGAGTCTCCTCCCCCATGTCAAGATATTATCCGCTTTGGGCGGCACTGACTCGCCCACACAGGTTTAATCAAATCCACCTTAATGCTTCCTGATTAAGGGTCGGGTTATCTCCTCCCCCATAGCCAGGTCTTTTCACACACATTCAGAGGAAAGAAAACCAGTGCATTTCATATCCAAAAAGAGAAAACGTTCTACCACAATAGGTACAACAAGGAACAAAACTCAAAACAACTCGGGGTACTAGGTACGCATCTGTGCTTCCATCTCCCACGTACTCTTCTCAAGCCCACGAAGTCTCCACAACACACGAACCAAGGGAATGGTTCACCCATGAAGCACCTTCTAATTGTGATACTCGATCATCACTAGTCTCTCCACAATGGTCATGTCGTCCTCGATGTCCAGCTCACGCCAATCAAGGACATGTGAATCATCGTGCAGGTACCGACAGAGCTGGGACACATGAATGACATCATGTATCCTCAGTAGAGGTGGTGGTAACGCTAGCTGATAATCCACTTCACCAACCCGCCGCAACACTTCAAAGGGTCTGATGAACCTGGGAGAAAGCTTACTCCCCTTTCTGAACCTCCCCTGCCCACGCTGAGGGGAGACCTTCAAGAACACGTGGTCTCCAACCTCAAACTCCAAGGGCCTCCTCCTGGTATCGGCATACGACTTCTGTCGGTCCTGGGCCGTCTTCATTCTTTCCCGTATGAGCTGAACCTTCTCTGTCGTGCTCTGCACCACCTCCGGGCCAAGGATGTCTGCCTCTCCTACTTCGTCCCAACACATAGGTGAACGGTAGGGCCTCCCGTACAAGGCTTCAAACAGGGCCATACCGATGTTAGATTGATATCTATTATTGTAGGCGAACTCTACTAGAGGAAAGTGTCTCACCCATGATCCTCCTGAGTCCAGAAATCATGCCCGCATCATATCCTCCAAGGTCTGGATGGTGCGCTTTATTTGTCCATCTGTCTGGGGATGGAAAGCAGTGCTAAGGCATAACTGGGTGCCAAAAGCATGCTGCAATCCTCTCCAGACTCGTGAGGTAAACTGTGCATCCCTATCCGAGTCTATAGACCTCGGAACCCCATGTAACCGCACCACCTCATCCACATACCTTCATGCCAAAGCATCCACTGCACTCGACTCCCTGATCACCAGAATGTGAGCCGATTTCATCAACCTGTCAACTACCACCCATATGGCATCGTATCCCACTTGGACCTTGGGTAGTCTCATGAATAAATACATTGATATGTCGCCCCACTTCCACTCGGGGACATCTAGAGACTGCAGTAGGCCGCCTGGAACTCGGTGCTCAGCCTTCACTTGCTGACACACAAAGCACTTGGCCACAAACTCTGCCACTGCTCGCTTCACTCCGGGCCACCAAACCTGTCTCTTCTGTCCCTGGAATATCTTAGAAACTCTTGGGTGTACCACCAGGGGCGAGTTGTGGAACTCACTGAGAACCATGCCACAGATCACTCCTTTTACAAAAAACCATTCCTAGAAAAGCATCCAGTTTTGACCATCCTTTGTCCATCCTCTCGGAGCATTGCCCTGGTCGACTCGGTCATGCATCACTTCGCACTCTAGGTCTCCCCACTGAGGCTCCTCCACTTGTTGCAACAGATATGACTGCACCGTCATCTGATATACGAAGCCTCTACCGCTATCCAGCTTCGCATCTAGGTGTAAAGCAGCCAACTCCTCCATCGCCTTCCAGGCATCCACCGACTCTTGGACTGCATCCTTCTGCGTCCTCTGGCTCAAGGCATCAGCCACTATATTTCCCTTGCCATCAGTGTAAGAGATCTCAAAGTCTTAATCATAGATAAACTCCACCCATCTCCACTGTCGCAAGTTTATGTCCCACTAGGAGAAGATATACCTCAAGATTTTGTGATCATTGAAGACCACAAAGCGTTCTCCGATGAGGTAGTTCCACCATAAATTTAGAACAAAAATGACCGCTACAAGATCCAGGTCGTGGGTGGCATAATTACGCTCATGGGGGCATAGCTTCCTGGACCCATAGGAGATCACCCCTTGTTGCTGATTAAACACACATCATAGGCCCTGTCCTAAATCATCACAGAACACCTCATAGGCCACCCATTCTTCTGGTAATCGTAGCACTGGGGTACTAACCAACTTCTCTTTTAGATAGCTGAAGGCAGACTCGCACTGCTCACTCCACACAAAGGCCTGGTCCATCTTTGTCAGGGCTTTCAAAGAGCCTGCTACTCATGAGAAGTTGGGTACAAACCTCCGATAGTAACCAGCCAGCCTGAGGAAACTATGGACCTCTGCCACATTATTGGGTGATGCCTAAGAAACAACTGCCTCAACCTTTGAGGGTTCCACTGTTACCCCCCGCTCGGACACCACATGTCAGAGGAAGTGCACTTCTCATGTCTAGAACATGCATTTTGACAACTTACCATAGAATTGGTGCTGTCGGAGGACCTCCAAAACTGTCCTCAGGTGCTCTGCATGGTCCTCCTCTGATCTCTAATAGATCAGGATATCTTCGATAAACACAACCATGAACTGATCCAATTACTCTCGGAAGATGGAGTTCATTTGCCCCATGAACACAGCCGGGGCGTTCGTAACACTGAAGGGCATGACTACAAACTCGAAGTGTCCATATCTGCACCAGAAGTCCGTCTTCAGGATGTCGCTCTCCTTCACTCTCAGCTGGTGGTACCCAGACCGCAGGTCGATCTTTGACAACCATACTTCCCCTTTCAGCTGGTCGAAAATATCGTCTATCCATGGAAGAGGGTAGCGATTCTTGATCGTCACCTAATTTAGCCTCCTGTAGTCTATGCACAACCCGATACCACCATCTTCCTTCTTTGCGAACATGACTAGAGCACCCCACGGTGACGCACTCGGCCAAACATAACCCATGTTCATCAGATCGTCAATCTGAATCTGCAACTCCCGTAACTTTGATGGTGCCATCCGGTAAAGAGCCATCGAGATCGGACGATAATCGGGATACAGGTCAATCCCGAACTCGATATCACATCGAGTAGGTAGAGTCTCCACCTCCTCAGGAAAGTTGTCCATAAACTCACAGACAACCTCTGGCACCCCCACCATCTCAGTATCTACTGACTCCACTGACAGCTCAGCTAATATGGAGAGGAGGGGTTCCTCTCACTTTCTGCCCTTCTGATCGCTTCGCTCGCCGGTGAAGGTAACACGTCGGCCGCCCAAGTCCGAGAACACAACCCTTCTTCAGAAACATACGATTATGGTGCACACAGAGAATAGCAATTCGATGCATAGGATGACATCGTATTGTTGTATCTGTAGCAGAAGAAGATCCCTAACCGAATGATGTGGCCCCATCATCAGTCTATATCCTCGACAAACAAACGACAAGTCGGTCTGACCTTTGACTTGGGTGCTCAACACCAGTGGCACTGGAAGTCTCTCGGAATCTAGACCCAGGGCACGGGCTAGACTGGGTGCAACAAAGGAGTGCGAAGCACCAGTATCGAACAAAGCATAAGCAAGATTGCTAAACAAACTGATCGTACCTCGAACAACCTCCGGCCCTGCTGGAACTGCTGCCTCTGTGGCATGCAACTCTCCACACCCAGCTCCTCTACCCCTAGGCTACCGGCCACCTCCCTGACCGCACCCCAGTCAAGGTCCCTGAGGTGCGCCCTGAGGTCGGCCTCCTCCTCCTATGTCTACCCTTGGAGGAGCGGGAGCTCGCTGTCCCTGTTGATGTTGCTAGAAAGGTCTGGCTGGAAGCTGCTACTGGGGTGGGTGGGGGGGCTTTCCACCACTGTTGTACTGCACCCGGTCCCGGCACTGACTCCGGAGATGTACAGGTCTCCCATAGACGTAGCACCGCGGTCCTGGGCTTGAGGAAAAAGGCCGAGGACCAGGGGATCAAAACTAAAACTACTGCGGCCTACTCCTTGCGGGTCGGAACCTGGAGGGTCCTGACGCTGGAGGCCTGGTGCTGACGGCCTTCCCCTTCGATGGTCCCAGCTGGATCCCCTCATGTGACACACCTTATATATCGTGCATTCTCTCCACCACTTCGGCCTTCTTCTGGACCTCCAAGTACGTCAGTAGGGTAAAGGGGGTAACAGCATACTGGAGGGAGGGTCGGAGTGCCTCCTCCTAACGTCTTGCTCGAGACTCCTCCTTGGGAAAGAGGTCCGGATCAAAACGTAAGAGGTCCTTGAACTTGATCCCTAGCTCCCTCATGGACATACTCCCCTGTTGGAGGGAGAGTATCTCCTGTCTCTTTTCCGCCTTCATTGTCGAAGAGAGGAATTCCGCCTAGAAATCCCTCTCAAAATCCGCCCAATCCAACTAAGCCTCTCTCCAATCCCCCAGGTAAAGCATCCACCACTGACGCACCGCTCCCCGCATCTGGTTGATGGCTAGAGGAACCCAGTACTCATCCGGGGCCCAAATCAGGCCGAAATCTATAACTATCTCCTCTAGCCAGCCTTCCGTCTTCATGTCAGAGTTGCTGCCCTCATACTTCTCGAGGGTCTGTCGCTAGAAGGCCCGGAGAGTCCTCTGCCAGTGGTCGTCCTCCTCTTCTCGGTCAACTCTCTACCGATCGTCCAAGGTAGTCTGCGGGACCTCGATCGTCTGTACCACACACAGTCGCCTTCCAGGTGCCATACCTGCAAGGTAAACAAGGAATGCCTAATCCCAAGTAGTGCAGATTATTGTCTTTAAAACTTCTTAAAATTATTATTTATTCTTAATTCCCAAAACACCCCAAAAACATGAGAACACAAGTCAATTTGATGCATGTACCTTTCCTAGGGTCTCTACCCTGCGATCAGCATGGCATCACTTGGTCGTTCGGTAGGTCGAGAGTCTTTGCATCGGATCACGGGGGGACATAAAATCTCGTGTCCTAGACGGTCTTCCCTAGCCTAATTCACGCACCGAGGTCACCCAACACTGTTTCCCTACCATCCCATGCATTCCTCTCTGTGGCTAACTCCAGACTCCATCCTATCCCTCAATCATCAACCTGCCTTTGATACCATTCTGTCACGACCCACCCTCACCAAAAAGAAGGGAAGGTTCAGCAGATTTCCAGGCCCTTCCTTTTTTAAGTTGAAGGAAAGATAATGACCCCTGAGACCCGCCTTCAATAGGTCCTGGAGTGGCGATTAGCACCAAGGGTATAGAAATTTCTCACAAATGGAAGGCATTACCACTTTTTGTTTTATAGGATCAGGATATAAGAAGATGAAACTCAACAACACCAAGGTAAAAGAAATGTAAAGCCAAAAGTAGACCATTCCCACATGCATGTTCCAAAGGTAAAAGCCACAAAGTACAAAATGTGACTACAAAGGTAAGTACCAAAGAAAGAAAAACATCAACTACAACTGCCTCAACGGTCCGAGCTAGTATGGTCCCGCGTGATCCCCGAAGTCCTCCCGGAAACCTAAAAGCAGTTTTATAAATGTAGGGTGAGAATACAAGTACACTCAGTAGAAAAAACCAAAGACTCTCATGAACATGTGGGGGAACGTACTAAAGTCCCGTGAGAAAAGGAGTAAACCAATCACCTATCAAGGTAAAATATCCACCCAAGCCTCACCAAGGCACACTCCCCAAATAACTCAATTCAATTATATATATAATAATAGTACATCGATGTTTGGGTACCCTGCGCCACTTCTCCACTGGTTATTGAGACATCCTACGCATCGGACTAATCCCGCCATTCTCACCGCAGTCCCACTGCCACACCCTTAGCATAACCAAGGAAAAGAAGCTAGCCAAACGTCAACTAAGCATCCACACCCGGTTCTCTTGTAAAGTCACAATAACAAGGAAAGTGATAACTCTCGAAGTCCTAGAACCAGACAACCCTGAGACACTGCCCCGTGTCCCCTCCCCCAAGAAGTTTTTTTCATCAACAGAGGATCCCACCCCAGTTCTTGATATAATTAAGGTAACCACCCTGTCTCAAAACTCACAAACACTGAATCCATAACAACAGGGGATCCCATCCCCAATTTCACAACCACCAAGAGTATAAAAATAGGGGATCCCATCCCCTCCCACATCTCCAGAAATCGGCCTGTAAATGAAAACAACCAAGCCACCACCACCAACAAAAAGTTGGTCCACGCCTGTATTCTCGGATTTATAAGATTTAACACACTCCATGATTTCAATTACATGTGTTTTAACCTGGAGTTATCATAGAAGGGTTGATCCTGGTGCTATCAATTCATTCAGTCGGGTATACGTGATTAACCAATTTACCTTTCCACAGAAAGAGTTTATAATTACAAAACAAGCCATTTAAACACCACCTAGGGTTCATTAGTGCACAAACAACGACCACCAATGGCCTCAATTTTCAGAAGGCGTAAGCCAGCACAACTCGGAAAGATGATCATAATATAAAAAACATCAACGATCACATCCCCCCCTTCATTCCTTATAGAATCTGTTCATTATCTTTATTTAGGTCTGGTTTATCCAATTATACAGAAACAAAAGCACGCCCACCCCGCATGATACACAAAAGAGGGAGACGAAGGAGAAATTCCCTATATATTGATAGCTGATTGACGTTTAGGCCGGGAGTGGAACTTTACGGATAATGATGCGGCTCGCCTGATGCACCAGAAGCTGTTCGTGAAAATATGTGATCGAGGAAAGAAGGAACCACATCTAACCCTTATCTTATAAGAGTCGCAGACGGTTGAGGTGAGAACGCGAAACCGCGTAAGGCGCGGGGTCGTGGGTTGGCCGCACGGCCCCACTCATCATTAAAGGGGTTCGGGTGGTGTAAACTGACTCATTAATTCATTAAGTATTTAATTAAAACTCTTATGGGCATTACGAGTCTTTAAAACATGCTCAAACAGGACAAAATATGGTTCAAAACCCTAATTGCACAAGAAGGAACACCACTAGAAAGAACCCGCGGGGTAGGCCAGAGCCACCGGTGGCTGAGGGCTACCGGCGGGTGACGTCTACCGGTAGGATAGGGCTACTGGTATGCCAAGCCTACCAGTAGGACAAGGCCACCAGTACGCCAAGGCTACCGGTAGGCTAAGGTTTCTAGTACGCCAAGGCTACCGCTAGGCCAAGGCTACCGGTACGCCGAGGCTACCGGTACGCCAAGGCTACCGGTAAGCCCATTCTACCGGTATGCCAAGGATACTGGTACGCCAAGGCTATCGGTATGAAAATGCTACCGGTACGCCAAGGCTACCGGTTTTCCAAGGCTACCGATAGGCCCAACTCTACATTTTCACAATGTAAATGATCCCCACAAAAACCGGGCCATCACAACACCATGATTAAATTATATAGCATTTTATTTATTGAAATTTCTATGAATATCATATACCTTATTTTTATGTAATTTATGTGATAATCTATTCTGAATCCATTTGTTTTCTTAATATGTATTTTTAATCAACTGTTACAGCATTCGTAAGAGTTTTTGGTGACCGGATTTTTAGTCATTGAGTTATGATATTTCAAAAGAATAAATTTTAAATATGTTTGAAACATTATTATATATTATATTATTTTATGATATTCGATGATTGTTTATTTTTTTACCCCATAAACCAATTTTCTAATGGTTCATGATTCATGTAGTATGTTTCCCATAAGCGATATTGATAACTAAAGTCAACATTCATTGAGTTATATTATTTAATCATGATGTTATGTCTTCTATTATTTAGATCTCCCACCATATTATATTATTATATTATATTTTATAATCCACATTGTAAAATAATTTTTAATATAAATGAATGTTTTTTCTCTCATTCAATGTGAGTTTTAAACAAACGAATTCTAAAAAAAATTCCTTTTACTTTAATATGTTTTGTCTTACCCTCCTATTTTATCCAAGATAAAAAAAATTCTATTCAAGAAACTATTATTATAGACTATTTTGAATTTAATTTTTTATAATTTATTCACATCAACTTTTAAAAATATACCTTTGACTTAAACATTTAAATAAGTATTTTATATCAATAATACAAATATTTTCTAAAATATATTTTTTGTTTTTAAATCCATTCCCTTATAATTTTTAAAATATTTACACTAACATGATTTCTGATTCATTATTTTTCCAATAATATATATATTTTTTAATTTTTCTTATTCAAATAATAGTATAATTTTTTTGAATATTTATCCATTCTTTTGAGATACATTTTAAAGCATTATTTCTGTGAGGCTGTTTTTCATTTATTTCAACACCTTTCAATGTTTCCTTATTACACTAGGTTAATGTTTATTTTCAAAAATACTCCTTCCATATCTGGATTTATTGTATTAATGATTATTTTATTATTGATATATTAATATAATGACTACTTTATATAGAGTGAACATCACATTTTACATAACTCGAAAAAAATATAGTTCAACTGGAAGGAATGTTATTCTATTGACATGGGAAAAGTATTCACCTTATATGTTGTCTTATTCCAATACATATGATTAAGGGAAATTGGAATGTCTTGATAGATCATCAATATTCCTCTTCTATATTGTTTATGAACATGTTATCCATTTTATTAATATGGGGAAAATTATTTCTATTATATATATTTTTATTCCTATACAAATGGATATTGGCATATTGATTCTATATTGTTTGACCATCCAATTTTTTTCTCAATATGGATTATGATCATGTTATACCATTACAAACATGGAAATATTATTTGGTATTATTGATGATTATTTACTGATAACATAGTTTTATTCTATATTGACATTTCTTTTCATTCATTATAAGGGTATCCATGCTTTATATATAAAGGGGTTACTTAAAGAATAATAATAAAATTATTGTTGAATATTATTGACAATGAATTATACTTAATCAAGTAACAAGTAGGGCCCATAATAACTGGTTGGTTTTTTTTGTATTCATATCCATATAATATAATTTTTTTTTGGCGCATTGACATTTTTAATTTCATTAGTTTGAGATCAATATTATTGATAACAATTTTTTCAATTATTATTATGGATATTTCATACTCCATTTTTCAGGATTATTATGGATAAATTTATTTCTATTTCTTCCATCATATTTATATCATGATTTTTCCAATATTACATTAGTCGTATGTTTTAACTTACTGACTATTTGAGCTAACATGTCATTTGGTTTCCATTTCCCTATATTGTAATGAAAAGTATTAAACCTGAAAATTTTATAAGTATAGAACATGTGGATGAATTAATTAGAGATCATAATACTTAAATGGAATTAGGTAGTTTATATATATATATATATATATATATATATTTCCAGTAGTTGATAAAATACATGGGCTTTATTAGATTTTGATGTTTATTAATTCTATGAATATCTAAAAAAAAATGATAATAGATATGAAATAGATAAAATTATCATTAAATTATTTTTAATTATTGAGGGTTATATCATGGGTTTTACAATAGGTATGAATGAGAGAATGCAATGTTTGAATTTATTAAATTAATAAAAAATAAATAAATGTTTTGAAATATATAAATGTTATAAATTTTTGGTGAATTATTTTGTTTTAAGAAATTTAATGTAAAATATAACAAAATATTGATTTCTTAAATTATTATATTTTTGTTTTATATTTTTATTCCTGATTTTAGATTCAAATAAAATTATTATTTTCCAAAATGACATAAATAATATTTTATAAATATATTATCTTATTAAATTATTTAAATATCATAAAATAATGAAATATAATGATGTGTATAATATATAGTCAAATATTGTATCCCTTGGATATTTATTATTCAATATTCTAATTATAATTAAAATTATAAACCTATAATATTTAAAATTTAATTATCATGGTTATGGTAAAAATTGGGTAACAAAAGGATTAAAAAATTAAGGGCTTAAAATGACACCGAAACATGTATAAAATTCATTGTATGTTGTTATTTTGAACTTAGTTATTTTTCAACGAATATATTTTCATTTGGAATCATTTTAATTGACACTATATTAATTATATTGTAATCTATTTTTGTATTTCATGTTTTCCCATTCACTACTATATAAAAAGACACCCTTATTCTATTCCATTTTCAGTAAATAGAGCTATCTATATAAAACGATAAATAATATAATATCATCTGATATTCCTTCATAATGTCCTAGTATTTATCTCCACAAAAAAAAAATCAATCCCATAATGGATTATGGTGTAAGCCAAAATTCATTTCATAATAAAGAGGTATAACTCTTAATCAACTATTATTAATTTCATTTCCTATTTGACCCCTAAAAATATATTCTCTCCCTTTAAAAATAAGTAAATATATATATTAAACATATTTAACTGTTATTATTATTATTTAAAAACATTTTTCTACGTATTTTTCATCCTATGGAAAATAAAAACATCTCACATGCATACGTATATATTACCATCACCACGTAGCTGTGTAAGTAATTTTTTATCACCATAATTAATATATAGTTATAATTATAAATTTAATATTTATATATAATATTTATAAAATAATAATTATCCATTAATTAAAATTTCATATATTACATCTTCCATTTATATCTATTTGAAAATGATAACATCGCTTGTGCATAAATGTGGACTACAACCTATAGGAATCTATGTGATTTGTTTTTCATTATATTTTTACATGGATAGTAATATGGGTATATTAAAGGAATATTTATTTTATATATGTTATATTAATGATTTAGAAAATTTTAATTATTATTTATCATTTTTTTCCCATCACTTGAAAAAATGGAAACAATGTTCATTTGTATGTACATCCAAACTTTTCCATGAACAGTGTAAATCATTTTTTATCTCTAAATTTTTTAGATGACTCTAATATATATATATATAATAAATAAATATAATATTTATATCATTATTAACATTCTAGATATTATGTAACCATGATCAATGTAAATCTAATGGTACTACCAAACAAAAAAATTCATGAAAAACAAAGTGGTTATCATAAAAACAATGATTTTAATAAAAAAATTAATAAATGGGTGATAGAATTCCTAAGTAAATAGTATATGGTATTATAAATATTATTATATTTCTCTAATACATATGTATTGAATCTTATTTTATTATACAAGTGTTTTGAATGTGTAAGATAAAATTTGTGACTTGAGGTAAGGGATTTTTTTTCAACCCAATTTTAATAGAGACTTTTTATAGTTTAATTACCTTTTAGGAAATTATATAAACCTTATCTTATAAATCTATTTACTTTATCTTATACTAAATTAATTCATATATATTAATTTTTTTATTTTAATGTTTTAGTTTTTATAAACTTAAAATACTAAAAGAATGCTTTAATAAAAATAGAGTTTCTTTCTCTTTTTGCTTGAACATCTATTTTTCCCATGTATATGTTTTCTATATAATATTTTATAAAAAATAATTATATTCAAAAATTATTATTTAATTACATTATTACATGTTTTTTACATTTTATATAAATACATGAATATAATTTTCTTGATTTTTTATAAAATGAGGTAATTATTACTTATAAATGAAAATGTGATAAATATATTTGTGTTGGAAAACTTGTAATGAATTAAATATCCCACCATAATGACTACTCAATTATTTTAAACATCTTTTACAAGTATCCATGGTGTTTTGAAAGATAATTTTCCAATAATATTTTCCAATTTTTAATATTTTAAATATGAAAATTTAAAATGAAAATTATATTTTCATCAAGAAATATTAAATTGATCCTTTAAAGAAATTTTCATCACTGCTAGAATCGTTTGATTTTTATTATAATGTATTAGGGATATGATATAATGATACCATCCTTATTATTTCTCTAGATGGATTTTTATAGCGATTTTTAAATTTTTATGAAACACATTTATTTTCCCTAGGTTATGCTATGATGAATTTATGAAACATTTATGAAATCAAATTTCATTGATTAGGTTATGATATTATGATGTGATGAATGTGTTGTGATCTTGTGGCACACAAATTTATTGTTTTTATTATGTGATGTTTGGTGCTTGAATTTTATATCTCATCAATATTTTGTAATGATTAATATCTCATGAGACAATTAATTGAAAATTTTTGTGTGATTTATCAACATTTGAAATCATTTCAATATACTTGATCCACTATGGGAAAAAAGTTTGTATTCTTGATCACCAACGTGAAATTGGTGTTGATTCCTCATCTATTATGATATGGTAAGTGGGTGTTTATTCTAGATCAACTTTTATTATAGTCTTAGTAGTTAACCATGAAATATAAAATATCTTATATACTTATGATGGTTCCACACCTATATGACATGAAATTATTTTTTATCATTATTTTATGATGATTAATAACTCTTAAAATTTAATTATTTTTAAATGACAAATTTTCATGTCATTAATCATACATACGATCCATGATGGATTGGATATGAATGTTGAATGGTGTTTTCATTATATCATACCCTTATAGAAATATTATTCATTCATATGATCATTGATTTATATCTCCCATTTTTACTCATAATGGGTATATGATCTCACCCATTAATATATTCCATTTCCCCAAGTTATGAATCTATTCTTATGTAGGGTATATATATGAAGTGTGTTATGTGGGAAGATATTTATTGATGTTGTTAAATAACATTCTTGAAATAAGTAGATTCTGTATCTAGTCTCTAAATACACTGAACATTTATGGACCTCGGGTGTATATATGTGAAATGTATTGAATATTAATATATAAATACATAATATTTATTTATGAAAATTATATGTTAGAATAGTTGAAATTAGATGATATGTTTTTTTAATAATTTAATATTGTGATTAGAAAAATTTTGATCAACCCATGGGGATATGTCTATGTATAGTAGAACATATTAATGTTTTGGTAATGAACATTGATAACTATATATATACATAATATTTCATAGTATACGATTTGGGTTTGATGATTTATACATTATATGAAATATATTTAATGACTATTTGATATCTCATTATGATTATTCTAGTTCGATGGTTACACTTTTATTTTTGGTTTTACTCAATGGTTGGAACCAAAATTCATTGTTTTAACAAAAAATATGATTTAAAATTCCATTATTTTCCACCATAGAAACCAAATTATATACGATATGGTATATAGAAGATCATGTTTATTCTCATGTAAAGTTTTTGGATAATGAATCATACTAATCTCACAAAGGATCAACAGAAGGAACAATATATAGTTTTGTCTTTGATGAATCAATATCAAAACTTTTTAGTGGATATTATGATCCACAAGTTATTGAGTGATGGATCAGAACCATTGAGAAAATATTTTCTATTATCTAGTGATTCTAACATGAATTGTTTTTTGAGTTTATTATTTGTTATAAGAAATAGATAAATAGTTTAAGCATATTAAGAACATGAGATAGGATAAAGAATTTGAATCTGTGGAATAGGATGTGTTTAAGAGGTTATATTTCAATAATAACTTCCCCCATAATTTATAAAAAATTATGGATAATTAATTCATTGATCATAAGAAAAATAATGATTAATTCATCGGTATTTTAGAGGAAAATTTTATAATACTTTTGAGATATTATTATAGTTTAATACTTTTCCCTGAAAGAAAAATTAATTAACTCATTGGTAGATTAAAACCAAGTCTCTAATAAGAATTAATTATAAGAGATATATTATCTATAAATATATCATTCTATGTGTACTCATGGTGGAAATGGTAATTAGAGGTTCCAACTATTCCCATAGTCTTGATAATAAATGGATGATCGAGACTCATGAAAACTCAAGTAAATCACATAGTATAATGAAATTATTACATCTACCTGATTTAAATGGTGGAAAATACATCATGATAATTTCTTGAATTAAAATATGTGGTGTTGAATTATTTAAAGACAAGTAAAAATGTTTGTGAATATTGGATAGTGATAAATAGGTTGGTTAATGAAATTAATTAATAGAAGATTGCAACTAATTCATCACCAGTACTCAAATGAATCAAATCAAAGAATTACAAGAATAATACCAATCAATTAATGAATCTAATGTTTTCAGATGATGATAAAATAAATGAACTCTTAAACTCATTTAAAGGGGAAAATCCCTTACAATCCTGACACCCAATGTGGGTTACAAGACTGATGAGGTTAATGGTATACTTATAATCCACTCCATAATAGATAATGTATTTTTAGATTATAGATCAACCCTCTATTTTATATTTAGGTATTTGAAAAGGTTATATAATTACTTGAATAAAAAATTGATGATGTGGTAGTGGTGAACACATCTAATGGCATGATGGTTACAACATAATCCCATAACTCCTCTATGTTTATAGTTTGTAGGAATTCTCCTTATGTAAATCTTATTATTTCCCTTTAGATGAATTGTATTTGATTATTGTAATGGTTTGAATTTTTTATACTAACCATATAAATTGTAAGGGAAGGTAAGTTACATTTAATATTCCAAGTGATCATATGATCATTTATCTGTGTGATTATGAATAAAAACATCCAATGTACATTACTTATATCTTGTGGGTATTAAATAATATCCCTGAAGAATAATTATTTTTTATGTTATGGTAGAAAATAAACATTGAATATAAATGTAATGAATCCCAATTGTGGAATTTATCATTGAATATTTCTTCGTATATTTCTATATTTTTCCTCACAGTCAGCATAGTGTTTGGGTGTCTCAGGATCCATGATTAATATATTTAAAATATTATTATATATTAAAGTAAATTTACTCTTATTTTTAGAATTATTGGTATTCATGTTGTTTGGGAACTCATATAAGAAATCTAAGACCATAATTGATTTTAGAATTCATGTTTAACCCTTCAAATAGAATAAGGTTATATGGCATCTTATATTTTGTGGGTGTTGACAAAAGGTGGTGTTTTAAATTAAATAATTAATTGAACTATTTATTTTTAATTCCCAAACAAAACCCTATAAATATTTGAGGAATATCATTTAAAATCTCAATGGTTATCCACAGAGCCCTAGGATATTGAGAGAGAGATGTGTAAAGATCTACATGCTACTAGGAGAGTGGATAGATAATGAATGATCAGTAGAGTGCGAGGAAGGTAGTGAATACAGTGAGATCTTTTAATCATCACCAAAGAACATGTTCTTTACTAGTCATTGATCTGTAACTGGTGTAGGACTTATTATTTTTTTATTTCCACCATTTTATTAATTTTTTGGCATAGATATAATTATCTAATTTCATTTTTTATAAAATTTTCATCCTTTGTATGAGCCCAAATAATAAGTTTCTTGTCGAACATTTTTTTTATATTTTCTACCTGTTTTAATCATGTGATACAACATTTATGTTATCGTTGTCTTAGATTGCATTGGTAAATAATTGGATCAGTTCATTCTGGTGAATTTTTATAATTATTATTTGTGTTCTATTACATTGGAAAATTGGGTTATGGTTCAACATTTCAATGTTGGATTTGAGATATATCAAAACACTAAATTCATAATAGATATGTGAAAGTTTTATGGTCAGAGTGTTCAAACATATCATGAGTTATTCATTGGTTTTGGGTAAAGGCTGTGGGTTTTGGGATCCAAAATTGTGGTGAACATTTGACATATTTAAGCATAAGTTATCAAATATCTTATTTTTATCCACTAGAGGCTAGAAATCAATGGCTGGCGGTGGTTCCCTTAGATTTTATGTTTTCAAATGACATGATTTTTTATATAATATGCTTCGAGAATACTTGTAAAGTACATGATTTACATCCAATGAAAAAAAACAACACATCATGTACAATAAAGTAAAACATGTAGTGTAGACCCCCAGATGTGCTACCTAGTGTTTTATGGGAAGATAAATATTGTTAGGTCAGAATGGCTATGACAATGACACAAGAGGGGGTGAATTGTGTCCTTTTGAAATTTTCACAATTTTTTCGCTTTATAATAAGATAAGATAGAACAGTGTTTTTGTATAAATGAATAAGCAGTGGGTAAAAACATATAAATAGAACACAACTATTTATAGTGGTTCAGGTCATGAATATCCCCTAGTCCACTCCACCAATCACATTCTCTATAGGCTTGGTGAATTTCATGAGTGAGTCCCTTGTATCATATGACCGATTCACATCTGAGGAAAAGAAGTTTTCACCCTTACAAATAAGTATTACAAATATAGCATTCAATTTCATTTAAAGAGAACTAAAATATTCATTTCTTAGCATGAGAATTTGACACTCCACCATGACTGAAACCAAGAATCTGATACTCAAAATAATCAATATATATTCATTTGATAAAATAGTTTAAACTTCATAGTTTTAGTATCATGAAACTGACAGAAGATGGATCTCCAACTTCAGAATAAAAATAATCCTTGAAATATGTTGGATGAGATCTTCTTGCACATAAGATCTTTTATTTTAATAATAGTAATAAAAAAAGAGCATTACGCTTCCATTATTCAACATGTATATGTCCACAATGTATTCCTTATTTAAGAGATGCTCGATTATTGTAGTAATGTAAATTAATTTTCCCAATAAAACATAAAGAATAAAAATTATCAACGTATCTAAGAGATATCAACACATCTAACCTAGAAAGATATATAATGATATACCTCGCATCAAGATTTCAGATCCACAAAAGAGGCTTAATAAATAAAGAGAATTCAAATTCAAAAATAATTATTAGAGTAGTCATATCATTCCTTAGGAATATAACAAAATATGTCCAATGAATACGACCTATTAAAACAATTATAACGATCCTTTAATTGGTCGAAATCGAGCTTTAAATCTACATAGTATTCCAAAAATATTGTTACATAAAATTCAATAAAAATGGTAAATTCAAATTTCTAGTGTTGAATAGGCAAAGGTAAGGATCATTTATAAAACCAAAAAACAAAATATTTAGTTGGTTCAACTTTGTAACATAGGGATAATGATCTATATATTCATCCATGACATTATAAAATTAAGAACGTAGCATTGATTATCTATATGTTCATCTTTTCTAAACATAGGGTTGACAATGTGTGGTTGAAAAAAAAGTAAGGTTGATGATCCATACATTTTTTTCTCAAACGTAGGGCTCCATTCATACGTAGGGTTCTTTAACAATACTTGTTATCTTCGAAAAATGTAAGGTTCCATTCTAATATAATTTTCTTTGTCCATTCATTTCTTCCAACGTACGGTTGATTAACCATACATTCTGATCCTTTACTATAATAATTAATATATAAGTAGGGTATGTTCCTTACATTATGTTCTTTAGTGTAGGGAATGAACAATAATTCTAGAAAACAATAAATAATAAACATTATTTATAGAATATGTTTGAGAGTGTTATGAACACTTTGATTAGTATTTATCATGAATGAAATAGTTGAATATCATTCCAAAATAATAATTATGAATAAAATTAATTCCCTGACGTATACTTAAAGTAAAATCATTACTAAAAACAATGAGAATTTTGAGCATCAAAATCAATAATATTTATGGAGTATTGTTGAGAAAAGACATACCCAATAATATCCACCTTTTTGATGATCACAAAACCCATAAATTTAATATTTTAATTTATAATTGTTCAAATATAAAGCGAAATAAATAATACTGGATATAATTATTTTATTAGAATGAAATGTTGTGATTATCTAAATTTTTCCTCATTTAGTGAGATCAAAAAGAAATTAAATAAATATATTAAAACACATTTAATATTGGATAGATTATTAAGTGAATGTTACAATAAACTCAAATGGTTAATGATTAATGGATTTTTGAATGAAATAAAATGTAAATAACATAAATAATTGAACCATATAGATTAATAAAATTTCATTTATCAATGATTGAAGAAATAAAATATATTAAGTGAGTGGGATACATATCAGTTACTGTCGTGGTTAAGGAAGGAAAAATAATTGGGATTGTCTAGGTTAGAATTCAGAATGGCTTGAAACAACTCCTTAAACATTTCCATCTAAACATGCATCTTCTTCCTCAAACGATCACCTAGATGAATAACTAGAATCCAAGAATCATGACTAACATATAGATTATCAAAAATATTGACTTTCAAGAAATAATTTAGACATTATTCTTGATTCATAAGTTATTCCTACTTCTATGTAAACTGGTTAAGTAGCAATCTTATACAATGTTCTCCTTGAGTTAACTAATCAACAAGTAATTTGTTATTCTCAAAATGAACTAAAAGAGAAGAACTTTTTCATTACATGTTCTCTATACAAAATGTCAGGTCTTCCATAAAAAATGTAATGGTCAGAAATATTCTAATCAAAACTGGAATGGTAGAACAAGTAGAATTATATGTACTATTAAAACCAATACTTATTTTTATTGATTCAAATAGACTTTCCAAATAAATCTAGAGATCTACAAAATCTGACATATGAAAAGGCTTCAGACTTGATTCTTCCAATCTCATTAAACATATCTCGCTTAAAAGCACCAAAATACCTTCTCAAAATAGTAGTCTCATGAAGTTCATTGATCTTGTTCCTTCCACATTGAAGCTATTTGTATAGATTATCATTTTCTTCTGAATATTTATTAAACATAACAACAATATCTTTAACAAGTTGATATAAGGAATTAGATGCTTCTTCTTCTTGAATCTGATGGCTGATCAAAAATAATAATAGGAAAAGTATTTTCCACTGATCTATCAACATATTTATTTTGATGAATATGATTTATTATCAAGAAATTCAGTCTATCCTCCTAAAACATGACTAGACTGTTCCATTGTTCTATTTACAACCACAACTATAACTTTAGTTACTGATTTCAATATAATTTTTTCTTCTTGAGCAGCTTCATTCTGGACATTTTCTCTTTGAAAATTAACCAACTATTGAATATTCACCTTTACTTGATCACTAATTATAGGGATAATATGAACCTCTCTAGCTTGACTAACTGCTTTATTCTCATACTCAGGAATTGATTCCTTAATATGAACTGAACATGTTGCCTCTCTAGAACCCAAAACTGGTCCTTCAATTCATTGAATAGGTCTATTCTTATGTTTCAGAACAAGTCCCTACTGAATTTTTTCATCCTTTGTTTACCTTATATATCATAATGAATCCTTTGGTATGTTAGTTGAGAAAGTCCAACGGTTTTAGAATTAGTTACACCTTCATTTCTTAAACCTCATTTCTCCCCTTGAGAAAAAATTCTTGGGCTATGTTCTTCCTCAGCCCCAATTTGTAAAAATTTTCCTTTAACAGTACTATAAAACAATCCTAGCTTCATTAGAGTTCTGGAATTAAGAACATTACTATAATGGAAGAAAACTCTTGAATAAAAAAACAAATCATATCCTTTTTAAATATGATTTATCAAATTATCCTTCCATGATGATACAAATTCATCCTAGCATATAGTTGACAGTAGTACCTAATAAATCGGAACAAATATCAGGGGATGTTCAGATTGGTATCACTCAAAAATAAAAAAAGGATGTACATGTTTGGGTACCAAATATTTTCTATCTCATCCATCCTTGGTGCAATTATAATCCGAATAAACTTAACCAAAATTTTATAATCCTCCTGAGATCCTTAACAAACATTTTCCTTATATTTTTTGTATTAAACAGAAAATACATAATGTATTTTAGAGAATGGTCTTTATCTTTAATAGATCTATGATCAAAATAGATAATTCCTTCATGTGGATAGTTCATAATTTTTTAATCATTAGTGGAGGAAATATAAAAGACCTTATCTTATATACATGAAAAAATCATATCTTCTTAATCACAAAAAATAACATATAAAAATTTATAAAAATATTTCAACTCTAATATATAAATAAATTTGGAATTTACTTCATTGAACGTAGTATCTAGTCCTTGAAATGATAATTATATTTCAGAAGAAAATATTTTTGGTACAACCATTCTAAATCCACTAATTTTCCGTGAAGAATATTTCATCTAGAAATGTGTTGTCACTTCAGTTCATTGGATTCACTCTCTTCGACTCACTTGGTTATTTTCATTTCTAAAAATCTGAATGTTTGAGATTTTTCATGTTCTATGGTTCAGAAGAAGCAAAAAGGCTTTAGTTAAGGTGAAAGGATTTGTTAAATGAAGGGTTTGGTAGTCGAAAGGCTTCTGACATATGACATAAATCCTCATTTTTCATGTCATAGAGAAATTATGAAAAATTTGTAATAGTCACATGGAATAAATAAATTTAATATAAATTAATGGCAATATATAGAATGATAGAAATAAATTAGATTTACAATAAAAAAATTATAAATAAAATAAAATAAAATAACTAATTTAAAAATTAAATAAACCTAACTCCATCATAATAAAATAAAAACATGCAGTGGGAAGGGGTTTAGTTAAAATATCAGCAATTTGATATTTAGAGTTAATAAATTTAATGATATATCCTTTTTAAGAACATGGTATCTTAGAAAATGATGTCTAATATAAATATATTTAGTTCTAGAATGACTTGTAGGGTTTTATGAAATATTTATAGTTTTTGTATTATTACATAAAATATTTATATTAATGAAATTTAGTCCAAAGTCCAACAATGTGTTTTTTATCCACAAAATTTGTGTATAGAAACAACCTATAGATATATATTCTTCTTCAGCTGTTGATAAGGAAACTGAGTATTGCAACTTACTCACCCATGATGCTAAAGATTTTCTTAATAACTGATTGGTTTCTAAGGATATTTTTCTATTTAATCTTCAACCTCTAAAATCAGCATAAGAATATGATATTAAATTAAAATCAGATATTTTTATGATAATGATCTTATTGAAAAATAGTTCCTTTCAAATATCAAATAAATACTTTTATCAAAAATTAAATGATATTCATTAGGATTTGTTTTAAATCTAGAACATAGATATACAAGAAAACATAATATTAGGTTTTCTAATAGTAAGATATAATAAACTACAAATCATACCTCTATAAAACTTTTTGTCCACATACTTTATAGATTTATCCAAATCATGTTTTATATTAGTAGCAATGTGAGTTATATATGTCTTACTATTTTCAAGAGAAATTGTTTTCAAGAAAGTAGTAATATATTTACTTTGGTATATCACATTTCCATAAAATTTTATATAAATTTGAAGTCCTAAAATGAAATTTAATTCTCGCATTATTCTCATTTAAAATTCTTTTGTCTTGATTTATAATAATTCATTACAAAATATTTTAATTTTTTATCCAAATATAACATCGAAAACATGGATTTGTAATAATATAAAACTTGAAAAATTAGTTTTCTTAAAATGGGATGGATCTACCAAATAAAAAAATTATTTTTCAAAACAAGAACATAATCTTTCATACCATGCTCTAGGTTCATGTTTTTATAAATTTAGATATTTAGTATGCTTGAAAATAGAGTCTAATTTTTGAGAATTTTCCAAACTAGGAGGTTTCTCAACATAAACTTCCACCATTAAATAACCTTTTAAAAGGACGATTTAACATCTATATAAGATAATTTAATGTTCAGATGACATGTATAGGATAAAATATCTCTAAATTTTTCTAGTATAGATATGGGGGGAAAAGGTCTCATCATAATATATACCTTATTCTTGATTATATCATTTGGATACTAGCATATAATTATTTCTAGTTATAATCTCCTAATCATCTTGTTTATTTCTAAAGACCCATTTGATTCCTATAATTAAATAATTTGTTGGCCTTTCAAATAATTTAAAAACATTATTTATTTTAAATTTGTTTAAATATTCTTACTTTGATAACATCCAAATCTCATCATCTAAGGATTTTTTAACATATTTAGGTTCCAATTGTAATAAAAAGATAGAAAAATCATCTTGGTTTCCAAAAGTTCTTATGGTTTTAATGAATGTTTCTCTGTTTCCTATAAAAGTTTCTAAAGTATAATATTTTATGATTCTAGAATTTCTAGGTAAAACAATTTTAGGTTCTTCAGTATCATGTCCTTCTAAACTTGATAGTATTTTATTTATATTTTCAAAATAATTTTTCAGTTTTTTAAGTCTCATGTTATAAGAAGAGTCATCAATTTCATCAGTTTTATATTTACCTTTATTAAAAGGGTTAGTTTCATCAAACAGTACATGAACTATTTCCGCAACAATCGCTGAGTTTTTATTAAATACTCTATATGATTTAGAAGATGCATAATATCCTAAAAATATTCATTCATTAGATTATAGATTGAATTTACCAATATTATAATTTGTTTTTTAGGATGTAAACATTACATAAAAAACATTAATGTACTTTGTCGTTGTATTTATGTTATTCTAATGTTTAGAAGTTATATTTATTAAAATATGATGAATTAAATCTCTATATATAATATAGGAGGTTATTAATATAGCTTTTACCCCCAAGTAGGTTGGAAGGATATATTCATTCAATATAGTCCTAGCCATTTCATGAATAGATATGTTTTTTTATTCAACAATTCAATTTTGTTAAGGGGTTATTGGTGTGGAGTTGGTGTGATTAATACCCATATTTGAGAAAAATGAATAAAATTATTGATTCTCAAACTCTCCACCATGATCACATCTTAATTCAATTATCTTAAAATCATTTTCATTTTGACCACTTTTTCAAAAACTTTCAAAAACATTAAAATAATCATTTTTTGTTTTAGAAAATAGACCAATGTAAATATAGAATAATCATCAACTAAAATATATACATATAATTTCCATCCAAACATTCTACGTTTGATGTTTTGAACATATCCATATGAATAAGTTCTTGGTGCTTTGTTGTAGCGATTTTATTAATAGATTTGAAGGAGGAGTTGTGTTGTTTTAGAATTTGAAATGCATCACCGATTCTATCACTTTCAAATTTAAGAGTAGGTAAGTCAGAAACTAACTATTTCTTAGTTAATTTAGGTAAAGCATAAATATTTCAATGGCAAGGTAATCTATGCCAAATCCATGACTCATTTATCATAGTAGTTAAACAAATCAATTTTTTTACATAAGGGATTTAAATCTGTAGAGTAAACGTTATTTGTTTTGGGTGCTCTAAACATAAGAAACTTATCATTTAATATAGAACATGAATTGTTAGAAAAATAGTAACAATATCCATCATTATAAAGTTAAGAGATACTTATTAGATTAATATTTAATCATCACACAAACAATACTTGGTTAATTGACATAGTCTTTAGATCTCAAACTATTCCAATTCCAATTATATTTACCATGGAATTATCACTAAAAGTGATTAGGCCTCCATCTATTTTATTAAGTGGGTTGAATTTGGATGGATTTCCACTCATATATAGAGAGAACCCATTTTCTATTTACCATATAGCTTTTTCTTTTATACGACATGTTACCTAAAAATAATGTTCAAAGAAATTTTTCATTTGTAACCATATATTTTTTAGTCCAGAAGTGTTAGAAAAGAAAACTCTTAGAATCCTAATATACTATAGTTTTCTATCACTTATGTCATTTAAATTAGATAAACTCTTTGAAATAAACCATCTTTTAATCCCAATTAATTGAGTATTTCTCAAACAATAGTTTTTTGTTATATGTCCTTCTGTTCAACAAAAGTGACAATTAATGCTTTTTGAATTTGGAAAACAATAATCTTCATATATTTTGGAATTTTCACCCTTAATTACTATACAAAATAAATAATTTTTAATGATATTTTTTCTAGAATTTTATTTAGTATATTTTCTCCTTTTTTAAAAATAATAGAAGCACTTTCATATGTTTCTACTTTATCCTGTAGTATTTTAATCCTATCATCATGGTTCATACAATTTGTAGTAGAGGAGCTAAATTTCTCAACTAAATCTTGATTCTATTTAAGTAAAGTATCCCTTTTTCCTAAAATAGACTTATGAATATTATTTAAAGATTTGTGTTTCTTTAATAAAGAGTCATATATTTCATTCAGCACAGTGCAATAAGAAACCATTTTATTATTCAAATAACTAGAATCAGAATCTGATGAATATTAGGTTTTTACCTTATCTTCTTCAACCATGAAGCCTATATTTTATTTGATATTTTACTATTCCTTCTTTCAATTAGAAATATATGAGTTGCCAAAGTCTTCTGAATCACTCTAAGTAGCCATCGTTTCTCTTTTGTCTTAATTTTTAAAATCAGTATTTTTCTGATACATCATTTCTATATTTCTATTGTCTCCTTTTAATTTAGGTAAATGAGATCTTATATGACCCTATTTTTTCATTCATACCATCTAATTTTCGTTGATCCCTTTTCATCCTTTTTGAAGGGTTTTTTGAATCCTCTTTTCTTCTTGTAAAACATGGTAACCTTTCTGGCTAATTGAGCCATCTCTACTTTAGAGTCAGATGAGTCTGAATTCCTTTCTTATCTAGATTTATTTTTTATTACTTTTCTTCGGTTCTGAGATGTTAATTTTAGAGAATTATTATCCTTCCTCACTATAAATTTATGATCATTATCTTTATCTTCCACATTAGATTCATACATCATCTGTGTCTCAATCGGTTCTCTCATTTTCAGATTTTTCACATGTGATTATTATCTAATTTGATCTGATATTCCATTCAATTTAGTTATTAGTACACTCATTACTTTTAATTATTGATCTTATTTTTTGAAAGGATCACCTAAAGATGGAATATTGTTAAAATTTTTAGTAATCCTACCATCCAATTTACTGATTATTTCCCCCATCAAACATTCTAAATGTATTGAAATTCAATTTTGTTGTTGCGTATCTCATATTTATTAATTTTTCCATACCTTAGTAGGAAACTAAAATATTCATCCTCATTTCATAAGTTGTTGGAAATTGTGATACATGATTAAATTTTTCTGGTCCAAGACCACAGATGATAGAATTTACAGCATTCGAGTTCATATCATATTCAACATCAGTTGAAGCATCCCATGTTTCTGGTTTCTCATGAATCTTATAGGGAGATAACAATTTTCAACAAACTTTTTATCCAAGATTATTTAGATAAATAATCATCATCAATTTACAGCACCCATAATTTTCACCACTGAAATAATGAAAACCAACCACTGACATTCCTTCCCATAGACTAGTCATTTCCATATTTGTATAGATCTTATTCTTTTATCTCTATAGAGCTCAGTTGAAAATACTCAACCATTGATTCCAAATGATAGGTTGGAATGGATACGATGATGACCCATAAGAGGGAGTGAATTGTGTCCTTTCAAAATTTTCATAATTATATTTCTAAAGAGTAAGAAACGATAGAGTGGTGTTTATATATGAAAGAACAAGTATCAAATAAAAATAGAGAAATAGAACATGAAAATTTATAGTGGCTTGCGGAATGAATATCCCAAAGTCCAATCCATCAATCACCTTCTTTCTAGGCTTCATGAATTTCAATATTAAGTCCATTTTATCATAAGACCAGTCCACAACTAAATGAAGGTAGTTGTCACCCATAAAAATAAGGCTAAAAATATCTGCATGTGGTTATTTTTTATGGAACGAAAATATCCACAACATAGCATGAGAAGCTGACATTCCACCATGAATGATACCAAGTATCCAATAATTAAAAAATCAATACAAATTGACTTGATCAAATAAATTAAACTTCAATATTTTAGTTGTACGCAACATACAGAAATGAATCTTCAACATTAGAAGAATAATAATCATTAAAATATGTCTAAAGAGATCTAGTTTCACCCAAGATCATTGATTTTAATGTCAACAATAGAAACAGAGCATCGCCCTTCTAGTATTGAAAATTTATATCTCCAAAATGTAGTCCTTGTATCTGAAATGCTCAATTGTAGTAGCACTGTAAATTAATTTTCACAAGAAAACTCAATGAATAAAAACCATCAACACAACTGAGAGAGATCCACACATCCAAAGTAGAATGATATATATTGATATATCTCACATCATGATTTCATATTGTTAAATTACTCCTGATAAATTGAGAGAATTCAAATTAAAAAAAGATCTGAGTAGTCGTAACTCTCTTTGATAATATGAGAGAATGTATCTGCTAAATTTGACCCTTTAATAAAATTATAAAGATCATTGAATCAGTTGAAATCTTGATTTAAATATCTCTAATATTCTGCATATACTATTATAGAAAAATCCGATAAAAATGGTAAATTAAATTTTTTTGCGATGAATAAGAAAAAGTAAGTTCCATCAAAAAAATGATAAAACCAAATACGTAGGGCCCAACTACATAATGTAAGGATAATGATCCATATGTTCATCCATTGCAGTATAAAATTATTATCATAGCATTGATTATTCATACGATAATCTTTTCCAAATGTAGGGTTGACAATGTAAGGTTGATCACAAAAGTATGGTTGATGATCCATATGTTTTCTTCTCAAACGTAGGGTTCCATACTTATGTAGGGTTCTTTAACCCTACTTTTTCTCTTTGACAAATGTAAGGTTCCATTCAAAAGTAATATTTTTATCTATAATTGTTTTCAAATGTAAGTTTTATTAACCATACAAGCTGATCCTTTACCATAATCTTTAATACATATATAGGGTATGTTCCTTACATTACATTCTTTAGTGTAGGGAATGAACTATTATTCTTGTAAATGAAAAATAGTGAACATTGTTTCTAGAATAAATTTGAGAGAATTATGAACACTTTGTAGAATATTTACCACTTAATTAATACTGGTCTATAATTACAAAATAATAATTATAAATAAAATTAATTCCCTGAAATATACTTAAATTAAAATAATTGGTACAATAAAAAAGTTTATTTTTGAGCATCAAAATCAATAAAATTTATAGAGTATTGTTGAGACAAGACATACCCAACAAACATCACATATAATTTTTGAATCATGAACACCATGTGACCTGATATTGGTTGCTCGGCTTATACTCTGGGTGTACATGGGCATAGGCATGGCCATGAACTTGGACATGGAAAAAGTACATGGGAATGTTCCTGAACTTAAACATGGCCATGGTACATGAACACGACTAGTATGAAAGGGGTGGACTGGTGTGTACGGGAATCGTATAAACCATATTAGGATGATCCTAAAGGAAATAGTTGGGAGCCAATCATCCATGACACAATGTGTACCACAAGTATACACCATGTAGTACCACATAGCTAGCCAAGAAATTTGAATGTGATAAAACATCAAGATTCTACAATAATTTCACATGCCATGTGACCGTAGCTGCACACCATGAGCCTATCTAAAGACATAACACCTTTATTATATCCTTTAACAAGGATTGGATAATGGAATGTGAGTATCCAATCATGAGTGGTTTCCCACATGGGACATGATGGTAGCCATTATATTGTATTTTTATATAATATGGGAAGCATTTTGATCATGAAAAATCACTAAAAATGATTCACAGATGGCTCTGATCTGGAATTTTCATCATAGATTCTGATTTCAGCACTCCACTATTGTATCATGGTTTGGGTGTAACAACTCGACCCATCAGGGCCTACTTGGTTAGTAGAAGGTTGAGCCATCACAAACCTAAGCCTGCCTCCATAGACCAAGGAATTGCAACAAATGATAAGATTACCTAATATAACATGGAAGGATAGTACATAATTTACTTGTAGAAAAAAATACCTCCATCTAAATGAAAAATTGAAGAGGAATAATTAAATATAGCCACATCAAGGGATAAACCACGCATGCAATAAGTTCTAGGGAATACATGAGAGTACAAAAAACTATAAACAAAGTATAAAAGGTAAGAATAAATGTCTAGCCAAAAAATATGTCCAAATTTGACAAAAACTATAATAAATTGAAGATGAGAGAGCTTATCTCATGATCTCCAAGACTAACCACCGTACGTGTTCAATGAACCCAGGAGTCGCTATGATCCACAATTATAGTTATTGATCTCTCTGCCATCTGCATAAGACACAACTGGTTCAGGAAAATCCCATGTAGTGGTGAGTATATACAGACATAGTTGGACACCCAAAATCCTAAAGGGGTGACAGAGAAATAATAAAATTCAGTACAACCCAAATGAAGAATGAATCAAAACCCAAAAAACATATATTCTCAAAAATAAACCCAGATGAAAGTGAAATGGGATCTCCATCTCACAACCTATAAAAAATATATAATTAAGCTTGATGATCCAGTAGTTAAACATTGATGCCCAAAATCAAACATAACCTCGCCAAAATATGTGGGGAGGGGTACTCTCCTCTTCACTATGCTCCACATTTGTGGGAATAATTCTCCAAGGCTGACCTTAACCCATCGACGCTCGAAGAAGCGGGAATACCACTCTGTAGATAGAGGGATCGAGCCCTGAATAGTGGATAATCACCTCTACCAGAAAAAAAGTTTATGGGGGTCCTATTATATAGTGTGATAATGAAGTACCATCCACATTGATAGAAGAACCATTCCTTGAATAGGGGAGTACTATCTCTACCTAACTAAATATTAAAGGGGATTAATTTTTAGATTTTACAGGGGAGTAACATCCTAATACATAAATAACTGACTCTATGAATAGGGTAGTACCATATATACTTTGAATATATATGCTAATCCAACCAAATAATGTGTAGTAAGTCAAACATATCATACACAAATATTAAATCATTTTTTATTATAATTTATTACATTACACATACACACACCTAAGGATTATAAAGGCATAGGGCCATTACAAATATAGAAACATAAAAAAATGGTTTAGTGGTGAAATGTGTCATCTCCCACTAAGTCCTGCACATATAGAACCCTTATTATGAATATCATATATAATACATGTATTTATAGCCTGAATAAATGAATTAGATTAAAGGGTGAGATCAAATGATCAGTAACCTAATCCAAGGGACATATATAACTATAACGTGAACATAAGTGTATGAGACCATGATCATTACATTTGAAAACCACACCATTCATATCAGAGATAAAAATATTAAGTTGTGGCATAAATATTGGATTTTCATAAGACTTGAATCATAATATAATCAAATCGCATGATCTATGAGACTATAAAATTATAATATGACATGGATTTTTGGCATATACATATGAATAAAAAATCATTTCAATAGTAGTCAAGGATCACTACAATGGTTATCATAGTGGAATGGATTCACTCCCCAAACCATAACAGTATTCAAGGATCAATCACAATACCATCAAAGTGTAAAAATTTCCATACTTAACTAGGTTCACTCATCATTCCATTAATTTATATCTCATGAGATATAAATCAATACCTAATTCATTGGAGTGAGATATAGGTCCACCCACGTTATAATTAAAACTATATTATTTTGTGCCACATGATCTCAAAAAATATATCATATTATAACCAAGGAAATTAAATGGTTTTCATGAAAATTTCATCATATCATAACCTATGGAAAATATATAGGTTTTATAATCATTCATTCATTTCATACCTAATGGAAAAATAATTGAGTTTCACCAAAATTATATCATGATATATCCTAAGGAAGATAAAAACGTTTCATAAACATATTTTCTTAATAAACTATTCATAAAAAGAATAATAATGGTATCATTTTCTTATATCCCTAGAAAATAATTAGTAACATAAATAGGGTTTATCTTATATATATACTCATTTTGAAATATCATTTAAAACATTTCATGTGTAAAATATCATTTTCACTTTTGTAATAACACTTTTTAAAACATAAAATATTTTTGAAATATTTTTATTGGAAAATATCCATCAAAAACTATAATTAAATCTTCAAATAAAATAATTGTCATAAATAGGGGATGTTTAATTCATTAATTATACATTAAAATAATGATTCATTTCATGTTTTCTATAAAATCCAAATTGGTATTGTTTCAAAAAATACATAAATATTCATTTCAAAAAAATTAAAAAAAACATGGGTAAATATGTCTTCTCAAAAATAATAATATTAAAACACTTTTAAAAACATTTTTATAATATTAGTTTTTGGAAGAAAATGAATCTCCGACTGAGGAGAGAAATAGTCTGATTTTATATTAAAAATTTGTCAATTATTTTAATCACCAAAAAGTGTAAAATGGAGGTATTAATATCATGAATAGATATTATAGAATAAAATTAACGAGTTTACTGAGATATGGACCATAATAGTTTTTTATCCAAAACATAATCATACACCATCATGATATACAATGATATTGTAACATATAATATTTACCACTTTGGGAGCTTTTAATCATAAGTACCATGAAGAAAAATAATTAAGTGAGACATAAAATATCATGAGGACAAATAAATTCATGATATTAGATATAAATTTTTCTATATATACACCTCTTAAGGATATAGGTACATAACATTACATATGACTCAAAAAATGAAAATTGAGACAAAATTCTCTTACCCTAAGTCTGGAATTACTGCATACATGTTAAAAAATCCTTTATAAAAATATAATTTGATTATGAATCAATTATATAACCATGATTATATATATCATACATATATATTATTTACTTATGACCATTTATTAAAAACTTATTAACAATTCCATGTTAAAATCACATTTATGGTAATACCCTATTTGTTTTTTATATATGATTTGATTTGTTATTTATAGCCCTCTTAATTTGATCATTGTTTCATCATATCCAAAAATATTAACTATTATCTGAATATTATATATATTCATTATATATTTATTTATATTTTCAATAAAATTTATATATAGTAAATGTAATTCACTGTTCATTATAGGTCGAATGTATGCATGAACATTATTTCCATTTTCTAGATATAAAGAAATATAAAAGATATAATATATATTAAAATTAAAAACTAATTTTTATGTTATATACATTATATATTTTAATCAAAAATATCCTTATTACCTTTAATGTAATGTGTGAAAAAATCACATCACTTCATGAGATGGTAGTCTATCACAGCCACGAACAACATTATCATATTCCCATAGAGTGGAAAGAAAAAATGAACATGTGATATTATTATTCAAAAAGAATAATATTATCATGAAAATAATATGGGAAAATTTAATCCTTCATTATAACCATCCATGATAGGTGTTAATGGAAACAATAATGGCATCAGTTAGTGATTTGGTAGTCTACCGTACACGCGAATGATGATTTCGTATCCCATTTAATGGAATATGAAATAGTTGTAGGTAATTACCTTCCATGGATAAATTATTAGAAACACCTTGTCAATAATTCAAATTCTAGATCACATTGGTGATTTTCAACATAACTTTTATTGTAACTATAATTTTATTTGATTTATTTATTAATGGATCTAAAATTCATTTACATTTCTCCAAATATATTGGGTACTAATAGATTTCTTTATGCAAATTAATTCCATAATTTTTTATCTATACAATTTTTTTTCTATATAGGGATTCACAAGTATCAATCTGAATACTCGAATTAAAGCTATTTTATCATGAAAAATCATATAAAGGAAGGTGTTTATACGAACCAAATTTGAAGTACATGGAATAATGTATCAATATATCCTATAGGTTTTTATTTTTTCTATTATACTGACAATCTATTTCATGATGAAATGAAGTGCTGAAAATCAACTCTGTATGAAGATATTGCTAAATACTTGACCAAAACATGGATGTAAACCTAGGATCAAAATCAAAAAAATGGAATTTGGTACTCTATGAAACTCTACAAATTCCTTAATTTATATCTTATAAATATGATCCAAAGAAAATTATTCTCTAAAATTGATGAATTTGGATGATTTATTATATAAATTTACTATAAATTATATAGTAATATAGCATTTAAACATTTTGGGAAATCCAATGATGAAATCAATGGTGATCTTTTCCCATTTCCATTTTGGTATGGGTAATGGATTTATCATCCCCTTATAAATTTTTCTCACATACTTATCTTGAGGAAATACCAAGAATAAAAATATAAACTCTATGATATCTCTCTTTATGTCATTCCACTAGATGTACTCATTCACATCTCTATACATCTTTGTTCTTCTAGTATGAATAGGGAATGAAGAACTATGAGCTTCCTCTAAAAAATCCTTATTGAAATATTGTATGTAAGGAACATATACATGACTATTGAACCATTTTATTCCATCATGATCAATGTTAGACTCAAGAACATTTTTAAACATCTATTGAAGCTCTATATCTTCCTTATACACCTCTTTAATCTTCACTTGTATAGATGATTGAATATTCAATTGATAAAGATTTTATTTCTCCCATTAATTCAATACTTCTATATTCGTCCTTTCAAAATACATGCATGTTTGTTAATTTTTGATCCTCATCATGGATATGTTAAAATGATCCTTTTGAATTAAACCATCAGTCCCCTTTTTTTATTTACTAGGGCGGTAATGTATTGAGTTGTCATAATATTTAATCTGATATAACCATTTTCTCTAGTACATATTCAACTCCTTAATTTTAATATATACTTAAAACTTCTATAATTTGTATATATATCACAATTTTCTCCATAAATAAAAAGTATCCATATCTTTAAGGATAAATTACCATATATAAATTTAAAGAATGAGTTGGGTAATTTTTATAATTAATATTCTTATTCTTGTGAGAAATAATTTAGAAGCGTGTAATTATTCATAATAACACATAAAAATATCTTCTTGAATGAATCAGTATAGATTATATACCCTTCAACAGAATAGGGAAATTTATGTAGAGGTGTGCTGAAAAATATTCCATTTAGTTCTTTGAAATCTACCCAATATTCATATTCCCGGAGGAACTTGGATATATTATGAGTTAACATAGAGAGTGGATTAGATATTCTTGAGAAATTCTCCATAAAAATTCAATAATATCCAACTAAACCAAGATAAATATGGATCTTAGTCACTATTTGTGTTCTAGGCCAACACTAAATAGCCTCTATCTTTGATGGATCTACTGATTTACCCACTCTAAAAATTATATGAACAAAAAATGAAACATATTGATGGAATAATTGACACTTTAAAGACATTTCATATATTTTATCCTAACTAGGGTCTTTACTAATGTTCTCAAGTGACCCTCATTCTCTTCTTGTTCTTTTAAAAGATAATAATATTGTCTATAAAGAAGAATATTAATTGGTCCTGGTAATGTTTGAAGACACTATTCCTTAAATACATGAAGATAGTGGGGACATCAATAAGGCCAAATCGAATCACTATATATTCATTGTTTCCATACATTATATGGAATTTTTTCTTAGGTATCTCATTTTACATGACCCTCAATTGGTGATATATAAAATTAAGGTCAATCTTGTTAAATTATTGATCTATATGTAGTTTATGAAACAATACATCAATATGGGGAAGAGTCTACTTTTTCATGATCTTGAACATGTTTAGCTCCCAATCATAAATGCACAATCCCATCAATATATACCCATTTTTCAAATTTTAATAGGTTCACTACAAGGTGAAATAATTAGCCTAATGAATCTCTTATCAATGTTATCCTACAGTTTCATCTTCGATTCTTGAAACTCAATCAGTGACATCCCATAAGGATTATTTAAAATTTGTGTGTCTCAACGTATAAGTTCTATTGATAAATAAATAATATAATTTAGTGTAACAATAATAAAATCTTCCATAATGTTGTAAAAAATTCCCACGCAATAGGAATACTATAAATTTTGATTTTATCCTTAACCATATAAGATAATGACCCCTTATTAATGGGAATTAAGACCCATATAGTGGATGTGGTCTCCATCAAATGTTCATAATTATCTTTACATTGATAGAAAAACATAGGTTGGTTTGGTATATCAATTTCTTCTTCCATTAATTGAAAATTGATGTTTATATATGTAGATAAATCAAATCCATGCCTAATATTACATCAAATTCAACCAGAGGAAAAATGAAAATATTTATAGAATGTACTTTCCCTCCAACATAAACCTGAGAGGAATCATATACCTTATATGATATCATCATACTGAATGGTATTTTAACTAATAATTATATATTTAATCATATTGGGTCACATGTTGATACCCATAATAATTATTTAGACATAAACTAAGAGGTATATATAGAGTAAAATAAGACATTTTTAATTATGGATTGGATGGTATGTGTACCTTTCACCACACTGTTATCATAGCCCTCATCAGAATTGGTGACAGCAGGAGATTTCTAATTTTCTCTCTTCATAAGATGTTTTTGACATTAATCATCATCATTCGCCTTTATATTTCGGAACTGTTTAGCATAGTGGACGAACTTATTCATTTGAAACACTATATTGTGGGTGGTGCATTCTCTGCGACATTATCTCAATTCACATTGTTAGATAATTTATTCACATCACTTCAGCATTCATTTTATATATCCACACTTAAAACATTTTATTGTCCCCTTAATAAACTTTTCGCCATATTTCTTCTCAAACTTGATATTAATGGGAATACCATCTTCTCCGCTCCATGGTTTTTATAATTTCCTTTTAATTTCATTTTTTTCTTCAGATAAAAACCATGATATTAATATGTAATAAAAAACAACATTTCCAACTTGATAAAATATCAAAAGACACTTTTCATATATACTAAATTATATTTTGGATAATTGTTGGCCAAAAATCCCTCAAGGAAACATTGAAGTATTTTTGGGTTGATTGTGTTTGTTGACAAAGCAGGTTTTCATGGATATTTGTCAAGTTCCCAAGAAGTTGTTGACAATCCATGTTGACAAAGAACGATGACAAAGGAAAAGGCGATCTGGAGGTGGTACAAAAAGAGCAGTACAAGGTGGTGCCGTTTCCCAGTGTTTGCCAAATTTTTGGGGTCCAAAATTTGGAGGTTGGTGAGCATCGCGAAAAGAGGATTTCAATGAAGAGCATAATTTAATATGGCAAAGGCATGAATTTCGCGAAGATAGGATGCATGGTTTGGAAATCGCGAAGACCAGAAGAATGGAGGCGGTGATGCTTCGCGATTACGTCAAGCTTCGCGAACGGCAGATGCTGAAGCGCATCGCGGCGGAGAAGAGCTTTGCGAGAGAGCATCGCGGTGAAGGCGCGAGCCGCGAAGGTAAGTTGACGGTGATTCATCGCGACTACGTCAAGCTCCGCGAACGGAAGATTGCGGTGGAGCTTCGCGATTTGGACAGAATTCCGACAGAAACTTTGGAGCTTCGCGATTTGAGATGACGTGGCGTTGACTTCGTGTGGAAAGGATGAGGGTCGGTGGAATCGCCTATAAATAGAGGCCGACCCCTTCAGGTGAAGTAGAGAGAATTTTCAGAGAAAATACGTTGCTCTCGATTTGCGAAGGTGGTTCGCGGAGCCAGTGTGCTTCACGAAAGAGGTGCTTTGCGGCGGCTATTGTAGCTCCGCGAAACCTGCGAGCTCCGCGTTGGCTTACTTAGCTTCGCGAGGGTTGTTGCTTTGCGACGGCTTGAGCATCGCGAGAGTGCTTCGTGAAGGAGCTTCGCGATTGATCTTCGCGAAAAGGCAGGAGCTTCGCGAAGGCTTGTTTGAGCTTCGCGAAATTGGGAGCCTCGCATTGTAGGGTGCTTTGCGAAGTTCTTTCCAAAGGTTGGTTGCCAGTGGATAGTGGCAAAGGGGTATTCATCTACGGGTGAAAGTTGAACTTCAAAAGAGCATCTACATACAGAGGAAGATGCACTCCTTAATGGAAATGAAGAGACCTACAGGTCTATAAACTGTGAGTTAATCCCTTCCAAGAGCAGTGAGCTTAGGAAGAGGAAGAAGGTGATCCTCTCCACCGACAGTGAGTCAGAGAGAGAGAAATAGGGAGTGACCCTTGGGAAAGCAGTGAGCTGACCCTAAACATTGTATAGGCAGTGAGCCTGGGCATAGAAGTGATCTAGCCCGAACATTTTAATCCACAGCTAGTGAAGTTTAGTGGACTTGGTACGACCGGCAACCTGTCGGCATATGCTCCTTGGACGTAGCCCTTAGAGGTGAACCAAGTAAAATTGTTGTGTCATGTGCTTGCTTTACTTTCTGTTTATATTGTGCAGTAGGAAAGAGAGAGAAGAGTGTTTTGCTTAACAGCGATACAAGATCAGAACGGGCTTTAATTTTTAATTAGTCATATCCTGATTCACCCCCCCTCTCAGGGTATTCAGCCTAGTGGACCTAACAAGAATGCCTTCTGGAAAATTGGGTTTAAGACACTGATGAATCGAACAACCTTATTTATAGGATGCATGATAATACCTGATGTGTACCTTACAAGTAGTGTAAAATTTTTCAATAGGAACCAACAAATTAATCATGATTTTTCTTCATCTCAAGGAACTCCTTATCAATATTAGTACAAAAAAATAAGTGGAATGTAATTATCGAATAATATGTTTTGAACTCATCCCAATAAATGGAGTCAATTTCATCATGTTGGCGCATATTGTTGATAAGATTCTACCACGAATCCACATCCCCTTCCAAATTATAGATATCCAAAATGAATTTTTCATGTTCTTAAAACTTGATAATATAGAATATCATTTCACTGGTGTTGATAAATTTCTCAAAAATCAGTGGATTAGAAGTCCTACTTAAAAATGGTGGACATTACCTTATAATGGTTTTAACAGAATTTTGTTCCCCCCTTTGTTTGTTTTGGATGTCCTTCATGATTCATATCATGAGAAAGTGGTGTGAGAAACTTAATGAGATTTTTTATTCCATATCTTATAATTTTTTATTATTAGTAAGAAAATAATTTCATCATCTTCTACACTAGTAATTAACATAGTTCCTTCAGGTTTCATCAATTGATGATCACCAAACAAACTAGTTAAAGATATAATAATCCTAGTGGTAAACCACATAAATATGAAAATGTACTAATAGGATTTATAACTCATGATAAATTATAAAAATACATCATTATAGTTTTTATAATATTTTTCAATATCCATATAATATCCCTTAATAGTATCAATCTAGGTGCGCATTAAATCCATTTTCATGATTATGTGATGATCGAGTCTAGCTCAATACACCAATTTCTGATTTATTACCCCATGGTACCTCTATACGATATTCACATCCACTTGTAGAATCTAGAAATTGGTGCATTGCTTGAAACCACTCACTATATCCTTTACCTAAATTTTAATCCATTTTCCTATACACTGACTCTTCCTTAGACTTATCCTTACACATGTCTTTAGGGATTTCACTGATGTATTCTCAGCCTTGATTCAAATGGTTATCTAAACCTATATTTGTATACTGGCTATAGTGACCCACCCTTATCATAAATATATGTGACATAATATTTTATGAAAATTTATGGCTTTACACAAACACATGAATAAAGATTATAAAGGTATTGTATCTTTGAAAAAATGGAAACATAAAAAACATGTTTAATAGCGAACTACGTCATCTCTCACTATATCCTTAATAAATAGAACCCTTAATATAAATATTATACATAATATATTTATTCATATCCTGGGAAATATAATCATAAGAAATGGTCATCTTATATAGTAATTAATTTTAAATAATTTAGATACATAAGAAAAACATGAACATAGGGGTGTGATAATATGAGAATAATATTTGAAAAAATTAACTGAGATATCAAAAAATATAATCTAGAGTAATGGAATAATTATTAAAAGTTCATAAGAGATGAATTATTTGATAATAAATGAAAATGATCCATGCTATCATAACATTGGCATATGATAATGATTTATCACATACACATATGCATAGAAAATAATTTTTTTAGTCATCAAGGATCACAACATAGGCTATGATATAAGAATGGGTTGCCTCCCTAAACCATATAGTAGTAACGTTACACTCTCAAGAACACCATTGTGTAAAAATTACCTTATTGATCTGGGCTCACTAACCATTCTACCCATGTATGTCTCAAGATATCTAAATATTTACTGAATACATTAGATGGAGATAAAGGTCCCACCAACCACATAATGAAATGAATATATATTTGTTCCCAAAGATAATTAAACAATAATCATATAATAACCCATCAAATGAAATGGGTTTTATATATTTTTAATCATATTATAACCTGTAGAAAATATACAAGTTTCATAATCATGTCATCATATCATCATATCATCATATCATCATAAAATAAGACATGTAAAAAAATCTAGTTTCATAATAATGTAATCATGGTACAACCAATAGAAGATAAATAGGTTTGATAATAATATTTTCATAATAAAACATAGAGATAAATAATAATAATGGTATCCTTGTTTCATATCCCTAGTAAATTCTAGGTAACATTAATATATGTCATCTAAGACGGAAATTGATTTTAAAAGATCATTTAAAACATTTCATAAGGAAAATATATTTTCTAATTTTTAATTTGAAATTAAATTTTAAAAAATATAAATTAATATTCAATTAAAATAATATTCTTCATGATAAGAAGTTTCTTTTAGTCCGTATACATTAAAACTAATATTCCTTTCATATTTATAGTAAAGGCCAAAGGAGAATTGTTTAGTAAAATACATGATGATTCCTTTGAAAATATTTTTTTAATAAGTAAACCATAGGTAAAAATTTATTTCCTAATCATAGTATAATATTAAAACATTTTTTGAATAATTTTTAGAAAAAATGATTTTGGAAGAAAACATATTTCAAACCAAAGAGAGAAATAAAGTTAGATTTTATTAAATATAATTTATTAATTATTTCAAATACCCCAGACTGGTAAATTGGGACTATTAATATAATGAATAACTAGTAGATAATAAAATTAATGATATTATTTAGATATGCATACTTATATTTATCATCAACAATATAATCAGAAACAATCATGACAAATGATTAGATTGTAAAATAAAATATTTACCAATTGGAAATTTTAAAACATATATAAGTTGAAGGAACAACAAAAAATTAATCTAAAGTTATAATTAGTATATATAAATTCAATATATTACATGTCAAATTAGATTTATATACGCCTTGTAAAGGGAGATAGTCTCATAACATAACATGTGTGTCAAAGAAGAAAAATTGAGACACAAATCTCTTATCGTAAGTCTCAAATTCCTTCATACATGCTCGAAACTCATTTATAAAAAATATATTTTTCTTATAAATCTATTATAGAAGCGTATTTATATATATCATACCAAATATTAGTTACTAATGAACTTTCATTTCCCATTTATTTACAATTCTATGTAGAAATAATGTTTTGTGTAATAACCACATTTTTTTCGTATAGGTTTTTATTTGCTATTTTCAGTCCTATTACATTGATCAGGGATCTCTAATAACTATAATGTCAAAAATGATATACATATAATATTTATTCATTATATTCATTTATTGATCAATAAAGTTAGAAATAAAAAATGAAATTCACCATTCAAGGACATGGTATGACATATATACGCCTAAACATTGTTTCAATTTTCACAGCCGAGAGATATAAAGAAAGGTAAATAATATATTATCATTAAAGAGTAATTTTTATGTCATATATATAAAATATTTTAATTTAAATCATATTTATTACCATCCATTTAATTATTTAATTAATCATATCATTTCACAGGGCAGTAGCCTATTATACAAACAAATGAGGATTTCATATTCCCCTTGAATAGAATGTAAAAAATGAACATGTGACATTATGAAACCATAAGAACTATAATATCCCAAATATAATATATAAAAAATAAATATATCATTATATAAAGTCATTATATATGGTAATGGAAAGATGAATTTCATCTGTTCGTGAGGTGGAAGTATGACGTAGACACGAATGATGATTTCATAGCTCATTTCATAGAATAAGAGAGGATTGTGGGTCATTACCTTGATATAATATATATATATATAACATATGGAATATACTTATTTTAGTATATAATCATATTTTATAGATCATTGAAGTACTATTAGGAATAAAGAAAATAAAAATGCTCAATGAAGAAAGGTACCTCATCCTTGGGTAACCTGCATAGGTTTTCCCCAAAAGTAATCATAGGATGGATTGATGCCTAAAATAAGGATTCATTTAATATATTAGTTAATTTGATAATTTTTTTAATATTTATTTTCTAAAAATGTTTTTAATATGTAAATAGAATAAGATAGGGGTGGCCTTTTGTAAGTGAGGTGAGTGGCACACTTGTAATTTTTTGAATGAAAATAGTATAACCACCTTTTTAATGTCAAAAAAAAGAACAAAAATACAAATATAGTGAGTATTATACATGATAAGGTATAAATATTTAATTAAAATATATATTAGACATGGTATTATGTCATATTAACCATTATAATTAATGTTCAACCCTTGGTAACCCCGTTTTCACCTTAACCGCGGTAAATATTTTTTATATTTTTATTATTTAGTAAAAAATTAATTTATCATTATTAGATAAATTAAATTTCTTTGATTCCAAATATATAATAAATTTTATTAAGTTCCCTTAACATAATTTTAAAATTACAGTTTAATATTATTCTCACGGATGTTATGTGAAAGTAGTTTTCCAAATAGAAAAATGTTTAAAAGTTTGAAATTTTTTGTAGTAAAATTCTATATAAAATTTATTACAGTCACCTAAATTGGATTAAAATATATAATTTTACTAATATTACATTAAAATTAATATATAATATTTTTAAACATTATATATAATTAAAATAAAATGGCATTTTTCAATTAAAATTCAGTATTTTTCACGTTTCATTAAACATGGAATTTTATGAAAAATTCATATTACAAATCACCCTAATATAATTTTGACATCATGATTTAAAAATTTGGTTTATTTTATCACATTATTTTTCTAAATTTTTTAAATATTTATCTTATTTTTATTCAAAAAATATATAAAACCCATTTTTCAAAAAATTCGTATTTTTCAAAACATATATAGACATCCCCAAAATTTATGAACATTTTTATCATTTTGTTTTATTTATACAAACACATTATAAAAAAATTAAAAATTAGTTATTAATATTAATATCTTAGTTTTTTATGTTTAGGTAATAAAAATTTATTTTAAATATTTATATTAATAACATATTGAGGCCTCATTAAAACTCAGTGTTGTGTTTAAGGAAAGATCAGCTCATTGTTGTGTGTAACGAAAGATATCATGAAATGTTTTTTTATTTTTAAAAATAATAATTCAAAAATACATTGGGCGTCATATTCTAACCAAATTAAAATGAATTTATCCTTCAAAATTCATCACCCATATACCAAAAAATGAGTATACTTTCTTCCCATAACATCACATAACATCTTCAAAATGGTGCTTTCTCCACAAAACATTGACTAGGTGAGTGTTCTTGTTTCATAACACCTTCTTTTTAAGATCCAGAATCTCCTTTTTTTTGTTCTTCATAAAATTGATCAGGCACCAACGGTATGTCCAATGAGTTTAGCACATGTGATTGGTCAGTTGTGTACTTCCTTTGGAGAGATACATGGGACACATCGTCAACTTGAGATAGGTTTGGTTGAAGAACAAACGAATATGCCACTATCGCAATATGATCAATGATTTCAATGGGACCAATATACTGAGGGATTATATTCCCTTTATACAAAATATCATATCCTTATTCCGTGGATAAATTCTTAGAAACACCTTGTCACTATTATCAATTTCTATATCAAATCGGTGATTGTCAACATAAAGTTTATGCCGACTCTAATCATCCTTGATGTATTGATTAATTAATCTAACATTTTTCCATTTATTTAAATATATTGGGTCCCAATATCTTTCATTATCCAACATAATTCGATAATTTTGTAACTATACACTTCCTTCCACAGAGGGATTCATAATGATCAATTTGAATGGTCGAATTAAAGCTATTATTTCATGAAATTTCATCTTGAAGAAGGTGTTGGTCCAAACCACATTTTAATTCCATTGAATAATATATCAATATATTCTATAAATTTTGAGTTTTTTTCATAGAATTAATATTTATTTTAGGATGATATGATGTTTTGAAACTCAACTATGTATAAAGATATTGCTAAAGATTTGACCAAAATAATGAGGTAAACCTAGGATCCCAATTATAAAAATGTAATGTGGTACTCCAAGTTACCATACCACTTCCTTAATTAATATCATGGAAATATGATCCAGAGAAAAGTATTCTCTAATAGTGATGAAGTGTTCTCATTTAGTATATCTATTGACAATAACTCATATAGTTTTATGCCCGTTAGAAATTTAGGGGAGTCCAATGATGAAATAAATAGTGATATTTTTCCTTTTCCATTATTTTATGGGTAATGGATGTAATATCCCCTTATAATTTTTTTCTCATCCTTATCTTGAGGACATAGAAAGAACAAAAATACAAACTCTTTGATATCTACTTTTATGCCATCCCACTAGAAGTACTCCTTCATATCTCTATAAATCTTTGTTCATCAAGGATAAATATATAATTAAAACTATGAGAATCATTTAATAAACACTTATTAAAATATGGTATGTAAGGAATACATATACAATTATTGAACCATTTCATTCCTTCATGATGAATGTTAAACTCAAGAACATTTCTAAACTTCAATTGTAGCTCTATATCTTCCTTATGAACCTCTATAATCATTACTAGTATATATGATTGAATATTAAATATTTCTCACAGTCATTCAATATTTCAATATTCATCCTTTGAAAATAAAAAAATATTTTATCTTTTTTGATCCTCATCATGGATATGTTAGAATGATCCATTTGAATTAAAGAACCAGCCACCTTTTTATCATTCTGAGGGTGGTAATGTATTGATATGTCATAATATTTAATGAGCTATAACAATCTTCTTAGATACATATTCAACTCCTTTATGTGAATATATAATTGAAAATTCTATGATATGTATATATATCACAATTTTATCTATAAATATACTGCCTCTATATATTTAAGGGAAAAATTTATATATAAATACAAAGCATGAGTTGGGTAATTTTTCTCATTAATATACAATTTTTGTGAGGCATAATCTATAACCATGGCATTGTTCATAATAACTCATCCAAATATCTTCTTTTATGAATAATTATAGATTACAAAACCTTCAACATAATAAGATAATTTATGAAGAGTTGTGATGACAATTATTCTCTTTACTTCCTTGAAATCTTCCTCAAATTCATAGGACCTGAGAAACTTGTCTATCTTATGAGTTATCTTGGTGAGTTGATTAAATATTCTTGATAAATTATGCATAATTACAATAATATCTAGATAAAAAAATATGGATCTATGTCAAAATAGTTTTTTAGGTCTAAACTGAATAGAATCTTTCATTAATGGATCTATTGATATACCCACACTAAATAATATATGAACCAAAAATGAAACATTTTGATGCTAGAATTCAAGAATTCTAAACATTGCATATAGTTTATACTTCATACGGTCATTACTAAAGTTCTCATGTGACCCTAATTCTCTTTATTTTCATTGAATGGATAACAATATTATCTATAAAGATGACTACAAACTGATCTAGGTAATATTTGAAGACTCTGTTCATTAAATACATAAAGATAGTGGGGACATCAGTATAGCCATATGGAATCACTATGTATTCATTGATTCCATACCTTTAATGGAATATTTTCTTGGGTATCTCATCCTACATGACCCTCAATTGATGATATCTGAAAGTAAGGTAAATCTTGTAAAATTATTGATTTTTGTGTAGTTGGTCAAAAAATACATCAATATAGTGAAGATTATACTTTTTCTTGATCTCGAACTTGTTAAATCCTAATATTAAATGCATGATCCCATCAATCCATCATTATTTTTAAAAATTGAATAGGTACACAACTAGGTGACATAGTTAGACTAATGAATCCCTTATTAAGGTTCTCCTACAGTTTCTTCTTCAATTCTTCAAAATCAATCAGGGACATTCTATAGGGATTATTTGAAGTTTGTGTGTCTCTATGTATGAGTTATTTTGAGAAATAAAATTTACAACATAGTTTAAGAATAATAAACTCTTATATAATGGCATCAAAATATTCACACACAATTTTCATACTATCAATGATGAGTTTCTCCCCACCCATAAAAGATAAAGACTCCATCTAAATGGAAATTAAGACATGTACATTGGATGTGATCGGAAACGAATTTTTGATATTATCTTCACATTGATAGAAAAACATAGGTTGGTTTGGAACATAAAATTTTTATTCCCTTCCAAGAAAATTTACGTTTTATTTATGTAGATGAATCCAATCCATGCCAAATATGACATCAAATTATACTATATGAAAAATGAAAATATTCAGAGGAATCATAGTCCCACCAATATCATTAAAAAGAGGAATCATATGCATAATATGAGATAAACATACTGAACTATTTTTTCACTACTAATTCTACATTTAATCATTTTGCGTCAAATATTGATACCCATAGTAAATTCTATAGATTTAAAACAATGGGAAGATCTAGTGTAAAATAAGACATGGTCAGATCTAGATTGGGTGGTATGTTTACTTTTCACCACATTGTTATCACACCCCTCATAAAAAACAATGATTTCATGGTATTTCTATTTTTCTCTCTTCTTATGAATTGTTTGACATCGATCATCATCATTCACCTTTATATTTAGTAATTTGTTTCATAGTTTAAAAACACACTAATTTGAAACACTGGATTGTGGGTGGTAAATTTTGTGTAACATTATATCTTTTTACATCATTAGCTAATTTATTCACATCACTTTGGAAATAATTTTTTAGATGACCATACCTTCCAATAATAAAATATATTATAGTCTCGTTAAGAAAATATCCCCCATGTTTCTATCTACACTTTGAGAATAAAGGGAATATCATCTTCTCCTCTCCATGTTTTTTATAATTTCATTTCAATTCCATTTTTATCACCGTATAAAAAGCATAATATTAGTATGTAACTGCAATCTCCATTTCCACCTTGATAGTATATCAAAAAAAACTTATAATATCTACTAGAATAACTTGTGGATAATGCCTTTTGGATAATTGGTTTTAAGATACTAAAGAATCGAATAACTATATTTGTTCGGTGGATGATAATACCTGATGTGTACCTTACAAGTCACGTAAAATATTTCTTATAGGAACCAATTAATTCATCATTATTTTTCATCCACTCAAAGAACCCCTCATAAATATTTGTACAATAAAAATATGTGGATTATACTTATTTAATAATAAGTTCTTTAACTCATCCCAATCAAAGGACTTAATTTTGTCATGTTGCCTCATTTTATTGATAAGATTCTACCATTATTCCACTTCAATTCTAAATGGTAGATATCCAAAATGATTTTTTCAGGTTTTGAACAATTTATAACAGAGAATATCATTTGAATAGTGTCAATACATTACTTAGAAATTAATGGATTAAATGTATAGTGGAAAGAAGTTGGACATTTTCTCATAAAGGTCTCAATATAATTTTGTTCCATCCTTTGTTTTTATGGAATTCCATAATGATTCACAACTTGAAAAATTTTTGTGGGAATATTAATGATATTTTTTCTTCCATTTCATATAATTTTTTTATTATTAGTAATAAAATTATTTCATTATCTGTTACACTAATCATTAACATATTTCCTTCAGTTTTCAGCAATTTAATACCACCAAAAAACTTGTTTAAGAAATAATAGTAGTAGTGATGAACCACATAAACATGAAAATGTACTTATTGGATGTCTAAATCATTATAAAAAATTCAAATCCCTCATTATGGTTTTTAAATGTTTTTTGAATATCCATAAAATATCACCTAAGAGTATCAAACCAGGAGTGCAATAAGTCCCTTTTCATGATTAGGTGATGATCGAGACTAGCTCAATACACCATTTTCTGAGCAATTACCCCAAGGTACATCTATAAAAGATTCAAATACACTTTTAGTATCTAGATAGGGGTTTAATGTCTTGATACCACTCACTATATCCTTTAACAAAATTCCATGAAATTTTCCTTCACATTGAAACATCCTTAGACTTAGCATTATACATGTCCTTAGGGATTTCATTAATGTATTCTTGACCTAGATTCCAATTGTTACCAGAACCTATCTTTGAATAGCAACTATAGTGACCAAGTATTATCATAAATATATATGACCTCATTTTTTATAAAAATATATGTCATTACAGAAACATGTGACTGTTAATCGAAAATGTATAGCATCTTTGAAAAAATGCAACCATAAACTACTAGTTCATTAGTGGACTACGTCATCTCTAACTATGTCCTTAATATCTAGAAAAAATCTTATAAATATAATAAATAATATTTTTTTCATATCCTATGGAAAGGAATCATTAAAATGGGTTATCTCATTTGGTAAATAATTTAAAACAAGGGAGATACCTAAGAAAAACCTAAACATAAGGGTAGGATAATAGAGGCATAATATTTGAAAACCATATAGACCTATCAAAAAATATAATCTAGAGTCTTGGAATTATTATTGGAAGTTCATAAGACATGAATTATATGATAATAAAATAACATAATCCATTATATCATAACATTTGAATAAGACAATGATTTATCGCATACAAGTATGCATAGAGAATAATTTCTATAGTCATACATTCTAACTACCAAGGCTATCATAGGGGAATGGTTTGCCTCCCTAAACCATCATAGTAGTAAAGGTTCACTTCCAAGGACATAACAATGAAAAAATTACCTTATTTATCTAGGTTCACTTTCTATTCTATCCATGTATGTCTAATGATATATGAATCTTTACACAATGCATTATACGGAGATATAGATCTCACCCACCTCATGATGAAATAAATATTTATTTTTTAAAAAGATAAGTAAAAAATAATCATATAACAACCCATCAAATGAAATGGGTTTTATAAAAATTTCAATATATCACAACTTGTGGAAAATATACATGTTTCACAATCCCTTCATCTTGTCATCATAGCATAACCCATGTAAAAAGAATCGTGTTTTATAAGAATTTAATCACGGTACAACCCAAGGATGACAAACAGGTTTCATAATCATATTTTCAAAATAAAACATTTAGATAATGAATAATAGTGGTATCATTATTTCATATTCCAAATAAATTCTAGGTAACATCAATATATTTCATCTTTGATAGAAATTGATTTTAGAATATTATTAAAAAAAATTATGAGGAAAATATATTTTCTTATGTGAAAAAAATATATTTAAAATATAAATAATTTGTAAACACTTTTATTTGAAAATAAAGTTTTTTAAAAAAAATTTAATATTCAAATAAAATAATTTTCATGATGATAAGTAGTTTCTTTCAAGTCCTATACATTATAACAAATATTCCATTTATATTTCTAGTAAAGGTCAAAAGATAATTTTTCAGTAAAACACATCAATATTACATTCAATGTATTTTTTTAATAATTAGACCATTGGTAAAAATTTATTTTAATAATCAATTTATAATATAAAAACATTGTAGGAAACATTTTTAGAAAAAATTATTTCGGAAGAAAACTAATTTCTATCCGAAGAGAGAAATATAGATAGATTTTATTACACATAATTTTTCAATTATTTAAAGTACGAGATACTGGTAAAATGGGACTATTAATGATGAAAATAATAAGTGGATAATAAAATTAATGATCTCTTTGAGATATGATTAATGATATTTTATCATCAAGAATATAATCCGAAACAATCACTATAAATGTTGAGATTGTAACATAAAATATTTACCACTTTGGAAACATTAACATATATATAAGATTAAGGAAAATAAATAAATTAATCATAATTTATAATTCTGATATATAAATTCAGAATATCACATGTCAAATGGGATATATATACACCCTATAAAGGGAGATAGTTTCATAACATAGCTTCTGTGTCAAAGAAGAAAAATTGAGACAAAAATATCTTACCATATGTCTCAAATTCCATCATAAAAGCTCAAAACGCATTTATAATAACTATAATTTTTTTACACATCTATTAAAGAACATTAATTATATATATCATACCATATATGAGTTACATATGACCCTTCATTTCCAATTATTTTACAATTCAATGTTAATGTTACATTTTGGGTAATAACCACATTGTTTTTTTATAGGTTTCGATTTTAGATATTCAGTCCTCTTACATTAATCAAGGATCCATAATAACTATAATGTTAACCATGATATAAATACCATATATATTCAGTATATATTTTTTTAGTGATCCATAAAATTTATAGATAGAAAATTAAAAACACCATTCATAGACATGGTAGGTCTTACGTACGCGTGAACGTTGTTTTAATTTTACTGACAGAATGATATAAAACAATTTAAATAATATATTAACAATAAAGAGTATTTTTTATGTCATATATATCATATATTTTCATTAAAATCATCCTCATTGCCTTCTATTTAAATAGTGAATAAATCACATCATTTATCAAGGTGGTTGTTTGTTGTACACAGAAAAGGTGATTTTATATTCCCATGGAATGAAAATTAAAACAAAAAACATGTGATATATTGAAACTATAAGAACTATAATATCATAAATATAATATCTAAAAATTTTATATGTTATTATAACCATTTATAACTTTCTTATTTAAAAAACTAATGACATTGGTTCATGAGGTCACAGTCTGTCGTACCCACGAATGATGATTTCATTGCTGATTTCATAGATCTGGATATGCTTGTGGGTCATTACCTTGACATAAAAAAATTAAGATTATGGAAGATAATTATTTTATTATATAATAATTTTTTAATAATTATTGATGGTTTTAGGAATAAATACAATAAAATTTCTGGATGAAGAAAGTTACATCATCCATGGGTAACCTCCATAGGTTTGCACCAAAAGCCATCATAGGTTCAATTGACGCCCAAAATAAGGATTTTATTAAGATTTTAGGTAATTCGGTAGGGTTTTTTGGTATTTATTGTCTACAAATTTTTTTAAATGTGTATATAAGAGAGAATAGGGATGGCCTTTTATAAGTGAGGTGAGTGACACACTTGTAATTTTGGAAAGAAAAATTTCTACCAACTTTTTGCACATTCTAAAATGATCTAAAATGGAAACTTCTCAATACATATAAATAAGGTCTGTAAATTTACATTTAATATATTTTAATTTATTTTATAGGTCATTTTTACCATTATATGTTTAGTTTAACATCTAGGTAACCCCATTTTTACCTTAACTATGGTAAATAATTTTTACTATTTTTAAAATTAATTATGATAAAAAAATAATCTGACATTATTGAATAATCTAAATTATTATGCTTTCAAATATAAAATTTATTTTTTCCAATTCCATTAATAGAAGTGGAAATTTGGAATTTAAAATTTATCTTGTACATTGAACGAGAATGTGGGTTTTCAAAAAGAAAAATATTCCAAAAATGAAAATGTTTTTATAGGAACATTTAGTATAAAATTTATTAATTTGACCTAAATTGTATTAATAAATATATAATATTACTAATATTACATTAAAATCAATTTAATATATAATATATCATTATAAAAAATTTAGACAAAATGGCAGCATTCAATTAATATACTGTATTTTTTCACTATTCATTAAAAAATTTTCCTTTTCAAAAAAAATTCGAAACATTTACCCTAAACAAATTTTAAAATGATTATATAAAATATAAAAATTATTTTATCAAATTAATTTTCTAAATGTGTTAAAAATTAATTTTATTACTGTTTACAAAAATATAAAAAATTATTTTTATTAGAATGTGGTATTTTCTAAACATTTAAAGACTTTATGGAAAATTGTGTATTTTATTATCAATATGATTTAATTATATAAATTAATTACACTTAATATTTAAAAATTAATTATTCCTATTCATATATCTATGTTTAATGGTTATTAAATAATGATTATATTTAAATATCTATATTAATAATATACTGTGGTCTTGTAAAAACGCAGTGTTGTGTGTAATGTAAGGAAAAATTGGTATTGTGTGTAATGAAATGTATTGAATAAATTTAATTTATTTAGAAAAAAAATAATTCAAAAATACATGGCGTCTACATCACTAAAATCATTTAATGTCACCTAAGGGAAATTTCTACTATGATTATCTTGCATCATACCTAAAAACCCATAAAATGACCAACATCGAGTTCTATGTGTGAAGAAAACTCAGTATAGGCCACTCATGTGACAAAATCAGTGTTCTAAAGAATGAGATATGATATTTATAAGATTCCAATAGTAGTAAATAAAATTTGGAACCACTCCATTGTAAGGTTGTGGTCTCCCTAGACACGACATAGGAAGTCATGTCTTTTTTCACAACATGAACTCCGGGATACATGCAATGTATAAAAATCCAATGTCTTGGTTACGCATATTAGATCACATTGTGTATTCCTACCTATTCCCATGTACTCTATTACTTTTTGTGTTCATCCACATTAGTCCCTCAACATGTATGGATGGAACATTTCTTGTCCTCTGGGGATAGCGTGACATTGTGTGTGTTCCCACCTAAATAATCTGTTTTATTTAACATTACTTAAAACCCTAACATCTCGTCTATGGGACAATAAAATGTGTGTTCTTATAAAATACATGCCACGTAGGCAAGTTTTCATTGTCTTAACTACTTGGTTTTCTCATATCTCTAGATATTCCGCCACCACTACCACATATATATTGTTTCACCTCCAATGTTCGATACAAAACACCTCCAACCATTGATTCCTAGACTTTAATGGTTTGAAATTAGAATCTTGAAATTCATTCTAAGTTGGTATCATCTCATGTATACTGTAATTCCGCAGATAGATTCCCATCACTACTATGGGTCATAGATTCATGAATTAATACATAAAAATCATCCTGGTTTATTAGAAAATCATTAATCTGATCATTGTCGACACATCCACTATGAATCTGGGGGTTCGATAGCGCTCAGAATCACCGTAGTAAATTCAAATCATGACCCTGTAAGTAAATGGAGATAAACATGATGAACAAATGGGGAAAAGGAACAATAAAAAGGGTCAAACCATTATTGGTCAATAATTCATGTTTAAGAATCAAATGAATAGGGATAATCATGGTGAAATGATGAAATAATGATAATAAGTCAAATAAACTATTTAATTAATTTAACAGTCTTATGAAAAGGTTTTAAAAACATTGATTAAGAAAATAATATTGAAATACATGCTTAAAATTTTAATGAAATGGTAAAAAACCAAAATTCATGAGCCCTATATTAATTATGTATCAATATATGGTGAAGAATGTGTTCTCCCGTGAAAAGGGGGACTCGCTTCAATTGTTACCAGTTGATGCACCTTGATCTGGTCGTTGTTTCTTATTCTATGTAGATCCACCAATAGAGATTTATATCCTCCTCCTCTTAAATATAGTTGTGTTTATGTGGCTAACCATTGTAAAATCATCATAAAATGGTATTTATAAAGGATTTTAATTAGGTTATTTAATAAAAGAAATAAATGGATTGTTTATTTATATTAATCAAATATTCCCATCAATGGCTACCTCAAATTTACATCTGATGCTGAGAAACCTTAGGCCATTCTTAGGGAAAACCCCACATCGTGGAATGAACTATGTCATCAGATTTCAGACATAAGTCTTTGTCTATGATTTTTTACACATTATCATAAAAACCACTTTCACATGATATAAATATATTAAATATTTATATAATATCAAATATGGTATAACTAACCTTGGAATCTCTAGACCTATTATTTATTTTCTCTAAAAAAATTCCATGATATCTTTCAATGTCTTATAAGGAAAAAATATGGTCACAAAATTATTACCCCTTTCAAGGATTTTCATCATTGAAAGAAAAAACTAAACAAAAATTTGGGGACACTAAGCCCGCATCTTTCTCTCCAGCTCCTAGGATCTCTCTTTCATGCTCCAAAACTACCATAAACCATGATCCAATGGAATGGTCCATCATTATAAGATTTTCTCATTCTAATCCTCAATCTCCATTGGGTACTGCATAAAGTTGGATTCATCCTCATTGTCTATCTCTCCCCATTCAATTATGTAAATAGTATCATGCACATATCTCCTTACTAGTGACATGTGAAAGACATCATTCACATTCTCCAACTATAGGTAAAAGGCTAGAAAATAATCATCCTTTCCAACCCTCAGTAGGATCTCAAAATGCTTTATGAACTTTTGGGATAACATGCCTCCCAAGATAAATATTCCTAATCCTAATTTTAGGGAGACTCTAAGGAAATCATGGTCTCCAATGACAAACTCTAAAGGTCAATAATAGTGATCTATGTAAGATTTATATTACGTATGGGCCATATATATCCACTTACTAATCACCTAAACCTACTATGTCTCCATTTTCACTATATCATTCCTAACAAGAGCTACCTCTCTAATCTCAATCCAGAAATGGGGCGACATGAGGGTTTCCCATATATGGAATCTAAAAGTTCCTTGTTAATAGTAGAGTGATTTCTATTATTATAAGAAAATTATACCAATGGAAAGTGATTGTTCCTACTCTAACTGAGGTCTAAGAAGTAGGATCTCAGTAGATCCATCAACACTTGGATAGTGTTCTTGGTATTCCCATCCATCAAGGGGTGGAATGAAAAACTCATCTACAATAGGGCCATGAATGCCTCATATAGTGTTATCCACAACCATGATGTAAACTACACCTCATGGTCGGAGATAATTGTTGATGGTTCCATATGATGTCAGACTATCTCCCTCACATAAAACTAACACAAAATCTCTATCAATCTATACTCCCTGATGGTAAGGAAGTGTGCCTACCTAGTTTTTTAGTTTACTATCATCAATAAATAATTGTGGATACATACTATTTTTTGAATCCCTCTCACAAATTCAATGGATATGTAATCCCATTTCTATTATCGTATCTCCAGAGGTTCTGTCATACCTACTAGAACTTACTGCTTATCCTCTACCTAATGACATGTGAGACATTAATATATGAACTTATATATACTCTGACTCATTCTAGACCACCAATACCATCATTTAATGACCCTATACATCTTCCTCATATCTGGATGTACAACCAAAGTAGAAGTGGGAAACTACCTTATAACCTCCTCTCGCATCATGACCAAAAAAAATATCCATCAGTGAAAAATTATCAAGTTATTCCCTCATTCAGATAATCTATATATTTAATTTCCTAGGGTATCTTGTGAAAAATAACATCATCGTTGATGTATCCTAGCTGATACCCCTCATATGATGAAAAAGGGGATGAGTCAACAACATCGACTAATGAAAATTTCACACCTCTCATCTACCAGGGTCAAATGCATTGAAAATAACTAATCATATTACCCCTATCTTGGAAGATAATGATATTTCATTCTAATGGAATTGGAATCCATGTTTTTATTTCAAAATGTATAGAAATTCTCAATGTCGTAGTCCTGTAGGAACTCCAACCAGCACATCTAACCCAAGTGAAGATATCTCTATATAAATATGTACTTGGGATGTTGATGGTTTGAGTAAGAAATTAAGATATCTCTCTGATGATAGTGCCACCAAATCGTTAGAGATAAGACCTCCACATCACAATCCTGGTCATAAGATGCATTTTTATTCTCTTAGGATATCAAATACCTCAACCCATATGAGGTCACCTTCTACCTTTACATCAAAATGTAACTGAGCCTAGCTATAGAGGTATCAGAAACACTATGTACTCCACACCCTCATCTAGTAGTCTCAACACAGGATAACTAGTCAAACTGAGCTAAAACTACTTGATGGATCTTTAAAACATCTCTTTCCAGATAAACAGATTCCCTTTCCATGTCAAGGTATTCAAGATGGAGACTACTATGAAACATGCATCCACAAACCTCATATAGTACCAAAACAAATCAATTAAAGATACCCACCATTGACACAAACTTGTTTGTATCCAAATAAATCACAACATAAATCTTTCCAAGATCAATATCTAATCCATGCTATTAAATGACATTCCCCATGAAGTGAACCTTGTGGATCTAGAACTGGAACATTGATATCTTACAATAATTCTGTTTCTCTCATAGTAAGTTTAAGAAAATCATCATGTTCTCTACAAGATCCTCTTATGACATAGAGTAGATGTGTATTTCCATAATTAATACATTAAAAAATTGGTCCATATATGATGGAATATCTGATTCATAAAATCCATAAACAAAATATGGAATTCATCACATTGAAATGTATTACTAGGTACTCATAGTGTCTATAGAGACATCCGAATGCCTTCTTTAGAATATCGGTCTTTTAAACCCTAAATTGGGGGTAGTTTGACTTGATATCGAACTTTGAGAACAAACTCACAACTTTTAACTAATAAATTATGTCATTAATCCATGGAAATGGGTACTTATTGTTTACTTTTATAAAGTTTAGGTGATTATAATCAGTAAAAATTCACAATCTCTCATCCTCATTTCTCATGAACAATACCACTAATGACATGGGGGACACACTAGGTCTAATAAAACCCTTCTCTCAAACTTCCTCCAACTACACCCTCGTATTCCGAATCTCGATAGGGTCCATTAAATATCTCGAAGAAAATATCAACATGGTCCTTAGGTAAAAGTTGATGCATAATTCTATCTCCCACCTCAAAAGTAGTCACAAAACATACTCTGGGAAGACATCCATAGAATACTCTATGAATAATTCTATATAAATGTATAAATATAACACTACCCTAAGGGATGAACATATCATCAAATGGGTTATGGGATCCATACATCTTTTTATAAGGCCCACATTCTCATCCATGAGGTCTCCCCTACACAAATAGTCAAATATTGTCACTTCTTTATAAATGAATCTGACCCACCTACTATGACTGTCAATCTGGGATCAAATAGTGGAAAATTAGTCTATACCAAAGATGAAGTCATATTTTTTCATTCTGATGACCAATAGGTCCCATATTAATTTCATATCACTAAATAACTGCTCACACTACTATTAGAAAAGTGATATCGAATAATTTAATAGAGTTGGAACCTATAAAAAATGTTATCGTTCTTTAGTCTCAGTGGGGAGATCTTGATAAATCATAAGAGATATAGAAATGATGGAGTGACTTCCAACTATTTCTAAAAGTACTTTGGAATTTTTACTATAGACATAGATTATACCTTGTATAATCTTGTGAGTTGTCAGGTCATAAGCCTCCATGGCCTATACTTGCTTGTAGACCCATCCCCTATAAACCTAATTAAGACATCAACTATTTGGTGGTGGTGGTGTAATTGTTTTATATTATCACCCTCCACCATATGATCCTACTCATATTACCCCACCTACTCCTATACCTCCCCTACCTCCCTGGGGGTCATTCTTTCCTTGCTTGGGACAACCCTGATCATGGTGCTTCCACGATCATGGTAATATGTCTATTATCTTCCTACTCTCCTCTACTTGAAGTGTTGGGAAGTCTTGTCCCACATGACCATACATGTTACATACATAAATTTTCCCCTCTCTAGGCTTCCCATTTTCTTTATGTGGTCTCTATACTACATGACCCATTTCCTGATTTTGATCGTGGGTATGTCTCTTAAGATGACACCTTGACATTTTTCTCATGCCTACTACTGTATATGACTCATAACTTTGATTCCCACTATCAAAACTATCCTACCAATGTCTCTATTCTAGAAATATCATTGAAACTATAGTTATATAAAAAATGCCCACATATTTTGGGAGATATGAGGAGACTATTCCATTAGGGATGTCTTTAAAATGACCCTTCTCAAACATACTTCCTAGGATGAAGCCATATTGAACCATGTTGAGGGAGTATTGAGTATGTTTTGTAAACCTCAAAACATAATCACCTACTAACATACTATAACCTCTTAACCAAGATTCCACAAAGCTGACGCTCTGAACCAGTTCTCCATAATGCCTCATCTGTACATCTGCATACAAAAGAATCTTCTGACTAGCTGCATGGTCACATGGTGTGTTAGTGGAGAGACTATGGCCTCATATTAGAGTGAACATAGTGTAAATAACTACATATCATCAAAAAAATCGATGGTGTAAGCATTGCATAACTAATATATAAGATTGATGTAATAATAAAAAAGCCTATAAAATCATGAACATCCATGTCATATATACAACACTGGTCACCCACAAGGCCGACCACACAAGTTATAGTATATAAAAGAATCTAAAATGAAAGTGTATGGAATCAATAATAAATCTAATATGGACCACATTACCAGCCTTCAAGACACTATGAAGATTCTCTATCCCTATTCATAATAATTCACATGAGTGGATCCACTTGATCATGCAATCCTAGGCCTTAGACCAATCCAACTCTCAATTTGTCCTTAACATAAAAAAGAAGATATATGGAATTCATTCACACTGAGGTCCATTTAGAGGTGTGATAAATAATCTCAATAGTCCACCTACAAAAATTAACATATAAATATTTTTTCATAAGTACATGCTCATGAAATATTCTAAACATTTTTGAGACACAACTGGAAATATATATAAATAAAATAACTTGAAACCATAGTCAATCCCTATTTTTGTGATCCTAGTCAACTATGAAAGGTTCCATCATGTATATCTATATTTATATGTGTGTATATATATCCCCATATATATATATATACATAAATATTAATATACATGGTACAGGGAAGAATAACATAAACAATATTAGTTGATCCTTGGGTCCCTAATCACGATCATCTAGACAACTTGTAAAAAGGTATTTGAGTAAGATTTTATACCACTCAATGCCTTTATCATTAAGTTGATCCCCAATTCTATAATCCAGATCGATATTACGTACATTGTCTAGCACCATAATTTCTAAGAGCAAGCTACATCACCACAAAGGGATACATTCCCAAACCCAGGTTTTACAAGTGCTCACCTATAATCACTATAACAAAGGATTTCGTATTCCAATGAACATCAGAAAAATGATCCCTAGGTAGGATTCAATGCCACTCATTCCATGTAAATCTAGAGTGATGTCTGAACCCTAGGTCCTCATCTATAGGATATCACAAAATTGTGACTCAGATAATCTATAAGGTTTTGAGCCTTATGTGATTTTTAAAATTTTATTCTCTCTAGGACCACATACATTCATAGTGTCTATACTTACAAATTCATCAATGGACCTTTCCTTAGGAAATACCTCTAGGTGATGTAATACTAATGTATACACCTAAACCAAGGGAGAATCCTATGTGTTGTGTGAGGAGAGAATAATCATCTTTAATGTATATAACACATCAATGGAAAGGATTTAAATGTACCCTATCTTGGTCAAGTAATCTATCAAGGAGAGCATAATCACCCCCATCACTCTCTAGAGTGTAATCATCCACGAGTATCATCAAAATATATTCCATGACCATATATCTTCATCAACATATGCATTCCAAAATATCATAACTAGGGGATATTGTTCCAAAATATCATAAAAATGGGATGTAATTCTTGAATATAAATTAGTAGTGTTTCAAAATCCAAATCCCTTAAGTTACCACATAGAATCTTAAAAAAATAATATACCAATAAAAAGGATTATATGATTGATACTATAAAATATTTCTTGGAATCCCATTAAATTAATATGTTGGATCCTAGGATGTATTTCTGAGAATCCCAATGATAAGTGTCGCATCACATCATGCTCAGCATCCAAAAATCACAAAGCACCAATGGATATCAAATAAGCATCATCAATAACCTTTTTAATGCATAAATAAATAGTGAGGGTGTCTAGACACCTAAACCCACAACTACAACCATATCCTATTAGATTATAAGTTTTTTATGTATTCAAAAGGGACACTCACTGCCATATGTTCTTAAACTCTTCATAAAAGATTAGGGTCTATCAACCATCAGGGAACCCACTAGGTCCCTCTTGTCATAACACGAGGGACTTATCATACTCAATATCATTAGTAATAATAGTCAAATTAGGAATCCGGTTTTGATCCATCAATATAAGAAACCATGGGGATCCTATATAGGATCCTCAGAGTAGTGCATTTGAAAAGGAATCATAGAGGGGGTCTATAAAAATAACTAACCTCACCACCCCTGGTCTAGATGGGAACATCTTAGAAGGGATTCCTATTCAAGGGAAGATCTATAAAATTATCATTCAATTGATATAGATCATCTATCATATTAGATATAAGGGGATCACTCTTGGCAGAAAAATGAATTTGATTACATGATAAAGAACCTCTCTATTTAGCAAAAATGCATTAAACACCACTTAGGAGTCATCAAATATCCTCCAGGGTAGTAACATCATAATCTACGTAAAAAAACTCAAAATTTACTAGTCATGTTCTCAATTATTACTCTGAGGCGTGAATAAATGAAAAACATGAATGGTAAGAAAGGGGTAGTACATGGCGTGTATACTTAGTGCACGATGTGGACTCCCAAATCCATACATGGGTGTATACTCCATCTTGACTTGGTCTATAAAATTCCATGTACATAGAGTGTACCCTATATGGGGTAACTTATTGCGTATCATATATGGACTGTCCATGTATGTAGTCTTGTTATGTACCTAGGCATGGAATGCAACCCACAAAGTATCTGGTCATGTAATCTTTATGGTCATGTGCTCCTACACGGACTGTCTAGTCATATACTCATCTACATGGCTAAGTCCTAATATAAGGAGTACATACCCCATAATTTACATGTACAAATAAAATTATCATCTTCCCCAAAGGGAAAGAACACATGACTTGTTTTTCATAACTACACACCGTGTGATCAGGTTTTCTGAATGGCAATCCCCTCAAATTGGCTCTAACACCCAATTTTCTCCTAAAAAGATATTGATCATCCAGTCAGGGGTCCTATATAGTGATCATAGGTCTATACAACCTAAAAATGATAAATCTACATGTATTTTTTTGAAAAAAAAATAAATCTAGGTTTGTGCAGAATCCAGTAAAATGCCACCCGTTTACCCAATCCACGACTACCACATTATAGTGCAGATCCTCCTAAGCTCCACGGTGATTCCTCTCTTCCCCTATCTCTCTTTATCACTCTCTATATCCCTATAATCACTTTTTCTCATAATGGTACAATCCCAAAGGTTAATTCAATAAAATCTAGGTAAGTAAAAGAAAATAAAATAATGAAAATTGGAAAAAGAAAATAAAAGAACAAAAAAAGGGCTTGTGCAGGCCCCACCACCTGACCTATGTTTCGATCTCATCTATCCAAAAATCCTTGTTAGATACTCAATAATGGAACCTGAATCTAAATACAAAGCTCTATTTAAAATATATATCTCAATGAATTTGTGTGAATAAACTAATATTTAATTAATTAAATACATAAATTATTTATTCCTTGAAATTTTGAATGGTTTAGAATTCCACTAAATGCCTATGATTGGGTAAACACATAATTTCAAGGCCAAAAAAACTAGTTATAAAAATTTTCCAAGATCATATTCTTGTGGAAAGTTACCATTTGACCCATTAAAAGTATCTGGAATCAAAAAATCAAATTTTTGAAACAATTATTGTTTGGAAAAACAAGGGTCCTTAAAATCTCCCCATAATAAACATTATCATCTGTAAGAAGTCATCATAGAAAAACTATTATCCATTCTCTCATCACAAGAATTTATTCAACAGTTATATGTTTTACAATTAAATGACAAGTCTCATAGTGTCAAAAAATATCTTACACAGCAAACGTTAAAATTTTCCAAATCTGGTACTCCCCTCTATTGGAATACCCTTATCGTCATGTAGCATCATCGACCATTCACACATCCCAAGAATAGTTTCTTGGAATAATTATGGATTTAAAATTAAAATGATGATCACTAACCTAAAATGGATAATGGTGCACTACCAATCATATGGATTACCATATGCCACTCCATGAGCGCAACATCGACATGTTCCTTCAACAAACTAGAAAGGATATTTCAAAATAAAGGAAGCACGACATAGAGTCGATGGACACTCAGAGTACTCAATATGATATCAAGATAGAGAATGATAGTCCCTAACTAGGAGTATACAAAGATTCAATAAAAAGGGTTGTATATATCTCCTAATCCATGATCACATTAAATAGTTTGTATTATTCTTTAACCAACACTTTAAAATGCATCTCCCTATAATGTGTGTCTAGGTCCATCTACAGGTCAACCATATTATAGCAGTTAATAATATTTTGATGTCACTTCTACCATTGAGTAACTTTTTTTATTTAACAACAAGTTATAGGAAACAATGACTGTGAAAATTCATGAAAACATCGATCATCAACTTGTATATGGTCACTCACTGATTTACAATTCAAATTGTGTGACACAAAACTGATGTGCACCTTTATCTCCTGACTCATACTCTAGTGTGTCGTCTTCTAGTAAACAAAATTTCCTTACTACATGGAATGTTAGTACCACAAGCCAGAAAGATACCTTTGAATTCCTCTTCAAAATCAATCACCTCAATTGTTCAACGTTTTATTCCATGACTTCCCGCTATTAGATGTTATTCCAATCATGAGTGTCTACCCACGATATGACTACATTTGAGATATTGAAAACATATGTTAATAGGTCCATTAACCCAAATAGTCATACCTATATAAGATAGTATCGATACTAAAGAACCCCTGGTGGTTCATAAAAATCAAAATGAATCAACCACCCAAGAATGAAAATCCTGAGAACTAATTGTGCAATGATCTCAAATGAGCATACAACCAAGATCACTTCAAAAAAAAGATTCCATAAACTCGGCCAACCTCACTCGAAAGTTTCCCTCAAAAAATGAAATGTAATCGTACAAAAGGGTTAGTCAAAAATAAGGTCCCCTAGGTCTCCCAAAAAACCCTTCTAATCAAGTATCAACATTGGTCACAGGGTATAACCACATAACGTAAAAGATGAAACCTCTCTAAGAGTGTTCAAGATAACACTGAACTATATGGATCAAAACTATCAACATCATCATAATATTATCCTCTTCCTCTCTGAGCATCATCATAAGGAACTTCACTCTAGAGGTCAGGATATAATGTATAAAAGATATTGAACTGACCCTGATCGATAATTTGTATATGGTAATACCACTTTGAGGTCTAGTTCACTAGAAACATTTTGGTAACTATAAGTATCATACTCAGTGATCTAACTAGGTAACCACAACAAAGGTCCGTAAAGTAGAATGTCATTCCATGTTATTTAAGACAACATTGTATAGTTTGTTACTGACACTTCAAATAACCAAACCTATGAAAACACAGTCTACGAGGGGTTAAAAACATGGGAATTATGTTCATTATCATCCTACTAGTGTTGTTGCACCTCACATGCATGAGAACAAATTCATTTTTCTTACAATCAATAATCTTAATGTAGATCCACATCACCTTCCATCAAAAGGAAAAATATATCTGATCCAGTCGAATTGTGTAGAATGAAAAAAAAACCTATATCACAAAACATCATTTAGGTTTTTCTTTACAAATTAGACAATTAGCCAATATCATCAGTAAAATCACACACTGGTAGGCCTATAACATGTGAATCCTAAATTTCAAATGTGATGTAGGAGAAGCCTCTTACCATTAATATCCAAGAGTAAAAATAAACACATGGATTCTTTCCAATTTTCCAAGAACCATAAATCCATAATAAAACTAAAATGCTACACAATATTTTCATAAAAAAACAAAGATAAACTCATATTAAACTGTAACATCACTGATCCAAACAAAAAACCCATAACCCTATAATCTAGGTCTTCTTACCAGAACAAGTTTTATCAATGCACTAGTATGATATCCATCATAGGTTATTACAAATTCCTAACACACATGTATACAATATTCAAAATAGTAATTAAAAAGGATAAGAACACCTATAATACCAATTTATAACATCTATATCTGAATTCCACTATACCAGTACTCAGATATGGTTTTTTACAAGGTATCAAGAACACATCTCTAGACATCAGAAGCATCCAACAAGTAGTGGGGTCCTTGGGTGTGTTTGTGAAGAGACTATGCATTCATCTCAGAGTAAGCATCAGAAAATTAACAAGATATCATCCATGAAGTAAATAAAATAATTTCATAAGTATTAAATAACTAGAATAGAAACATGCTATCAAAATAAATTAAATTCTATTAAATTCAAAATAGTCAAATCATACATATAACATTGTCACCCACATGGATAACACATTCATGTAAGAATGAATAAAATATTCTTAAATAAATTCATAGGGATCCACTATGAACATCGATCCAGAACACATACGTTTTCTCCAAAACATTCTGAGCAACTCCAGTATGATCATAAGAATCCTCACATGTGGTACCAGTTCATCATACAACCCTAGGACTCATCCTTATTCACTATACAATCTATTCTCAACCTGAAAAGAAGAAATAAGGTTTGTGCACACACTAACGTTTGTGTACAGGGGTGAGAAATAATCTTAGTTGTTCACCCAAAAAATGAACCTATAAATCTTATATCATAAGTACATGATAATAAAATATGCTCATCCTTGACAAAACATAACTGGAAAGATAGATAAATTAAATAATGTGATATCATAATCGATCCTTTGGTCCATTATCCCAGTCAATTGGGAAAGGTTCCATCATGTATATCTATAACTATATGTCTGTATATATATTTACACAAATATATATATACATAATTATTAATAAACATGAGTAAGGTAAAATAATAACAAAAACAATAGTAGTTGATCCTTGGGTCCACAATCTTGATCGTTTGGAAATCCTATAAAAAGGGCATTGAGATGGATATTGTACTACTCAAGCACTATATCATTAAGTTGATCCTCAGGTCTATAATCCTGATCCAAAATAAATTATTCAAGATGTGTCTAAATGACTTTGATAAATATACATTTCCATATGTGCATACATGTCCTAAACCTATGTTCACCAATACAACCAATCATTATAATGTGGGATGTTTTATATCAAAAAACTACCTATAAATTGTCACTGAACTGGATTTCATTCCACTAAATCCTTGTAAATCTGGTCTAATGTATGAACTCTATGTCTTGGTCTATAGTAGATCATGACATTGTGACTCAGATACTTCCTTAGGGTCCAATCCTTTTAAAATATGTAAAATGGAATGGTCTCTAGACCCATATACATTCTCAACATCCATTTATATAAACTGATCATTAGGCTGGTCCCTAGAAATATCTCTGGGTGATGTTATAATAGTGCATCCACACAACCCCAAGGAGAATCCTAGCATCACTCAAGGAGAACGTAACAATATTTTGAGTATATGACACATCAACAGTGAGGAGTGCCATGTCCACCACTATGATCAAGTAATCATTCTAGGAGAGCATAATTATCCATGTCACTCAGGAGATCTTAATAATCCACGAGCATGATCAATAGGGACATTATTTTTATATATAATAATCAAGTTATTTCAATCATGAATATCATAACCAATGGAATCCATGCCTAAATATTATAATCAAAGGACACCATGAAATAATATCAATCACAAGGGGATCGAAAGATGGATCCCAGGAATTAACTCTAAGAATCTTAATAAAATAATACAACAATCAAGAGGCTCAGAAGTCAAATTACAAGAAGTATATCTTAAAATCCCAATAAATGAATAATATAGATCCTATAAAGTATATATGGGAATCCCAAAGATAAATGTATCATTTCTTCAGATTCATCATATACAAACTAAGAAACACATCTGACTGTAATAGATGCATCCTCAATAACCTTGTGAATTCATAATGAAAATATTGAGGGTGGTATAATTCATAAACACAACACTACTTACATGGTATCACATCTTTGAAGTTCAATACGGGTTCAAAGGTGACACCCACTACCATCTCAGCACAAATTCGTTGTACTATCTGAGGGTTAACCAGAAATCGGGGTACCCACTGGGTCCCTCATATCATAACCCAGGAGAGGAATTCTAATCATGATTCTTTGCAGTGATGGTATAATGAGGAATCCTACAAGGTATCTTTGATAATATGAAACTAGAAGAATCCTACTCAGTATACTAATAATGATATTGGGGAAAAGTAAACCTATGGGGGATTCTTTGAAATCGAAAACCTCACAACCCCCTAGGATAGAAGAGCACATCTTGCAAGGGATACATCATGAAACCTCACTGGTAAATAAAAAATATGACATTTTCATATTTATTAAATTTTTTTAATTAAATATTAATTATACATTAAATGGTATTATATGTTCGATTGCGTACCTAACACACAATAATGGCCTTCTCCAAAAATCTCATGTTGCATATGAGGTTGGGTCATACTGAAAAATAATAATAAATTATTATTTTAAATGGTAGTTAATTCCTATCCATTATATTGGATGGAATAAATAGAACTAACTAAAAAATATTCTAGACTTTTTTGAGATGTTTTAAAATTTAACTACTAAAATTGAGAGGCTTAAAAATAGAATGAATCCAATTTTTAAGCATGAAATACTCTAATATTATTTAAAGGTTATTTTACATCCTTTTGATGGAGAACCCCTTTGAAATATAGTTTTTGTCCCATTTAAATATTCTATTCTACAAAATAAATTTCTTATTTAGAATTAGGACATCAAAATTTACTTTGGGTAAATTTTTGGTATTTTCTAATAAAGTTCGTTTTTGAATGAATAGTGAAGAATACTACATTTTAAGTTAAAATTTCCTTTTCATATTATTTATTTTTATGGTTATACAAACTTTTTAAATGGTATTAAGTAGTAATTTGATTAAATTTTTAATATTTAATATAATTTTGGTCATTGTAAGTAATTTCACTTTGAAATTACACGTAATCACTTTTCAATCTGTTTGTAGTTTTTACTTCATAAAATCACGCTTTCTACTTTGGAAAACAAATATTAATTTTAAATTAATTAATAAAAAATATATGTTTTTAATTTGGTAAAAAAAAATCATTTTTTAATTTTTTATATCAATATTTTCTTTGGGTGAATTTTTTTTATTTTTTGGAAAACGTTCAATTTTTTAATAATAGTTAAATCACTACGTAGAAGTTAAAAAATCGACTTTTTCATTTAAATTAAATTTTACCGCTTATGTGAATTGAATTTAAAAAATTAGAAATACATGGTAGTCATAATTATGTAAAATGTTGTTCAATGGGATGAAAATAACTTTTGTTGAATTGTAACTTTTGATTTTTATTTACCGCGGTTAAAGGTAAATAGAGTAAATCAAGGTATAAATTATATTATAAAATTATAAAATTACCTTAAACATTGTCTTAAATTTATTGTATGAGTCATGTATGACCAATAAAATTCTTGGGTGAGACTTTTGGGGTTTGAAAGCCATTTGAGTAAGATAATGACTTTAATAACTTTTTTTTAAAGTAAAAAAACAAAAATATCATAATCATGTATCGTTTTTTCAAATCAATTTTAATTTGGGGTTATTTAATTCATATCTTCAACTATAAAAATAAATTATAAATCTAAAAATATTTCATACATTATGGTATTTTATTTATAATTTTTAGACATCATATAAATAACCTTATTTATGACACAGTGATGATGTAATGATTACCTCATTAATGAATGTTTTAAATAAATGAGATTATAAATATTAAAATAATATTATATTGAAACTTTTTATTCCATCCATGAATTTTATGTATGATTATAAATTTTCATATTTGAATTAATGTATCTTTTTGAATAAATCAATATTTTATAAAAAAATTTAATAGTCGTAATATGAATAGTTTATAAATTGACATAAATGAGTTTTTAAATCAATCAATTATTTATTTAAGATAAAGTATTTAAAAAATATAATATTCATCCAAATTAGAAAAATAATTTTAGAAATGTCATTAATGATCCATTTTGGGTCTCTATTAATTTTATAGTAATGATATTGACCATATAGTATGAATATATAAGAGGACATGGTAAAGGTTAAATAAAATAACAGAGGGTTAAATAAAAACAATAAGGATAAAAAAATATATAAAAACTCTCCAATTATTATTGGTTGATTTTATTTCAACTTATATGCAAATTATATTCTAATTAAATATATATTGGACTTTTTGAAACTGTAATTCTATTTATAATAAAATAATACTTTCAAACCTTCCTAAAGATCCCCTCCTTCATCTTATAAAAAAACCACTTCTAACCCATTAATCACACCTATCAATATTTTTTTCTCATAAAAACTATTCCTAAAATATCTCGAAACCTCCCTCTCTTCCTCTTATAATTTTTTCATTAGTCAAAAGGCACTTCAAGAAATCTTTTTGGTTCAAACCAAAGGGAGTTACCTGATTCAAAGGTAACGTCTTCCATCAAGTTATCTTCTTTTATTTTGATTCATAACTACCTATGATCTTCTTATTATTAGTTTATATAAAAATATATGTATCCTCAAAATAATAGTTTGTTTTAATGAGAATTATTTGAACTAAACTTACACACACCTCTGTCTATTGGGTAAGGAACATATTGTTTCTCTAGACAGTGAACTACTGCCTCACAAAACAATGATTGTTAAATCATCTCTTACCACATCTAATGGTGGCAATTGTGATGGAAAAATATTTACCCGTGATATATATTATATTTATATTGTTTCTATGATTATTTATTTTTCATTTATAGCATACCTTTATATTTTCCATAATGTGTACATATTATAATTTCATTTGAGAAAATGTGGACTACTGCCCCCTCAATGGGATATGACTCGTTCATGAAATACATGGAACATATAATGGATGGAGATAATTAAATTATAGATGATATTATAATGGAATTATAAAATAATTATGCATCATTAATTTTTCATTCCATTAAATATGAAATAGAAATGAAAGTAGCGTTCATGCATACGTACGGCTTACCGTCTCCATGAATAGTGCATTTCATTTCTCATCTCCAAATGTTTTGTATTATTATAAATACATAAATATACTGGATATATATGATATATATTAAATCGAAATAATGAATATAATTTGGGACATAATGGAATTTTGACCACATGGAAAACTTTTAATTATAAGAAGTTCATTTTTGCACTCAACTACCCAATATCGACAAAATGACCATTATTAACTCAAATGTTTATGTAATGTATATAACATGGTAATAAGTGATATAAAAGGAAGGATAAACTTGAAAAATATTTTTGAGAAATTATAAATTATCTGTAGTTTATTTTTTAGGAGATTAAAGAATGAACGAGTCAAGTTTGACACGAGTTCATGGACATCGTCTCAATATCCTTTCATTGTGGCATATTTTGATTAATACATGAATTTATTTTAAATGGTGCATAAACCCCTTTAAATTTTCATTTAATTCAATGGGAATATTTTCCAAAATAGTGTTTCACTAAATGACAAAGAGAATGTTTCTTTTTAATGTACATGGTGACAATGACCTTTTCGCCACTGGGAGCATTATTTAATATTTGGATTCCTTAATAAGTTATAATGTTTTTAAATATAAAATAAATACCACATACTATTTTACGTAATTTGGTATTAAATTTTTTTTGATAATTTATTGGTTATAACAATATATTTAAATGATATATTTTGATAAAAATGTGGAAATTTTATCTTTCCATTATGTTTGTTTTATGTGTTTTGAATATTTTATAGTTCTTGGAAATTGTTTATGTATACGGGTGGTTCAGGGATAAACCTAGTGCAGGTGAGCCTGAGATTTCTCTCTAATGCATTGGGTAATGCGATGGAGGCAAAATTTAATGTTTCTCCTAAGAGATTTATGGAATATACTGTGATGGTTATTCCAAACATAACTCCCAACGTATCTATGAAAAATATAATGTATGTTTGATATAGATTCCACTAGTTACATTTATGATTAATGGTTTCTATGTAATATTCATAAATCATATGATTTCATGAGATATGTTAAATAGATTATGTTTTGTATGTATTGATGGAATAATGTTTTCATTATTTAATTTATGAACGTTACAGAGATTTTTATGCGCATCCCATGTATTTGAAATTTTTTTCACAAGGTATAAAGCAGGGTAAGAGAAATAAATAATTCAAGAATATTTATATCAAGAAAATAATTATTGTTTTCTTTTAAGAATTTTTATTTCAGAAAAAAAAAATTGATACTAAGTAGAAGTGTGTATTATATAATATTAGAGATTTAATGTAATAGTTATGTCCTAATCCTCTAAAACTCTAAACCTGAAATGATCCTCAATGTGAATTATTAACTTAATTAAAGATTATGTAATTTCTAAGGTTGGGTCCTTATAGTTAGTATTATAGGACTATATATATAACTTTAGGAGTTAATATATTGTTAAATTAATATCCGTAAATTAATTTTTGGTCAAAGTAAAATGATATAACATTTAAATATTACCATGTTTCTTTGCCTAATATATTTTTGTGTTCAGAATAATTTTTCAAAGAGGAAACATGGCAATTGTGCAGTGAAGGTATACATAGGGAAATGAACATCCAAATTAACATCCTAAGATGGTCAGAATCAGAACTGAACTGTTTGTTTCAGTGATGGCTATGTTAACCCAGGTGATAAATAGTGGTTGTGTTTATTGATGCCATTTTGGTTCATTACAAAAGTAAATAAGAACATGAAAGTCATTTAATGGTTATCTTATAATCCTTAAAAGAAAATAAATTTAATAGGAAATTTAGAAAGTGTGTGTTTTGTTTAACACAATTTTCATTCCTTTGTAACATTATTTAAAAAAATGGCATAACAGTTGACCCTTATAAAACCACAGATATTGAATAATGGACAAGACCCAAAAATATAACCATGATTTTTAGTTTTCTTGCTTGGGTAGGCTCTTACAGAAGGTTTGTTGAGAATTTTTCATGATTATCCATCCCATTTAATAAGTTAACACGAAAAGGTTTTATGTTTATCTGGAGAAAAGAATGTGATGATTTTGTTTCAGGAATTGAAATAAAGATTGGTGAATGATCCCGTTTTGGAATTAACTTCTAGATATGGTGAATTTGTTATCTATAGTGATACTTCATTGAAAGGGATTGGTTGTTTCCTAATGCATAATGTCCAGGTAATTTCTTAGGCATCACATTAGTTGACACCTCACAAGTTAAATTACCCTACATAGGATTTGGAATTAGCTACTGTATTTTTTTCTTTTAAAATTTGGAGGTATAATCAATTTGGAGTAAAATGTAAAATATATACAAACCACAAAAGTTTGAACTATATTTTCACTCAGAAAGAATTGAACTTGAGATAGAGGATTTGCCTGGAATTAATCAAGGATTATGATGGAAAAATTCATTACCATCCAAGAAAGAAAAATAAAGTAGTCTATTCTCTGAGATGAAAAAGTAATGCCACATTAACCATGTTATGTTTGGAATAAGATCCTTTGAAAATGATTTTTTGGACTTTGTAATACATGTTCTTGGTTTAGAAGATTCCTTTTTTTGTTTCATGTGTCAGTGAGGTCATCGTTGTAAGATAGAATAAAGAAAGAACATAAGGAATAAAGTTAGTTGCAGAAAAAGGTAGAGTTGGTTTAGAAGGGTTTGTTGCCTGATTTTATCCTTAATAATGACTATTTTTTGAGATTTGCGAAGGGATTATGTGTTCATTGTAATTCACAGTTGAAGAATGAGTTTTTATGTAAAGCTCATAGTTCTCCGTTTTTAGTTCATCCTCGCAGTACAAAGATGTACAAAGATCTTCAAGAATATTACTAATGGGATGGAAAGAAAATAGATATTGTTGACTTTACTATGAAGTGTTAGACTTGTCAGAAGGCTAAATCAGAGCAGTAGTTACCAAAGGGGATGATTCATCCTTTAACAGTTCTAGAGTGTAAATGTTAAAATGTTTTTATGGATTTCCTCAGGGGATTACTAAAGTCTACTCAAGGTAATCATGTAATCTTGGTTATTGTTGATCAGTTGGATAAATCATCTCGTTTTCTTCTTATTTGAAATAATTTCACTCTAGATCATCATTATTGGTTGTATGTTAAAGATATAGTCAAGTTACATGGATTTACCCTCTCCATTGTATGTGATCATGATCATAGGTTTACTTCTAAATTTAGGAAGGGCCTTTAGAATTCATTGGGTACTGAATGAAATTTTAGCATAGCTTTTCATCCACAATCATATGGGTAGTTAGAATGAACAATTCAGAAATTGGAAGATATGTTACATGCTTTCTTAATGGATTAATAGGGAATTTGGGACAAACATCTTTCTCTGGTTGAATTTTCTTATAATAAAATTTTTCATTCTAGTATATAGATGGATCCGTTTGAGGAATTATTTGGAAAGTTCTGTTGAACTCCAGGATTTTGGGTTGAACTAGGTGAAAGGATGTTGATGGGACCAGAATTTGTTGATGTGATTGAAAAAAGGTTTATTTGATTCAAAATCACCACAGAACAGCTCAGAGAAGGTAGAAAATATATACGCATAACCGGAGGTATTATATTTCTTTCGAGGCATGTGATCATGTCTTTCTCAAAGTTTCTCCATAGAAAAGTGTCCTGCATTTTGGAATGAAGGGATAGTTGAGTCTGAGTTTCATTAGACCCTATGAAATCCTAGTGAAAGTTGGATAAGTTTCTTATAGAGTGGATTTACCTCCATGTTTATCCCTTGTACAAAATATTTTTTATTTATTATGGTTGGGAAAATATATTCCAGATCCATCTCATGTTTTGAGTCTATAGGTAGTTCGGTTGGAAGAGAATGTTTCGTATAAGAAACAACCTGTCCAGATTCTTCACCAAAGAGAGAAAGTGTTGCAGAATAAGGTAATTCATCATGTAAAAGTTTTTTGGAAAAACCATATGGTGGAAGAGGCAATGTGGAAATATGAGAATGCTATATTGGATAAATACCCCCAGATATTTGATAAGTGAATAAAAATTGTGAGGATGCAACTTCCAAAATGGGTGAAGGATGTAATATCCTAGGTAAATAAAGTATAATAAATTTTCATATTTATTAATATTTGTTAATTAAATATTAATTTTAGTTTAAAGGGTATACTATGTTTTATGGAATACCTAACACACAATAATGGGTTTCTCCAAAAATCTCATGTTGCACATAAGGCTGAGTCATACAGCAAAATAATAATATAATATTATTTTAAATGGTACTTAAAGACAAGACATTGTCTTGTATTGAATGAATAAAAATAACTAAAATATGATTATAATTTTTTTAAATGTTTTTACATTTATCTAATAAAATTTAGAGGCTTAAAATGAGAATGAATCCAATTTTTAAGCATGAAATACGCTAATATTTTTTAAAGGTTGTTTTACAACCTTTTGATGGAGAACCCCTTTTAAATAATTTTTTTCAATTTTATATGTTTTATTTGAAAAAAAACTTATTATTTATAATAGTGACATCAAAATTTACTTTGGGTAAATTTTCGGTATTTTTTTTGATAAAGATCATTTTTAATGAATATTGAAAAATACTGCATTTTATGTCAAAACGGTATTTTCATATGAATTATTTATATGGTTATACTACCTTTTTAAATGTTTTTAATGATTCATTGGATTATATTATTACAATTTAATTTAATTTTGGTCATTGGAAGTAATTTCAGTTCTAAATTCGACATAAACACCTATCAATCTTTCTGTAGTCTTTACATCTTAAAATCACGCCTTCTAGTTTGGAAAATGGGAATTAATTTTAAATTAATTAATGAAACTTCTATGTTTTTTAATTTGGTTAAATAGACATAATTTTTTAATTTTTTATATCAAAATTATCTTTGGGTGAATTTAGTTTTATTTTTCTGAAAACGTTCAATTTTTTATGAATAGTGAAAACATTGTATAGTAGTTAAAAACCAACTTTTTCGTTCAAATAAAAATTTTCCAATTCAGTAAGTTGAATTTCAAAAATCCGTATACATGGTTGTAATAATTATGTAAAATTTGGTTCAATAGGATGAAAATAATTTTTTTGGCGAATAGTAACTTTTGATTTTTATTGGCCATGGTGAAAGCTAAATATGGTAATTCAAGGTAAAAATATTATTATAATAATATAAAATTACCATAAAACTTGTCCTAACCATATTATATTAGTCATGTTCGACCAATACAACATTTGGGTGAGAATTTTGGAAATTGAAACCAATTTGGGTAAGATAATGACATTAATAACTTTTTATATAAAGTAAAAAAAATATTGAAAACATGTATTTTTTTTGCCAAAACAATTTTAATGTGGGGTTATATAATTCATATATTCGACTATAAATAGTCATTAGAAATATTAAAATATTTGTCACATCATTGTATTTATTTTATAATTTTATACATCAAATAAATAAATTTATTTATGACACAATGATGATGTAATGATTACCTTGTTAATGAATGATTTAATTAAATGAGATTATAAATATTAAAATATTTTTTTTGAATCATTTTATGCCATACATGAATTTTATGGATGATTATACCTTTTTATTTTTTAATTAATGTATCTTTTTTAAAATAATCAATTTTTTTAGTTTTGTTAAAATTCTTGATTTGAATAGTTTATAAATTGACATAAATGAGTTTTAAATTAATCTATATTATATAAAATGATAAAATAGTCCTAAAAATATATGATTCATAAAAATGACATATGTAATGTTAAAAATTTCATTAATGATCTATTTTGGGTCTCTAGGAATTTTATAGTATATATATTAACCATATAGTATGAATATATAAGAGGACACAGAAAAGGTTAAATATGTTAACAAATGGTTAAATAAAAAATATAAGGATTAAAAAAATATCCAAAACCTATCCAATTCTTTATGGATGATTTTATTTAAACTTATATGCACCATATATTTTAATAAATATGTTTTCGACCATTTTAAAATGAAATTCAGTTAATAGTAAAGTAATACATTCATACATTCCTAAATAGCCCCTTCTCCCTCTTATATAAGAACACCACTTCTAAACCATTACTCACACTTCTATATCCCCTTATATATACCAAAACCTGAGTAAATTAGATAAAAACAACCCTCTCTTCCATTTAGAAGCCTTAAATTAGGTAGAAGGCACTTCAAGAAAGCCTTTTGGTTCAAACCAAAGGGAGTTACCCGATTTAAAGGTAACATCATCCCTCATCTTATCTTATTTTATATTACTTCTCCACTCCCTATGCTCATATTATTATTTTTTACATAAGAAAAATAGTATCCTCAATATACTAGGTTGTTTTTATGATAATTATTTTAACTATACTTACACACACCTCCATCTCATATGTAAAGAACATATTGTTTATGTGTACGGTGAACTACTATCTCATGAAATGATGATTGTTAAATCATCGCCTACCTCCTGAAAAGGTGTCCATTATGATGGAACTGTATTTATATGTGATATATATAATATTTATGTTGTTTCTATGCTTATTTATTTTTCATTTATAGCATAACATTATGGTCTCTATAATGGGTAAATACGATAATTTTATTTGAGAAAGTGCGGACTATTGCCCCCTCAATGTGATATGACTCATTCATGCCATACGTACAACATATAAAGGATGGTGTTAATAAAATTATATATGATATTATACAATAATTATAATATACCAATGTATAATTATTTTTTCATTCCATTAAATATAAAATAGAAATGAAAGTAGCATTCATGCGTACATACGACTTACTGTTTCCATGAATGGTGCATTTCATTTAGTATATCCAAATGTTATGTACTATTATAAAAACATATATATAACAGAAATATATTATACATATGATATCTGAATCGTGAATATCATTCTGAAGATAAATGATTTCTGACCACATGGACAACATGTAATTATAAGAAGTTCATTTTTTGGCTAAAGTACCACTTATCGACAAAATAGCTGTTATTAACTCAAATGATTATGTAATGTTTTTAACATGGTAATAAGTGATATAAAAATAATAATGAACATTAAAAATGTTCTTAAGAATGAATAACTTAGCCTTATTTTATTATTTAGGATATTAAGGAACAAACGATTCAATTCATACATGAGGTAAGGGACTTTGTCTCAATCTCCTTTCATTGAGGCATATTTTGATTTATACATGAATTTATTTATATATGATGTATAAACCCCATTGAATTATTATTTAATTCAAAATAAATATTTCTCTATGTATAATTTTACTTAAAGAAAAATGCAATGTTTCTTTTTAACGTATGTGGTGACAACGACCTTTCCACCGCTTCGAGCTTTATTTTATATTTGACTTCCTTAAGAAGTCGTAATGTTTTTAAAAGTACAATAAATACCATATAATCTTTTATCTATTTTGTTATATAAAAGGGTTTTGATAATTTATTGGTTATGTCAATATATTTAAATGATATATTTAGATTGAAATGTGAAAATTTTATCATTCCTTTAGGTATGTTTTAAGTTTTATAAATATGATATGGTTCTTGAGTATTGTTTATGTATACCGGTGCTTATGTGATAAACCCAGGGTGGGTGAGCCCGAGATAGCCCTCCAATGAATTGGGTAATGTGGAAGAGGTAAACATTAATGTTTCTCCTAATAGATTTATAGAATATACTGTGATCATTATTCCAAACGTATCTCCCTACATAGCTATGAAAACTACAATATGTGTTTGATATAGATGCCACAGGTTTCCTTCATGATTTATGATTTCTATATGTTGTTCATAAAATTTATGATTTCATGATGTATGTTAAAGAGAATTTTTTTAGTATGTATTGATGGGATAATGTTTGATTTCAATAATTTATAACCCTTACTATGCTTTTTATGCTCATCCCAAGTATTTCAACTGTTTTTCATAGGGTATATGGCAGGCTAAGAGAAATGAAGATTTCAAAAATATTTATATCAAGAATGAAATTCTTGTATTTTTTTAAGAATTTTTATTTTATGAAAAAAGTGGATACTGAGTTGAAGTGTCTACAATGTAATATTTGAGATGTTATGTAATAGTTATGGCCTAATTATCTAAAACTCTAATCCTAAAAAGATCCTCACTGTGAATTATTTACATTATTAAAGATTATGTAATGTCTAAAGTTGGGGAGTTATACATCCTCATGGAAAGAGATATGAAATCATAGTTCAATGAATAATCTCGTTTAAATGGTCCTCACTCTCAGGATATAATTTGATTCAATTACTAGAGGAAGAAACTCTCTATTTATGAAAAACATATGAAACTCTTCCTTGGAGTCCTCAAATTGCCTCAAGGGTTGTACCAATAAGATATACACAAAAATGCCCCAAATGGATTACTAATGTGTCCAATTATGACTTCTAGGTGTGAAGATATGAAAAAAGACCTCAAATGTTAGGAAGGAGGAAGTACATGGCATGTATATTTAGTATACAACATGTACTCTAAAATCCCAACCTGGGCATGTAATTCAGCCAGAGATGGCATGTAAAATTCCAAGTACATGGTGTGTGATTCATGTACATTGTATTTACCAAAGATGGGGAACCGTTATATGTACCTCACATATATTGTCCATGTATATATTCTGGTTGTGTACCTTTGGAGTGAAACAAACACAATGTCTTTTCATGTACTCTACATGTCCATGTTCCCTACACAGTTTGTCTAACCGGGTACTCAGATACATGGAAAAGTTCTAGCACCCAATGTGTACACCCAAATCAAAGCATTTACATCTATAAATTCCACCATCCCTGAATGGGATGATCACACATCAAGTTTTGTAGAACTACACATCATGTTATAAGTATTTCCAAATAAAAAACCCCTCAAAACATCTTGAAACCCCCGTTTTCACCTAAAAATGTATAGATCAACCCATAGGGTGTGATAAAAAGTGATAATTCTTCTATAAACATGAAAATGAAAAATAAGTTGGGATTTATTGAAAAAAATATAAATTTTCCTACCTTTGGGAGTAATCTACTTAAGATTATCCCATTTCTGTAATCCATGTTTCTCACATAGTAGTCTAGCTCCTGTCGAGCTTCATTAATGTACTTATCATCTCCTCTCTCTCTCTCTCTTTCACTCCCTTTTTATTTTCTCCCTTATTTGAAAACCAAAATTCTCATCTCATCTATGGATTAATTTAAAAATATATATTTCCACTTATTTGAATGGAATATAGAAAAATGGATCCATATTTTGAATGATAATAACATATATATTAATTTATTACCTTTATGGATAGTAAAAACAGCAAAAATTCATTACCATGGTTACTGTAGAAAATGGTTTATCGAGAGTTAAACTAAAATAATAATGGTTATAGTGACCTAAAATATTGTCTAAAATCTATATTATGGGAATATATACATCTTATAATGTCTAAATATTTATAATAGTCCATGTTATACCCCTGTGGAATGTGAAAATCATGGTTATACCATTTTCATTTCAACAATTGTAAGTTTTCTACTCACCTCAATTATAGAAGGCCACCCAATCCCCTCTATTCTTCACAAATTCAAACCATTTTTCTTAGGCCATGCCCTATAAAAATAACTTCCAAACATACATCCCCTCATCCTATAATCCTTTCATCATAAATCTATTTTAGTAATACTTTACGTATAAAACTAAATGGGTTGTCAAATATGAGGTAAAATCCTAACTTTGCAATTTGGTTTTTTTTCAACTACCACATCATTAATTTTTTATTTAAACATGTTGATATAATATCCCAAGTATATTACATATACTATGAAAATTATGTTAAGTAAATGAATTAAAACAATCACCACTTCCATCAAGTGGGTTATGAAATCATCATTTATTTGTATGGTGGACTGCATCCTCCTGAACTAATGTCATTCATTTTTTCATTTCCAAATATCACAGTTGGATAACAGGATGGATATAAACTATATATATATATATATTATATTTATAAAATAATTATTCCTTTATAGTCATTATATCATTTTTACTTTCTATTTTATAGGGGGTATAATATTGTCACTAGTATGTATGGTCAACTACTGCCTCGCCAAGCGATGTGATTCATTTTTCAACAACTATTTACCTGGAAGTTAATAAGAATAATTGTAATTAAAATAAGTGATATAAATGAAATAATTAATATATTCATGACATATTAATCATTATTAAATGAAAATATATATCATTTTTCATACTTACACCATAAAATGATAATATTTTTTGGGAACGTTTGGACAACCTTTGTCATAAAAAAATGTTATGCTCTTTTCATTAACACAAAAAATAGATGATAAATTTAAGGATATTAAAGAAAATAATATTTTATACTTGATATTATGATCATTACTTACTGATAAACTATTAGTTAACTTCTTTACATAATGATCATTGAAAAATGGAAATGTTACTCTTGATTACGTATGACCTAGGATCTCCAAGATTATAACATAGTTCATTTTTCATAAGAATCATTCATGATTGGTTTAAATGTATAATTTATGTCAAAAAATGATAATTATTCCCTGATTATTATTCTTTATATGTTTATATAATGACCCCTTTCACCATAGTCAACCTACTAATGTCATTTTTAACTAAAAAGCCATATCTCATGAAAACATCCAACATAAATTTAATTGGTTATGTATATAACATGGTAATAAGTTAAATAAAAAATAATTCCCTTGAAATGGTTCCTAATAAAGTAAATAATTATCATAATTTTTTTATTTCGGAAGACAAATAATGTATGTTACTAGTCAGACTCATGGTACTGGGTTACTCATCTCACTTTCACTTCTGTGAGACATATGTTATATTAAAAAATTATTTGATTTATATGGTGTATATAATACCCATTATATATGTTATATAATGATTTCATTCATCTTAATTTTATTTAATTTCTCAATTTAATTTATTTCTTTCACATAGATTGGGAAACAAAAGATACCAAAGTGTTAAGTGATTATTTTTAAATCTCATCACTATTCAGAATTGTTTTATTAAGTCACCTTGGACGAATTATATGATATTTATAAAATCAAATCAATATATATTATTATCCTATAGTTATTAATGAATTTTTAATTTAATAGTACCGTTTTTTCCTCTTTCATACCTTAAATGAATAATAAAGTTTTTAAAAAAATATGAATTTATTTCTCTCTTCAGTTAAAAATCCATTTTCATCAAAACCATATTTTTAATAATGTTTTAAAAAGTTATTTATAATTATACAAATAATTTATGAAAAAAAATTTGACCCATGTTTTAATTTTTTTTAAATATTTTTAAGTGAATCCTCTACTTTTTTTCTGAATGAGCCACTTTTCTAACCGTTTTTCAGTGAAAAATGTATTCTATTTAACTTATGCACCATGTATAAAACTACTAGCTATCATGAAAAGAATTTCATTGAACAATTAATTTAAATTTACAATTTTTTTAAAGAATATTTTTTCTTTTTTTTATATATTTTTAGTTTTTAAACGTTATTTTCATAGATATGGATTTTGACACTATTTTATGTAATATCTAGTTACAAAATAAAAATGATGATTTTAAATGTAAGATTCTTTTTCTCAATAAATGTTCTAATAATATTTAAAAGTCATTTTATGAATTACATTTCATCATTTGATTATATATTTTCTTTAACAGGGATTTAATCCAATGATACCATCATTATTATTTCTCAGAATGTTTTATGATCAGTTTGAATAGGGATGTACTAAGTTGATACAATTCATTTTAATCTAGATGGTTTATGATTATTATTATTGATTGGGGAGAGTATTTACATTTCACATTCTTTTTTAAATTTGAATTCTTATGTGAATCATGTTTCACCCCATTCATTTGAGGAATGAATTGGACTTAGTATGTGATGGGAGGGGGCCATTATAACCCATTGATGATTTTCTAGGTCTCATTAGATAAACTAGATAGAATTTTGGATGAGGCCTTAACAATTTATATATATTTCTTGACACAAGGCCTCAATTTTATTATATATATTAATACATAGACTTAATAGTATGTGTTATATGTCCATGATTTTTCATTCCATCATTATGAATTATATTATTGATAATCCATGTGATTTTTCGATTAGTTAGAATATTCATGGTTATGTTTTTAATCTTATGTGATTATATATATGGAATTATTTGATCATCATTTATTAATTACTTTTATGATAATGTTATTAACTAAAGGTCATTTTTTCAGTTATTTAACATTCCAATTAACAATACCTTATTTATTTATATTTCTCATTGTACGCTTACCCTTACTAAGAATTTTAGATCACCCATTTCTTATGTTTTATTTTCCCCAGGATATGAGCATGTTTTTTATGATTGATATGTATGTATTCACAAAGAGGAATACTTGAATTATCAAATAAAATTCATTATTTATTTTATGTTTAAAATGTAATGTTAATTTCATATATATATCTACTTTATCAAGAATAAAAAAATATTCAGTCCTTAGAGATGTGATTCCATGTATATTATCTAAATGTAATAAAAGATACATCATCTATGGGATATAAGGGTCACAGTCACTAAAGTTGGCATCATAGGATGTTTTTTTTCCGAAATCATAGGAACTATGTCTAAAAAAATAAAGATTAGGAAATATAACCCTTTGCATAAATTTGAGTATAGTGTAGAATAATATCAAAATTTATTTATGGAATAGATTATATGGTTTTTCCAAAGGATAAATTACTTGTATATATAATACATGAAGACACGGTTCTAGAAAGGATATACCTAGGAGTAATAAATTTAAAAATAATGAATTGGGATTGAACCGATCATCACTTGGTGTGTAAAGACCCAGAAATTTCCTGGAAATTTTTTTCTCTTAATTTCATTAGAATTTTATCAGTCAGTGGGTTCTGACGGCACTTGATTTTGAGGCCCGGTGTGACCTAAATTAATTTCCGAATTTTAGCTTGGGTACGTTCAGTGAACGAATGAGCGGGTTTTTCTATCATTTGAGTATGTTCTTGGAATTGAAATCTAAGGGCATCGATGGACTCGCAGTGCTGCTAATCGCTTAAGGGGACCTTTACCGTGATTGCATTTTGTGCAGGGTGGAAGTAAATTTTAGTGATTCAGTCCTAAAATTGAATAAAATTTTGGTGGGGCACAAAATTTTATTTTGTGAGGTGGATCCCACACGAGCCCAACCTTCAACTCCCCATTTATTTCCCTACTATTTCTTTTAAATTTTTCCCATTAATAACCCCATTACCTAATTACCTTGATTATTATAGAGCCTTCCTGCATCCCTCATTCTTATAATGTGCCAACCAATTAATTTAATGTCAGTGTTAAATTAATTGTCACCTCTTGGAATTAATATGAGTTACTCAACAATTCTATTAATTGGGAGCCTCTTTTCCTTTTTGTTAGAGGATATCTTTGGGAAAAGACTGTGGAGGGTTAAAGGGAGGCGAACCGTTCTTCAACGAAGAACAGCCCTAGGGAAGAACGCGAGGAAATTTTTCCTCAGACTCACCTCGACGTCAAGAGCCTTCGTTTCCTATGACAGCGACGTCTCCTTCGATGAAGAATTCCGGTTCCATGAAAAACGATGACGCGCCACCCTTTCTCTTCTTGCGATAAGAGAGGAGACGTCACTTCCTCCTCAGAGCACTCTGACGTCGCCTATGAACCCCTTTCCACTCGACATCATCCACTACAACACCGACTTTTGTCATCATTTGTTGATGTAGGGAAATTTATAAAAATTTCATTGTGTGATTTATACCCTCGACATGGTGTGTAATTGTTTGGTGATGTTCTGAACCACTAACGCGGTGGGTACGGACTAAAGAACAAGTCCGAACAAACCGCTATTTTGTTCCTAATGCGCGGAACATTTAGCGACAACAAAGCGGGACTGCAATGGAAATTGGGGGACTTCGCAGTGATGTATGGGTCCCAAGATGACCGTAGGTGCAGACATGAGTAAAATCGGACCACCAGAATGACTCTGATTTCCCGTGGAAGAACCGGCAGTGCGGGTTGCCAGTGCGGCGGCGAAGGCGGGATCCCATAGCTATGTGGGATCTAGGGGAGCCCACGGTACCACCCTGGCATTGCATCTATGGTAAGAGAGGGTCGCGCCCCCCGCTTGTCTCTCTGGTCGAGCCAGCGCACACCCCCCCCCCCCCCCCCGGCCAGGCCGGGGTGGGTCGCGTGGACCAGGCCACGCCAGCCGGGTTGGGTTGTGCCCAGCCTTGCTGGGCCGGGCCGGGCCCTCCCGGGCCGGACCCGGCCCCAGGTCCGGACCCCCACTTCGGACCGTTTTTTGATCTTTTTCCAATAACTCAGCATATGTACCTCCGATCGATGCACCGTAGTTTCATAGGAATCATTGGATTGAGACAGTCTTTTCGATATATTACACTCGAGGTTTCGGTACAGTTTGGGTACAGCCGGGTTGGTTCGAACCCCAAACCAACCGGGCCCTTGGAGGGGAAACGCTTGTAACTTATGGGACATACGTCTGATTGACGTGTCATCAATTCCATTGAAATCCTTTTGTTGAGATGGTTATTTTTCCATACTCCACCTAATGTTTGGATGTTGTTGGAGTACTGTCGGGTTGGTTGAGCTTACAAACCAACCGGGCCCATGGAACAGAAAATCCAATTACTCTCAGACCGGACGTCTGTTTAACGAACCGCCAGTGGTGTTGGTAATATCATTGAAAAATGGTTCCTTTGAGTATACCCCATGGGAATTCGGGGTAATATTGGGATATAGTTGGGTTGGTTCGTACATGAAACCAACTGGGCCCCCGTGACAAAAAGGCTAATAACTCACAGACCGGGGATCCAATTGAGCTATCGTCTGTTGCGTTGAGATCCCTATGACGTGACGTATCTTTGTGATACTTCTTCATGGGAATTTGTGACACTTGGAGTTTTGACCAGTGGCTCATGGATCCGATCCTCTTGGAGATGAGTATATAGAGGACGATGACCTTGTAGTTGGCTGAGACCTGATGTCTGCTTGTCCGATTTGATTCAGAGTGACTTGTATAGCCCAGTGGGGAGCACTACATTGCAAGGTGGCAGACCCATGGCGAGGGATCACTACGTTGTGAGGTGGCAGACCCAGGGTACTCGACAGGTGGAGTACCTCTGTAGGCTATGAGGGGGAGCACTACTGTTTGAGGTGGAAGACTCGTGGCAGAGGAGCACTACTTTGTGAGGTGGTAGAACCGCAGTACTCGACTAGAGGAGTACCTTAGCAGTCTATGGTTAGTGAGTGGCACCTCAGACTCGTGGAAGTACTACTGCGCTAGATAAGGGAGGAGTTCCCTAGCAGCTGTGTTTTTATCATCGTGAATAAAAATCCTGGTTTGAGCTGAGTCAATGACCTTAGTGTTTTCCTCGTGATTTAGATGGGTTACTTGATAACTTAGGTATATGTATGGGCATATACCTATGTAAAAGTTATCTATTGAGATCTTTCTTTGTGGTTTATCCTTGTTGGATTTAGTGTGACCTTGAGGGTCTCGGGGTCCCTACTGAGTATCTTATACTCACCCCTTCAGGGATATGGTCGTACTACGTTGTGTTGGATGAAGATGATGGACAGAACTGATCGTGTTTGAGGCTTGTAGAGCTGGACGGTACCTCGAGGTGGACTTCATGACGAGACGGTACCAGATGGTGACAAACAGACATGGAGAGCTGATGTTGCCATTTGTACCTACCCTTCAGGTAGGAACTCCAGAGGATGATCCAGGAGCATCTTGACACCTTCCTGTTGGTTTGTGTTTTCCTTGCATATTACTATTGGGATTTTATTCTGGCCCCTTTTACTTTCATCACACATGTTATACTATTTTACTTAGTGTTTTATTCTGCTTGTACTCTAGTTGTGTGTGTTTACGTTTCATAAAGGAAATTCCTTCCCTTTTTATCGAGATTTATGTCTTTGGTGCTAGTCTCCAGCCCCTGGCCTATGGAAGGCGGGCTTGGGGTAGTCACGGAACGGGCCCCAAGGATGGGTCGTAACAAATTGGAATCAGAGGAGTTGGTTCTACCACAGAACATAGAACTCTAATATCTTATTTCTGTGAAATAATAGTGTTAAGGGTACTAAGTTTGGTTTTCAGTTCAGGGAGTACAGTGTTGGTGCGGTGGCCAACATATCCATACACCAGGACCCTGACTTTTGATTTCTAACTCAGTGCACGAAAACAATGATTGCGTTTGTGTTTTCAAAAGTTTCTTTTAAACCAGATCAAACCAGGTCAGCTCACTAGGTATAGTCTTTTGACCATGTCACATCTGTTCTTTCAGGATGCCTCCCCGTAGATAACTAGCTAGAGCCCCAAGAGTTGTGCGTACTTACAGACCGTCGAGCCACAGGGCCTCAGTACAGGGCCCTCTTTCAGGTGAGGCACCGACGATACCACTACCCACTGAGCCACCGATGCTACCATCCCCAGCGGCGGAGAGAACACGCTGCCTAAGCGCGTTGTAAGAGTTTCAGAGACAGAGGCCGCCCAGGTTCCGTGGAGAGACGGATCCCCAGGCAGCCGAGGATTGGCTGGAGGCTATCGTCAGAGTCTTCAAACTAGTAGGTACACCAGAATATCTTATGGTGATCCTTTCTGCAAGTCTCCTGCACACAGAAGTAGGTAGATACTGGAGCCTAATTCTCCAGGTGCACGATGAGGCATCTCTACTTAGGACGGACTTCGAGAGCCTCTTCCACTTGGAGTTTTTTCCAGACACCCTCGGTGTGGTGTGAATCCAGGAGTTACTACAGCTGTGGAAGGGCAGCTTGTCAGCAGCCCAGTACTCAGAGAGGTTCACAGACCTCTCACACTAGTCCACAGACATGGTACATGACCCATTCTTCAGGGCTCAGACATTCGGGCAAGGGGTTAGGTGAGAGATTAGAGCGTCAGTTGTCTCCCACAACATCTTGATGCAGATAGGGTATTGGAGCGAGCCTTCTTAGTGGAGAGTTTCCTTACTGAGTAGTCTCCATCAGCGGGACCCACTACTAGCCAGTATGTAGCAGATCCATCTATAGCTGGCAGTAGACAGATGACACTGGGGTCCAAGAGGGCTAGACCTACAGGTGGTCGACCGCATAATTTAGGATCAGTAGTGCGAGGCACCAATAGTAGAGAGAGAGCTAGACCTGCCATGATGTGTTACACATGTGGAAGACATAGTCACATGGCTCGTGACTGTCTGAGCCACCGCTTAGATGATCAGAAGATAGAAGAAGGAACTCACAGGTAGAGGAAGAGGTTCGATCGAGGCGGACTACAAGGAGAAGGAGATAGAGGTAGGGGAGCTGGCCATGCAGCTGGTGGTGGAAGACACTTTGAGGTGTTACCACCACCACCACTAATAGGTCCACCCCGACCGTAGGTAACAAGTGGATATAGGAGAGCATAGGTTCAGGTAGCTGAATCATACGACTATATGGAGCTTCGGAAGCAGCTGTACAGGAGCAAGACTAGTTCCCGGCATGGAGGCCTTTGTTCTTGATACTTCTAGTTTCCATGTTGTCGTTGTTCTGTTTTCTTTGTGTCTTTGTACTACGAGTTGCAATAATAAAAGAAACTTATCTTTGTGACGTTTACTTTCCTATCCTTTTTTGTATGGATGATACTGAGAGGTTCCAGTTTAAACTATTGACTTGAACCTCACATGCAAGATTCCTAATGGAGGAGACCCAGTAACCACACACTGATGTCGGTAGTGTGACTCGACCCTTGGAGGTGAGAGTTATAGTTGGATCTCTTGGTAGTAGCATCGAGGCCCTACGACGTCTTTTATGGCATGAAATAGTACCGTTCATGTCAGAATTGACTGTATTAGGTAAAGAATGTGGTTCATCCAGGGGGATGAGACCATATTTTTATTTTCGACATAAGAGAAATATTATTAGATCTTTGGTAGAATGTAGACGAAGAAGGGTGGAGATAAGATCTTACAATTGGCTAGTCTAGCCGATTGTTCGTTAAGCGAACAGTTTACGGTTCTCTCCAACTCAATAATATCAGGTGTATCATCACTCAGAAGGACATGAACCTAAGACAGTAGTTATGGCTTGAAATCCTCTAGGACTATGACTTGGAGATAGTTTATACTCCTGGGGAGGGGAACGTTGAAGTAGATTCTCTTAGTGAGAGATCGGGCATTCAGCTGTTGGGAGTAGGAAGTCAGCAGCTGGCCACGTTTTAGATATCCTTTGTAGATAATGATGGAGTTAGCATGTGTAACAGTAGAGATCGATCCGGCTACAACGGATAATGTGCAAATCATCTGGGAGAGGGAGGCTTAGACGCATGCAGTACCCTCTTTTGTTTTCCTAGTTTATGATGTAGCTTTACAGGAATGTAAAGCACTAAAGTTGGAGTAATGTAAAGACCTAGAAATTTCAAGGAAATTTTTTTCTCTTAATTTATTTGGAATTTTATGAGTTTGTGGCTTCTAACGCGAATTGATTTTGAGGCCTGGTGTGCCTGGAATCAATTTCTGAAGTTTAGCATGGGTACGTTTAGTGAACGAATGAGCGGGTTTTTCTATCTTTTGAGCCGGTGCTCGGAATTGAAATCTAAGGGTACCGATGAACTCGCAACGCTGGTAAATTTTTAAGGGGACATTTACCGCGAAAGTGTTTTGTGCGGGGTGGAAGTAAAATTTTGGGATTTATTCCTAAAATTAAATAAAATTTTCCTGGTGCAAAATATTTTATTTTGTGAGGTGCAGCCCACACGAGCCAAACCTTCAACTCCCCATTTATTTCCCTGTTGTTTCCTTTGACTTTCCCCCATTAATAACCCCCTTTGCTTAATTAAATTGATTATGATGGATCCTTCCTGCCTCCCTCATTATTTTAACGTGACTGTTTCGCACGGAATTCAGGGATGACCTCCTGGACGGGAGATTCAATCGTTCCGATCGGTTTCTAGCGGGTTTGTTCGTAGAACCGGAAACATCCAATGATTCCACATCCGTTTGGACCTACTTTCCAAAGGTAGGCACTCATTAGCTTCTGGACTGATGAGGCTTAGGAATTTTCATTGGTTGAGAGGATGGGAGGTCGGACTCATCCAACCTTTTTGAGGGGAATTATTGTCTACTCTGGGACTATCTTTATAGATTTAAGTTATGTTCGTGAATCCTTATTACATTACCAAGTATAAAATGTGCTTTCCTTTAGTTTTAACAATCAATGATTAAATATGCAAGAAATTTAGAGAATATTTTATATGTATTCGAGGTTCTTCATCAATAGAGAATCATCTATATCTGTTTAGAGATTCTTGGTCAATGGTATCCTTCAAAACGTTTATATAAAAGTCTCTTGGTCATTATGATGACCAGGCTGGTTTTTAAAGCCACTCAATGGGGCAGTTGAAGTTTATCATCATTCAGAAGGACATGGATTATTTCAAAGTTGGGATCGAACCCATAAATGGGCTACCTACGTATCCTTTGTCTTGGAAAAGGAATCAGAACCCACGTAGTTCGAGTAAGGGAGTATGACGTTTATGATTGATGGCTCAAAGAAGGATGTCATAATTACTTTTACACTCTAAGCTCACGTGAGTCATGCTCGGTGTGAGAAACAAGAGGTATTGGTAAAAACATAGACAATTGTGCCATGAAAGATGCAATCATAAGAAATGGTTTGGGGCTTATGTATGTATGACTGCCCAGATAGATGAAGGTTTAGGATTCACTTTTAGGGAGAAAATCCATGAACAGGGTCCATAAAGGTATATGTGATTCATGGAGATTTGAATACTCTAATCTTGGGGCTTACTCCTAAGGGGGATTCCCAAGTTAGGAGGGGACTTATGATTGGGTTTTACTCCTGAAAAGGAAACCCAAGATTATGACTGAGTCTTATTCCTGAAAAAGAGACCCAGGTTAGGGATTAAGGTTTGGGGCTTACTCCTAAGAAGGATGCCCAAAATTAGAGGACTCGGGGCTTACTCCTAAGAAGGATGCCCATATTAAAGGATTATTATTGGGGCTTACTCCTGAGGAGGATACCCAAGTTAAGGAATTAAGGTTTGGGGCTTACTCTTGAGGAGGATGCCCAAGTTTGGGAACTTTATGAATTTGGGGCTTACTCCTGAGGAAGATGCCCAGATTAAAGGACTTATAACTGGGGATTATTCCTAAAAAGGAGAAACAGGTTAAGGATTATCTCATCTTAAAGGATGAGGTTGAATGAATTAACTCTCCATATTTAGTGACATAATGATATTTAAATCACTAGGTTTTGAGAGATATTCCACAGAATTCCTTTCAGATAAGGAAGTCAAATCAAGAAATCATGCCATAAATGGATTTGAAGAGTGTCTTGGAGAATGAATCTTGAAAAGGAAAGGTGTGATGGCTTAAGATGGGTGAAATGGGAAAGATGGGCACTCAAAAATGTAGGGGCGTGCAAGTCTTTAAAGGCACGCAAGTATTGCGGCGGCGCACAAGTATTGGTCGCGCAAGTATAATTGCGCGACATGAGGGGTACTTGCGCGATTTTCAATCTGAATTGAAATACTTGAGCGACTCCTTTTTAAACCCTTTAGAATCCCCTTGAGGTTCTTCTAGAAAAGGGACGCGCAAATTCTATTGAAGGAATAAGGCGGCGCGCAAGTATGACCAGTTCCCTTAAGGGATGGCCATTCAGGCGCGCAAGTGTTGATGAGTTTCAACACTTAGGCCTTCCTCCCTCTCTTTAGATCTTCCGTTCTAGGTAAGAAATTACCTTAGAAGTGTTCTGGAAGCTTTGAGAAGAGACTTGGGCGTCGGGAACTTCAATCCGAGTTTCTGAAAAAAGATCCTCCCAAATGGGGGGCCCACAGGGTCTATTTATAGGCAGGAGAAGACCTCAGGAGGTTACCGGGCGGTTATCACTTAGGTCGCGCAAGTCACTTGCACGACCATAAGGCGTCGCGCAAGTATACTTGTGCGACCATAAGGGAACTTGTCAAGACAGGGACTTACTCCTAAGGAGGAGGCCCAGGTTGAGGGAATTGAAAGTCTTTTGGAGACTTGGGACTTACTCCTGAAAAGGAGGACCAGGTAAATGGAATTTTGGATTAGGGCTTACTCTTGGGGAGGAGGCCTAAATTAATGATTCTCTCATCCTTTGAATGATGAGGTTGAATGAAATCTTCCACAGAATTCCTTTCAGATAAGGAAATCAATCAAGAAAACATGCCAAAGATGGCTTTGAAGAGTGTCTTGAAGACTGGATCTTGAAAAGGAGAGGTGGAATGGTATAAAAGAGATGAATTGGACAAGGAGGGCACTCAAAACCATAAGGGCGTGCAAGTCCTTTAGCGGCGCGCAAGTACTTTAGCGGCGCGCAAGTCCCTTAAGGCTACGGCCTCTTCCTTGCACACACTTAATGAGTGTGGTATTCACTTGGTGCACACACAAGCCGTGGGTAAGTTCTTCATTTGGTGCACAAGTGAGGTTGGGCCTCGGCCTTTTACTTCTTCTTGCATACAATTCTTTTTTTTTTGCACACAAGTGAGCTTGGCCTCTTCCACTTGCTTAGCACACACAAACTCAAAGTGTTCTCTTCACTTTTCACCCACAAAAGGATACGGCCTCTTATTTCTTTGCACATAAACCACCCATAGGGTGTCTTCACTTGGCACACACACAAGATATGGCCTCGGGTTCTCCTTCAAAGTGTGCACTCCTTATGCACACACTTGGTTCCCCATTTTTCACACACAAGGGCATACGGCCTTCAGTTCTTCTTGTATACACAAGGGCCTCTTGGCCTTCACCCTTTGCACACCTACTGCCCGTAGGATGTTCTCTGTGCAAGGGCCGCATGTTGCTCATGCCTCAAAGGGTGCATGATGGCCTACTGCCGCGCAAGCCTCAACCAAGTAACTGCTTGAGTCATGAATCGCGCAACCCACAAGGGAGCAAGGGCGCACAAGTACTTGGTGCAAGGGGCAGCTGCACAAGTGGTGTTCCCAAGGTATGCTTGAGTTTCTCTCTTCTTCAAACAGCCGCGCAAGGGCTTGATGCAACCGGCGCGCAGGTGTTGTGGCCCCGAGGTCTTCCTGTCGCGCAAAGGGCAAGGTGCGCAGGTGCTGTGGGTTGCGCGCAATTGCCTACCGCGCAAGGGGGCGCGGTGTACAGAGGGGGGCGCGCATGGTCGCGCTGCCCGACATCTCTATCCTGTCACGCAAAGTGGTAGCGCGCAGGGATCACCTTCAGGCCTTGGGTGGCACCGAGTTCTTCAGCCATGCAAGTATGCGCGGGGCTCCTTACTTCGCGAGGCAGAGGGATGCACCCACGGGACTTCGTTTTTTTAAAAAAAACTTCAGCCCCCTTCTCCATTGCCATGGCCTCTCTTTTTATAGGCAAGGGAGAAGCGGTTGTGAGAAAAAAAAACTTCAACCGCCGAGATATTCAGATCTTAACCGTTTTATCCAAATTTTGAAATATCCTCTGTTAAACACGGGTTCCTTTTATTATTTTCCTCCTTCACGTGCATGAAACTTAGAACGCATGCACGGCCTTCCTTTGGTCCAAACCATGCAAAACGCGAACCTTCATGGCCTCGGCACTTCGTTTGCCTCAGCCAACCTTGAAATCATCCAAACATTGCATGAAAACCCATATTTATGCATGGATAAATTCCTTAGGGCCAGACAAACAGGATGGAGGTCTTAGTTTGTTCGGAAGTGGCCGGATGCTCGAATACCGGCTTCGGGAGGCGCCTGGTACATGGTGAGGCCGCGGGTGGCATGGGGTGTCCTCGGCTCGAGCTCGAGGTTGAAGACGTTCGGGGAGCCATCGGATCGGCCATTTAATGAAGGCAGACGGCTGCGATTAGATCATCTCGTGCGAGATTGATCATGCGGCCTGGATCGACGCGGGATGAAGCGGACGGCCGAGATTAGATCTCAGCTGAAAATCCCGCGTCCCACATCGAATCGGCTACCAGTTTTTTCGCGGTTTATCAAAGTAACGGTGCCGGCATCACTTCGATTGAACTTCCAACCTCCACGGTGCCGCCCTGCACCGTGTTCTTCTGCGGGCGCGCTCTGCGCCCACCCCTGCCTCTGTGGGCGCGCTCCAATCACCAACTATGCTCCTCAGGCGCGCTATGTGCCCACCATGCGCGCTCCTCCGGGGGCGCGCTGCCTCAGGCTGTCGCCTTGGCCTTGAGGACACCCCTTGAGCGCGGTTGACCCTCGGGTCCCGCATGAGCTCTAGGTGGTTTTCCTCGGCTGGCCACCTTGATGGCTTAAAATTTTTGCAAAGTACGAACAAGTCCTTTGTGTAAAAAAAAAGAGACAAGTTCAAATTCCATTCTTCTTTCCTTCTTCTTTGTCAATTTTTTGACATTTCTTCAAAGCTTGAATAAATTTGAATTCGGATCTTCCCCAATTTCATTTCTTTGCTTTAGATTCTGTGACGAAAGGAGCGTCAACAGTGAAAACCAATTAATTTAATGTCATCGTTAAATTAATTGTCACCTCTTGGAATTAATATGAGTTTCTTAATGATTCTATTAATTGGCATCCTCTTTTCCTTTTTGGTAGCGGATCACTTTGGGAAAAGACTCTTGAGGATTAAAGGGAGGTGAATCGTTCCTCAACGAAGAACATCCCCCGGGGAAGAACGTGAGGAACTTATTCATCAGAAACACCTAGACTTTAAGAGCCTTCGTCACCTATGACAGCGATGTCTCCTTCGATGAAGAACGTCGTTTCCTCGTAGAACGACGACGTGCCATGCTTTTTATTCCCACAACAAAAGAAGAGACATCGCTTCCTCCTCGGTGTACTCCGACGTTGCCTACGGACCCCTTTCCCCACGATGTCATCAACCACAATGACTACATTCATCATCATTTGTTGAGGTAGGTGAATATGTAAATATTTAATCATGTGAGTTATACCATCGACATGGTGTGTAATTGTTTGGTGATATTCTGAACCACTAACGCGGTGGGTACAAACTAACGAAAAAGTCGGAACCCATGGCTATTTTGTTCTTGATGCATGGAACATTTGGTGACAATGTACCAGGATCAAAATGGAGATTGGAGTCCTTTTCAGTGATGTATGGGTCCCAAGACAACTGTAGGCGTAAATGGGAGTAAAATCAAACCACCGGAATGACTCGGGTGGCCTGCGGAAGCCCCGACAGTGTGGGTCACCGACACGGCTGTGTCGGCCGTTAGAAGCGGTGGCTGGTACCGTCCAGCCACCTGGGGGCAGCAGTGCCGGCAGCCAGAGGTGGCGGTGGGCATTGTCCTGCTTCATGGAGGAAGCGGCGCCCCGGCGCGCCTCCAGCAAAATCCCGTTGCGGCTGAAGCCGCAGCGGTGAAGGCGGGATCTCGTGGTCGCGCGAGATCGAGGGGAGCCCGTGGCACCACCTTGGCACCGCGTCTACGGAAAGCGAGGGCCGCCCCCACCCACCATCCGGGCTGGGTCACACCACGTCGCACCCTACCTGGCTGACCCAGGGGGGTTGGGTCGGGTCGGACTGGGCCCAGACCCCCACTTCGTACCGTTTTTCGGTCTTTTTCCCATAACATGACCTACAGAACTACGATTGACGCATTGTCCATTGCGTAGGAATTCTTGGATCGATAAAGTCTTTTAGGAATATTACACTTTAGGGTTCATTAAATTTTGGGTATGGCCAGGTTGGTTCAAATCCATAACCAACCAGGCCCTTTGAGTGGAAACGCTTATAACTTAAGGATCAGATGACCGATTAAAGTATCGTCAATTGTGTTGAAATCCTTTTGTTGAGATGGTTATTTAGGCATACTTTGCCTAAGGTTTATATTCTGTTGGAGTATGGTTGGGTTGGTTCAGCTTACAAACCAACCGGGCTCCTAGAACGGAAAAGCCAATAACTCTCATACCGGACGTCCGTTTGACGAACCATCAGCAGAGTTGGTAATATCGTTGAGAAACGGTTCCTTTGAGTATACCCTATGGGAATTTGGGGTACTGTTGAAATATGGTTGGGTTGGTTCGTACACGAAACCAACCGGGCCCCCGGGATAAAAAGAATAATAACTCACAGACTAGGCGTCTGATTGACGCATCGTCTATTGCGTTGAGATCCCTATCACGTGACAGATCTTTATGATACTTCTTTGTGGGACATTGTGACACTTGGAGTGTCGACCAGTGGCTCCTGGAGCGGATCCTCCTATAGACAAGTATAGGGAGTACGGTGACCTTGTACCTGGTTGAGACCTGATGACTGCTTTTCCGATTTGATTCGGAGTGACTTGTATAGCCCAGTGGGGAGCACTCCTCTGTGAGGTGGTAGACCCATGGCGGAGGAGCACTACTTTGTGATGTGGCCGACCCGCAGTACACAACAGGAGGAGTACCTATGTAGGCTATGAAGGGGAGCACTATTGTGTGACGTGGCAGACCCATGGTGGAGGAGCACTACTTTGTGAGGTGGAAGACTCGCGGTACTCGACAGGAGGAGTACCTCAGCAGTCTAAGGTTAGTGAGTGGCACCTCTGAGTTGTGGCAGGACTACTGTTCTCGACAGAGGAGGAGTTCTCCAGCAGCCGTGTTTTCGTAATCGTGAATAAAAATCATGTTTTGAGCTGAGGAAATGAACTTTGTGTCTTCCTCATGATTGAGATGGGTCACTTGATAACTTAGGTATATGTATGGGCATATACCTAAGTAAAGGTTATCTATTGAGATCTTTCATTGTGGTTTATCCTTGTTGGATTTAGTGAGACCTAGAGGGTCTCGGGGTCCCTAATGAGTATCGTATACTCACACCTGCATGGGCTATGTCTGCACTATGTTGTGTTGGATGCAGACGATGGATAGAACTGATTGTGGTTGAGGCTTGTAGAGCTGGACGGTACCCGGAGGTGGACTTCACGACGAGACGGTACCCGGAGGTGGACTTCACGACGAGATGGTACCCGGAGGTGACAGACAGACGTGGAGAGCTGAGGTGTCCATCTGTACCTACCCTTCAGGTAGGAACTCCGGAGTACAATCCAGGAGAAGCTTGACACGTACCTGTTGTTTTGTCTTTTCCTTGTACTTTACTATTGGGCTTGTATTTCGGCCCCTTGTACTTTAAGCACACTTGTTATACTACTTTACATAGTGTTTTCTTCCGCTTGTACTCTGGTTGTGTGTGTTCATGTTTCATAAATATAATGCCTTCCCTTTTTATCGGGATTTATGACTTTGGTGCTAGTCGCCATCCCCTAGCCTATAGAAGGTGGGCTTGGGGTAGTCACAGCACAGGCCCCAAGGACGGTTCATGACATGGTGCACAACAATGGACCTTATTTCACACCTATTTTGACACTCCCAAGGGATTTTCAAAGGATAAAACCCATTTTCTTTAAAAACCATTATAAAGTAGTTTAAAATAATGATATTCCCAAAGAAATAAAGTTTATGATTATGATATTATTTATGAAAAAACTTTTAAATTTTTTATGTATTTCACGTGTTTTGGTGTTATACATTATGTTTCATAATATTATGATTTAATATAGTGCATGTTTTTTTTTAAAAATGGAACCTTCCAAGATTAATGGCAACCATATAAATTCAGGTAATCCATGTTGATATTTAATTCATGGGAATGATATTAGAGCTACATCAAGAACTACAACTGGAACTAGTCAAATAATAACTATATTGGCATTGATGAATCAAGTTAAGGGTAATAACATTTCTTATATGGAGGATATTGTTGATCCAGCACGTAGTGTAACAATTTTAGACCACTTCATGCATCTATAACCTCCATCATTTAATGGCGTTGAAAATAAATTTTTATCTAATATGTGGATATTTTCCTTAGATAATATATTTCTCACTATGGGGAGTATTTAAAAGAAAAAATTTATCATGGAATTTTATCATCTCTTAGAATATATGGACCAATAGTTCACCTTGATTCCAAACAATAGGTATTATGAATAAATAGAAAACATGGAATTTAAGGATTTAAAATTACTCTTCTTGGAAAAAAAATTTCCTCCTCAGTAATGAGAGGATATAGAAATATATTTATTAAGTCTAAGACAGAAATAATTGGAACAAATTTCTAAGTATGCAACAAAATTTAAAATTTTAGAAAATAATTATATGGACTATGTATGTAATACAAATTGAAATATGAGTCATATATATTTTTGGATTAATCCAATACTTCAAAGGGAACTTGTATCCCAAACATTCTCATCACCTGAGGATATTGTACCATGTGATATAAATAAATAAAAATAATTCATTGAGTCTTACAAATTATAAGTGAAGAAATAAAAAAGTGGATAGTAGAGGAAAAAATAGAAAAAATAGAAGAAAAGAAAGAAAGATTATCCAACATGTGATTCTTGTGGAATGAAACTCCTATGTACATCTATAAAAGGAATAAGATTTTGCTTAATGTATGGATAAGAATTATACCAGGATCTTGATTTCAAGGGAACGAAATAATCATCAATTGTGTAATTCATTCACTATAATGTGGTGTGGAACTATACAAATGAATACACAATGAATCAAGGAAATATAACTCAAAATAATCTAAGGGCTTAAGGTCAATATTATGTTATTACTATAGTTAAAGTTTAATAATTAATGTGCTTCTATTTTTATTCATTAATTATGTTATGTAGTATTTGAATAAATGTTTTTTTGGTTTTATTAATTATTAAATGTATAAGGGATGTAATTTAGTACTATTTCATTAATAATATCAAGTCATATTCTGAACAATACAGATGACGAAGAAAAATTATTTAGTGGAATGTTGGACTTTATGTAAAGCACATGATTAGGGGAAGATACCATTAAATAGTTCCAAATATGAATATAATGACATCGGGATGAGAGATAATTGATATCAATAAGGTAAATTTGATAGCACTGGCTACCTTAGAACTAATAATTTTTTTAAAAAGTGGTTTATTCTATTAATGATAGGGTTGACATATTTTTTTTATTTAAGGAATACATCCAGAAATATATTTTTTATTTATGTAATAAAGAATCATACTTGATTTAAATAAGTTACTATGGTAATTAATGTTTTTAAAATGTTTCAAGATAATAAATTATCGAGGTTTTAAAATTTTTGGTATATGATTATTAAGATCCACTTCATGTTTTTGGGAGATTAATGGTAATTTCATTTTTGAAATTTAGGGACCTTTGTTCAAATGTTTATGGATATTGATCATTTAGAATGTTCATAAGGTTAAAAATTTATGAAATCGATTAATTTGGAATTTCGACAACATCTTATAGATTAGTGAATTACATCACCATATGAAGATGTATACATAATGTATAACCTATGATAACAATTTTTTATAATGATATCTATAGATCAAATAAATGACTTATCATTATATTATGGATCTTATGATTCATTAAAATTTAATTATAGTGATATAGGGATAAAAACGTTATAAATATTCATTCGTTATAGTAATAAATGAATTTAAATATTTAAGAATCATAAACAATGATTAAATTGTGCCAATGAAATTGAAATATTCCATGTAAGTATATTTTCATATCATCTATGTCGATATGGTAATTGAATTTCTCACCTCTAACAAAAAGATATTGAAACCAAATGATATCCTAATACCTACATTTATTTTGAATTTTTGATCTTTTAAATGATCACATATTTATGGTTTTGAGGTCCTTTTCATTCTAATTTTCATTCACTTTCTTAATATCAATGACTTCTATCACTATATATAATTATTTACATTGTTCTTCCATGGCCATATCTTCGCATTCCACAAATGATCTCTAACACAGAAACTTATTTATCTATTATTCCAAATGAACATTTTATTTACCTTATCTCATATGAAAATAATTTTTATTAACCCCTTTCATAATGTGTGATTTCAAGATGGTTATTTGCAAATGACAAAACCTTGATTACCGACATCAAGATTAAATTTCAAGGACACAATTTTTTAATAGGTTAGTATGTAGCACCTCTAAATCTATAAATATGTACATCATAATTTATAGTATGTAGAAAAAATATCACAAATAATATATGTGAATATACCATCTAAAGAATTTATGATATATCTTTTTTGAAAAAATTCAATATCTTCAGTAGATTTTAATACTCAAAGTGATATGTTTGAATGAATTATAATACTCTATTAAAATACTTTTTTGTAAAAATTACCATTATGATCGAGTCTTAAAATTGGAGGGTATGAATGACACTAACATAATTATGAAAATTATATAGTTTAAAATTTTTTTAAATAAATAAAATATATATCGATTTACTAGTGATAAAATTAATACCATTTGAAAGGAAAAAATGTTTTCTGAAAAAACTATATTTCCCAAAAAGATCATTTAGTCATGCAATGAACACATAATTCATAATTATTTTTCAGAAATTTTAATAAATATATTTAAAAAAATGAACTCTAATTTTCAAATCATCTTATGAAAATTATATTATAGTGTTTCTTTCAGTAAGGTTTCATTTTTTGATAAATTGTGAAAATATTAAATTTTGATTGAAAACTACCTTTAAATATAAATTATTTATAAAGATTAATTATATTTTAAATTTAATTAAAATTTAAATTATTTGAATAATATATATATTTTTACAATTTTGTTCATTATATTTATTTTCATATTGAATATTTCTAGGAAACCTTCGAATCATTTGAACATTTTCTCTATGAAAACCCACATTCTCATTGCATCTACAGGATTAATTTTAAATTATATTTTCCCTCATATATGTATTTAATTTATAAAATTGGATTACATGTTTAGAATTAGAATAATTTATCTTTTCTAATATGTTCAAAATTATTTTTTATAATAATTAATAGTAAAAATAGTGAAAAGTATTTACCATAGTTAAGGTAAAAATGAATTTTATGAGGGTTAAACTAAATAGATAAGGGTTAAAATGACAACAATAATTATCCAAAATATATTTTATATAATTATTTAGAATTTGAAATTTTTAAATATCTATAATACTTCATATTTAACCCCTTTGAAATTTTAAAATTTTGATTATATGTTTTTTCTTTCAAAAATTACAACTGTGATGCTCACCTCACTTATAAAAGGTCACCCACTCTCCTATCATCTTCACACAATAACAAACTTTTGTATTAGAAAATAAATATAAAATTAAATTAAAAAAAAATAATCACATCTTATAATCCTTATTATGGTCATAAATATCCTTGTGGAATACTTTATGTATAATTTTAAAGGGGTTGTCTGAGAAGAGGTAAATTTATTGACATTGTGTTTATTGTTTTATTACTTCATCCACCCCATTAAATTATAATTAAACCATGGTGATATAAAAAATAAGTATATTATATATTACTACATGATTTAATGTTATTTTCATAACCTAAAACTATACCAACTTCAGTAAAATGGTTTAAAAACACATCATTCATGTTTATAGAGTAGTACCTCCACATGAAGTAATGTCATTCATTTTTCCATTACCGCCTCTCAAGATTGGGTATAATGATGGATATAAAGTATATAGGTTTTTTAAAACATTATTATAGATATGGAGTAATTAAATTATATATATATATTTAATTTCCATTCCATAGAGGCTATAATAATGTCGCTCGTGTGTACATAGAACTACTACCTCATGAAGTGATGTGATTGATTTTTAACTAACTCATTACATTGAAGGTAATAAAATTAATGTTAAGGAATATATGTCATATAAATTAAAAAATTATTATATTTATGAAATATTTATCATTCTTAAAATATAATTTATATCACTTTCTTTATTACATTGAAAAATTATAACGTCGATCCTGTACATGTGTACCACCACCTTCACAACGTGAGGTAACTCTCCTATCATCACCAAGAAATATGGATTATATATATATCTGTGTTTATATGTGTATTTAAATAAATAATAATTTATAAATGATATTATTATCAATCTAAAAATATAAAATATTACTTAACTTTATTCCATAATAATCACTGAAAAACTGGAAATGTTAGTCACGCATACATATGGCCTACCATCTCTATGATTGTATGATAGTTAATTTTTCATAAACATCATTCATGATTATTTTTAATGATATATTTTATGTATAAATTTTATAATTAATTCGTTATTATTATTCTAGATATGTTTAAAAAATGACTTCATTTACCATAGTCAACTATACAATGTCATCTTTGACACATAAGAGAAATATCATCAAAACATTTAATGTAAACTTAATTGATTATGTAAACACATATAAATTGGTAATAAGTGACATAAAATGACTAAAAAACATTTAAATGTTTCTTAATCAAGTAAATTTCTGACATGTTCTTATTTTTTGGATGATAAAGAATGTACATGACGATTCAAGCATAAGGTAAGGGGTTTCTTGTCTCACATTTACTTCAGTACATGATATTCACCACTTTTGTATTTTGAGTGGTGTATATACTACCACTTTTAATGTTTTATCATGAATTATTTTATCATAATGGAATTTAATTTCTCATTTAATGTTATTTCTATCATGTGATTATGAAAAAAAATTACCAAAGTGGTAAGGGTTTATTTCACAATCTCATCCTTATTCCAGATTGTTTTTATTTAAGTCTCTGTTTGTAGAATTATATGATATTTATATCTAAAAATCAATATATTCCCTTATAATATGGATATTAATGAATTTTTTTCATATAATATACCATTTTAACATATTTTTACTTAATATTAATTATATAATGTGTTTAAGAATATATATGTTTATTTCATTATTTAATCAAAAATCTATTTTCATCAAAAAAAAGTTTTCTAAAAAAAATTCTAAAAATATATTATATTTTTATAAAAAAATACTATTTAACAAATGATTTATAAAAGCTATTTTTACACATGTTTGAATTTTTATAAAACATTTAGAATGTAATATTTTAATAATTTTTTTAGTGATATTCTTTTCTAAGATTTTTTATTGAAAAATTAATTTTATATTTAACTTATATTGCATATATAGAATTAACATCAATCATGAAAATAATTTCATTAAAGAATACATTTATAGATTACAGGGTCTGTTTTAAATAAAATTTATTCATAATATTTTATAAATTATTATTTTTTAAAATTTAGTTTCAATGAAAATTATTTTGAAAATATTTTATATATTTTATTGTTTTAAAATAAAAAGGGGTATTTTAAAAAAAGTTATTTTACTCAGGGAAAATTCCACGTGATCTTTAAATATCATTTTCAATCTAATTATTCATCATTCGATGTTACTTATGCTATAATTGTATATAATCTAATAAAACCATCCTAATGTTTTAAAAGGTTCGGGCCAAAGCTTCATTTTTATTATTAAAGCAAAGCAAAGACCTCTTTTAACTGGGTAGAGAGTGACCCATTACATAGCTCGAAGGCCTAGAGGTCTTGTAGCCCATTACATAGCCCGTATGCCCAAATTTTTGGCCCAATTCCAATTTCGTGAATAGTAACCTGCCTATTACAGTATCCACAAAGTACCGTCGCCACTACAGTGCCCTGGCGCCGCTACAGTACCCACTGATCTACAGTTCTGCTACTGCTACAGTACCACTACAGTACTATTATAGTACCTTCACTCAATAGGTTTTGAACCCCCATTTGTCTAGATGGTTTATGATCCATTTTATTGGGGGTTTAAAATTTCGATACCATTCCTTTTACTCTAAATGGTTTATGATTATGTTATTGGATTGGGTAAAGTATTTACATTTATTATTCTAGATTAAATATAAATTCTTATTTTTAGTATGTTTCACCCCTTTCATATGGGGAATGCATTAGAAAAATTCAGTGATGGAAGGGGTCCTTTATTTCCCCTTGATGTATTGGAAGGTCTCATGAGACAAACTAGATTGGTTTTTTGTTATGGACTTACCCATTTATGAATATTTCTTAAAACATGTCCTCAAATTTATTATATGTCTTGTCATAAGTCCTCAATGGTATGTTTTAGATGTCCAAAATTATTCCTTTGATAATTAGGAATTAATTTATTAATATTCCATGTGATTAATTGATTATTTAAAATATTCATGGCTAATTTTTCAAGATAATGTGATTTTTGATATGGAATTATTTTGTTATCATTTATTCCTAGAATATTATGCTCATCTTATTGATTAAATTGAATGTGGTTTAATTATTTACATTTTCATATTGATTATTCTATATTTATTAAAATATTCCTCTATACGCATACCCTTACTGAGAATCAAATATCTCCCCATTATTATATTTTATTTTCCCCAAAACATGAAGAAGTGTTTTGTGATTGATATATATGGTTACACTTCTGGGAATAATGAAATTCTCAAAGAAAAGTATTTGTTTATGTATTTATTAAAAAATTTATGTGAATTTCAAGTATTTTTCTAATATACTAAAAATACTAAAATATTCAGTCCTTTCAAATGAAATTACTCATATCATATACCAAGGTAATAAATTTTATACCACCACTAGGATACTGGGTTCATGGTTGCAAAATATGGCACTAAAACTCAGGTATTTTTTTATCCTTCATGCATTCTAAAACATCCCTTCTAGAAAAATATGGTGCTCAACATGTGGGGGTGATGTTACCTACCCACATGGAGGAAATACCTCATGATATGGCCCATGAATGAAGGCTTCACTACTAATCAGATCTATGTCATGATCTTAAATTATTAACCTGGTTTGTTGTCTTCGAGGAGGAATCTTGAGTGTAATCGAGACATACCATGGTTATATTAAGATGCATATATATATATTTGTCTGTGTGTGTGTGTGGGGAGATAACTCAAGAATTAAATTCAAAAGACTCAATCATATATTATGTATATACCACTACTCCCTACAACCGATGTCTATATATTCTAATTTGATAAGAAGGTAGTTAGAGGTATGGTGAATGGATACATCGATCGCCACACAAAAACATGATTCTCTATCCTTAAATCTATACCCATGACACTTTGACACTATTTCCTTAAATGATAAGCAATCCTCTTTACAAGAAAACTACAAACGTAATCCTATGTAATGATCTACTAAGATACCAGTTTATAATGACCTAACCCACTAAGGATTTCCTAGCTAATGAAAGGACAAGACCTAAAAACCGCAAGCCTACCTCTATAGCCTAGGGGTTGGGGGAATGAACAAAGAAGGAATAATATAAAATGGATGGCCTTTTCCTAATGTACTTTTATGAATTAACTCAGACATTTTCTTGTAAAATTACAGAGAAATAATTAAATATTTTAATAACTTGTGATAAACCATGCATGTAACAAGATCTATGAAATACATTATAGGATAATAATATACCAACCAAATATAAAGGGAAAAAATGCATACCCAACTCAATAATATGTCAAAACCTAAAGACAACATTAATAAAGTAAATATGAGAGATCATACCTCCAAATATCTAATTATGACTCTTGAACATGGTCAATGAAACTAAGTATCAATATTCTCCACCTTAATCATCACTGATATGTCATTCATCTTCACAAGACATGACACATGTGGGAAATGAAAAAGTGAAATAAAGATGACAATATATATCAACAGAAACCAATAGGTAAATGAAACCAAATACATATATATTCTCAAAAATAAAACTCTATAAGAGAGAAAATAGGTCTCTATCTCATAGCCCAAATGATGTTGATTACTAATCATGTAACTCTAGTAGTCCATAATTAATTCCCGAAATCAAATGTATCCATAGAAAAATATGTGCAAAAGGGGTTGATCATAGAAATTATGATCTACAACCATGGGAGTCACACTTTGTAGAGTACCCACTCCGAGTTCGATATTAAATATAACAGATTGCCACTCCACATATAGATGACATTCATTTTGAATATGGTATTATTATCTCCACTTGTCTAAAGAGTATGGGAGACCCTCACCCTGGTGAAACTGGGGAGTTCCATTCTGATAGATATATTTCATGCACCCAAAATTTGGGAGTACCATCTCTACATGACTAAAGAGTATGTGGACCCAATATCTATTGTGATAGGAGAGTACCATACATATAGATAGAGGAACCATTCCCTGAATTAGGGAGTACAATCACTACATGGAATATCTCATTGATATTTCTTGATCACTGCTATCATTAAGTGTTTCCTAAGAAAACATCTTCTTAGAATATCTAAAATTGTAACTAAAATGCCACTATGAAGTCCACCATCGATTTCCATGTAAAAAATAAATCATTATAGGCTACCTGGAAGACAAAATATGAGTTCTGAATAAGGATATATGAGACGTAGAAAATCAAATACAAGTACACAGTGTGTACGGGTTCCACACAACATTTGGCCTCGATCCACTAGCTCGTCTTGTTCACCTAGTATGTGGATCAAGAATCCATGTATCTATACACGATGATCCCTCTAGGATACATGGAATGCATGACCACCCAAGGTTTTTTCCATGAATTTTATCTAGTGTTGTCTATTCCATCTCATGCCCATGTACTCTATTACACAGTTCATCCATCCACACAGGTCCCTAGGCCTGTGTGTCTAGAACATGGATTGGACACTCACGGTATGCTGATGTGAATTTTAGGCCCATCTAAATGGAATGGTATTTTTGACCTCTCTTGAAACCCTTGAGTCACATCTAGTGGATTACATGACACGTGTTCTTCAAGACTACATGTCATGTAGTTGGGTTTTTCACGGGATGACAATATTATATTTCTAGCATCTATTAATTTTACATGACCACCATGATTTCAGTTGTTTGATAGACTAATATCGATTGATGATATAAGGCCCCAGCCTTAAACCTTACTTAATCTTGAGTTATTACAATATTACACATTTAGGATCTTTTCAGGTTTAGAGTTTTAGAGAATTAGATCATGAAACCTGCATTACATTCCACATTTAAACAAAGTGGTTACATAAAAGACAGTATTCATTCTTCCCATCAACGGAAACATATTGAAAATAAAACATGGATTCTTTCTTGACACATCCTTGACACTATCATCACATCTTGTACCATTCCCTTGACCTGTGAAAAACATTTCAAAAACTTGGGATGAGCATAAAAAGCTCAGTAAGGGTTATAAAAATATGGAAAGGAAACATGAGTTCATATATACATAAGAATGAAATCATACTTTACCCATAAAACATAGGCACTTTAACATACCTCATCAAACCATGAATAAATCATAGAAATCATAAGACATAAAGGTAACTTGAGGCATTCATAACATTATTACGTAGGTAGTAAACCTCTTGGTTACATTTGGAATACCCATCATAGTATATTCCCTAAATCTCTTCAGAGAAACCTTAACGTTTCACTCCTTCACGTTACCCAATGCATTGGAGAGCTATATCGGGCTCACCCGCCCTTAGTTTATCACGGAACCACCCATTTTCATAACAACGCCCAAGAACCATAACATAAACGTATCACATAAAACATGCATAAAGGAAACATAACATTTCCACATTTCAATCTCAATATAACATTTTATTATATTGAAATAATGAATCCGTTCAAAAAGAAACCATTTCCAAAACCATTTAAAACATTTAATAATGAGAATTTTGAATCAAAGTGTCCCATACCACCTTGAAGCTTTTAACATTTTAAACCATTAATATCTATATAAATAAATACTTAAAACCATTTTGAAAACATGGATATTAATAAGAACAAATCATTAAAACATTTAAAGCAATATTTTGGTCAAAAGGTTTTTACCAAAATTAGAGACACTTGAATACAATAATTGAGGAATAACATTTAATCAGACCTTTATAATATCATGATAATAAATGGATTCATGATATAATATTCCAAAGGACAGTATATACACCATATAAGAGTGAATTGGTGCATAACAATAATGAAGTCTCAATAGGGATGTAAAATGTGATGAAATCCCTTATAAAGAAGGTATCCTTAAATTAAGGATAAATCAATATAAAAATTATGTGTGACAACTATAAATACACCCAATATAATTGGATATTAAGTGTAAAACAATAAAAGTTCATTCACACATATTCAAAGGATGACATATTCAATAACTACATGTTGAACCCAAAGAAATCGAAATTGGGTTAAAACGTTCCCTTGGTAAAATTTGACAGCCTAACAGCGTCACTTCAAAAATTCAGAAAATGAGTTGATGAGAGATAAAAAGGGAATCTCATCACTTGGACATAAAATTTACCTCAATAAGGATATAGAAGAACATATCCCAACATAATAGTATGTGAATTAAAAGACATAACAAACGAAGTCTTTTAAAATGAGGAGGGTGAATGGTTCCATTACCAACTTGGGTAACTTTCGAAAAATATACCCCATTGAAGAAGTGTCATAAAATGAATATGTAAATACCCATAAATGGAATTATATTACAAAAGGATTGTAATAATGGGAAGTATATAAACCACTCAAATGAAATTGTGGCAAATGTAGCAAAAATCTCACAGGAATAAAAGTGAGATGAAAAATCCCTTACGAAAACTCGGCAGCCTAACGACGCCACTTAAAACTTCCAAAATAGATTGATGAGAGGAAATAGGGTCTCTCATCATATGAACATAATAATTACAGTGGGAGTAATATAAAATAAAATCTCAATCATAAGAAAGATGAGCTTAAAAGGAATGACATAAAAGAGTGTACTTAAAAAGAAAGAGAGGTGTAGGATCCCTTACCTGGGGTCCGACTTGACTCGATCATTCTTTAACGTCTTGAATAATAAACTTAAGTTAATTTAAACTTTATTAAGAACCATTTTATAGTTCATTATTCCTTTTAGATCACTTATTTCAATGTTATAAACATTATTTAATCATTTAAGTTAATAATGTTTGTTTTGTCGATATTTGGTTCTTAAGTCGAAAGTGGACTTCTTACAATTACATGTTGTTCGTGTGGTCAAATTTTCATTATATCCAGAATTATATTAAAGATTTGGATATCATATAAATCATATATATCCATAATATACATGTATTTATAATATTACATAATCATTTAGAGGTAAGAAATGAAATGCACCGTTCATGGAGACGGTAAGTCGTACGTACGCATGAACGCTACTTTCATTTCTTTGTCATATTAATGGAATTAAAACTAAATGAGAGGTATGTATATTTTAACTCCATAATTATATTAATCATTTATATGTATCATTCATCATATATATCCATTATATACATTGACTTATAATAGTACATTACTTTTGGGGATAAGAAATGAAATGCACCGTTCATGGAGACGGTAAGCCGTACATACGCATGAACGCTACTTTCATTTCTATCTCATACTTTAATGGAAAGAAATAATAATGATATGGAGGTATATAATAATTCCAGTATAACATCATATATAATAACATAAAATCCATCCTTTATACGTCCCATGTATGGCATTAACAAATCACATCACTTTGAGGGGGCGGTAGTCCGCACTTCCTTAAATGAAGATATCGCGTTTACCCATAATGGAAACCATAATGGTATGACAAAAATGAAAAATAAATAATCTTAAGGAAAAAATAAACACATTATATATCACATATAAATATAGTGTAATCTCAATGGCCACCTTTGTAGGTGTTAAAAGAATGTTGAACAATCATCGTTTCGGGAGGTTGAAATTTTCCATCCACAGAAATAGTATGTTATTTAACCATTAAATGTAGGTGTGTGAAAGTGGAGCTATAATCCTTCTTATAAAAACATCCTAGTATATTGATGATATTGGATTTGTTACAAAAGAAATTAATAAAAAGAGTTTAGGGGGTTGGAGAAGCAAAATAAAACAAAAGGACTCAAGTAAAAACATTACCTTAAAATCGGGTAACTCCCTTCGGTTTGAGCTCAATGGATTCTTTGGGAAGACTTCTGCCCAGAGTGATTCTTCAAGGAGTAATAGAGGGAAGTGGAGAGACAAAATGGGCAGAGGTTGGCCGAGCCAAAGGCTTTGGGAGTGTGGGTAAGGAGGTAGAGGTGGGGGCCTTTTATAAGAGTAGAGAAGGGGCACTTTTGGAAAGTAAGAAATATTACTTTATTTGAAAATGTGTTTCGGTTTTAAAAGGTCCCACATTGATATAATTCGTGGATAAGGTGATAAGGGTTCTAAATCCACCCATCCAATAAGTTTTGGACATGTGTAGGTCATAGAGTTTACATTATCTTCTCATTTTATTTAAATCGTCAGATAATGATGTCATCACTGCATCATTATGATGTCATAAATAATTTAATTTATTTAATGTCTAAAAATTTTAAAAAAAATTACTATGATGTAGGAAATATTTTTAGATTTCCAATGACTATTTATAATAAAAAATCTGACTTGTATAACCCCACATAATTTTTTTTTGTAAAACATATCTTGTTTCTGTCATTTTTACTTTTACATTAAATAAAAAGTTATTTATGTCATTTCCCAACCAAAGTTGCTCAATGGGGTCCCCAAGTTGACCCATGGATTGTCTTGGTCGGCCATTACACATCAAATGAGGTTAGGACATGTTTCATGTTCATTTCATATTATTAAAACATTATTTTTACTTTAAACTACACTAATTACCTCTAATCGCGATTAAAAACTTAATAAGTTACTATTCACCAAAAAATTATTTTTATGCCATTGAACCACATTTTACTTATTAATTAAAACCATGTATGTCGGATTTTTGAAATTCAAATCACAAAGATGGCAAAATTTCATTTAAACGGAAAAATCAGTTTTTATAAGTACCACTTAGTGGTGTCACTATTCATCAAAAATTGATGTTTTTCAGAAAAATCCCAAAAATTCACCCTAAGCTATATTTGATATTCTGAATTCAAAAATGAAGTCTATTTTAAAAAATTCAAAACATATAAGTCACATTAATTATTTTAATAATTAATTCCCGCAGTCAGAGCAAATAGCGTGTTTTTATGAAACAATAAGTATCAAAAGATTGACACTGGTTTAAGTCTGATTTCAACGTGAAATTAATTACAACGACCACTATTGGATTTAATGGTAAAAATATATTCTAATTTCACTTTAAAACTAATTCAAAAGATAATATAATCATATAAATAAATTAGATTAAAAAGAGGTTTTGAATTAAAATACAACATTTTTAATCTATTCATTAAAAAAATGAACTTTATCGGAAAGATACCAAAAATTTACACAAAGTAAATTTTGATGTCCCGATTCTTAATAAGAGTTTTATTTGGTCCAAAAGAATGTTTAATAGTGAACAGAACTATATTTAATTATGGTTCACCATCAAAAGGTGATAAGTGAACCTTTTGTGAAAACTAGGGCATATACGCCTAAAATTGAATTCTTTCCGTATTTTAAGCCTCTATCCTTTATTGGATAAATGTAAAAACATTTAAAAACATATATAATCATATTTTAGTTATTTCTATCCATTCCCGCCAATACAACAGCTACATGTTAACTACCATTTAAAATAATATTATTTTATTATTAGAGGACAACGTAAGATTCCCAAGAAACTCGTTGTTGCGTGCTGGATACGCCATCGATCATAGCATCCCCTTTAAAGTCATATTAATATTTTATTCACAAATTTTGATAAATATGAAAATTTCATATTATTTATTTACCTGGGGTGTTACATCCTTCCCCCCTTTTGGGAATTGCGTCCTCACAATTTTTAAAATTGAGCTTGGAAACATCCTCGAAAGTCCCACATCAGAACAAGGGTCGGTAAAAAAATCACTTTAAAATAAAGAAAGATAAGCACAGAGGTCACCCAAGTTAACCCATAATAGGGCTCCATATAGGAAGACATGGACATGGAGGAGAAAACATAGGGTCATGTTCTGATGGAGAGTGATAGAAAACATGTTTAGGAGAAAGTTAACCACAAGAAAATCACAAACTTGTGATGGGTTAAACGGTATTCGATTCCCCAGTAGGAAAAGTTAATAGAAAACATTTTTGTTTTAAGTTACTTTTTATTGAGGAATTTATTCATAAGGAAACATAATCACTTATCATGTTGACTTTCAACTTTTAATAGATTCCTTAATCAAACTCATATTTTTTCCAAAAGACGAGTATTTAGGGAGACTTGTTCGCATTAAGAGTACTATAATCAACTTCTAGAGAATCACCTAATCCACAAAAGAGAACTATTTACATCCCATGTCTTTAGGTTTTAACCAAAACCAAAACCAAAAAGGTTAGTACAAGGTTAGATAATCCAGAAAAGGATAACCCATTAAAAAGAAAATCTATGCTTAATCTCCAAAATTTGTCCAACAAAACCCAAAGTTCAACGAGGACCATCTGATAAACAATTTGTCCATAAAATTCTTCAAAGTAAACCAATATAAGGTTGAAACCCAAATATTTAAAGGATTTAGTCACATAGTCTTCCAAGTTAAATCGTAACATTTATCTCCAAACAACATCATTTTCTCCTAAAGTCTCGTATTGAAAAGTAATTAACCTAATCACATATCCTCCATGATAGGTTAATGATTTTCATAAATAACCCAAAATCAACTTACTCTTAATTCATAAAATCATATAACTAAAAAGATTCAGTCAAACTAAACAGGGACTTCACATAGTCCAGTGGTAGGCGATAAATACCAGTTGCACTTTGATTGTGGGTTCGATTCCCGCAGCTTTGTCTGGCGCGACAGGTAGTCACACGGTCTACGTGTTGTCCTTTTTCCAAAACTATATAATTCTCAAATAATTCCCCAAAAGGGATAAAATCATCAAAAATAACCATAACATAATTTAACCTCAATTTTATCTCATGCCTTTCTCTTCAATCATAACATATAGTAACCCATAATTACCTCCAAAGTAAGGATCATATAAAGCCAAATGGTTCTTTATAACTATGTCCACAAAAGAAAAGATAACTATTCCTTGAAAAAAAAATTCCTATATTAAACATCAGGGTTACACATAATATAAAAAGTCTTCTAATGTAACCCCATCATCAAAAGAGAATTAATACTCTTAATAATTTCACCATAACTCTTGAATCCCTTATATGTTGACATCTTACTCATTCAACATTCTTCATGATCCATTAACCATTCCTTTCCAACTTATTCTGAAATACCTCTTTCCTACAAACAAAATCATGAATCATATCCTAAGATTCCAAAATAGGAAAACAATAGTCATGAAATAGTGCATACCTTTGATTGGTCATTGTCAGTTTCTTCATCCTCAATCGGAATGGCATTAGGTATTGGTAAACGAACACTTATACGCTCTTGGTGACCCCATTCATGAAACTTATTCATAGGACATGAGTTTGCATAATGACCATGCACACCACATTTAAAACATTCAATTGATCCCTCAGAAATAACTTCTTTCCCTTTCCTCGAGTCAACTGGATGCTTCCTTTTTCCATGGCAGTTTATTGCTTTATGACCTTCATTTCCACATCTATAGCATATTTTTGTCCCTTTGAAACATTTTCCTAGGTGTTTCTTTCCACATCTTTGATGCATAGGTTTTTGAACACACTTACGTTTATGATTATTACCTGTACTTCCGTAAGGGTTTTGTTTCTTTCATATATGATGCCTTAGAGAAATATACAAGGTTTAGGTTGTCAATCATGACTCCAGATAGTTGGTTGAGGATAATCACAAGAGTTCTCATTGTAGCTCCCATATCATTCAGTTGCTTGCTCAAAAAATTGTCACAGTTTCCTTCACATCCACTGTTACTTTGGTGCCTGCTAGATCCAGCCATTTACTAAAACCAAAAAGGTCAGTGTGAGTATATCAACAAAAACATCATGTACTAATGAGTAAGATAAACACTAAGATATACTTACTCATTCACTTTATCTAAAACTAGGACTCTTTCTGAAATCCTAACCATTATGGTAATGTCACTTATGCTTAAAGAATACCCTAACCTCTAAAGTTATCTAAATCGACCTTTGATACCAACTATAAGGCCCCAGCATTAAACCTTACTTAATCTTGAGTTATTAAAAGATTACATATTGAGGATCTTTTCAGGTTTAGAGTTTTAGAGAATTAGATCATGAAACTTGCATTACATTCCACATTTAAACAACGTGGTTACATAAAATACAGTATTCATTCTTCCCATCAACAGAAACATATTGAAAATAAAACATGGATTCTTTCTTGACACATCCTTGACACTATCATCACATCATGTACCATTCCCTTGACCTGTGAAAAACATTTCAAAAACTTGGGATGAGCATAAAAAGCTCAGTAAGGGTTATAAAAATATGGAAAGGAAATATTAGTTCATATATACATAAGAATGAAATCATATTTTACCCATAAAACATAGGCACTTTAACATACCTCATCATACCATGAATAAATCATAGAAATCATAAGACATAAAGGTAACTTGAGGCATTCATAACATTATTACGTAGGGAGTAACCCTCTTGGTTATGTTTGGAATACCCATCACAGTATATTCCTTAAATCTCTTCAGAGAAACCTTCACGTTTCACTCCTTCGTGTTACCCAATGCATTGGAGAGCTATATCGGGCTCACCCGCCCGTAGTTTATCACGGAACAACCCGTTTTCATAACAATGCCCAAGAACCATAACATAAACGTATCACATAAAACATGCATAAGGAAAACATATCATTTCCACATTTCAATATCAATATAACATTTTATTATTTTGAAATAATGAATCCGTTCAAAAAGAAACCATTTCCAAAACTATTTAAAACATTTAATAAGGAGAATTTTGAATCAAAGTGTCCCATACCACCTTGAGGATTTAAACATTTTAAACCATTAATATCAATATAAATAAATCCTTAAAACCATTTTGAAAACATGGATATTAATAAGAACAAATAATTAAAACATATAAAGCGATATTTTGGTCAAAGGGTTTTTACCAAAATTAGAGACACTTGAATAAAATAATTGAGGAATAACATTTAATCAGAACATTATAATATCATGAGAATAAATGTATTAATGATATAATATTCCAAAGGACAGTATATACACCATATAAGAGTGAATTGGTGCATAACAACAATGAAGTCTCAATAGGGATGTAAAATGTGATGAAATCCCTTATAAAGAAGGTATCCTTAAATTAAGGATAAATCAATATAAAAATTATGTGTGAAAAATATATATACACCAAATATAATTGGATATTAATTGTAAAACAATAAAAGGTCATTCACACATATTCAAAGGATGACATATTCAATAACTACATGTTGAACCCAAAGAAATCGAAATTGGGTTAAAACGTTCCCTTGGTAAAATTCGACAGCCTAACGGCGTCACTTCAAAAATTCAGAAAATGAGTTGATGAGAGATAAAAAGGGAATATAATCACTTGGAAATAAAATTTAAAGCAATCAGGATATAGAAGAACATATCACAACATAATAGTATGTGAATTAAAAGACATAACAAACGAAGTCTTTTAAAATGAGGAGGGTGAATGGTTCCATTACCGACTTGGGTAACTTTCGAAAAGTACACCCCATTGAAGAAGTGTCATAAAATGAATATGTAAATACCCATAAACTGAATTATATTACAAAAGGAGTGTAATAATGGGCAGTACATAAACCACTCAAATTAAATTGTGGCAAATGTAGCATAAATCTCACAGGAATAAAAGTGAGATGAAAAATCCCTTACGAAAACTCGGCAGCCTAACGGCAGCACTTAAAACTTCCAAAATGGATTGATGAGAGGAAATAGGGTCTCTCATAATATTAAAATAATAAGTACAGTGGGAGTAATATAAAATAACATCCCAGTCATAAGAAATATGGGCTTAAAAGGATTGACATAAAAGAGTGTACTTAAAAAGAAAGAGAGGTGTAGGATCCCTTACCTCGGGTCCGACATGACTCGATCGTTCTTTAATGTCCTGAATAATAAACTTGAGTTAATTTAAACTTTATTAAGAACCTTTTTATAGTTCATTATTCCTTTTATATCACTTATTTCAATGATATAAACATTATTTAATCATTTAAGTTAATAATGTTTGTTTTGTCGATATTTAGTTGTTAAGTCGAAAGTGGACTTCTTACAATTACTTGTTGTTCGTGTGGTCAAATGTTCATTATATCCAGAATTATATTCAAGATTTGGATATCATATATATCATATATATCCATAATATACAAGTATTTATAATATTACATAATCATTTAGAGGTAAGAAATGAAATGCACCGTTCATGGAGATGGTAAGCCGTACGTACTCATGAACGCTACTTTCATTTCTTTGTCATATTAGTGGAATTAAAACTAAATTAGAGGTATGTATATTTTAATTACAGAATTATATTAATAATTTATATGTATCATTCATCATATATATCCATTATATACATGTACTTATAATAGTACATTACTTTTGGGGATAAGAAGTTAAATGCACCGTTCATGGAGACGGTAAGCCGTACATACGCATTAACGCTACTTTCATTTCTATCTCATACCTTAATGGAAAGAAATAATAATGATATGGAGTTACATAATAAATCCAATATAAAATCATACATAATAACATAAAATTCATCCTTTATATATCCCACGTATGGCATTAACGAATCACATCACTTTGAGGGCACGGTAGTCCGCACTTCCTTAAATGAAGATATCGCGTTTACCCATAATGGAAACCATAAAGGTATTACCAAAATGAAAAATACAGAAGCTTAAGGAAAAAATAAAAACAATATATATAACATATAAATATAGTTTCATCTCAATGGCCACCTTTGAAGGTGTTAAAATAATGTTGAACAATCATCGTTTCGGGAGGCCGAAATTTTCCATCCACGGAAACAGTATGTTATTTAACCATTAGATGTAGGTGTGTAAAAGTTTAGCTCGAATACTTCTTATAAAAAATCCTAGTATATTGATGATACTGGATTTGTTACAAAAGAAATGAATAAAAAGAGTTTAGGGGGTTGGAGAAGCAAAATAAAACAAATGGACTCAAGTGAAAACATTACCTTAAAATCGGGTAACTCCCTTCGGTTTGAGCTCAAAGGCTTCCTCTGGAAGACTTCTGCCCAAAGTGATGCTCCAAGGAGTAAGAGAGGGAAGTGGAGAGACAAAATGGGCAAGTTTTGGCCGATCCAAAGGCTTTGGGAGTGTGGGTATGGAGGTAGAGGTGGGGGCCTTTTATAAGAGGAGAGGAGGGGCACTTTTGGAAAGTAAGAAATATTACTTTATTTGAAAAACATTTCGGTTTTAAAAGGTCACACATTGATATAATTCGTGGATAAGGTGATAAGGGTTCTAAATCCACCCATACAATAAGTTTTGGACATGTGTAGGTCATAGAGTTTACATTATCTTCTCATTTTATTTAAATCGCTAGATAATGATGTCATCGCTGCATCATTATGATGTCATAAATAATTTAATTTATTTAATGTCTAAAAATTATAAAAAAAATTACTATGATGTAGGAATTCGTTTTAGATTTCCAATGACTATTTATAATAAAAAATCTGATTTGTATAACCCCACTTAAAAATTGTTTTAGTAAAACATATCATGTTTGTGTCATTTTTACTTTTACATTAAATAAAAAGTTATTTATGTCATTTTCCAACCAAAGTGGCTTCATGGGGTCCCCAAGTTGACCCATGGCTTTTATTGGTCGGTCATTACACATCCAATGATGTTAGGACATGTTTCATATTCATTTCATATTATTAAAACATTATTTTTACCTTAAACTACACTAATTACCTCTAATCGCGATTAAAAACTTAATAAGTTACTATTCACCAAAAAATTATTTTTATCCCATTGAACCACATTTTACTTCTTAATGAAAACCATGTATGTCGGATTTTTGAAATTCAAAACACAAAGATGGCAAAATTTCATTTAAACGGAAAAATCAGTTTTTATAAGTACCACTTAGTGGTGTCACTATTCATCAAAAATTGATGTTTTTCAGAAAAATCCCAAAAATTCACCCTAAGCTATATTTGATATTCCGAATTCAAAAATGAAGTCTATTTTAAAAAATTCAAAACATATAAGTCACATTAATTAATTGAATAATTAATTCCCGCTTTCATAGCAAATAGCGTGTTTTTATGAACCAATAAGTATCAAAAGATTGACACTGGTTTAAGTCTAATTTCAAAGTGAAATTAATTTCAACGAACACTATTGGATTTAATGGTAAAAATATATTCTAATTTCACTTTAAAACCAATTCAAAATATAATCTAATCATATAAATAAATTAGATTAAAAAGTGGTTTTGAATTAAAATACAACATTTTAGACTATTCATTAAAAAAATGAACTTTATCGGAAAGATACCAAAAATTTACACAAAGTAAATTTTGATGTCCCGATTCTTAATAAGAGTTTTATTTGGTCCAAAAGAATGTTTAAGAGTGAACAAAACTATATTTAATGACGGTTCACCATCACAAGGTGATAAGTGAACCTTTAGTGAAAACTAGGGCATATACGCCTAAAAATGAATTCTTTCCGTATTTTAAACCTCTATCCTTTATTGGATAAATGTAAAAACATTTAAAAACATATATAATCCTATTTTAGTTATTTCTATCCATTCCCGCCAATACAACGGCTACATGATAAATACCATTTAAAATAATATTATTTTATTATTAGAGTGCAACGTAAGATTCCCAAGAAACTCATTGTTGCGTGCTGGGTACGCCATCGGGCATAGTGTCCCCATTAAAGTCATATTAATATTTTATTCACAAATATGGATAAATATGAAAATGTCATATTCTTTATTTACCTGGGGTGTTACAGAGGAAACCTTAATACATTTATTCATGGCCTTTAATGGATGAAAATAAAAACTTGACAATCTGTTTGAATTCTTGCATCCCCTCTCATCGCATATAATGGCTTCCATTGCTGCATATTACTTTTCTAGGTCCAAGATCCACAAATAATTAACCCAAACCATCCTATTATATCATAAAACCACTAATTTGGACATCATTCACACATACATGTTGAATATTTTGGTCTAATAATGCTCAATATTGCCTCAAAATAAGTTGAACCATGACCCCATAGGTCAATAAAGAATGACCGGATGATAAAATAAGGGGATGGAAATAGAAAAATGATTAACCATCATTGAAAAATTATTTATGAAAAAATATAACATGAATAGAAATAATCAGGGTAAAATCAAGCAATAATAGAAAAAATATGATAATTCCTTTAATTTTTTAATGAACTCGTGTGGAGGGTGTGAAAATGCATATAATTAATGAAAGATACATATCCAGGCATAGAAGTTTAATCAAATTGTATAAAATAACAATTTATTATACCTAACTCAATTATGGATTTATCATTGGGGAAAAATGAATTCTACATTGATAATGAAGACCTGTTGCATTCACTACCCATCGATTCACCTCGATCTGATTGTCTTTCATTGTTTAATGTTTATCCACCAATGAAGAGTAGTCTCCTCATCCTATTAGGTCTAGCAATGATTATGCAGATGAAATTTTTAAAAAAACATAAGATGGTATTTAATGATGATTTTCACTATCTCATATAATAAAACAAAAAACATATTTATTTATTTTAATTAAATACACACACCAATGCCTATCTAAACCTGAAATCTAACAACGACCAAATATAGGTTGTTCCTAGGTTAACCCCAGTGTCTTGAAATAAACTGGGCTATCATATATTTGATATAAGAATCCTTTTAGAGGTTCTTTCACTTTTTTATAAAAAAACATGCCTGAAAATTATTAATATATTTAATATTTATATTATTTCAATTCTGGTCTCACTTTGTTTTTGAATCTCACTCCATATTAGTACATGGATTTGAAAATATTTCATGATATATTTCCAACCCTTAAAAAATAGTTTCATTATATTGGTTCCCACATAATCATTGTATAGGTAGAGCCAATACTCTTCTACACCACTACAGGGTGTAGGTCTTCTATCTATGGAGTGGTACTCCACAATATTCAAGCTATTTCATAGATAATTTCCTTTACATGAGTGAGTGCTCAACCTTATTTGAAGCACATTAGTGGGGATCCATCCCCTAAATTCATATTCTTTAATAGATTTGTGTGATTCTTGGTAAAAATGACAGATCTTTAGAGCTATATGGAGACTCGTCTTTTTTAATTGGGATATGATATGGAGATCCCCAATCTATCTCTACTGGGTTTTATTATGAATATATATATTGTTTTTTCAATTCCTTCTATCTATGGGTTTAGTTTACTTCTAATTTATCTTTTTATTACTCCCTTTATGGTTTTCGGGTCATTCAAATGAGTATTATATACTCACACTTTTATGGGATTTTCTTGTATGATTCATGTCTAAGATAAATTATTAGATGATTGGAAATTAATTTAGTGGGGAATAGTTGGATATGAGGGCATTGAATTCATTTTTTGGTCAGACTCAGAGATCAGTAGTTAGAAAATCTCTAACTCTCTCTTTTTTCCAGTTGATGTTTGGTTGGGACTACCTTTATGGTTGGGTGGTTATTTTTTCCCTTAACACTTTTGATTTATTCTATCATACTCTAATGATTTATTTGGAGATTATTATGTGTATTACTGTATTGAAGATATTAATGTCTTTTATTAATTATCTTTATTTTTTCATGGATATAGTTGTGTGTGTGAATATAAGTACATTAAGCTAATTCCTACCTTTTCAGTTCATGCCATTTCAACACATGTCACCAGACCCTTTCCTATTTTAGGCGAGTTTGGGGATTCACATCGGGCTTACTGCTGGCTAGGCAGGTCCTGATGGGTTAGTTCATAATGGATTGGTTTCATAGCAGTTCATCTTTTAGTCAATGTTTGGAGCAAACCTATGGTTAGAATTGGTTTGGGAACATATGGTAACAGTGTTAGAGTGTCTTGAGAGTGGATTCTACGCTAGGGAAAACTATGTTGGTGTGTTATCCAACGTATCCATACACCAAGACTCTTACTATCTACGTGTCGACTTGGAATTCCAAGACATTTTTTATAAGGAAGCAATGGTATGTGTATCATATAGGATAGGGTATTTGGATATCCTTTTTGATTCATCCCCCATATATATTATACTGAAATTTTGGGATGTATTGAAATTATCTAGGATGTCTCCAAAAATAAATAAATCTAGGATGTGGATATAATATCACGATAATGATTACATGAGTGATGAGACCTCAGTTCTGAGACTATTTCATGAGCTATTTCATCTTGGCGAGAAGATAGAAATGCCACTGACTATCAATTAGTAGATTGTTGTAGGAGGTCTAGACAATTATGTGAGTTGGTTGAGTGCATTATGTCATTTTCATTTATATAAACCCTAATGGTTTTACAATAAGACTTTCCCCATGAAACAAATTATTGGATTCAATTAGTGATCCAAGATATCATGATTAATCAGAACCTATAAAATCATATGGTTGTAATTATAGCTAGTATTCTTCATGGAGTATTAGGGAACATGTGATGTCAAATCATGTGGACTCATGATGAGATGACACTCTTATGGTCCTATTTCTAGATGCTTTTTCGTGATTTTTTTACCCTTCATGTTGGTGCTCCATACGATTTAAGGATTTATTGAGTTGTAGTAGGGTGATATAATAGTTCTTGAGGATAATTTAAGGTTCAATGAACTCGTGAATTTGTCCCTCGATTTTTTTTTATATTTTTTATTATAAGAATGAAAGTTTAAATAGGGCCTTCATAGAAACATTTGTGCTCGTAGTCTTCTTATATATCCATACCCTAGCTAGAGTGTTGTAGTGGGCTCTATTCATGTAGAGATTTATAGTATATAGATTCTATATGGAGAAATAAGGAATTATTCATCCTAGGGATGAGTCATCAATAGTATCTAGCTGACAATAGATGTTAGGGTCTTGTCATTGGAGCCATAATGATTCTTTGAACAAGACATGTGGCTCTGCAATGAAGGGTTAGTATAGGGGATTAAGTCATATAGAAGAGGTTTTATATGGTTCTTTTGATCAAATAGGTCACATGGATCATGATTTTCTAACCTGACATGATATGTGTGATAGGGATATAGTTGATGGACTATTAGGGAAGAGGAAATTCCATGAGTAGGTATCATCCATGTAGGGTCATGTCGGGCCTCAAAGAGGTGGTTCTAATAGAATAGTAGGTAGATATCTAGAGTGAGGATATACTAGTGTAGGTATACATTATTAAATTTTTACACCACCACCATTATGTGTCCCACCCTAGGATTAGTGAGCTAGAGGTTCAGTTCGTGGGTAGCTACAGGCTATATAGCACTATAACTGTGCTACACATTAGGGATTCAAGGTATAATTTATGACATTTATACTCTTTCCCTCGTACTTGTAGAAACATTACCTATTCATTAATTTATATCTACATTCCTTTTGTGAATGATATATATTCTTGTTGAGACATTATTCCATTATCTATGTTTAGAGATTTATTCTTGAAGTGAGTCTTTTATATTGTACATTTTCCAGAAGTGTATGTTTGAATTTTGTGGAGAGAGTTTCTCATGGGATATTTTATTCATTATAATGAAACATTATGAAATAATTGTGGGGATGAAATGATTCTATATGTTTCATTATCATATAGGCTATCATTAAAGGAGTGTCAGATGCATCTGTTTCGATGGGATTAAATTATCATTAATGAGAGAGATAAATTTTTTGATTGAGCAAGTGGGGATAACATAAAAGAAACTAAAACCTATTACCCATAAGACGGACTGTTTTTCCTTAGTGTGGTGGTCTATTTTGAAATCTAGCCTCCACTAATAGTTGAGTATTAAATATGTTATTCTCATAAGATGTAATGGGACTACCTATAATGTGGGACATTAGATTCTATATTCACTTAAAACCTAGGACCGTAATAGGATTTTCAATGTCATGTCAGATAGAATGGACAAAAATCCATGAGCTGAGGGAATAGTAATATGACCTTTGAGATAAGGGATTTATAATAACCAGTGTGTCCCCCAAGGAAGATCTAATTTTTTTTTCATGAAATAGGTGGATGAGAGGTTCCATAATTATGTTGACTATCATCAACTAGATATGGTATGGAAAAAGAAAAACTAAACCATATTGGGGATTGATGACCTCTTAATCCTATCAAAACGTGTGATTTTGTTCTCAAATAATGATATTAGTTCTAGATACCATTATTTTATTATTATCAATGATGATATTTTGAATATAACATTCTAATATCATTACGAATAGTAGGAGTACTTTGTGATGACTTTAAGTGCAACTAATTCTTCTGCCTCATTCATGTATCTTATGAATCAGATCATCCAAGCATAATCAAGCTAATTCATAATTGTCACCATATATAAAATACCCATTTACTCTGTATTATCTGTAAATCATGATAATCAATTAGATATGGTTTGAGACTTACTCCATGTGCACTAGATTTAGGAAAATATTCCAATTTTTTAGTTTTGGATATTTAATGTTAACTTCCATGGGAATTTAATTTTTTATTATGGTTTATCTATAGATACAATGATGATTGATATAGTTCATTCTTGGGATACACCCATGATAATGGTGGAGGTGTGAACTTTTCATGACATGGAAGGGTAATGTAGGTGGTTCATTGAAGACTTCACTAGTTTTGTATCTCCACTGAATAATTTTCCATGAAAGTGGTAGCCATTCACATAGAATGATATTTTGTAGATATCCTTTGAGGAGATAGGGGAGAGGTTGAATATTTATCTTATGTTGAGAGTACAAGATAAAGGGAATATAGAAAATGAAATTTTGGGGAATGGGAATATTTCCTATATTTAAATGAAGAATGTTAGACCATTAGTCTATGTGGGTATTAATGAGGAAATAAGGATGATATAGAACTATAGAAGAATGTATGAAATGATCCTGAGTTTAAAAATAGATGTATTATAATGATAAGGTTAAGGATCTTTTTTTTCTGTTTAATACAAAATTTATTTGGATAAGGATCTATTGTATGATGTTAATAGTTTATCATTCTATAATCTTCCTATATGTATATTGATATTTAGAGATATGAAAGAGTATTTATAGTGGGGAAATATGAAATAGAATATTTCTAAGTATGAATCGGGATTCCAGGAATGTCAAAAAGTTACATTTATGAGATAGATGTCTAATGGGATGTTACCACCATTAACCATACCTAAATTGAAATGGGAAAACATTTTCATGGATTCTATTATTGTACTCCCAAAACATTTATATCCTATAATGTTATTTAGGTTGTACTCAATTTTGTTACAAAGTCAACACACTTCATTTCCAGACAATTGGATTTCAATGCTGATAATTTTGATTGGTTATACATTTTATAAGTGTTATGATTTCATGGACTACCACATTCTATTGTATTCTATCATGATCTATGGTTTGTGTGGATATTCTGGAGAAGTTTTTAAATGGCCCTGGTTACAAGGTTATGATACTATACAACATATTATCATATAACTGATGTATAATTTTAGAGATGCATTAAAACCCTTGAGGATATATTGAGATATATTTATTTGGGTTTCAAATGTTTTTGTGAGAAATACCTTCCTTTTTTAATATTTCCTTACAAAAATAAGTTACACCCAAGATTTAATATGGATCCCTAAAAATACTTATGTTGAATAAAATGTAGAACTCTAACATATACGGATGAAGTTGGATAAATAAAGATAAAAGGACCTGATATATTTTACGAATCATTATAGAAATTTAAATCCATTTAGAATCCCAAAAGATAATCTCATATTTGACTGAAATTTTATGTTAATAATCACCAAATAGATATTGAGTTTGATGTTTTTTTTTGAAGGTGACATGGATTGGTTTCCCAATCCATGTCAGAAGGAATTTATTAAATGAAAAGTTTACAAAGAGATCTCGAGGTGCAATGAATTTACACCATCTAAAAACAAGCAAACCACCAAAAAGAAATACATCTTAAAGAACCTGGTATACAACATCGGAGGGCTATAGAAAAATAAAACTGAAGATTCAGCCAGCAGCTTCTAGGTGCGTGGAAACACAGAGGTTCCAGATCAGCAAAATCAGAGAGGGAATAGAGATAATGGCAGCATGTTGCGACAGAGAAGTAGATCAATCCAAGAAGCCACAAAGCTCGGGCTGAACACAAACAGGCTGCAACACTCCTAAAAGGCAAAAACATGCAGCAAAGGCTACATAGAATATGAAAAGCTCCAAATAATAGGCAAAACTCAGAATCTGATCTCAACCAGGAAGAAAAGCTCCATCAAAAAGGCCAAAAACAGAGATATAGCAGCAAGGGAAAGATGAGAAAATCCAGAAAAACTCATTTTCAGAAAAAGAAATCACAGGTTGACCTCAATGTCGAAATAGCTCCATTTTAACCCTTCCCAACGATGTAAAACAGAGTTGTCTCCTTAGCAGAGAAGAACAAGCATCAAAACTTCAAAATTCCAGGCGCGTGCATATCAAAAATCCAGCATATACAGTAGACCCTGCAATCCTGGAACAAAACCAAGCATTCTGCACTATGCACCATTCCAAAGCAGTTCAAGGGTGATAAGGTCTATCAAATTCTGGGTTTTATTGGGATAGTAGATAATGATTTGGAACTTCTATATAATCACACTTAGGATAAATATGTGTCCCATTTATCTCTACTGAGGAAATATATACTATATAATACACATTTAATGAAATAATAGGTTATAAAGATGGGGAATGAACTTAATTATTATGAAAAACTAGTGGAGACTTCACATTATTGAGAGAAATTATTTAGAACCAAGACTACTCACAAGGTCATTTGGTTTTAGAGAATCTAAAATTTGAGTAAGGTACTCAGGAACCTGATTATGTGTTGAAAAAGTTATATCATTAATTATTAATATCATAATGATAGAACTATAAGGGAAAATTCATTATAAGGGTGATAAAATGTATCAACCTACGATTTTATGATATTTTTCTCTATAAATACATTTAATTTCATTTTTTATTTATTGCACACAACATTATGTTTATCCGAACAAAAATATAAAATTTAAATATTATTTAATGTCACAGTTATCTACTATAAGGTGTATTGGTGGGTATGAATAAAACTAAAAACATTAAAAAAAATCATCACTGAAAAATGTATAATATTAATTCATTAGTTATCAATTCATTTGAAATGAAAATAACAATCATTTCATGTTAAAAGATATTTTTTTTGAAAAAAAATAGGTGAAATGTTTTCTTATTTTAATAAATTAGTTTGATCACTATCATTGAATGATTTTAATGAAATTTATATACTATATATTCACTAAAATGTTTTAATATTTACCTAATATTTTTTCTAGGAATGAAATAGAAATATATATGTAGTATTATGCTTGAAAATATATTTATCTAAGAAATGGGTTTCGTTAAATATTTCATTCTTATTTTAACATAAATGGAAACACTTAATTAAATTTAATCATCAAAAATATAGTACATATTTGGAACCAAGAAGATTATATTTGGTAAATATATCCCATTTATTTTTGTTTAATGTGAATTGTATCCATAGTAAAAATAATTCACCTTTGTAAGGGTATTATTTTTAAAATAGTGCTAAAACTATGGAATAATTCCTTAAAATTATCTATTACATGACGTTATCATATTATATTAGAAGATTTTATACCTTCCCATCCATGAATCTATTATATTGTAACTTTTTACTATATTTCATTGATTTTTATTTTAATATTAACTTAATTAAATAATTAAAACAAAATGCCACTCTCAGGACTTTAATAACACTAAATGTTTTTAAAGAGAATAAAAAGGGTTTATTTTGGGTTTAAATGTATATTATAAATATGAATTAATATCATTTATCTTGGTAATTTTTTTAGTGATGATTAGCTTAAACATCAATGCAACACCAATATAGTATATATTTAATTAATATAAAAATATTAAATATTATAAAATCTGTGCGAATTATTATTTTATAAGATTTTTTTACAAAAATATATCATAATATTTTTGTCTTAAAATGATTATATTTTAATAATATATTTTTCTTGATTTCTTTAATGAAAAATTAAATTAATAGTGTAAAAAATAAAATCTATGATATTTTAGGTAAGTAATATTTTATTAAATTATTTAAAAATCATAAAATTATTGAAATAGAATTTTTTTTATAATATTTGGTCAAATAATGCATCCCAATTCAATTTATGGACATTTTTTACTATATAAGTAAAATTATAATCCTTTAATTTTATAAATGATGTTACCTTAGTTATGGTAAAAATTCATTAACCAAGGGGATAAACCCAAACATAGGGTTTATAATAACACCAAAACCTATGAAAATTTCATTGGATGTTGTTATATTGACCTTATCCCATTTTTTATCAATATATATCCATTTAAAATCAATTTTATTGAGAATCACCTGATTATATTTTAATCGTTTTTGAAATTCCAAGTGTTTCAATTCCCTCCCTTATAAAAAGACACCCCATATATCTTAAATGAAACCCACATTGAGCCATATATATCAGCCATTACTCACTCAAATATCATCCAATATTCCTTCAACACAACATATATCTTTATTTCATTCCAGAAGACTACCCATTCATGTATTAAGGTGTAATCCAAACAAGGATACTCAATGAGGTGGTATAACTCTTAATGATAAGTTTTCAATTTCAATTATTATTATACCTACTCTAAATATATAGTACCAATTAAAAAATAAATATTTAAATATAATAAATTTATAAAATTTTTATTGTGATTATTTTACTTTCCTTTCTTCTTCTTTTATAGCCTATGGAAAATGTAAAAATCACTTGTGTGTATATATGGCTTAATATACCCACATAATAATGTAATTTGTTTTCATCACCATCTTTTATTGACGGTAATAATGATGGATTTAATATTTATTTATTATTTTATGAAATTATCATTATATTATAAATATTATATCACACATAAAATATAACCTTTCTATTCATTGTAAAATGATAACATCGCTCATACATAAGTTTGGATTATCACCTCTATGAATCAATGTGATTCATTTTTCATTTTATATTGACATGGATGGTAATAATGATATATTTAATGAGTATATATGATATATATGAAATTATAAGGATTATATATTGTTTTATTGTCATTCACCTTTATTGTTCTCCATCTTTTGAAAAATGGAAGAAACATCCATGCATACATACAACTTACCATCTCCATGAACAGTTTCAATCATTTTTTAATCTCTAACTATTATGAATGATTATAAATATTTATATATATAATTAATATATTATATATATATATATATTGTTTAAAACTATGGATATTATGGACCAAGGATTAATGTATAAGGACCATAACTATGAATCTAAAACATGAATGAAAAATGTAGCAATTTCCACCACAAATAGTGATTTTAATAAAAAAAAATTCATAAAATGATGATAAAATGTAATAATTAAATCATATATGGTATTATATATATTATTATGGTTAATTAATAAATTTATAAAAAATATATAATTATTATACAAAATTTAAAAATGTGTAAAATCGATGACAAGACTTGAGTTAATGGATTTCTATTTCAATCCAATTTTTATCGGGATTGTTTATTCTTGAATTTATGTAGAGGAAATTACTTAATACTTATATAATAGATACCATTAATTTTTATTCTCATTTACATATTTATATAGATTAAATATATTTATTTCATTTTCATATTTTCAGTAACTCAAATGATTAATAGAATATTTTCTTGGAAAATTGACTATATTTTTCAATTTGATCAAAATACATTTTCTTCCATGTCCGATGTTCCACTAAAATATATTCCAAAATGATTTAATATTATCTTATTATTAATTAAATTAATTTTTAACCATTATTTTTTTATAAAATTATCAAATATATATTGTATTTGTTTTCTAAATGATTTATTTTGATGCTTTTACAAAAACTTATTAGAAAATATTAATTTATTTTAATGGAATCAGCATGAAAAAAAATTCCCATAATAAATAAATATAAAATATTTATGGATTATATTATAATTTTCCATGGTATTTTTATATAAAGTTTTTACCATTTTATTTTAGAATTGTATTTATTTTTTATTTGTGGTTTTTAAATTAAAATTGTATTTTCCTCTAGATATTATCCTAATATATTTAAAAGAAATTATAATCTATGTTGTAATACTTTAATATTAGTTATTATTTTATATAGATATGATCTAATTATACCATCCATAATACTCTTCTATATGGTTTATGATTATAATGATGACATTATTATGAAAGTTGTTTATGTTTTATGTTTTATATTGTGATGAATTTCTGAAATGATTATGAAAAAAAATTTATTTGTAGTTGTTATGATATGAAAATGTGATGAATTTATTACGATGTTGTAGAAAAAAATTTTATTTTATTCTTTATATGATAGGTTTTAACAGAATTATATATCCCACTAATTTTTCTAGTAATGTTTTATACTCCATTGTATTATTTTTGGAAACTAGTTGATTGTCCTCATACACTATGGAAAACATATCAATGTTGATCATGCACTATGGGAAACAAGTTGATATGTGTAATCCACTATGGAAGAATGTGTTGATTCCATAACTATATGATATGGGAAACATGTTTTTATTTCTAATCCACAATGATTTAATGGTCTTGGTTGATAAACATGACATGTGAAATGGTTTCAACACTGATTATGGTTCCATAATTATATGACATTAAAAAATATTTCAACATTGAATTATGATTATTTCTCACTCTTATGATTCATTACTTTTGAAATGATAAGGTTTTATAGGATGAATCATGTTTATTATCCTTTAAATACTGGGTATGAAATTTTTAAGTTATGATCATTATCGTATACCCTTATTCTAATCTTATTCATTCATATGATTATTGATTTATATCTCCCATGGTTACCTTTACTAGGATAACAAGCTCATCATTTATTATGTTTCCATTCCCTAAGTTATGAATAATTATTTTTGTAGGGTATGTAAATAAATAGTGATATTTGCAATGATATTTATCAGAAATTTTGAACATCATTCATGTAATTAGAAGATTGAGTTTGTTATCTACAACGAAACTAAATATTTATGGTTCTCATGCATGTATTTATGAAATTAATTGAATATTAAAATATATAGATATAATATTAATGTATGAAATTTATGGGTTTCTATAAAATATATCCGTAGAATAAATTTATCAGATATAGTCTGATGAGAAGTTTTATCCCCAAATATATTATTCCCTGTGAAATTCATGATCATTAATATATGGATTTTTATCGCATGAAAATTCCACCGAAACACTTTCAAGTTCATGATGTGTTCCATGAATGTCTACAAAGAATATAGATATCATATCCATTACATGGATTGAACTCAGGGGACATGCCAAAGTATAATTAACTAATCTATAATCAACAACATATTGACATTCTGGATTTAAGAGAGAAGGTTTCATAAAATTAGATCTCTCACCAAGTTGATATTTTGTGGGAAAACACAAATTTGAGAAAGATATATTATAACCTGGAGATGTGATGTGGTATAAGTAAACTAATATGCTTTTATCAATGTGGAATAATATCAATTTATAAATTTTAAAATGTTTTTTAATGTAACACAACACCATTTTATAATATATTTCTTGTTATAAAATTTATTTCTATGATAACATACTTTACGTGCAACACCACATTTAAAAGAAGAATTATAAAATATTAAAATATTAAAATTTATTATTATATTTATCATATATTATTTTTATATGAGGTTATGAATATTGATTACAATATTATGATAATTTGTTTTTTACCAACGTATAAAATTAATTTATTTTTTATCAAATAGTTAGAAATGAAAATAAAAAGTATTATTGTTAAATGATGATTTTTTTCTAAAATATGGTTTTTAATAAATTAGATTAATATTTATTTGTAATTTATTTTACTAAATGAATAGTTTATATATTCAGTGAAATATATTAAGATTCATCTAATAGTTTTTTATTTTAATGGGAGAAGGATAAATCCAATTTTATGTATGAAAATTAATTTTGAAAAAATTTGATTTTTTTCATTTATTAATTTATAAAACTATTAGAAATTTAGTATTTTAAAATATAATTAGTATTATGAGTCAAAATAATTAATATTATTTAATATGATAAACTTAGCGTTTTTTTAAAATATATTTTAAAAATAGTAAAAATTTCCTACCACATTTAAGGATTAAATGTATTTATCAAAGGGCGGGTTAAGCTAAGATATAAGTTTAAAAATATCCCAAAAAAATCATTAATTTGTATGGTTAATTTTATTTTTAACATATCCTTATTTTCATATTTTTTAAATTTTAGAGGTACTTGACTTGAGTAAGGCATTAGAATATTTAAATAGTTCTTAAAATTTCATGTCTGTCCACTCCATTCCTTATAAAAGGATAACACATCTAATATAATAAAAATACTTCATGATCCTTATATATCATTAAATACTTACCCTAGTCCCTTTGTAACTTCCCTCCAATATCCTCAAGATAATTTTTTAATCATAATACCATCCATTTAAGGAACTAGGTGTAAGCCAAAGGTGGTCTCATGATAAACTATTATAACCCTTGACTGAGTTATATAAATTTTATTTCTTATTAAACCTTATATAACTATTCTTTATTAATTATAAAACAATAAATTATTATTTTTAAATATATTTAATTTTTTATGATGATGGATCAACCACCTTACAACTTCTTTTAATCGAATAATAAATGACAGTATCACACATTTTTATGTGGGACTACTACCTCTATGCAACAAATTTATTTTCCATTCATCAAAATCATACATGGATAGTTACATTATATATGTTTGATATTTATGTCCTAAATATTATTTTTTTAGATTTATTATCTTTTTTTACCATTTTTCTTTTAATCTATTGGAAAATGATAATGTCGATTGTGTTTAATAGTGGATTACCACATCATTGAAGAGATGTTTTTTTTAATTTACATTTCACATGGATGATAATGGGGATAGTTTAATTAAATATATATGATTATTATCATATAATAATTATTTTTTAATGGAGAATTTTTATTTTTGGTTATTTCAGTCCGACCAAGGAATTGTGGAAACATAACTCCTGCATATGTATGGACTAGTATCTCAATAAAGTAAAGTAATTAATTTTTAATTTCTTAATTATATGAATAATTATAAAAGTATATAGGAAGAATAAATATCAAATTATATCATGATGGCGATTTTTTATTTGATTAAACCATGACCATGGTGCATGTACAAGAACCATGAAATAGAAACATTCTTGGAAAAAGGATAAGATTCAACATGAATGTTCATTTCAATGAAGAAACAATTAACAAATAGATTATTGGAAAATATTAAGGAATGGTACATCTTATATTATGTAGGAATATTTTATTTATAAAAAATCATAAAAATATATATTTATTATTTATTATATTTTAATGCATATGAATTACGTTGGGAAATGAGGTAAGTGGTTTACATTTCATTCGCATTTTTTGAAGATTTTATATACTGAGTTTCCATTAAGAGAAATTATATGGATTTTAACCTTTAAACCCCGTATATTTTATTTTAACATTATTAGTTATATATTTTGTATGTATTGGTACCATTTTATTATCTTTGGTATATTAACTAATCATGAAAAATATTTAAAAAAAATTCTAGCTTATTTCATCTTTGGTCGACAATCATCTTCTTTTATGTCTATACTCATCGAAATTATATTGTGAAATTTCTTTAACTATACATTAATAATTTTTTATTTAAAGGGTGAATATATTTATTATCCTAAGTATTTATATTACCGAACAAGATATAGGCCTATTTTATGCTTTACTTCAAGATAGTCCTCTTTTCCATGTGACCACTAAAAATCATCACCTTTACTATTGAGTTCTCATCTTGATGTGGTTTTTATGGTGGTTCTATGGTAGTCCCACATCATCCATAGTGACCAGTCATGAATTTAGAGGAGTGTTTATTTCATTAAAAATAAATTTCCTAGAATTGTATGTGAAAAACCACATAGTATATATAATATCAACATCCTTGGTAGAAGAGGGTTGTTGATATAAATTATATCTTCCTTGTAGATTGGGGTTGTCTTGATTTTTATTCCACCATGTATTCAATTCTAATGGGATTTTGAATCCACAAGTGGATTTGAATACTATAAAAAATGATAAAAATCCACCCATCAGTATGGGATTAATCTTCACCCTTATCATAGTAATGAAAATTAATACAAATTTCATCTTAATCATTTATGATTTTCTATAATCATGTGTCAGATGTGAGTATCACTATACAAAATACAAATTAATTTTTTTACAAAACTTATTTTAGAGTATTTTTAGTCCACTCATTTGAATAATTTTACACATTTATCATTTATATGGGTAGAAAATTCTCAAATTTCTAATAAAATTGGGTATGACATCTTATTTTAATAATTAGTGGGATTATATTTTACAGACTAGTTAGCATACCCAAACTTGAAGATAAATATTTCTCCCAAAATGATGACATAGAATAGTACCCCTCTGAGAGGAATATACTAGTTAAGGATATGAGTGTAATGAAACATTTTTCTCTCTCCATATCCTCTAATATATATATATTAGAAGGGGATTTATTAATAATATTATGTAGTTATTTTAAGGCTTAAAGGAAGGAATTGTAGAGATATTTTCATTATATTTCATATTTTGGGTGAAATGAAACAAAACATGATGAAATATCAATCTAGTACAAGAGATCTCTAATTTTCATAAAATGGTCGATGTATTTTACATACAATAGACGCCACTCCTTTAAATCATGATAATTTTCCCAAAAATAAAGGTTAATATTTTGTTTGAATTATTTTATAATTTATTTTATAATTTCATACATAGATGTGAACATGGGATATAAAATAACTAGTATTTTATTATTGTATATTTATTTACAAATTATCAGATAATTATCCAAATATTTGTGAAGTGATTACTATGCACAATATGATAGAAGTGGTTACTTATTCACTCTCTTATTAATGGAAGGATTATTATTTAGGATATCATTCCTTTCAATGATGGAATGATCCTATGAAATGTCATAAATAATATCTATTACATTTAATTGTACCTTTATCGGGATATTGTATCCCTATTTACTAGACAGAATCATGATATGATAGGACTAAATAATTAAATAATCATTAAATATGAGGGATTATTTGAAGTAACATCAACAAGAGCATGATATATTTTTTGAATGAGATGAAGCTATAAAGAGGGTCTTTTGTGGTCTCTATGCGGTGGAATTCCACAGTTACAAATTCCCAATATAATAGAAAGTGGGGTCCCTCTATAATGATTGATATTATGGATGTTAAAATGATTTTTTGACTCACATCTTGGGAAAAGTTCACATAATTTATCAATATGTCCTCATATTGAAGAGTTTTCGATTATAGGTTCATCTCTTTTATGATATGTAGTAAATTTGTTAATGGGAATATATTGAAAGATATTAAGTTGAGTAAGTAAAATTATTATTTCTCATGCTAAGAATGTTTGGAATATCATATGTTACATGTTAGTTTCTGTGAAATATCCTTTTAGATATTCTCTACCATGAATTTTGGGTCATGATATGTATATGCTTTCCTTCAAAAACAAGATCCCTATATAATGATGCATATTTAGCAGTCACGAGTTATCAATAGGTATGGTTAAGATGGTATGTGATATTATCCTACATTTTTTAAGTCGCTAGAATATTTAAAGTTTTTTTCAAAGAGTGAAAATAGTTATGGGTTTGTCTTTTGGTTGTCTTTGTGATATGACATCATCCATCCTTAGACCGATAGATATAAGGGATATAACTTCACCCATAATAAAAAATTGGAATATGTTATTGAATTTCATTATTTTTAGAAGGAATATAACTTTTATTTCATGTGTTTTATATATAATTATAGCCAAAACTATGTGAAATAGTAATATTTGATAGATACTAAATATTTTTCATCATTGAAATATAATGTAAATCTTCTTATATAGGTCTAGGGATATGAACCCACTACCCAGAATTGCCCAAAATATATTTATGGGTTACTTTAAAATTAATAAGTGTAGGAATATTTCATTTCCCCTATTAAACCCTAGAATATGTTAGTGGTATTTTCTTGGGTTTTTTATACTATAAGAATATTTTTCTTACATAGTATGTCAAGTGTAGGAATATGAGAATGCCGCTCCATTGTTATACTAATAGGATTCTGTGGAATGAATAGGGAAATGTTGTTATTCTATAGTGGGTGTGGGGATATGATCCCACTTTATTACATCCATTACAACTAATATTTTTTTTGTCCACTAGATGAGTGTATTAGAATATTATACATAACTTGAATATAAATTCTGGTATGCCTTCTTGTTACAAAAGATACTACAATGGTATATTGAAAGGATTACTATGCCTAGGAATAGATATTAGCCAAATACCCAATCAGTTTCACTTTGTTTTTTCATATTTCATCAGTGGGATTGGGGTTATGAGAATATTCAATAACTCAATATACTCACCACACAAAATGAGATCTCTTATGCACCATATTCTAGGTAACCGAATCTGATTCTTCATGGGTGAAACTCTCAGCATGATTATAATGATTCCGAGCCAAGAAGTGTCATTGACGGTGAAAGTCAACAATATCCTCCATTAGATTGTCATGGATTATGGTGTTATTTTATATGAATTCCTGCACAAACATCATATGATATTTTAGGTATGCATTGTATCACATTAGTAATAGTTTCTTGAAGTAGTTAATAGTGGTCACAGGTATCAATAGATTCATTGTTGTCTTTTTTATTTGAGAGATTACATATTAGGATTTATGGCTTCATGAAACCTTGAGATAGCCTACACTGTATGTGTAATATAATATATATTTTACTCCTTCACAATAGCATCGATCACTAGTTTGTGGATACATTACATTTGTGAAAGTGTCTACTTAGTAATGGGTTTTCACATTTAGGGAATAGTTATGGAACCAAATCATTCTTTACATGGTGAAATTAATTTGGATCGAATGGGGATATTTTATGAGGATTCATCTAAAAAGTTCAATAAACATATAGAAAAAAATATCCATTAAAATCACGTGTAAATGTAGATTTAATTGATCATTTCCCTTGAAAAATGATTCACATCGAGTTTACCATTTTTGATTAACTTGTAACATGAAAAAGAAAATTTCCCAACATGTTTTTAACAAAAAAAATTTAATTCAAGTAATCCTATCATATTTTACACTTATGTTTATAATGGAAAATAACTAATAGGATTTCACATCCATGATGGTTTGGTGAAATTATCATTTCAAACCAAATTTATAAATTAATATAATAACTAGGGTTTCATACTAGAGATCATTCAGAATTCATGTTTTGTGAGTGGATGGGATGTCATCTCATCTCTCTACGCCCGGAAAAATTATTTCAAACTATGATACACTATAATAAATTTATTTAATTTTCATGACACCTTCCCAAATCTTAGTTTTGGACTATTTAACCCCCATGGTAGAGATGGATGAAAATTATACATTTATTTGTAAATTTTTATATGGTAAGTGATCCTCATTGGTAATTTTCTGATCATGTATTCTAAATTTAAGATTCCATGTTTTAGATTCAAATAATTTATTTTTCTTCTATTTATTATCAATGATATAGGATATAGTTATCATGGAGTTGGGATCAGGCCCATAGAATGGGATTTATTTTTTTTATGGTAGGAATCAAGACCCATGTATTTTATCATAGAATAATGAGACATTCCATTCCATTTATTGTCTTGTGAAAATGACTAATTTGATGTTGTATAAAGTTATTCCTAATGTAAAACAATGTGAAAATTTTCTAGAAATGGATAATGTGGGGATAATGCATGGTCAGACCCTTTTTAGAAGACATGGAAGGGAACATGGAACAATAAGAATTAGTTTGGTTTCACAACGTATATGACCCCTATAAATGAGGTCAATTCAACTAACATAAATAGTTCCCCTAAATAATAGTATGGTTTTATTGAGAATATGTCCTAACAATGTAAATATAATTATTTGTAGAAGGAAAATGGTACTCTAGGTGGGAGATAGTCACATTTAGAGTGTTATATAATTAGAAGAGTTGTTAAGAAATATAGCCCACGTGAAAGGGGAGTTCAAGATCATAGGAAATATTTCCCATTAATATTGAACATAAGTAGAATAATAATGAATGGGTTCCAATAAAGATGGATATCAATAAATAATGATTTTTTTGAATCTTTGGGAGGAGTTCTATAAATAATTTTTTAAAGGAATCAAATCACATGAATATAATTTTTTAATGTTTAAGTAAATTTTAGAAGAAGATAACATGATGTTTAATAACATTAGATAAGGATATTTATAATGATATTGTCCTTAATCTTATTCAAGGCTTCCCAAATATCCTTCTTGATGGGAATCATAACCCATTTAGTTAAACTTGCACAAATTTAGGTCATGTGTCAGGATAGGATCATGAAATTTAATTTCATGTGGTAATTATATTTATTATGAATTTGGGTTTGAACCTCTGGGAGGCATCCTAAATATCATACATAATAAAAATCAGAGACTATGTATTTTGAATTCCATGTTTTCAAGTCATCTTATTAGACCTCACCAACATGTAATGTTTTAAGGTATGTATTTATATTCTTAAAAAGGTGAAACAAAAGAGGATTGAGTGGGTATTATACATATGAGGAATCCCTTGAATTCATAACGTAACAATTGTCTTAGCTTAATGCATGGATTGTTAAGTCCTACATATAATATGAATCCTATTCTATTAACCTTTATCAATTATTCATATAAATATATCATTGAGAATGATGTTGGGACTTACAGTTGAAGTAATACCTTTTTTACATGGTTAATAAACTGGAATCAGACATCAATTAACTATCCAGGAAAATTTGGTTTGGTTTTTGGTCAGTTGGGGCTTTCTAGTTTTACCATATAAGGAAATCCTTTTATCCTAATGCTTTAGACCCTCATTATAAAGGTAATATACTATAAATATTCATTGGGAATATTATTTTTCTGGGAAGAAAGCATAGGATATTCTTTTTAACAAGGGGATATATAATCAAAGGGTTTCATGTGGTTTAACATGCCTTGATGAGATATATCAGGTGTCATTGGAGAAGGTTTTATGTTTTTATTTTTAGTTTTTTATCTTTGGTGAAAATAAAAAATGAAATAAATTTTGATTTACTTTATCTGAATATATTTCATAGATATTGGTGGTGACATGGTGATTATTTAACTTATAATTTTTGGGGTGGTTTGTAAAAAAATGAATATATTTTAGTTCTCCCCAAGATCATTATGTCTTTGAGTTGTGAACCATGTGAAGGGACTTAAGATGTGAATTTTATATTGAAACTTTTAATCAGTAATCATATATCCTTGTGTACTTAACTTGGTCTAATTCATATTGATTCCATAGTGAAGAATTTCACACTAGTACTGGTGAAGAGGAAATGATGATGTAAAAACTATGAATTCTCCATCCATTGGAGTTTTCTTAGGGATATTTTTATTATAGAGTTCACCAATATATTTTTTCATTGTTTCACTATCTTGGATTATTTTTTTCACACTTGATAAGGCTTAGTGATTATATTTGAGTCTATCTCAATGTTTTTAATGGAATAATTTTCCTCTTTACTGGGTTTTTTATTTCTTCTTCTATTGTGTGTATTCTTGAAGGTATAATTAGGCTATTTATAGGAAACAGTTTAGCATATATACCCCAAATTGTTTTATAGTGACTCAGATCCTTTAAAATTATTATTATATTATTTTTAACATTGATATCCAAAATTTACAACCAATGTATTGAATGGAATAGCGTATTTTTGGTCTTATATTCATAAAAAAATAAAATTATACTAAAAATAGCTATATTTTATTTTTCATAATGAGCTCCTAAATACATTTTATTTTTTAGAACAACATATGATAACCAGAGGAATACATTAAAAAATTGGTAATATAAAAACCCTATAAAGATAATAAACTTGATAATGAAGCCTAAAATATGAGTTAGAATAAATAACATGATATCATACAAGTAATGGACCATCAATAATAATAATAGATAATTTCATAAATACGATCAAATAAAATGATCATTTAATCATAAAAATGTTGAAACCAAATAAAACATTACATAATAATAATTTGAGGATCACTACCAAGACAACATAACATAGTGAATAGAGTCCCATCAAAAATTGGGTTTACTTCCTAATTCCATTAATATCATATCTAGAGTAAAACAATTACCCAATGCATTGTAGAACTATTTGGGTAAACCCATAATTAATATATTCGTGAATATGTGTGCAACATAATGAAATCAAACATTTGTAATAAGCCTCAGAAACACCCTTGGAATGAAATGGACAATATAATCATTCATTATAAAATAATAAAATGAAATTACATAATCATTACAAATAAAAGAAGGAATTAGGTATCTTGGATGTTATTATCTAAAAAATAAGTCAAAATTAGGTTTTCATTTTTTAACAAAAATCATCATAAATGTCATAGAATTTTATATATAATTTTTTTAAAGCCATGTTTTATGGATTATAATAAATTATTTTAAAGAGATAAATTATAATATGTTTTCTATTAAAACATGAGTTAAATAATAATTATATTACTTAAAATATTCATCTATTTAATGAAACATTGAATGTAAATACATATGTTAAAAATGGTTACATCAAGGTATTAATGGATATAAAATTTCTCCTTAATCGGGTTTGATTTTAAAGAGGGATTTGAGAAATGAAATTAAGGAATGTATATCCCCATAAATAGAAGGTATAAAAATCTAGGTATATATATAAAATACAGTTATACATATTTTATTATAATTCAATAACAAAAAAGTGAGTGATAAATTGAGCTAGAGAGGAATGGCCATAACCTAATGAAAATAGAGTGGTTCAGAGTGATCCCTTACCTCATTTCTGGATTCATTCTTGAGAGACACATCATACCAAGAATAACCAAATTAGATTCATTAATATCAATGTTAAGATCCTTTTCCTTATATATTTTAAATAAAATATATATTATGACTATTTACAACCATTTAAAATAGATATAAAATTTTATTTTCCTATTCCACGGGCATGTGTTTCATTTTTCCAAAGTCAGCTAACTGGTGGATAGTTATTAAATATGTTGTAAAAAGGTAATAAACTAAAAAAATGATTTGAAATGTTATTTTATCTTATATAAATTTAACTAGTCCCAAATATCAATATTTCTTCCCAAAAATTGATGATTTATTTAGTATAAACATTATATTTATAAGGTTTGTACAATTTATATGTTTTACAATCCATTACTTAAAAGATTCATTTTAATTAATTAATAAAATTTAAAAAATTGTATATGTAATACTATAATTATTAGAATTATATTAAACCATGATAATATTTCTACAACCATTCTTCAAGGTAGTGGGGAAAAATGATGTATTATGTTTATAGAGGTGGTGAATAAACTATAATATGAACAACATATTCATTTTTAGAAAGCGAGGGGAATAGAAAAATATTAATCACATATATTACTTTTAAAAATATAATTATAGTATATTTATATACTAGACTCTTCATTTCATGCTTGAATGATTTTTTTTTGTTTAATAGAGAAGAATAAAAATTATAATTCTCAATTGAGGGTATTACATTCTCATTTCATTGCCTCCTCCTAGGCTTCCACATAAGGATTAAAATGGTAATTTGATGAGACTAATGTTTCAAGAGGATTTTAGGAGTGATGAGGAGAGAACTTATCCGAGAATTTGTATGGTAATTAATTCAAAATCTGTGTTGGGTTGATTTATTTATAATCGTAGGTGAGGGGTATTAATTCAGTTTCATATTCATTAGTTTATAATTTTGGATCAATACAAAAAAAAGTGTTAATAAATTTTAATTTATATGGTAATTAATGTATTTTCATCTATGAAAATGGTCTCATACATTATCATTAAAAAAATAATGATTTTTTTTCTTATAATGAAAATTACTGTATTTTACTATTCACAAGAAAAATAAATTATTTTTATAAAACATTCAAAAAACACCCTATCTATTTTTCTAGTTTTTGATTTAAAAAATGAAATCCATTATTTTCAAAATAGGTTTTTAAATATTAGATAATTACTTGTAAAATACAATCATTATCGATTTTAAAAAAAAAATTCTATAATCAGGATCATTTATCTTACCTTTCGAAAAAAATATGGTGTTATAACATTATATTGAACTTAATATTATTTTATAAAACCATTTTATGAAATTTATTTTGATTCCTATAATTATATTTTCAAAAAAAAATTAAAGTAAATCAAATATGTATTCAAAAACATTTTTTATCATTTTTAGAATATTTATATATCTATATCATGAGATAAATATGTCATAATTTTATTTAATAATTTACATAAATATTGTTTTTCACATAAAAATGTGACGAGGCTATTATAATGCTAAAATTACAATTTATAACGGTATGATTACGATTCTAATTGTAAAATTTTTATTCCAATGGTCTGATTTTAATAGCTATATGGGTGGAATACCATCTATAAATACCACATATGTCATTTATTCATACATAACTTTTATTTTACCTCAGGATTATATATATTAATTATAAAAATTAATATTTTATATCTAATATTTGTTTCATTATTTACATTGTTGTTTGTGAGTGTGAATATTTTGGGGGACTATTGAGATTTAAATATTCTATTATAATTATCTTTTTTTATATTATTTCCCCTATTGTAATAAGTTTAATTATTAAGGCCATATTTATTTTATAAATATAATTTTAATTTAACATAATAAAAAAATTTGGTTTTAACATGTGTTGGATGTGATTTATATAATTCTACGTTACTAAATATTGCACAATTTTAAAATCATAAAGGAAATTCTATATTAAAATTCATGGGTGTTATATTAATCAATATCTTAAGAAAATTCACCATTTATGTTTTATTTTTCCAAATATAATGAAAAAATATGGGGTACATCTATTTCATTTCTTCCTTTGGTTCTCAATTCACCTCTCTATACTAATGGTTTAACAATTTTAGATTGACTAGGTTAGTTGGATTATTGAATATAAATTCATCATTATTATCAATGCTATTTACTAATTTATCATCATAAGTGAGATAATTTTACTTGTCTAACACATTTTAATTTATTACAAGTGAAGGGTATAGATTGTAAATCCGTAAGAGGGATATTTGAAACACATGTTATACTTGATACGGGTTTGGTGGTAGTTCTAGTCAATATGATACATCTCTCATATAATCTAGAATATAAAAGGGGTCGATGAACCTATGAAAAAACATTCTATTAATGAAAAATCTCATGACTCTCTTCCATAGAGATATATACGATAACACATCATCTCAAACATTAAACTTTAGGACTGTTTTTTCATTAACCTCAAACCCCTTTTTTATAATTTTAGATTCCCTAATGTGTTGTTAAATAGACAAGACCTTTTCTACAATTTCATCAACAATTTCATGTCCGAGATGCGTTTTCACCAACTTCATCCCAAAAATAAGTGGTTTACATCCCTTCTAATTAGGTGCATCATATGGATCCTTTTGGATTATTGAGATGAATCTATTTTTGTATTTAAAATCGATTAGAGGAAGATTTGGATTCTATCCCCATTTAGATTCTATAGAGCATGATCTAAATATTTTCTCATGTGTCTCAATAGTACACACATATTTTCTATTAGTTTAGGTTTAATTTTATAAACTAAATTTCAAATCAATGTATATATAATGATAGATTATTTTAAATAACCAGGAGGTAAATCATGGATTTTAATCAGATAAGATTCATTGGCGGTGTTTTATAATACCTCACAACATCTAGTATGTATATACTTTCAACATGATCATGTTAGAAGTCCTTTGAAATTTAAATTCTGTAAGAATTATTTGTATGATGATCCACTATAACCCATATAGAATTATTTCAATTGTATTTCCATAGAAGACCTATGAAAATTCCCATACTAATCTATTCACATTTCCTTATATATATGGGAAATAGTTACACCAACCCATTAAACATTTACTTTTTAGCCTTCACTTACTATCACACTAGAAAAATTTATGTTTATAAATCATTTTAAATCTTCATGTGTCCCAACCAATAGTGTTTTTGAATATCAGAGAACTTATTTGTTCTCCCTTGGTGTATGGAGATTGTTGATATATGTGCATAATTTAATAGATCCTTCTTTATCTCTGAAATTGATGGTACAAATATTCTTTATTTAATTATTACAAATCCCTCAATTTTAGACTTTGATTATTTCAATATTCTTATAAATCCCATCATTTTCTATTTTTCAACATCATATCTTTAGGAATACTTTATATTCTCATAAAGGGATTTTTTTGGAGTCATTTGGATAAGTAATGTTAATGTTATATCCATTACTATTACCATGTATATAATTTTCATGTCTAATAAGATTGGATCCCTCTCAATCCACATCATATATATGGGTTGAAAGCTTATTTTACATAGAGAATTGGTAGCTTTATTTTGCTTCCCATGGTGGTAATGTATTGATCGGTCAATAGATCATATTAAGCTCCATCTATGTGAATATACATTTGAGGCTCTAATGATCAATATATATTTCACACCTATCTCAATAATGATAATTCCAACAAATACTCAATATGATGATCACAGAACCTAACTCTAAATTATCTATTTCTTTTTATACACTTTTAACTACCTTGAGGCATAGTCCATCACATTGTCATTTGGAATCAATACAAAACCCATTCCCTTATTTTATGTATCATTGTATAATATAAAATTATCCCCACTTGAGGGTAATGTAAGTACTACTATAGTGAAATTCCTCTTTTTCAATTCAATAGATCTCTATATCAGTTCATTATTTAAAAAAAATTACTCCCTTATGAGTAACCTTGTTTAGTGGGTTTGATAAAAAAACATTTTTCTCAAAAATAGTTTATAAAACCCTTCATGTCTATGTAAAGTATGAATCCCCATTAAAAATTACAGTCAGTTCTACTCTATAATTTACATTGACATAGAAGGTTCAATATATATCTATTTTACTATAATATAATTCCCAGAGATTGATATTCTCTCTATACAAAACTAAAAAAAATTATAAATTTAATAAATGTTGTCCCTTTTCAAAGTATTTAGAACAATATTCAAATTCTACTCACACTCCTCCTTGATTTTTGAGTGTATAGGAATATATTATTTAAATATTATAATAAATTGGTTGAGGTATTCTCTAGAAACACTATTCATTAAGTCCTTGTTGATTTATGGAGAATTAGAGAGTCTAAAGGTAATCTTTATGAACATATATTTACCATACCTTTTTTAAGGATAGTTTTGTAGATATATTTCTTTTTCACCATTAATTGGAGATATACCGATCAAAGGTCCCCCTTAGAAAATTAATTATCCCCACATAGTTAATTTAAAAAATAATAAATCCATGGAAGAAGACAAATTTTATTTATTATTGTTTTTTAGTTCATGACGATCATTGTAGAGTTGAATTAAACCATACCTATTTTTGACAACGGGCTAGTGAACTGAACATTGAATCACTAGGGTTCATAAGAAATTCATCAACATTCTCTTGGTTCTACTTTCTTATTACTTCTAATTCAATGGTGGCTATTAATTTTGGTTCCATATAAATACATAGATATCTATGTAAATGTTTAAGAAATATCCTCTTAGTCATGATAAATACAATAAAACACATCATAGAATACAGCAGTATAGTTCCTCATAAAGGGAATGTAATGAAGTATAATAATCTCTTTTGTCTCAATCATTTTAAAAAGATACCATTTCTCATAAATAAATAATATCCAGGATTTATAATACGATTATTTTGATATCTTAATCCTCCTTACACTTATACAGAATTAGAGGAAGACTCCAGATGTGAAGAGAGATCACTCTTATCTAACAGTTGATTTTTGATTTATATTATTACATATCCATTACATGTCCAGTATAGAATAAAATTACAATAATTTAATTATTAATTTATTTTAATAGTGATTTAGTCAACAAAAATCGACTAAGGAGTATTTATATACTTGGGAAGAAATAATTTCTCAATTTTCAGTTATTATAGGTTGCTCAACCCCCATGTTTTAAGGTTCTGTTGTAATAGTTTAATTAAACTTTATTGATATGAATGAGACTGTAGTGTCAATATAAAATTGTACCTTAACTAATATTGAATGAATAACCAATGTAACAATCACCACATCATAATTAGGATCCACCTTAGTAGTAGTTATTACATATTTTCGACCTTTATCTCTAGGACGTGGAGGTTGTTATCATTGATTATCTCCAAGAACCCATTTCATAGAGAATTAGATTTCATAATTCATATGTTCCTTTTATTTGAAACACTAGACTATATTCTAAGTGTTTATCATAACCTTATTTTTTTCATTCTCGTAGTGGGATTCTATATCTTAATTCAACATTGATTTTCAGGATTCCCTTGTTTTAATCACTTGAAGAATCTCAATGTTCCCTTCAGAAAGATATTGGGATTCTTTAGCACACATTTTTAAAAGTTGATTAGTTGTGTTTTCATTCCACTATGGGATATATTTGTTATTACTATAGAATAAATACCCATTTTTTATTTTTTATTTCTTTCCCCATTAGACCATTATGTGTCACTAATCTCCATATCAATCTTATGTTAACAACAGAAAATAAATTAATAGTTATTAAATCATTTAATCTCAAATTCTTTTTATCAGCATGGATTTCATTAAATAATTAAGTATTCTCCCTTAATTTTAGTGTTGATGAAAATGAAAAATGAGTAAGGTGCAAGACTTCATATGTTTCCCTCATAATCCCCATTAAATTAATCTTCCTATTACTTTAGTCCATGGAACTCCTTCCCATTTTAATATTAATATTTTGGGTAAAATATTTATTGAAAATTATTTTCTTTTATACTTCCAATTATATTTAAATTATTTCTTCTATGGCCTTTGTTTTATTTATCAATTTCCCTAAATAATCAACATCCTCCACAATGGGATAAATAGATAGTATGAATTCCTATTTCTTTAAGAACTATAAGAGAAAGAATATATTCTCAATGAATATAATCCATTATTTAGAAATAATGGGATTTTATTTTATACTAATGAGAGGTGGCCTTTATCACAAAAAGGAATCATATACAACTTTATAATTATTAAGAGAAGTATTGTGCCCACTTGATTCATGTTATTATTCATAAAATGAGTTGGTTGATCAAGTGATTCCATGATGTTATCATATTCCTCTCACATAATGTTAGGAATTTTATTATAGAAAACATTACACATCCAGTCAAATTTTGTATTTTCATGATACCTTTTCTATACCACTATTAACTCAAAAAATTAAAATTATGGATGGGACTACTTTAACTAATAAGCATATATAAATGTAAACAATGGACATAGAAGTAATAAAATGTAAATGAAATGTATATCCTAACTTATGATTCTCTAGGATTCAATCTATTTTATACGTTGTAATTATTCTATAAGGATTTTTAGTTTTATAATTAGTTCAATTTCTTCATAATGTTTCACAAAACAATTTGTAAAATTATCAATGCATATTCTAAAGGAGTTTAAAAGTCGTAGTATAGAAAATACTCATTTCCATTCACTATGTATACTTTGATTCTATACCCAATGATCCCTCTAAGTGTAATGACACCTAGGTTTATCTTTTCTAGAGACACATCCTCTTGTAGTACACAGACAGGGTTATACATTATTGGAATCCACTTTCTCTATACCTCCACAAAATTTTATTATATTTTCTTATACATATACATATCCTATTGGTTTTTTACTAATATATTATTTTATTAATGTATTAAATTTAGTAAAAATTTCTATGATACCAACTATATCGACCCAATACTCTTAAAAATATTATTACCTGATTTTTAACAAAAATATATTATAAAAACCCAATTATCAAGAGTTATTGTGCCTTTGGGAAACTAGGTTCATAATATATCAAAATGACACTAAAACAAAAATACTTATTTTATTCTTCAAAATGATATATTAAATCCATTTATGATCCTTAAACATTATTGGATAACCTGGGGAATAAATAAATAAAAAGAGTAATCTAAAAATCCATATAAGGGAATAAACATGATGATTAAGCATAAAATATGATTCAAAAATAATTACATGATCTTATAAAATAAAATTTTCATAAATTATTATATGGTATAATATCATAATGAATATTAAAGATTATATTAATGGAAATATAAGAATGTTGAAAAAATTGAAAATGAGACATTTTCATAAGTCAAGGATCATGGGTAAGATGACAAAACATGATCAACAGAATCCCATCATAGATTATGTTTACTACATAACCCATAAACATCATCTAATTAGAAAACAATTACCCAATACCCATTAGCACTATCTGGACACACCCATCATTATCATTTAAATTTATATGTGTTATAAATAAGGGAATCAAAAATATGGAATAAGAATAATAAATACCCATAGATAAAAATGGGTTACATAATCTACCCTCATATCGTAATGAATGGATAATTCTTAATGATTACACCAAGAAAAGGGAATTAAATATTTTATAAAATTAAATTAAAATAAATATTCATAGGTAACAAATATACTTTTTATTTATAAAAAACAAGAGAAAGGGTATAAAATTGGGTATATAAATTATCTTTTAAAATAGGGATTTAAGAATTTGGATAAATACTATTGAAGAAAAAAATAGTATAGTGTTTTATTAGAAAAATATAAGTAAGACATTGAACCGATACAATACCAAAATATATAAAAATTATAATATTTTAGATAAATTTTAAATAAATTTCACAATAATAAATTCCCAAGGACAGTAAAGGTATACTGTTTTTTGGGATGAGATACATGAAAATATTATTTAAGTATAATATTAAACATATCAAACATCATTATTTAATTAAGGTTCCCATGTAGAATCATCACACATATAACCTTCTATCAAAATATGGGAAATGAATATATTAGAAATGGTGGGCTTATATACTAGATAAGGGTTAAAATGTGAGATACCAATAATTAGATAATAAGATGATCGTATGGGTATGATACAATGTTCATGTGAGTGTTATCAATGTAAAATATTCATTCCAATAAAAATATATATCATAAGAACAAAAATCAATTTATATATAGAGGAATAAATAATAATGCTGACAAACAAATATTCATCATTTATGAATCATAATATAGCCATGTAGAATCTAAATCTAATAGATCATAGTCTTGTGAACATGATTATATATAATAATTTCCACAAATAATTTTTTTAGTATAATTATAAAGTTATCATAATCACATATAAAAATTGTAAAATATATATATATAATCATGTTCACACATATTACAATGAGTATAGCTAGAAAAAAATCTTACCCAGGGATCAATTTGGGAAAAAATAAATTTCCAATCATGTCCATGCATGTATTAATCATCTCATGCGATTTCAATATCACTTTACCGAATGCATTTGTGGGATATGAAAAATAAAATCATAACGTAATCATAATTCATTAATATATCACAATATCATAAAACAGTTATTAGATCATCATAGTATTACACGTGATAAATAGACTAATTTTGTAAACACTTTCTCAATAAAATCATAAACCACCTAGAGAAGGAATATGTCTTGTATAATTAGATTAAATCCCTATTATAGAATAATTATCAATAATATATATTAATTTATTTTAAAAATTTCTTTAAAATAACACTCAAATATTTTTTAATGAAATTACCCTTTCATTTTGAAATTTATTATTTAGGATCTGAAGATTTCCCCAATATTAAAGAATTTTTTTTACAAAAATGTGCATGGAGAATTTTAATAGAATCATAAAATCATTGAGAGTTCATGATTATGGTAAACTCCATTCATTCCATAATTGTTAAAATAATTATTATGTGAACACATTTGGTAAAAATAACCATGATAGAAAATGACAGGAAGAGTATTCATAATTTTTTTTGTAAAAACTAAAAGTTGATTAATAATGAATTTATTAAATTATTGATGAATAGTTTAAACATTCCCAAAAATATTTTATACAACCTGGAAAAGGAATAAAAATTTCTTACAACTAAAACATGAGATATAAGATAGGATTTTCTTAAATACATTTTTTTAACCATTTATAATGTCAAAGAAAAGAAAATGGTACTAAATATCAATGTTATGGAAATAAAAAGGGGATCATAAAACTTATAAAAAATTCTTATTAAAGTATCATATATTTTCATCAATGTAAATTAAATCTTAATCTATCTTAATTAAAACGGTATTGAAACATAAATCCCTTACCATGAGTGTGGTCTTTCATTGTACATGATATAATATCCTATTTAATATATGAAAATTTATTATAAATAAACTATAGAAATTTATTCATAAAAATAATATTATAACGGATTTAATTATAACATATTATCACCTATTTATTAAAAATTATTTATTAAAATCATTTTTTCTAATGTTAACTACTTTATTTTTATGGATTTTTTGTTTTAGCAGGTTTGATCCTTATACTTTGATCATGGTTTCATCATCTCAATAATTTTTTCATGATATAAATATAATATATATTTGTAATATACATATTTTTAATTATCCATAAATGGTATAATTAGAAAATAATACTCCATTCATGGAGATGGTAGGTCACATATACGCATGAATTCTATTTTCAATTTCAAAAGAAAATAAGGAAATAAAGATAAATATTATTTTATCACAAAATATCTATAAATATATAATAAATGAAATAAATATAAATTATATCAATCCTTCTATAATACATGTATATAGAAAATGAATAACAAATGATATCATTTCGTGGAGGTGGTATTCCATACATAAGCAGAAGCTACATTATAATTTTCCAATGGATTAGAATGTATGATGGTGTGTATGATATTATTAATACAGTGTAATTATTATGTAAAAAATATAAACTATATTAACAATATACACATCATAATAATTATCTATTTACTTTGGTGATTGAAAATATATTATATCACTAGAGGAAGTTAGTAGTCTACACCTAAAAAAGAGTGATTATTTCATATCCCATTTGATGGAAAATTGTGTGTTTAATTATATTTATATAATAACAACAAAATTTGAGTATTTTAAGGATATTATATTTTTATTTTATGATTAATATAATAGAAGTTTTGGATTTAGAATTAAAAATTAATTGAAAGAATTTTGGCAGGATGATTACATCTTCTTCTGTAGACCTCCAAAAGATCCCTACATATGTTTCCATGTAATTGTATTTTTAGAATCACAGTTCTTCTAATTGATGGATATGGATTTATAGAAGATAATTTTTTAGTTTTTGGTTGAGATATATTCCTTTAATTTTTTTATATAACATAAAATACGAGTGTCATATTATAAGTTCGGGAGATGACAGAAATAGAATTTCATAAAATATTATATAATATAAATATAAAAATCATTTATAGTGGCATAAAGGAACCTAATATTTTATGATATATTGTGATAATTAAAATATAAACAAAAAAATCACATTGGGGCATGTTTTCAATACATTTTATTTCTTATATCCTAGTGAAAAAAATTAAACTAATTTTATTTTTCACTGTGATAACACAATGTTTTTACATGATAACATAATTATATGACAAAAAATAAAATGGGACTTATAAAAGAATATATATGTGTGTGTGTGTGATTATTATGAATGTTTAAACCATTTAATAAGATTTATTCATATTGGTGGCAAAACATAATTTTAATAAAATAACTCTAAATGCAAGAAAACTATTTTTAAGAAAATTCTCGATTTAAGAGTTAAGTAATTTTAACTTGAAATAATGTAATTAATTAGTTTTTCTTTTAATTTTTTTTGGATAATAAATAAACTAATGAAGTTTTTTAGACTTTTTTATAAATAAAAAAAATAAATTTAAACTTCCAACCAATCCATTAAAATTGAATTCCCCAAATTGTTTCCAATTTCATTAAAATATAACTTATTTTCACAAAAGTCACGCCAGCATTCCCAAATTCAAAATAATATATCAAAATAAATAATTAAACTCCTTAAAATATATTTATTGGATCACCAAATAGAAAATTTCATAATAGAATGTGTTATAAATGTTTTAACCATGGTTTTATCCCAATTTACTTCATTTAAAATGGTGACAAATATTTATTATGGATATTGTTCCTAATGAATAAAAAATAAGTTTACCCTATTAAATTATATTAATTTGTATGACTAAAATTTTTGATTCATTTTTAGAAATAAAATACATTGATGTGGAATGATATAATTTAAAAATACACCTATAAAATAATATGAAAAATGTTATTCCATAAAAAAAGAATCGTTCTGTATAAAAGGATTTTACACCACAATCTCACATATAATTGATTCGAATTACATTAACTAGAATATTAATAATATAAATAAACTAATTTTTTTTTTGAAAAAAATTGAAGTTCTAAAATTCTTGGAGAAAATAGATAGTTTTCAATACAAATATGTAATATTCTATATTAATTGTAAAATCAATATATTCTATAAAATCCTAAAAATAATCATTAAGAAAATTTGGATATGAAAATTTTATAATTTATATTTTTTATGAAATAAAATTTATAAAATTTGATGAGATTATTTATAATAATTTCTAAATGAATGGAAGAAAACAAATTTTTTGAAAATATATTTTTTTGAATAAAATGATATTATATTAAAATTAGTTCTTATTTACCATTGAATTTACCTTATATAAACCTTATATTCTGGTATTTTCATAATTTTGTTAATATTATACATTTATATAATTTTAGTTGCTATTTTATAATGGTCACTTTGAAATGATAATATATCTATTTCTATTTTTTTAAAATTGGTGGTGTAGGTAATGCATGAAATCAATGAAATTATATTTATTTTTTGAGAAATATATCGAAAAAAAATTGGAGGGATACATTATACTCTCCAATAAAAATTTCACCCTCAAATTTTATTCCATCCTATATAATCAAATAATGATATTTCTAGTTATCACAACCTCAGGTACCCATTTTGCTTACTCTAATTTATGGTTTTTTCACAAAACATTGACTAGGTGAGTGGTATTGTTTCATAGAACTTTCTATTAGTGATCCAAAATCTTCATTGATTACACCTCATAAGTAAAATCTAATTCCAGTTGTATAACCTTTGAGTTAAATACATTTAAAGTGTCTTGTATGTACTCCTTAGGATAGATATATGTAACACATTGTGAACATGAGAGTGATTTAATGGATGTAACAAATGATATGATACCATCCAAATACAATCAATAATTTAAAATAGACATAAATATCTAGGGATAATCATTACTTTCTTTCCAAAACTCATTACCTTATTCCAAGGATATATTCATCAGAATACCCTATCACTAACTTCAAATTCTATATCTTATCATATATTCTCAGTATTACATTTATATCGACTCTATTATTCCCTGAAATATTATTGAATGGGTCTGACCTTCTCTTCCATATTCCTAGCTAACTCATGTCCCAATAAATTTATTTTTCAAAATTCAACGTAAAATTCTGGAGTTATATAATTATTTATATATATGGATTTATATAGAGATTAAAAATTTTTTGAGTGAAATATTTTATTCTGTGAGATGTTTAATTGAGGATGTTATTGTTCAATACTACATTTTAAATCTTGAGAAAAATACCTTAATATATGCTTAAAGATTTCAGTGTTTTTCTAAGACTGGTTATCTATCTAAGGATTAGAAGAATAACTAAAACCCAAATATGAATCAATATCCTCCTAAAATATTATCCAATACATTGAGGTAAAAATATAATCTTATCCAGATAAAAAAAATATTATACTATACAAAAAAATAAAACTTTTATAATGTACATTCTAGAACATTTATCAGTTATAAAATCATTTCTGATATAAATGAAGTGTGTGGACATTGTAAGGATGTCAGAAATTACATAAATAGAATTATATCATTTAGAAAGCTTGAAGAGTTGAAGAAAAAAATTTATCATGATTTTTACATATACATTCTATTATAGGTAATGGTTATAACACCTCTTTAGACTAATCTCTAAAACCCTTAACTTTAATATACACTATCCATCAAGATAGATACGCTATAATATACCTTTTTAGGTTTTCCCACCATAAATACTCTATTAAATCTCTATTAATTATTATATATCTATAATGAATAGATAATAATGAATTACTATCATCATGAAACAACATTTTCATATAATATAGTATTTATGGGGAACATACTCAGTTGTTAAACATTATCTTTCCATCATAATCACAGCTGAACTCATTAAAATATCTCACCATATTTTTTAGTTCTGCATCTATCATCTACATATATTTAATACTCACATGGATATATAGTTGAACATTTATATGATAATGATAATATCTGATCCCATTCCTTAAGATGCCAATTTCCAAATTTTTCTAATCCATAATTATTGGATATATGTTGATAATTATCATGGACAAACTAAAATGGTCCTTCCAAATCAATGTATTAGCCACCTTGTTCTTCTTACTGGGGTGTTAATGTATTGATCATTAATAATATTTAATCAATTATAACTATATTTTTTATTCACATTTATCCCTTTATATTTTAATATATAATTTAATATTTTAGGATCCATATATATGTCCCACCATTCTCTATAAAAATAATTCCTTTATCTCCTCAATGAAAAAAATACCACAAACATCTCTATATCATGATTCGGATAATTTTAATCATGTATTTTTAGTTGGAATGACACCTATGATATCATCATATCATTATGCATGAGGTCGCATTATGTACCCTTCTTTAATGTATCACTATTAATCACAAACCCTTATATACTACAATGTAGCATGAGTACAAATACACTAACAGACATTCTATTCGTCTCCTTGAAATTATCTTCACATTTATTTTTTCATATGATTGTTACCACTTCTATGTCAACATAGTTATTGGATTAGATCATCCTAAGTAGTCTCGAACAATGAAGTAGTACTATCCAGAAAAACAATGAAAACTATTGACATAAGTAACAGTGGCTAGTCAGGGATATTTCCCAATATCATCCATTATTCAAGGACCATTAAAATACCCTCTCTCAGTATTATTAACCCAATAAAGAAACCTTACGAATCCAAAATTCAAACAAGGTAAATTTTTCATATAGATTCTTCTTTATGGTCTTCATTACAATTATCATGTGATCTAGACTACCATATTTACTATTGAAGTATATAAGAATATCATCTATAAATAGTACCAAAAAACTGATCAAGGTAATCTCTAATGACAATATTTGTTAAATCCCTAAATATACTATCAGCATTGGTAATCCAACTAAAATCACTATAAATTCATAATGCCCATATCTCATATGGAAAGATTCATTTTTCATGTATAACTTCTTAACCATTAATTATTGATAGATAAATTATTTTTAATAATATTAAAGTATTTATATCCTCATAATTGACTTATAAATCATTGATATAGTGTAGAGTATACCTTTTCTTGATAGGGATCTTTTTAAGTTTTTCATAGTCATTGCAAAGACACATTGACCGATCTATCTTTTTAACCAAAAGAACTGATGCACCCCATTGGGATTCACTAAGTCATATGAATCCCTTATAAAGATTTTAATTGATTTTCTTCTTCAATTCCTAAAACTAAATTTGTGATATTCTATAAGAATTAATTGAAATGGGTATAGCACCAGGTTTGAGTTCTATTGGAAACTGAACATCATGATTTGGAGGAAGAATAGAAAAAAAATTCTATAAAATATCAACATTGTCACGACCCATCCCCCAGGACCCGTGTCGTAACTACCCCAAGCCCGCCTTCCATAGTCCAAGGGCTGGAGACTAGAACCAAAGGCGTAAATCCATAAACTGGGAAGTTAAGGCCTTTATATCTACAAAAATCACAACCAGAAAACAAGCAAGAGAAAACTCAATGTAAAAACTGAATACAGAAGAAGTGATGGAAATTCGAAGGCAAGAAATACAAGCCCAATAGTAAAGAACAAGGAAAGGACAAATAGGAACAACTAAAATGACAAATATCTAGAAGGTTACTAGTATCTCATGGATCATCCACCATAGATCATATATCTAGGGTAGGTACAGATATCCTCCTCAGAGCTCCACGTCTGTCCGACTCCTATGGGTTCTGACTCGTCGTGAGGTCCACCTCAAGGTACTGTCCAGTCCTTGTACACTCTGCATCGATCAGTGTTGTTCGTCATCTGCATCAAACACAATGAGGTGTGAGTATAGCCCATGTAGGGGTGAGTATAATGATACTCAGTGTGGACCTCGAGACCATCAAGGTCTCAGAAAATCCACAAAGGATAAACCACAGTATAAAGATACAATCATGACGTATCAACCAACCCTTCTTAGGTATATTCCCATACATATACCTAAGTTATCAGTCACAGTCTGGCTCTAACTCTCGAGCCTATGCACAAACAATTCTACAAAGGAAGTAAATTCAATCACCATGTTGATAATGGTTGAAATACATGACTCATATTACATAGGTATACAACTCACGAAGAGGGGTAGATATGATTAGATGTAGCCTCTGAATCATATCCTCTGTCGAACCCACGTAGGATCCTGGAACAATATCAACATTGTAGAACCCACATAAAATTTTGGTACAGAAGTCGTCACTATCGAACCCACGTAGGATTATAGTATATTAGTCTTTACTTTCGAACCCACATAGGATCCTGGTACAGAATTTTTCATTGCCGAACCCACGTAGGATTCTGGTATAGTATTCTTCGCTGTCGAACCCATGTAGGAACTTAGTACATAAGTCATCACTCTCGAACCCACGTAGGATTATGTTACAGTATTCTTCACTGTCGAACCCACATAAGATCGTGGTACAGAAGTCGTTAGTGTCAAACCCTCATAGGATTCCAATACAGTATTCATCGTTGTCGAACCCACGTAGGATCCTAGTACAGAAGTCGTCACTGCGAGCTCTAGGGTTCCCGCAAACAGCATGCTCGATTCCGAGAGGATCCGCGCATCGAGCCAAGTGTCGAAACATCAACTATCACAAATTCCTACTTTAATATATCCCGTAGTTGTGTCTCATCATAAGGAACCCAATGCGATAGACGGTGCGTCAATCGGACACCCGATCTGAGAGTTATTGGTATTTCTGTTCCAGGGGACCTAATGGATTTACGCTCGATCCAAACCTGGCCATTTTCCAATGTTGTCTGAAACTCACAGAGTATCAAAAAAGGACCTCCTCGTCACAAGAATCCCAGTGCCGCATATGGTGCGCCGATCGGACGTGTGGTCTAAGAGTTATTGACATTTAAGAGAAAACAGGTCTGGCCCGTCAAGCCCAATGGGCTGGCAGGTTGGCCCGATCAGGTTTGGTGAGTCCGACCCAGTTGGGGGGTCGGCCCGGCCCGGTCGGGTGCGGCCCACCCGCGGACCAGGCCCACAATGCAGGCCGGTTTGGTTTGCCCGACGGCACCAAGCGGCACCTCCCCCTTTGCTTCCCGACCGGCCGTAGCCATCCGGTTCTATCCAGCGCATGCGGCCTGCAAAGCTGGTCGTGGTTCTCCTCCACGTGGCACCACAGTCTTTCAGCCTGGCAGGATCTCCCATCGACCGGGCCGCATTTTTTGGCCATGTTCTTCTCCAAAGCATGGTTCCAATCGGGTTTCGCAGTCCTCCAGCCCAGATGGCTGGTGGCCGGCCGGTTCGATTAATCTGAGAGGCCCGCAGATGCGGGTTGCGGTTTCCTCCATGTAGTCAGCGCGACGGCGTTGGTCCTCCACCGCCACAGCCTGGCCTGGCCGCGGCCTTCAGTTGCCACTGCCTTCGGTCACTGCCACCACATGGTCATGGCCTCTTCCTCCGAAGCGGTGCGATAGCACCACACCCTACCGGCTCCGCCTCCATTGTTATCACAATCAAGAATCAATGGAGGGTTATTCGACCATGTTCATTCGGCCCACGCCCTCCGCGTTAGGTGTTAACAGAATTGGACACCATCAATCCATAATCACCAATGTATGAGAGTATAATTCTCATGTATAAATAAATAATCCAAATTCCTCCCTACCTCATATTTGACATTGTACATTGACGAATCGTGGAAGACGAGCATCGTGGAAGTCGGGCATTGCAGAAGATGGACATCGTTCTGTCAACGCTGGAGGCAGTAGAGTTCGGTGAAGTTACATTGAGATGATGTCGTTGGTGTATTTCGTGGGACGGTGGTGCTTCCCTTCCTTGCTCTGGTAGAAGAAGGTAAAAGATTATGCTCCACGTTCTTCCGAAACGAGGAACATTCTTCATTGAGAGGATGGTGTGCTTTGTGTTCTTCATGGGAAGAAGGCTCTCCCTATTCCCCACGGCTCCACCAAAACAAAAATGTGCCAACCCAAAATAATCTCTTGGATATTATTTTATCCTTGAGATGAATTACAAAATAATTAAAAATAAATGAGCCAATTAATTAATTGTTAATTAATTGAGAGAGTGTTGGCATCTTTATGAGGGAGGGTGGAAGGTGGAGGGTTTAAATTAATAGATGAGATGTGGAGTGTTCAAGAGTTAAATGGAGGTTTCAAGGGGAGTTGAAGAGTTTAAACATGTGTAGGCCCCACCACATAATATCCTTCCATGGGAGGTTATGTGGGGCTGGGCCCCACCACCAACCTTTCATTGGAGGTTTGAACTACCATCTAAATAAAATTGTGCAACACATAATTTTATTTAAATTTTACTTAGAAACCCAAAAAATAATATCCGCTATCGAAAAAACGCAACTGTGGTAAATGTCCCCTTTGGGGAATACCGGAGCTACGAGTTCATCAGCATCCTCAAATTTCAATTCCAAGCACCGGTTCAAAAGAGAGAAAATCCTACTCGTATGTCTACTGAATGTACCTGAACAAAACTTCAGAAAAATATTTCGGGTGCACCGAACCTCAGAATCAGGTTCCGTCAGAAACCGCGGACTCATAAAATTCTCATGTATTTATGAAAAAATGTTCCTTGAAATTTATAGGACATTAAATTCTCCCCACCTCAAGGATTTACATCCACATTAGCTATAACACACACTAAGGTAACAAATGGGGGTACTAAGCATGCATCTAAGCCTCCTGATCCCATGTGTTCTCTTGGAGGTTCCCGTGCAGTCAATGGATACACACCATAGGAACCAACCCTCCTCATAGGACCTGCTTCTGTCAATCCTCAATCTCCACTGGAACCTCCGTGAATGTCACCCCTTCATTTATTTCTAGCTCCCCGTGGTCGATGATGTGTGACGGATCATGCACGTATCCCCTCAGCTGAGATACGTGGAAGACGTCGTGCACCCGGTGCAACTAAGGTGGAAGGGCCATGAGGTAAGACACCTCGCTAACCTACTAAGGGCCTGAAAAGGTCCAAATAATCATGTAGATAACTTGCCTACTTTGCTAAATCTATGTAAAACTCGTCGAGGTGAGACCCGTAGAAAGACGTGGTCGCTATCCTCGAATTCTAGAGATCTTTGTCTCTTGTCAGTATATGACTTTTTTCAGATCTGCACAGTCTTTATCCACTCCTCGATGACCTGCACCTCCTCCGTGGTAACTCATACCATCTCTAGTTAGTAGGAATTTGGCCGACTTGGAAATTCGGTCGACGATCACCAAAATCGAGTCGTGTCCCCTAGAAGTACGTGGAAGACCCATCACAGATTCCAATGACATCTCATCCCTCTTCCACATTGGGACCTCTAAATGTTGAACCATTCCTGCTGGCACCTGATGCTATGCCTTCACTTACTGAGAAGTGAGGCATAAAGGGACAAACTCTTCTACTGCCTTCTTCATACCTGGCCACCAGTGCTATCATCAAAGGTCCTAGTACATCTTTATCACTTTGGGATGTACAACTAAAGGGGATGTGTGGAACACCCACAACACTTCCTCCTGAAATAAAACTTGTACCATGGTATGTACTCTAAAAGAATGATGTGCTCCCCACCTTTATAAAATCCTTTGGGTTCCTGCCCTGAGGTTATCTGAGCACATCATTTCTCGCTGTCAGCATCCCCATGTTGCGCCTCCCTGACTCGCTGAAAAAGTGGGGAAGTGACTATGAGAGACTGTATTAAGGATGCTCCGTCCCGATCCACAATGGATATCCACAACACGGCCAGCTACTCTTTCACCTCATCTTGCTACTGAATTCCTGTTCTCCAACTGAGATCATCGGCTACAATGTTCCCCTTTCTATGAGTATAGAGTGTCTCGAGGTCAAAGTCATGGGGAATTCATGTAATCGTCGTTGTCTCAGGTTCAGTTCCTTCTAAGAAAAGATATACCTGAGACTCTGGTGGTCAGAGTAGACTAGAAAGCATTTTCCCAACAAACTATGGGTGAGACTAGCCAAAAAGTACTCATCTACACACTTATTTTCCTACAAGAGCTGCTAAGATTTCTCCTTTTCCGAAAAGAGAAATATGGTCTCATCCCCTCGATGAACCATGCCCATTTCCTAATACAGTCTATCCTGAAATGAACGGTACTAATTCATACCATGGATGACATTATAGGGCCTCAATGCTACTACCAAGATATACAACTATTACTCTCGCCTCTATGGGTTGATTCACACTGTCGGCATCAGTGTGTGGTCACTAGGACTCCTCCAGTACGAATCTCAAATTTAAGGGTCAAGTCAACGGTTTTATTTAGAATCTCTTAGTATTATCCACACAAAACGTAGGAAATAAAATAGCACAAGGACAAGTGTCTTTTATTACTGCATCTCAATGTACATAGACACAAAGAAACCATAAACAATGTCATCAACGATGGTGGAAGCTTCAAGAACAAAGGAATCTATGCCTATAACTTGTCCTGCTTATGTCCACCTACTCCAAGAGAACTATGGTTATAGGCCTCTACTGCATAAATATGAGCTCTCCCCTTTCCACCTATTCCCTGTGGTCAGGGTGGACCTCTTGGTGGTGGTGGTGGTAGGGCCTCGAAACGTCATCCACCACCTATTGCTCAGCTAGCTCCTCTGCCACGTCCGCCTGCTCCCAGAGGACCACCATGGTCAAACCTCTACCTCTGCCTGGGAGTTCCCTCTACTACCTGCTGCTCATCTGCATGGCTGGTCAGGGAGTCTCACGCCATGTGACCCTACCCGCCACATGCATAGCACTGCCTGCTCCTCGTATGGCTAGATATGTCTCGTGTGCCCCACATAACTGAACCTGAGTCGTGCAGTCGACCACATGCGGGTCTTGTCCTCTTGGACCCCTGTGTCATCTATCTACTACCAGCTGTAGAAGACTCTGGTGTTTATAGACTAGTGGTGGGTCTCGCTGTGATAGACTACTCATCAAGGAAACTCTCCACTATGAGGGCTCGCTCTAATACCCCCGTCTACGTCTGGATGTTGAGGGAGATCATCTAAGCCCTGATCTCATGCATGAGTCCCTACTCAAAGGTACGGGCCCTGAGGAATGGGTCTTGGACCATATCTATGGAGTAGCCTGAGTGGTCAATAAACCTCACTGAGTACTGAGTTACAATCATGTTGCCCTGCTGAAGATGAAGTAACTCCTGAATCTGCACCGCACAAAGGGTTGCTGGTACAAAATCTACCCAAAAAATTCTCTTAAAGTCTATCTAGAGTAGTGATTCCTCATCATGCACCTGGAGCATCAGGCTCCACCATCTTCCTTCTACTGTCTGCAAGAGACTCGACGCAAGGATCACCATGAGATCAGTGTGTGTCTCTACCAATATAAAAACTCTCACAACAGCCTATATCCAATCCTCAGCTGCCTGTGGGTCTGTTTCTCCCCGGAACCTGGGTGGTCTCTGGCGCTGGATCTCATGCAACGCACTCAGATGGTGTGTACTCTTTGCTACTAGAGCTAGTGGTATCAGTGGCCCAACAGGTAGTGGTACCGCTGGTACCTCTGTTATGATGGGGCCCTACACTGAGGCCTCATCGCTCGGTGGGCTACCATCTCATACATAACTCGGAACCCTAGTTGGCTGCCATCATGGGCCATCCTGAAAAGAAACAGGTGAGCCACAGTTAAAACAGTATACCTGGTGAGCTGACACAAATTAATCACGAAGAAAACTTTTTCAAAGGAAAAACACACGCAATCAGTGTTTTCATGCACTGAGTCAGAAATCAGAAGTCAGATTCCTAGTGTATGGATACGTCAGCCACCGCACCAACACGAGTTTCCCTAAACTAATATTCACACCCAAAACATATAACACAATTTTCGTTAAAATAATCATATTCCAAGTTCTGTTGTAGAACCAACTCCTATGATACAAATTTTTCACTGCACATCCCCCAAGAGATGTGTCATAACTACCCCATTCTTGCCTTCTATAGGCCAGGGTCTAGAGACAAGCACCAAAGTCATAAATTCCTAAACTAGGAAGGCATTGCCTTTATATCTACAAAAAAACACAACCAGAGAACAAGAAGAAGATAACTCTAAGTAAAAACTGAATACACAAGAAGTGCTGGAAAGTAAAAGGGCCAGAAATACAATCCCAACAGTAAAGTATAAGGAAAGGACAAACAAGTATAACTAAAATGACAAAAAGTTTGAAGGTTCGTAGTATCTCCTGGACTGTTAAACACAGATCCTACCTGAAGGGTAAGTACAGATAGCCTCTTCAGTGCTCCATGTCTGTCTGAATCCTCTAAGTTCTGACTCGTCATGAGGTCCACCTCTAGGTATTGTCCAGTCCTCGTACACTCCGCCTCGGTTAGTGTTCTTCATCGTCTACACCCAAAACAATGAGGTGTGGTAATAGACCATACAGGGGTGAGTATAATGATACTCAGTAGTGACCCTGAGACCCTCAAGGTCTCACAAAATCCACAAAGGATAAACCACAGTATAAAGATACAATAACGGAGTATCAACCAACCCTACTTAGGTATATGCCCATAAATATACCTATGTTATAAATCACAGTCTGGCTCAAACTCTCGATCCCAAGCACAATCCATTACACAAAGGATGTAAGTCAGTCACCATGTTGATAATGGTTGAAAGACATGACTCAGCTCACACAGGTATAAAACTCATGAAGAGCGGTAGAGATGATTAGTTTTAGCCTCGGAATCATCTCCTCTATCGAACCCACGTAGGATCCTGGAACAATATCAGTGCTGTCAAACCCACGTAAGATTCTTGTATAGAATTCGTCACTGTCGAACCCACGTAATATTCCGGTACAGTAGTAATTGTTGTCGAACCCACGTAGAATCCTAGTACAGAAGTCATCACTACCGAACCCACGTACGATTCTGGTACAATACTCTTCTTTGTCGAACCCAGGTAGGATCCTGGTACAGAACTCATCACTATCGAACCCACTTAGGATTCCGGTATAGTAGTCTTCACTGTCAAACCCATGTAGGATCCTGGTATATAATTCTTCACTATCGACCCCACGTAGGATTCCGGTATAGTACTCATCACTGTCGAAGCCACGTAGGATCCTAGTACAGAATTCGTCACTGCCAGCTCCAGGGTTCCCAAACATAGCACGCTCGATTTCAAGAGGGTCCAATCCTCGAGCCCACTGTCAATACATAAACTATCATTAAATCCGGATTTTATGTATCCTGTAGTTCTGTCTCATCATAATTAACCCAACACAACAGATGGCACGTCAATCGGATGCTCGGTATGAGAGTTATTTTCATTTCCATTCCAGGGGCTTGGTAAAATTTATGCTCGATCCAAATCCCTCCATTTTCCAAGGTGTCCAAGACTCACTTATTTTATCTCAAAAGGACTGCCTCGTCACAAGGATCCTTGTTCCATAGATGGCGCATCGATCGGACACGCAGTCTCAGAGGTATTCACAATTAAGAGAAAACGGGCCCAACCCGTCAAGCTTAGTGGGCTGGCGGGACAGCCCGACCAGGTTTGTTGGGTCTGACCCAGCTAGGGGTTGGCCCAGCTCGATAGAGTGCGGCCCACCCATGGTCCCAGATTGGTGGGTCCAACCCGGTTGGGGGGTTGGCCCGGCCGAGTGGGGTGCGGCCCACCAGTGTACCCGGCCCGCGTTGCGGGCCATTTTATTTCACCCAGTATCCCTCACCCTTTGTTTCCGGGCTGGCCATAGCTGTCCAGTTTTGTCATGTGAATGCATCCCGCACAATGGGCTGCGGTTATCCTCCATGCGGCTCCGCGGTCCTTCAGTCTGGTAAGCAGGCGGCAGTCCAGTTCGTCCACTGAGTGGCCCGCGGTTGCGGGCAGCGGTCTTCTCCGCAGCATGGCACCAAGCATGTTCCACGGTCCTCCAGCCCAACTGGCTGGCGGCAATCCAGTTTGATTCTTCCGAGTGGCTCGAGAATGCGGGCTGTTGTTTTCTCTAAGCGGCCGGCTCGACGGCGTCAGTACTCCACCACCGTAGCATGTCCTGGCTTTAGCCTTCAGTTGTCGCCTCCTTCGGTTGTCACTGCCTCATAGCCTTGGCCTCTTCCTCCAGCACGGTACGACGACACCGCGCCCTTCTGGATCCACCTCCATTTTCATAACAATCAAGAATCAACGGAGGGTCGTCTGGCTGTGTTCGTTCAGCCTGCGCCCTTCGCGTTAGGTGTTAACAAAATTGGCCATTGTCAATCCATAATTTCCAAAGTACAAGGGTATAATTCTCATGTATAAATAAATAATCCAAATTCCTCCTTACCTCGTATTTGACATTGAACGTTGACGAGCCACGGAAGACGGGCGTCATGGAAGTCGGGCATCGCGGAAGATGAACGTCATTCCATCAATTCCAGAGAGAGTATAGTTTGGTGAAGTTACATTGAGATGATTCCCTCGGTGTATTTCGTGGGTGGAGGTGCTTCCCTTCCTTGCTCTATTCGAAGAAGGTTGAAGATGCTACTCAACGTTCTTCAGAAACTAGGAACGTTCTTCATCAAGAGGATGGTGTTCTTTGTGTTCTTCATGTGAAGAAGGCTCTCCCTATTCTCCAAGGCTCCACCAAAACAAAAATATGCCAACCCAAAATAATAGCTTGGAAATTATTTTATCCTTGACATTAATTTCAAAATAATTCAAAATAGATGAGGCAATCAATTAATTGCTTATTAATTGAGAGATTGTTGGCATCTTTATAAGGGAGGGACGAAGGTAGTGGGTTTAAATTAATAGAGGAGAGGTGGAGAGTTTAAGAGTTAAAGGGGGTTTCAAGGGGAGTTGAAGTGTTTAAACTCATGTGGGCCCCATTATATAATATCCTCCCATGGAAGGTTATGTGGGGGTGGGACCCACCACCAACCTCCCTTTGTGGGTTTTAACCACCATCCAAAATAAATTGTAAAACACATAATTTTATTTAAATTTTACATAGAAACACCAAAAATAACTTCTACTCTCGACCAAACACAACTGCAGTAGAGGTCCCCATAGTTGAATATCGGCGCTGCGAGTTCATCTGTGTCCTCCGATTTCAATTCCGAGCACTAGTTCAAAAGATAGAAAATCTCACTCGTACTTCTATTGAACGTACCAAAGCAAAACTTCAGAAAAATATTTCAGGCACACCGGGCCTAAAAATCAAGTGCCGTCAGAAACTGCTGACTCGTAAAATTCTCGTGTATTTAAGAAAAACAATTCCACAAAATTTCTTGGACATTAAATTCTCCCCACCTCAGGGCTTTACTTCCCCATAATCTATAACACACACTAAGGGAATAAATGGGGGTACTGAGCATGCATCTGAGCCTCCCACTCCCATGTCCTCTACTGGAGGTTCCCGTGCGGCCAATGAATGTGCACCAGAGGAATCAATCATCCTTATAGGTCCCTCTCATATTGATCCTCAATCTCCACTAGAACCTCTTGTAATGTCACCCCGTCATCGATGTATAGATCCCCGTTGTTGATGATGTGTGACAGATCATGCACATATCCCCTCAGCTGAGATACGTGGAAGACGCCATGCACCAGGTGCAACTGATGTGGAAGGGAGATGCAGTAAGCCACCTCGCCTACCCAACCGAGGACCTGAAAAGGTCCAAAGAATCACAGAGTTAACTTGCAGCCTCGGTTAAATCTCTGTAGACCTCATTGAGGTGAGACCCATAGAAAGATGTGGTATCCATCCTTGAATTCTAGAGATCTTCGTCTCATGTCAGCATATAACTTTTTTCAGCTCTTTATAGTCTTTATCTGCTCCTGGATGACCTGCACCTCCTTCGTGGTAGCTCGTACCATCTCTGGTCAATAGGAAGTTGGAAAAACATGGTAAGTTGGTCGAATATCACCCAAATCGAGTCGTTTCCCCTAGACGTACGTGGAAGACCCGTCATAGTGTCCATGGATATCTCATCCCTCTTCCATATTGGGACCTCTAAAGGATGAACAAAGCTTTCTGGTACCTGATGCTCTGCCTTATCCTGCTGACAAGTGAGGCATACAGAGACAAACTTTTCTACTGCCTTCATCATACCTTGCCACCAGTGCTGTCATCGAAGGTCCTAGTACATTTTACCACTCCTGTATGTACCGCTAAATATGATTTGTGGAACTCCCTCAACACTTCCTCCTGAAGTGAAATTGGTACCATGGTATATCCTCTGAAATGAATGACATGCTCGCCACTATTTGAAAATACTTTGGGTGCCTGCCCTGAGGATATCTGAGCACGTCATGTCTCACAGTGAGTGTCCCTATGATGCCCTCCCTGACTCACTGAAGAAGTGGGGAAGTGACTGTGAGAGACTGTAGAAAGCCTGCTCTATCCTATTCCACAAAGAATATCTGCAACGCAGCCAGCTACTCTGTCTCCTCTTCTAGCAGTTGAATTCCTGTTCTCCTACTAAGAGCATCAGGTACAACGTTAAACATTCTCGGAGTACTGATTATCTCAAGTTCATTGTCCTCGAGGAATTAAAATCATCACTATTGTCTCAGGTTTAGGTCCTTCTGAGAGAAGATATACCTAAGACATTGGTGGTCAGAGTAGACTGTAAAGTGTTTTCCCAACGAACTATGGGTGAGACTAGCCAAAAAGAACTCATCTACACCCTTCTTCACCTAGAAGAGCTGTTATGATTTCTCTTTTTCCAAAAAGTGAAATCGGGTCTCATCCCCTGGATGAACCACGACCATTGCCTAATACAATCTATCCTGACATGAATGGTACTAATTCATTCCATGGATGATGTTATAAGTCCTTGATTCTACTACCAAGAGACCCAATTGTTACTCTCGCCTCAAAGGGTTGAGTCACACTGTCGGCATCAGTGTGTGGTCACTCGGTCTCCTCTAGTAGGAATCTTGAAAGTGAGGGTCAATTCAACGGTTTTAATCGTAATATCTTATTATTATCCATGAAAAATGCATGAAATAAAATTTCACAAGGACAAATATCTTATATTACTATAGCTCAATGTACATAAACACAAATCAACCACAAACAAGGACATCAACAAAGCTAGAAGCATCATGAACAAAGGAATATATGCCTGGAACTAGTCCCGATCCTGTACACCTGCTCTCAGAGAACTATAATTATAGGCCTCAATTTCCTGAAGCAGAGCTCTCCCCTATCCACTCATTCCCTACGGTCAGGCTAGACCTCCTGGTGGTGGTAGTGGTAGTGCCTCGAAATGTTGTCCAACACCTACTACTTGGCCAGCTCCTCTGCCACGTCCGCCTGCTCCCAGCGAACCAACACGGTCAAACCTCTGCCTCTACCTGGGAGGTCCCTCTACTTCCTGATTCTCATCTGTAGGGTGGTTCGGGAAGTATCGAGAAATGTGACCCAACCTACCGCATGCATAGAACTGCCTACTCCTCATATGGAAAGATCTATCTTGTATTCCCCGCAGAACAGAAATTGAGTCGTGCAGTCGACCACCTGTGGGTCTGGTCCTCTTGGACCCTTGTTTCATATGTCTAATTGCAGCTGCAGAAGACTCTGGTGCGTCTCTACTAGTGTTGGGTCAGGCTGCTGGAGACTGCTCAGCAAGGAATCTCTCCACTAGGAGGGCTCTCTAAAAAACGCTCATCTGCATTGGGATGATGAGGGAGATCATTGATACCCTGATTTCATGCCTGAGTCCCTTCTCAAAGGTACGGACCATGAAGAATGGGTCTTGTTTCATTTTTGTGGAGTAGCACGAGAGGTAAGTGAACCTCGCTAAGTACTGAGCTACTGGCATGCTTCCCTACTGCAGATGAAGTAACTCTTGAATCTGCATCGCACGAAGGGTGGCTGGTACAACCTCTACCCAGAACAGGCTCTTTAAGTCTGTCCAGACTTTTGATGCCTCATCATTCACCTGGAGCATCTGGATCCACCATCTTTCTACTACTTCCTGTAGGGGACTCGCGGCAAGGATCACCATGATGTCGGCGGGTGTCCCTACCAATATGAAATCACTCACAACAGTCTCCATCCAATCCTCAACTGCCTGTGGGTCCGTCTCTCCCTGAAACATAGGTGGTATCTGGCACTGGAACTCATGCAATTCACTCAGATAGCATTCACACTCTGCTTCTAGAGCTAGTGGTATCGGTGGCCCAGTGGGTAGTGGTACCACTGGTACCTCCGCTATGATTGGGCCTTACATTGAGGCCTCATCGCTCGCTGGGCTACCATCTCGTACGTAACTCGGAACCCTATATGGCTTCCATCGTGGGGCCATCCTGAAAGGAAACAGGTTTGTCACGGTTAAAAAAGTATACCTGGTGAGCTGACCCAAAGTGATCATGAAGAAAAAATTTTCAAAGTAAACAGACACGCAATCAGTGTTTTCATGCACTGAGTCAGAATTCAGAAGTCAAAGTCCTAGTGTTTGGATACGTCGGCTGCCGCACCAACACCAGTTTCCCTAAACTAATAACTACACCCAAAGAACATAAAACTGTTGTTGTTAAAAGAATCAGAGTCCATTTTCTATGGTAGAAATGACTCCTCTGATACCAATTTGTCACGACTCGTCCCCTGAGGCCCATGTCGTAACAACCCGAAGCCCGCCTTCTATAGGCCATGGGCTAGCGACTAGCACCAAATGCATAAATCCCTAAACTGGGAAGGAATTACCTTCATATATACAAACAAACACAACTATAGAAAAAGTGGAAGAAAACTCTAAGTAAAAACTGAATACAGAAGAAGTCCTGGAAAGTAAAAAGGCTAGAAATACAAGCCCAGCAGTAAAGTACAAGGAAAGGACAAATAGGTAAAACTAAAATGACAAAAACTTCTAATGTGACTAACAGCTGCTAGATCATCCACCACATATCCTTCCTAAAGGGTAGGTACAGATATCATCCTCTGTTCTCCATGTCCGTCTGATTCCTCCAGGTTCCGACTCGTCGTGAGGTTTACCTCCGGGTACCGTCCAGTCCTCGTACACTCCGCCTTGTTTAGCGATGTCTGTTGTCTACACACAACACAACGAGGTGAGGGAATAGCCCGTGCATGGGTTAGTATAATGATACTCAGTAGGGACCCCGATACCATAAAGGTCTCCCAAAATCCACAAAGGATAAACCACAGTTGAAGGATACAATCACGAATTATCAACCAACCCTTCTTAAATATATGCCCATACATATACCTATGTTATCAATCACAGTCTGGCTCCAACTCTCAATCCTAATCACAAACCATTCGCAAAGGAATTAATGTCAATCACCACATTGATAATGGTTGAAAGACATGACTCAGATCACACAGGTATAAAACTCATGAATAGGGGTAGAGATGATTATATGTAGCCTCTGAATCATCTCCTCTATCTAACCCACGAAGGATCCTAGAACAATATAAGCATTGTCGAACCCATGTTGGATTTCGGTATAGAAGTTGTCACTATAAAACCAATATAGGATTCTGGTATAGTTTTTGAGTCAATAAGGTTTTCCTTATGACTTTTCCATTCCTTATTGTTTTGAAATTCACAAACACATTATCTCAAGGAAAAGTGCTTTCTTAAGGAAAATCGCTTTTATAAGGAAAATCACTTTTATAAGAAAAATTGCTTTCTTATGAAAAATCGCTTTTATAAAAAAAATTATCCTTATCATATTTTCATCCATATTTTTTTCTTAAGTATGAGATTCGGATTCATTTTCTTGGAATCTTTGAAACTTTGATATGAAGCATTCTGTTTTAGGATCCGATTTCTGGATAAGAACTATAAAGAAGTTTTCATTCCGAATTCCGGATATGAACTCTGACTAAGTTCTATTCCAGATTCAGGATATGAATTCTTATGAAGTTCGATAACGAATTCTCAATAAGAATTCTAATGATTAATTCTCATTACGAATTCTGATGAGGAATTCTCATTACGAATTCTGATAAAGAATTCTCATTACGAATTCTAAATGAAGAATTCTCATTACGAATTCTAAAAGAAGAATTCTCATTACGAATTATGATGAAGAATTGTCATTACGAATTCTGATGATGAATTCTCATTCCGAATTCCCATTCCGAATTCACCTATTTAACAGAATCTGATCATATTTGTTTTATACACTCTGAATTAATTCAGACTCTGAAAAATATTTTGGTTAGACTCCGAACATCTGTATTACTTACATTTCTATAATTTGTCTACTCTTTATTATTGTTCCTTACACTCCGAACCTTCACTCCGAAGTTTTCATTCCGAACTTTTATGATAGAGTTAAAAACGATGTCGTACATTCTGTTACACTTGTTTTGTTATAAAATGATGTTGTCTATTCTGTTTCTTATTAACCATTGTCTAAGTGACACGTGTACAGGTCCCTCCGATCTTTAAGGAAAATATGACCATTGGAGAAGGAGCCGACCTTACCTATAAATAGGATCTCATTTTAAAGAGATCAAGAAGGTTTCAAGTGCTGAAAGGCTGACAGACCTTCTACTCATGTGATTACATGCTTAAAGTGATTTCTAGAGAGAGAGGCTCTTATTAACTCTCGAAGCTTCGTGCGACTCCGAATGTTGGTGATTACATTCGAGGGATTTCGGGGATAGGAAGACAGAGGTTACCGACTACCTTGAAGTTCAAGGGCTTCCTTGCTGAGGAAGACAGAGGTTGCCAACTACCATGAAGTTGAGGGCTTGCGGGGATAGCAAGACAGAGACTCCGATCTTCGTATCGAGGGCTTATCCGGGTGTGGGTAAGACATACTTGCTTGAAAGTATAAATCAAGGGACCTTTATCCAAGGTTGTTGGATACCCTTCTCTTTGGGTTAAAAGGCTTATATCTTGTTACTTGTAGTTTAACTACTTGTTTTATTTCCGCTGCATTTTGTATTATAAGGAAAGTATAACTTTCTTATACTTCCTTACTTGTACTCTGTTTAATTTAGATTCTATACGCTTTAAGGTAGAATCTCATATTGTAATCTTTTGTTAAGTTTCAATTTCCGGAACCATATTTCCGGAACCTACGTTCGGAATCTCTTTCCATGTTTGCTTTTGGAATTAGAGGTGTTGTGAATCTACTTAGTTTAACTTTGTTAAACTTAGCCCTTTCCTTCTCTTAAGGAAAACATAGTTATTATTAACAAAATTTAAAGGTTCCAAAGGAATTTTTAAAGTATACAATTCACCCCCTCTTGTATATTGAGCATCTAAATCATTATTTCGATCCTACAATTAGTATCAAAGGCTGGAAACCTCATACTCTATACCAATCTTACATTTGGTATCAGAGCAGGTCTCTGAAATACCTATACTCATGAATAATTTTTTCTTGCTCACTTTCTCATTCCTAACTTTACCATTCCGTTTTCCCATTCCGAACTTTGTGATTATGAACTTTTGCTACTAGCAAGTTTGTGTGCAAAGTTATATTAAGTATGGCAGGAATTAATGTTGGATAAATTGATAATCTGAATCCTACAAGACCACCTATATTTGATGGTAATGATTATGAATACTGGAGAGATCGTATGAAGACTTTTGTTATCAATACTGGAGTAGACAACTTTGTTATGCTTACTGGTGATTATAAAATTCCTGACAAGGAAGTCAGATCTTTTACTAATCAAGAAAAGCAAGAATATCAACTCAACTATAAGGTACACAACACTTTACTATGTTCAATGACCAGAAATATATATAGCCAAATTTCTTCTTGTGAAGCAGATAACTGTATATGGAAGAATTTAGAGGTTACACACTTTGGAACTTCTAATGTGATTGAAACTAGAAGAGCTATGCTTAGAGATGAATATCATGGCTTCAATTTTACTTATGGAGAATCTATCTGTAAAGTCCAATAGAGATTTATGACTATCATCAACAGTCTACAATCTATGGGAGAAAAGGGTTTAGATGATGAAGCTCTTGTGGACAAGATAATTGATATTATGCCCAATGAGTGGGAGTCCAAGAGAACAGCCATAGATGAGAACAGGAAGGTCACTCAAATTACTCTTGATGAATTATTTGGAACTCTTCTACAACATGAAACCAGAATGAAGAGAGATGCAGACAAAATCAAGAAGAAGAATAGAAATGGTACTGTTGCTTTTACTACTACCTCAAATCAAATGAAAGCTAAGACTCCTGAGAGAGTAACCAGGTCCAAGTCTGAGAAAGTTATTTTTCAATCCGAATCTAGTGAGAGTGAAGTCTCAGAAAATGAATTAGAAAATCTTTCTTGAAGGATGAACAAGATAGCTGGACAAAGAAATTTCTAATCCAAGTATAAGAAAAAGGAAAGGAAAGATAAGAAAGATAGAGAAGTTACCTGTTATGAATACAATAGAGCTGGACATATTAGACCAGATTGACCTATGCTCAAAAAGAAAGAAAGAAAAGAAAGGCATTCAAACATGAACAAGAAGAAGTATTATAAAGATAAAGCTAAGAATGTTCTTAAATCAAACGATGCCTGGAGTGCCAGTGGTGGTGACTCTTCAGATGAATCTTCTGATTATGAATCTTCAGGACAGAAGAATCTTGGTCTTATAGCCAGATTACCTATTGATAATCATTGTTTTATGGCTAAGGTACAAAATGCTGAATCATTGACCAATGTTTCTTTAAATTCTAATGATAGTAAGTATTATAACTCTTCTGATGAAGAATCATCTTCTGATGAGGAAAATACTTTACCTAATTATGAAGAAGTCTCTAGGTTTGTTGAACTTCTTGAGATTGAGAATTTCAAACTCAATAAGAAACTTGATAAGGAAAATTCTAGGAATTCTATTCTTACAAAAGAGATATCAGATCTTTCTAAAGATCTTGATAAGAAAAATACTGATTTTAAAAGTATTTCAAAAAATCTTGAAGAAGTAAGTTCTGAGAAGAATAAACTTTCTAAAGAGTTAGAAAAAGTAATTTCTAAGAAAAATGTTTTCGAGTCTAGCTCTAGTTCTAAAACTAATGATTTTGAGGATAAAAACATGGTTGTAAAACTCAAGTCCGAAATTTTTTCCTTAAAGAAGTGTTTATCAAACATTACCCATGGAAAGGAAAATTTTGATAAGATGTATTCCCAAATACGACTTTTAAGAAATAAATCCCAATTTGGTTATACCCATGCAAAACCTATTTTCGGTAACAATTATTTTGTTCCTCAGAGTGCCCCATTTTGTACCAAGTTTCAATGTGGTGGTCACTGGGAAAAGAATTGTTCCTTAAACAAAACCCAATCTCTAGGATTTCACAAAGATTACTTTTCTAAGAAGATGTGGGTTCCTAAAATTTTATTGTCCAGAAATCTCGGATCCAAACAAGTTTGGATTCTGAAAATATAATTTTCATATTAATTTCAGGAAAACAAAGAGAGTACCAGCAATAATACATGGTACATGGATAGTGGATGTTCCCGGCACATGACTGGTAACCAATGATTTTTTGAAAATATTATCAAAACGAAAGGAGGAAAGGTAACTTTCAGAGATAATGCTAAGGGAGACATTGTTGGTATTGGTAATATTTTTTTTCTTGGTAAAACCTTGATTTCAAATGTTCTTTTTGTTAAGGGTCTTAAGCACAACCTCATTAGCATAAGTCAGTTATGTGATTAAGGTTACCTTGTAAATTTTAGGAATGATAAGTGCTTAGTTCAAAATTCCAAGGAAGAATTTATTCTCTCAGCCAACAGGCAAGAGAATGTTTACACTCTGAACTTAGAAGATCTTAGAAGCCAAGATTTACCTTGCTTAAGTGAAATGGAAGATCATTCCTGGTTATGGCATAGAAGATTAGGACACTATAATATTAGAAACCTATGTAAAATCTCTAAGAAGAAACTAGTTGAGGATCTACCGAAGCCTTATATTTGATTCTTCTAAAGTTTGTGATCCTTGTCAATATGGCAAGCAACATCAATCTAGTTTTAAGTCAATCGGTGAAGTCCCAACAACTGATGCATTACAGTTAGTACACATGGATCTTTTTGGTCCAACACAAACTGGAAGTATTAGAGGCAAATACTATGTGTTTGTTCTAGTTGATGATTACACTAGATTTACTTGAATCTATTTTCTAGCAAATAAATCTGAATCTTTTTCCTATTTCAAAAGTTTTAGAGCTCAACTTAAAAATTAGAAAAACCTTCCATTGAAAACTATTCATAGTGATCATGGAGGAGAATTTCAAAATTCAGATTTTGAAACTTTTTGTAGTAAGAAAGGTATTACTCACAATTTTTTAGCACCTAGAACTCCTGAACAGAATGGTGTTGTTGAAAGAAGAAATAGAATTTTTCAAGAGATAACTAGAACCATGTTGAGTGAATATTCTATTGCTAGACATTTCTGGGCTGAAGTTGTAAGTACTGCTTGATATACTATAAATCGAGTTTTGATTAGACCTTTTCTTAATAAAACTCCTTCTGAATTATGGAATGGTAGAAAACCTAGACTATCCTACTTCAAGGATTTTGGTTGCAAAGTATTCTTTTTAAATACTAAAGATAACCTACATAAATTCGCACCAAAATCTGATGAAGGGATTTTCTTAGGATATTCCACAACCTCTAAGGCTTATAGAGTTTTTAATAAAAATACTTGCACTGTTGAGGAAACAGTACATGTAAAATTTGATGAATCAGATCCTTTTGTTTTTAAACCATCCCAGCCTTCTTCCTCAGATGTGTTTTCAAAAACTGATTTTCAACCTTTGATAGAAGAACCTTCTGATAAAGAAATTGTTCTAGAAGATACTTCTGAAACATTTACCCCAGAAGACTTTCTACCCTATGTTGATGGACAGGTCTTACAAAACCCAAATCAGGTGTTTCTTAAGAATCATCCCAGTGATAGTATCATTGGTGATGTAAACCAACATGTAAGGACTAGAAGTTCCCTAATAAATGAAGTAGAACATCTAGAATTTCTTTCCCAATTAGAACCTAAAAGCCCTCATGAAGCTTTAGGTGATGATGATTGGATCAAAGCAATGCAAGAAGAACTAAATGAATTCGAAAGGAATAAAGTCTGGACCTTGGTTGAAAGACCTAAAGAAACTTCTGTTATTAGAGTAAAATGGGTTTCAGAAATAAATGTGATGAAAATGGAGTCATAGTAAGAAATAAAGCTAGACTTGTTTCTAAAGGATATAATCAGCAAGAAGGAATAGACTATGAAGAAACCTATGCTCCAGTATCCAGACTTGAATCTATCCGTATTCTACTTGCTTTTGCAGCATTCTTCAATTTCAAACTTTTCCAAATGGATGTGAAATGTTCTTTTCTTAACGGTTATGTTCAAGAGGAAGTTTTTGTTGAACAACCTCCTGTCGTTGAAGATACAAAACATCCTGATCATGTTTTTAGACTTACCAAAGCTTTGTATGGCCTTAAATAATCCCCACAAACATGGTATGATAGACTCACTAGATTTTTTCTTCAAAATAACTATGTTAAGGGAAATGCAGATCCAACCCTTTTTATAAAGAAAGATAAGAAAAATGTTTTGATTGTTCAAATTTATGTTGATGACATTATATTTGGTTCAACTCAGCAATCTTTGACTGACTCCTTTGCAAGTCTAATGAAATCTGAGTTTGAAATGAGTATGATGGGTGAGTTAACATTTTTCCATGGTTTTCAAATTTCTCAAAAACCAGAAGGAACCTACATATCTCAAAATAAGTATATTAAATATCTTCTTAAAAAGTATGGTTATGACAATACTAAGAGTATAAGTACTCCCATTAATACCTCAAATTCTTTAGATCTTGACGAAGCTGGGAAACCAGTAGATCAAACATCTTTTAGAGGTATGATAGGAAGTCTACATAACTTAACAGCTAGTCGACCAGACATAATGTTTTCAGTATGCTTATGTGCAAGATATCAATCCAATCCTAAGGAATCTCACTTAAAGGCAGTAAAAAGATTTTTTCGCTACCTTAAGGGAACCATGGATCTAGGATTATTTTATACTTCTGGAAATGATTTTGTTCTAAAAAGCTTTTCTGATGCTGACTTTGGTGGATGTAGAATGGATAGAAAAAGAACATCCAGAACTTGTCATTTCTTAGGAGATTCTTTAGTTTCTTGGTCCTGCAAGAAGCAACATTCTGTAGCACTTTCCACTACTGAAGCTGAATATGTAGCAACTGGAAATTGTTGTGCTCAAGTGTTGTGGATGTAACACACACTCACAGACTATGGCCTGAGTTTTTCTAAAACTCAAATTTTGCGTGATAACACAAGTGCCATTTCCCTCAGTAAGAACCCTGCACATCAATCCCATGCAAAACACATAGATATTGGGCATCACTTTCTTAGGGATCACACACTCAAAGGAGATATTATTCTTTAGTTTATCGGAACGCAACATCAACTTGCTGATATTTTTACAAAATATTTGCCTTCTGATAGATTTGAATATATTAAACAGAAGTTAGGAATGATAACCATAATGTAATCTTTCTTAATTAACTTTCTGTTGAAAAAGTCTCCTTACAGTAATAAACTCCTTTTCATAGGGGGAGTACATTTGATTGTTTGTTTAACAAAGTTTTTCAAAATTTGTTTTCAAACTTTTCGGAATGAAGATTTCCAGAATGGAACTTTCGGAACTAAATTTTTTCAAAATGGACATTCTAGTACAGAATACTTCTGGATTGGAAGTGTCCGTATTAAAAATTTCCGGAATGGAAAAATACATATTGGCAGTTTCATAACCAATTTTCCGTAATCATCTTTTTATATTATCCATTACGAATAATCCTCCTCAGCCAATCTGAAAGGCATGATTTCCTTACTCATGTTTTTGTAGTCATACTTTACTTGATGGCATTTTCTTGTATTATGTTTTCAGATTATAGTTTTCTTAATTCTTTGCTTTAATAAAAACCTCAAAAAGACCAGATTCAAGTTTTCAACCGTCAGATCTGATCTCAGCTCATTCTAACCGTTAGATCAACCAAGGAAGTTGAACCATCGTTTCATTGCCTATATAAAGGGGACCCAAATACGCGTCCCACATCGATTTCAAGCTCTCACATCCCGAAGCTCTGCCCCTCTGTTTTAAGGCCGTTCTGAACCTCTGATTTCTCCGTTCCGAACTTCTCAGAGAATTACAGATCCGAATGTCTGCGGAGTTAGCGTCTCAAGAAATGTCATCCACTAAGCCTATTTCGCAATGGTTAGTTTACAGAGAAAGGTTAGTCCATCCGGATTTCTTCAACAACTTTGATTCTCTTATTTCAAAGAACATTAAGTTGAATGGCTGGGAAGATGTTATTGTATCCAAACCGGGGACTCAAGACGATGTTTTTACAGAGTTACTTGTTGAGTTCTATAAAACAGTTTCCTTCTTCTGGGAAGATAATAGGGAAAAATTTTCTTTCAAGTCTTATGGAAAGACTTATAAGCTTACTTATACCAAGGCTGCAAGCTTGGTAGGGTTGTCCTATGAAGGAGAATCCGAATTTATTTCTCATGTTTTGCCGGACTCTAAGGGTAGCTTCGAAAAGGAAAAAGCCTTAGAAACTCTTGGACTAGCTGATGACAAGGCTCTGAAGATTGAAAGTCTATCCACAAACTTCTGGATTCTAGAGTTGTGGGTACAAGGGATTATCTTACCGAGGAAAGGTGATAAAGATAGCTTGAAGAAGAGTGAGATATATATCTTAGATTTCATGATAAATCTAAGGAAGTTTAACTTCATAAGGCACATTCTTATAACCATTGAGAATCTTAAGAAGGGAAATCTCAGAGCACAGATCGTAATGTACCCAGCAATATTATCAAAGTTGATAGTTCGGTGCCTTGAATATTTCAAGGAAGCTTGCAAATCTAAGCCAAGGGTTTGTAAAATTTTGTTGGTTTGTGATGACACCCTTAAAAGGATGGATGTGGATTTCAACAAGAAGATTGGTGAGTTCGTTGATTTGCCTAATCAAGAAGAAACGGTTCCTAAGGCTGCCAAACCGGAATCATCCAAACCAGTAAAGAAAAGAAAGTTGAAGGAAGTTGCAGCTGAAGTCGAAGATCCTAAGTCTAAGGAAGTTCAAACTGCACCTCCCAAACCAAAGAAGAAGAAGGCCTATCTTGATGAGGTTGTTACGAAATGGAGAGTAGATAAAGAAAAAAGGAAAGAAGGGGATCCGCAGTTCGGATTGGACCCTACAGAAGCTAAGGCCCTGAAGGAGAAAGCTGCTGATGTGCTTCAAATACAACTAAAGGAAAATAAGCTTAAGAAGAAGATGTCAAAAGCCGAGGTAGTTCAAGCTTTGTTGAAATTTAATGAGATGGTATCCGGAAGCATTCCATTTCCGAGATCTTTCTCCTTGGAATCTCTACCTGAGACTCCAGGAAGAAACCTTGATTTTCCAGAAGAAACTACAGCTGAGCATGTTGAGAAAATCGAGAAGATTCATCAAGTGGGAGAGGAAGAAGAATTTGATGAAGGAAGTGGTGAAACATGAGATCTTTTGAAACAAGTGGATGATTATAAAGGATCACCTTCAGAACATCTATCACTCCGAACTTCAGAGGCTGAATCCTCTAAGTTAGTAACTCCAGAGAAGGATAAGAATGAGGAAGATGTTGTTCAAAAAGTTGTTGATGAGATTGTTCAAGTGTCTACTGGAGAGCAGAAAACTTCTGATCAAGAATCGATTCCGAAAAAAGACAAGGGAAAGAAAATCCTTGTTGAAACTCCGAAATCAGTGGCTAGCAAGAAAAGAGAATATGGTGATTCGTCTAAAAGGAAGTTGGAGCTTATTGAGGAAGAAAACTCTCTAAGAAAAATTTCAGATTCGGAGTCATCCTCGTTAGGGCATGACTTTGTTGTTAAGTCCTTAAAGAAGTTGGTGGGAACCATTCCGACCTTCTCTAGTATTGACTCAAGATGCCAGATGCTCCAACATGCTTTGAATCAGAAAACTGACTCTGTATCTATGGTTATGGACAAGTGCGTTGAGATTGAGGCTCAGTTCAAAACGTTTTTTGTTGGTTACGAAGCTCATAGAAGATCTTGCAATAGGATGACAAACTGGTCGAAGAAGACTGTGGAAGAGATGAGGTTGTTCGACGAGTTTCTAGACAAAATTAAAGATGATTTTGAAACCGAGGACAAGAAGATAAATGAGTTAACTGCATCCTTTGAAGAGAAGTTGACATAAGAAAAGAACTTCCGGATTCAAGAAGTGAGAGATCTGAATGGGAATCTGAATTCCGTTTCTCAAAACTGGAAATTTGAAAGGGATAATCGGATCGATTTTGAAGAAAGGATGAAGGCTCAGGAAGAGAAGATCGAAGCTCAGGAAGAAAAGCTGAAATCCCAGGAAGAAAAAATTGAAGCTCAATCCGCAAGAATATTTGTCTTAGAGAAGCAAGCTGAAGAAGATCATAAAGACCTGAAGAAGATCAAGACTATTCTAAAGGGGCTCATATCGAAGGAAAAAGATCCGAAATAACCAAATCCGATCTTTTTGTTGTATTTTTTGTTGCTGAGATTTCATATTTAATGAAATTTGTGCTTGTCGTTTCTATTGTTGTCATTACTAATTTTTTAGGTACTTTGTTATTTTTTTCCATTCCCTCCAATTCTTTTTGAAAATCACAAAGGGGGAGAAGGAAAAGATCCTTAAGAAAAAGAAGAACTCTAATAACAGTTTATCAAAGGGGGAGACGAAAAAGATCCTTAAGAAAAAGAAAAACTCTAATAAGAGTTTGTTTAAGGGGGAGCTTTTTCATTAAAGAAGACATTCTTATCTATCACTCTAGAAATCTGAATATGATCCTTAGAGTTTCAAAGCCTAAGGGGGAGTTAGTCGTATTCATCAATATCCTTAAAGCAAAGGGAGATAAGCCTTAATGTTTTTCTTTCTTCTTAGAATTTCTTTTTCGTAATGATATTTGTGCTTTCCAAAAAGGGGGAGATTGTTGAGTCAATAAGGTTTTCCTTATGTCTTTTCCATTCCTTCTTGTTTTGAAAATCACAAACACATTATCTCAAGGAAAATTTCTTTCTTAAGGAAAATCGCTTTTATAAGGAAAATAGCTTTTATAAGAAAAATTGCTTTCTTAAGAAAAATCGATTTTATAAGAAAAATTATCCTTATTATATTTTCGTCCATATTTTTTTCTTAAGTATGAGATTTAGATTCATTTTCACAGAATCGTTGAAACTTTGATATGAAGCATTTTGTTTTAGGATCCGATTTCTGGATAAGAACTATAAGGAAGTTTTCATTCCAAATTCCGGATATGAACTCTGACTAAGTTCTATTCCAGATTCAGGATACGAATTCTTATGAAGTTCGATAACGAATTATCAATACGAATTCTAATGATTAATTATCATTACGAATTTTGATGAGGAATTCTCATTACGAATTCTTATAAAGAATTCTCATTACGAATTCTAAAAGAAGAATTCTCATTACGAATTCTAAAAGAAGAATTCTCATTACGAATTCTGATGAAGAATTCTCATTATGAATTCTGATGACGAATTCTCATTTCGAATTCCCATTCCGAATTCACCTATTAAACAGAATCTGATCATCTTTGTTTTATACACTCTGAATTAATTCAGACTCTGAAAAATATTTTGGTTAGACTCCGAACTTATATATTACTTACATTTCTATAATTTTTCAACTCTTTATTATTGTTCCTTACACTCCGAACCTTCACTCCAAATTTTTCATTCCGATATTTTATGATATAGTTTAAAACGATGTCGTACATTCTGTTACACTTGTTTTGTTATAAAACTATGTCGTCTATTCTGTTTCTTATTAACCGTTGTCTAAGTGACACGTGTACAGGTCCCTCCGATCTTTAAGGAAAATATGACCGTGGGAGAAGGAGCCGACCTTACCTATAAATAGGAGCTCATTTGAAAGAGCTCAAGAAGGTTGCAAGTGCTGAAAGGATGACAGATCTTCTACTCATGTGATTACATGCTTAAAGTGATTTCTAGAGAGAGATGCTCTTATTAACTCTCGAAGCTTCGTGCGACTCCGAATGTTGGTGATTACATTTGAGGGCTTTCGGGGATAGGAAGACAGAGGTTACCGACTACCTTGATGTTTGAGGGCTTCCTTTCTGAGGAAGACAGAGGTTGCCAACTACCTTGAAGTTGAGGGATTGCGGGGATAGCAAGACAGAGACTTCGATCTTCATATCGAGGGATTATCCTGGTGTGGGTAAGACATACTTGCTTGAAAGTATAAATCAAGGGACCTTTATCCAAGGTTGTTGGATACCCTTCTCTTTGGGTTAAAAGACTTATATCTTGTTACTTGTAGTTTAACTACTTGTTTTATTTCCGCAGCATTTTGTATTATAAGGAAAGTATAACTTTCTTATACTTCATTACTTGTACTCTGTTTAATTTAGATTCTATACGCTTTAAGGTAGAATCTCATATTGTAATCTTTTGTTAAGTTTAAATTTCCAGAACCATATTTCTGGAACCTACGTTCGAAATCTCTTTCCTTGTTTGCTTTTGGAATTAGAGGTGTTGTGAATCTACTTAGTTTAACATTGTTAAACTTAGCCCTTTCTTTCTCTTAAGGAAAACATAGTTATTCTTAACTAACTTTAAAGGTTCCAATAGAATTTTTAATGTATAAAATTCACCCCCCTCTTGTATATTAAGCATCTACATCATTATTTAGATCCTACAATAGTAGTCTTCTTTGTCGAAACCATGTAGAATCCTAGTACAGAAGTCGTCACTTCCAAACCCATGTAGAATTCTGGTACAGTAGTCTTCACTTTTGATCCCACGTAGGATCCTGGTATAGAAGTCGTCACTACCGAACCCATGTAGGATTCATGTACAGTGGTCTCGGTTGTCTAACCCACATAGGATCCTGGTACAGAAGTTGTCACTTTCAAACCCACATAAGATTCTTTTATAGTAGTCATCGTTGTCGAACCCACATAGGATCTTGGTACAGAAGTTGTCACTGCCAACTCTAAGGTTCCTACACACAGCACGCTTGATTCTGGGAGGGTCCGCTCCTCAAGCCAATTGCCTATACATAAAATATCACGAATTTCTGAGTTGATGTATCCCGTAGTTCCATCTCATCATAAGGAACCCAATGAGACAAATGGCACATCAATCGGACACCCGGTCTGAGAGTTATTGGCATTTACATTCCAAGGGTCCGGTTGGATTTATGCTCGATCCAAACCCGTCTATTTTCCAAAGGTGTCCAAAACTCACTTAAATTATCACAAAAGGACTGCCTCATCACGAGGATCCCGGTTCCATAGACGATGTTTTGATCGGACGCATGGTCTAGGTGTTATTAACATTTATGGGAAAACGGGCCCGGCCCGTTAATCCTAGTGGGCTGGTGGGTCGTCCTAACCAGGTTTGGAGGGTCTGACCCGGCTAGGGGTGGGCCCAGACCGGTGGAGCACGGCCCACCCGCGGTCCCGTCCGGGCGGGTCCAACCCGGTTGGGCGGTCAGCCTAGCCCTGTGGGGCGCAGCCCACCCCCTGACCAGGCCCGCATTGTTGGCCGGTTTGGTTCACCTGACAGCACCAAGCGGCGTCGCCCCCTTTTCTGCTTAGCCTGCCGTAGCCAACCAGTTCTATCAACCGGACGCGGCCCGTGCAACACCGCGGTCCTTCAGCCCGGCTAGCCGGTTTTACCATCAAACGGCCCATGGTTGCGGGCCACGGTCTTCTCCACAGTGCGGTGCCAAGCGACCGCCTCAGTCCTCCACCCTAGCTAGCAGGCGGCCAGCCGGTTCGATTCGTCTGAGCGACCCGCAGATGTGGTCCATGGGTTTCTCCATGCGGTCAGCGTGATGGTGCCGGTCCTCCACCGCCACGGCCTGACCTATCTGCGGCCTTTGGTTGCCACCGCCATCGGTCATCGCAGCCTCATGGTCGTGTCCTCTTCCTCCGGCGTGGTGCAACGACACCACGCCCTTCGTGCTCTGCCTCAATTGTTATCACAATCAAGAATCAACAGAGGGTCATCGGGGCATGTTCGTTTGGTACACACCGTCCGCATTAGGTTTTAACAAAATTGGCCACTGTCAATCCATAATCGCCAAAGTATGAGGGTATAATTATCATGCATAAATAAATAATCCAAATTCCTCTTACCTCATATTTTACGTTGCACATTGATGAGCTGGAGAAGATAGACGTCATGGTTGTCGGGTGTCGTGGAAGACAGGCATCATTCCGTCAACGTCATAGGGAGTAGAGTTCAGTGAAATTACGTTGAGATGATGCCCTCGGTGTATTTCATGGGTGGCAGTGCTTCCTTTCCTTTATCTTTTCAAATAAGGTAGAAGATTTTGCTCCACGTTCTTCAGAAATGAGGAACATTCTTTATCAAGAGGATGGTGTTCTTCATGTTCTTCGTCGGAAGAAGGCTCTCCCTATTCTCCAAGGCTCCACCAAAACAAAAATGTGCCAACCCAAAATAATAGCATGGAAATTATTTTATCCATGATATGAATTTAAAAATAATTCAAAATAGATGAGCCAATTAATTAATTGATAATTAATTGAGAGAGTGTTGGCATCTTTATGAGGGAGGGTGGAAAGTGGAGTGTTTAAATTATTATTGTTAATGTAGAGAGTTTAAGAGTTAAAGGGGGGTTTCAAAGGGAGTTGAAGAGTTTAAACTCATGTGGGTTCCACCATCAACCTCCTTTTAGAGTTTTTAACTACCATCCAAATAAAATTGTTCAACACATAATTTTATTTAAATTTTACTCAAAAAACCCAAAAATAACATCCGCTCTTGAACAAATGCAACTGCGGTAAAGGCCCCCTTAGGTTAATACTGGTGTTACAAGTTCATTAGTGGCATCAGATTTCAATTCCAAGCACTGGTTCAAAAGATAGAAAATCCCACTTGTACATCTACTGAATGTACCCAAACAAAACCTCAGAGAAATATTCCGGGCACACCCAGCATCAGAATCAGGTGCCGTCAAAAACCACAGACTCGTAAAATTCCCTGTGTATTTAAGAAAAAACGTTCCACGAAATTTTCGGGTCTATACAAACATCTCCAATATAATAGTAATATAAAAAATGTTGATTTATTCCCTCACAATTTATATAAATACCCTTCACGGATATTAATCATGAACTACTAGTTATATATAATATACATTGTAAGATTTTACTCATCCTCCCATTGATAAATGATCATAGGTTCATTGGGAATATGAAATGGGAATTCCCTTCCTTGTAAATGGTTATGGGATCCATATATGTAATTTAAATACATACCTAAAATTACATAAAATCCAAGTAATGTGAGAATTACAATATTTTCATGAATCACATTCATGAAAACATTAATCTGAGATGAACTATAAATTAGAGATTTCATCCTCATACTTTTATTTGTTTTCACTACATACTCTTAATTTTATATTTAATGATAGGAATTAACATTCCAAGATACTTTTCATGAGATAAAGTAATTAGTATAAATAATATAAATTAATATACATCAATATTTGATAATTATTATTCCCACCTAGGCATCATCATTATATAACAAACACATTACTAAATTGAAAATATTTTTCTTGATCATAAAAAATCATTACAAGGAATCACGAAATCATGAAAAATCATTAATATGATATATAACTCATGGAAACTTATTTTCAATCTATGTTACCTTAGTATTAACCATGTTCATCCTTTGTTATCATATGTTAATTTCATTTATAATGGTTCATATGTAAAATGTGTTTTAACCCAAGTATATCCATCAAGAGTGTGAGACTGGGTTCATAGTAAGGGTACATTCACTATTCACCAGTATAATGATATATATGTACTTGAAAAACTCATTTCATGTTTATTAAACCTACAAAAATCTATACTAAAACCATTTCCACTTATCGTTTCTAGTATGTTATGTATTTGTTGGAAACCCACTTAATCTATATATTAGTCAAAAATTAGGATGTAATCCTATAAATAGAGTTATCCCTCTGATTTTCAGCAATGTTTTCTAGACAAAAAATCTAAAGATTAACTAAACCCTCATATAATGGACACTAAAGTGACATTAGAACAACATATATAAATATTACCTCATTATAGATTAATATTCAGTCCCCCTCATAATATTACATTCTCAAGGACTATAAAAGTTCAGTGTATTTAGATACTAGATACATAAATATATTATTTAAGTACAATATCAATCATCTAAAATATATTTCCTTAAATAAGTTAACCCTATAGACACAGCACTTGAACCATCCATCAAAACCTACAGAAAAAAATAGAAGAAATGCTGAGATAATATTCTCATCATGGTTAAACACCGGATTTATAAATCACTAAAGAATAAGACGATCATAATGGAATGATAACATATTCAATTGAAGGTAATAAATATAATATATTAATACCAATAATCTCTAAGATAATAATCTCTAAAGTCAATTATTATTGAGAGGAATAATCAATGAGGATGTTCATCATGTACTCATAATTAATGAATCATAACATTGGATTGTGGAATCATAAGAAATATTAATAATAAGTTGGTGAACATAGAAAAAATAACTCATCTCCACGCATAATTTTGTGACTATAGCTATAAACTGATCATACTCACACACAAAAATGTGAACAATTCTCATTGAAATGATTTTCATGCATATTCCTTTTGAGTAGAGTTAGATGTAATCATAGTCATATACAAATATATGAAAAAATCTATTCAAAATTAGGTCCATGCTAATCATTATCACCTCATGTCATATCAATACCACTTTAGCTAATTTATTTTAGGTTAATAATAGACCCATACCCCATATAATAACAATACATTCATATAAATACCGAATGATCTTAAAACATTCAACATGACAACATAGTATTCCCCATGGAAAATAAATATGTCCATCATTATAATAATATATTATCCATATAATGAATAAGGATGGTATATTTGGATAATATCCTTAGTGGAAAATAATTAAAATACCTATATTTTATAATTAATGAAATATTTATTCAAATAATCGTTGGAATATTTCTTTAGAAAAAACAGACTTTTATATTGAAATAAATTATTTTAAATAAAAATATATCTAAAAAATTATTGAAAAAAATTTCTTTTAAAATGTTGATAATAATTTATAAAGGTATATCTAAATCCTTGAGTGGTCAATTTGGTGGGAAATTTTTATCATTCTGTAATCATTAAAATAATGCTTAGGTTCACACGGTTAGTAAAAAATAAACTTCTTAGAAAAAAACAATAATATTATTAATAATTTTTATAAAATCAAAAAAGGATAAAATGGATTTAAAAAAAATTGAATAATATTCAAAACATTATTACAATAACTACAAAACCATATAAATAGATTCAAAAGTTTTTCAAATGAAATAGGGGAAATAAGATTAGATATTCATTAATAAAAAATAGACCATATGTAAACCATGGGGAGGAAAATGGTACAAAAAAATCAATGTTCAATAAATAACCATAGGAGAATAAAAATTAAAGAGTTTCTTAAAATAAGTATCGTATAGTTTCCTCAATTTAAATTCAAGAATAATCATTCTTATTTAAAATGGGATTGAAACATAAATCCCTTACCTCATGTATAACCTGGATTCGAATGTATTCAAATATCTTATATAAGAACAAAAATATAAGTATATTATATAATAATATTCATACATATAATACCCTATATGATTTACATATAACATTTTATCACCTATTCATTAATAATTCTTTATTAAAATCATTTTTCTTGGTGATAAATACATTTTTTTCCTTAGAAGTTTTAGTTTGGAAGTTTCAATAATTAAAATTTGATCATGTTTCCATTATCTCAATAATTTTAATCATTATATAAAAAGGGAAAAACTCCCTCAAGGTAACATTGCAGTATTTTGGTGTTTATTAAGTTTGTTGACAAAGAAGGTATACATGGTATGTTTTGGAGTCTAGAGCGATTGTTTACATGGTATGTTGACAAATACACAAGATTAAGTAATTTATTCCCTTGAATTTTTATGAAAAAGTGTGTACAAATGGTGACGTCATTTCCCAGTGTTTTCCATGTTTTAGGGGTCCAAAATTGGGTGTTTGATTTCTATCAAAAAAATTGTATTTTTATGAATTCCATAAAAAAAATATTATAAACGTGTGAATTTCATGAAGAATATGTTTTTTTGAAGGGTGGTTCATGAAGGTGTGAAATTTTTTTATAGTGATCTCTGTGAATACAACAATCATTAAGAAAGTGGGTTTCCATGAATTCCTAGTAAAAAATGGAAATCTATAAATTTCATAAAGACTAGGATTTCACAAAGGGTGGTTCACGGTGGTGTGAAGGATTTTTATGGATAGCTTCATGGTTATTAATTGAATCAATATTTGCATCATGAAAGTGAATTTCCTTGAAGACCTTATGAAAATATGTCTACATCATGAGTTTCATGAATAGTGGGTTCGTGAAGAGTGGTTCGTGAAGGCGCAAATGTTTTTTACGGTGGTCTATATAGTTTTGAAAAGGCTTCACCAACACCAAAATGGTTTTTTATGGAACACTTTATGGTTACAATGATCATCATGAAGGATAATTTTTCATTTATCTTTAAGAAATATAGAGTTTCACGAAGGAAATTATGGAGCTTTGTGAAATGTTGATGACATGGTCAGAAGGTTCAGTGGAAATGCCTATAAATAGGCTTCTACCCCCTTCAAAAGAATAGAGTATGTTTTAACCAAAATCTTAAATATCTGGATTCATGATGGTGTTCATGAAGGTGGTATGCAAAGATATTTGTGAGGGATTTAAAATCCAACTGAATGTTTTGAGCTTTGAGAAAAAGAATTGATTCACGGAGGAAAAGTAATTTTTTACAAAAGGAAAGGTCTTACATAAGTCTATAAAATCCAACATACTATTATGAGTTTTGTGAATGTAAAAGAGTTTCATAAAGTTAATTTGATATCTAGGAAGGATCTTCATGAAGAGCTCCATGATGGAGCTTCATGAAAGAAGGATTTGGGTGAAGGAAGTGTGCATCGTGAATGGTATTTGAAATGGGTTTCTTAGTGAATCTATGGTATAGTTATATTAATCATTGGATAACATTTGGTCTTCAATAGAGGATCTACATACATTAAAATTATAATTCATTTTTGATAATTAAGGGTCATACAAGTCTATAAACTATGAGTGGATCCCTTCCAAGAGCAGTGAGCGAAGGAAGAGGAAGGCGATGATCCATCCCACCAGTAGAGAGCCATAGGAATAAGCATAGGGATTGACCCTTGAAAATGTATTGATCAGACCCTAAACATTGTAAAGGTGGTAATCCTGGGTTTAGAAGATCTATCCCAAACCTATTAAATAGTAGTGATCTTTAATGGATTTGGTACATCAGCACATCATCGTTATATGCTCCTTGGACATAGCCTAGTGAGGGTGAACCAAGTAAAAATAAATCTGTATGTGTGCTTGTAGTTTGAAATTTCTTTCAAAGCATAATCATAAGAGAAATATGAAAATAAGATATCAGCATAAACACAAAATTGCAAATAAAGTGACCTTTATAAGAAAGAGGTTATGATCTAGTGGGGAAAAGAGAGTTTTTAAAGAATATCCTTTCACTAATTCACCCCCCCCCCATTAGGATATCTAGGACCCTTTTAGTCTTAAAAATATAAAAATAATATGATTTAATTATATATATATTTATAATCAACTACAAAATTTTGAAATAGAAAAATTATTTACACTATTTAAGGAGACATTCTGTCATAAGTACTCATAAACGTTGTTTCCAGTTTTCTAAAAAAATATGGAAAGAAAGATAAATGTTATTTTATCATTATGAAACCATTATTATATCATAAAAAAATATTTATACATTAAATATATCCTTATTACTATCTGTATAATAGAGAAATTAAAAACAAATCATGTTTCCATGTGGCGGTGGCAGTTCATAATTACACATGATATTATAATTTTCAAAATGATTGTAAGGTAAAATGGCAGAGAGTATGTTATTATTGTAAAATAATTATTATGTCACAAATATTTTATATAAACATTAAACCCAACAAAATAATCATCCATGAATCATGGTGATGGAAAATGGATTGTATCTCAATGTGGAGACGGTAGTCCACACGTATGCAGGAGTGATACATTCACTAACCATATGATTGAATTTAGGGTAAATAATAGTGGTAAAATAATCATAATAAATTTATAGTATATTTATGATAAATAATTTATTATTTAATGAAAAATAACATATATTTATTGGAGGTAGAAAAGAAATAAATTATAAGAGTTTAAGTTATATGATTACCTTATCCTCTATAATTTTCCTTTATATCCTTTATTAAGGACCCCTAAAATGGTATTTTAAGATTATTATAAACTACAATTAAAGGATAGGGATGTATCAAATATAATTGGAAAAGATTTATTACTAAACATGACTAAAGGTTATGTAAATATGAAAAATGAGTTATTCACTTTTATAAGTGGGGATATAACACACTTTTAATTTAATATACGATTAAATAATATATGTAATGACCCTGACACCAATAACATAGAGTCGGTGTATACTTAATTACATTAGAATAGATTAGAAAATTAAAATATTGAAGGAACAAACAGTTTAGTAGTTTTGGGAAACCATATAAATATATGATAACCATTTTACTATGGGAATTCAGAATAAAACATAATACATAACAAAAACAAATGAACTGCATCCTTAAAAATTTATTCCAAGAAATCTTCCTCATATCCTGGAGAACAAAATCAATATAAGGGTAAGATCAAATTCTCATTAAAGGTTATGAAAAATGGAATATAACATGAATAAATAATAAAAATAAATATGGTAAGGTAAATAACATAAACCATATTCTATATAAATAACATTAAAATCATGATAATATAAGGCATAATAAATATAGAAATTTAAATAACTAAAAAACACAATCCATCTAATCAATAATCTGAAAATGAAATACATCTAGAGATGATATCATAGATGAAATCTAATTAATAAATATTATAACTATAATATAATTAAAGTAAATTTTTAATTACTATATTATATTTCTCATGCACATGATACCTCTACCATAACATTCTTTACTCAAAACTATTTAAAACTACAGGGTAAAAACACATCGGATTTAGACACTAGTTTGTTTTATAAGACCTATTGTTGAATTGATGGGAAATAAATAGCCATGAACAACCCGTGTCTTTATGTCCAAATCATTCCACATATATCAAATAATCTATTAAATCCATGAATAATCTTCCTTTCGTCAAATATTCATATTGAGTAAAGGATATAGATTTATCAATATCTCCATAGTTAATGAAATGACTATCATATTATACAATATATGGAAATATAATATATGGTTTAAGAAATAATTATTTTCATCATATAAGAATAATTATATTTAGGATAAATGTAGTGTTCAATTAAAAATTATCACAAGAAAGTGATTGTTTCAAGATAAAGTTAAATGTCAAAAAAGAATGCAAGAGTGTACAATAACTTTTACCTCTTGTAAATATTCATGTCATATTCCCTTGAATGATATAATTCAAATTTAAATTTAAAATAACATGAATTATTAATGAAACATGATGTTACATATAAATGGGGGTAATATTTACAATATATAAAATAAAATAGGCGCACAATAATTGAATATGCCTCAATGAAGGGAAATTGATATGACATCCCATACCTCATGTTTTGTTTTGTTTGAACCTGTTATAACTTTATGTATAATAGTTAAAAACATGTCATTAACTTACACCAAAACCATATAAACATTTTTCATATCATATATGATGCTTTAATAACATCTTATCACATGTTCTCTTATAATATTTCATTATTTTCATTGTTTCGAGTGTCAATTGCCTTGTTTTGTCATTAATTTTATTCATGAATGTTCTCACTCTTATTCATATTAAATTTTTTAATTATATCTCTAACAGTAAAAATGAAGTAATTATAATAATTATAAATTATTTATACTTTTAATACCAATAATAAACAATGGTTTTTTTAATTAATTATGTTGTAATCATTGAGACGGTAGATCGAATGTATACATGAACTACGTTTCAATTTTTCAATGATCACTATGGAAAAGTGTTAAATAATATTTAATCAATAAAAAATTATCATTCTATGATTAATTCCATAATATTTATTTAAATAAAAAACAATATATCATCCATTTGGTGTGATTATGAATAGATAATCACATCACTTCGTGAAGGCGATTGTCCACACGTACATGAATGATGATATCATTTTTTAGTAAAAGAAATAAAATTATATATAATCTTTTTAGAATGATAAATATTTCATTGATATCATAAATATTTCATTTATATCAGATATATCCATTAACACTATCCTTATCATATTCCATGTTATGTGTTAGTGAAAGATGAATCATGTCGCTTCTAAAGGAGGTAGTATATTGTACACATGAGTGACGTTATCGTATCCCTTAAAGAATTAAAATTAAAAAAATATTGTATGATATAATTAATTTAATTGTATAATTATTTTATAAATTTCATATACATACTTTATATTAATCGTCATACCCAACCGTGATAGGTGTTCATGGAAAAACAAATGACATTAGTCTGCAACGTGGAAGTTCACCGTACACAAGAAAGATGATTTTGTAGCCCATTTAATTTAATTGGGGGTTTTTTAGGTTATTACCATAACATACAAACACACAGATATATATATATATATGGAATATACATAGTTTATTATATAATCATCTTTTAATAAGAATTTGAGGAGCTTAATTAAGAAATAAATTATAAATGCTTGTTAAAAAATATTACCTCTTCTTCAGGTATCATCTTTAGGTTTTCACCAAAAGCCATCCCATGATGTATTTTTGACAAAACTAAGGATTATAGGAAGATATAATATAATTATTTAAGTGCTTTTGTTGGTGTATTTTTGATACAAATGTCTTTATAGGTGTAAATAAGTGATAGGAGTGAGTTCCCATATAAATTTGAAAAGGAGTGGTATTTTTTTAATCCCCAAAAGTATTCAATAATAGGAGGACATTACAACCTAATGTGGATCAAAAATTGGTAAATAGTGGATTTAGGGATTATATGGTCAATACACAGCTCCACCACACATACAAAAGATGTTTTAAACATGTTATTCTTTAGCCTTTAAGTTTTATCCATTTTTACCACTTTTATTTCCACAACAGTAATTTGTTTTATTAACCTTGATAATTAAACCATTAAGAATAAAATAAAATGCATATTATAAGATAATTTGTACCAAATTATAATAAAAATTTAATAAAAATTATCATATAAAAATACAATGCGTGTTGAAATTTAATTTTAGCACAAGAACATGTAACGTGCAAAAACACCACTTTTAACCTTAATGGTGGTAATTAAATTTTATTGTATTTACTAAATTATTTTACCAAAAATTTAGTTGAAATTACCTAATAATGTTAATTATTTTTATTAAAAAATTTGAATCAATTTTATAAAATTAAATTAACAAAATTTGTCCAATTTAATTTAAAATTATTCATAGAGATGTGATAATAAAGCTTGTTTTCAAAGTGTAAATGTTCAAAAGATAACAAAGTATATATATCCAAATTAAATATAAAAATTATTAAAATGAGATAAATCAGATTAATTGATCTATAATTGTAATATATTTACTTTAAAAATAACTTAAAATATAATTTAACATTATAAAAAATTTAATTTAACAAGTTGATTTCAATTAAAATTCAGTATTTTTCACTATTAATCCAAAGAATCAAACTATTTAGAAAAAACATAACAATTCACCCAAATATAATTTCTATATGATGATTTCAAAAAAATTATATTTTTCAATTAAATTATTTTAAATTTTTTAAAATAATTTTAAATTTTGTGTACAAAGTGTGTATAATCTACCTTTTAGAAAAATAATGTTTTTCAGAAAAAAAAGTATTTTTCTTTTAAGTGATTTCAATATTATTTATAACAAATATTTAAAAATGGATATTTTTTTACCAATATATTTTTAATTATTTATTTATTTCTATTTGTGTCACACCCATTTTTTTCAATTCACATTTGTTTTGGTTTCATTATGGTTCTAAGTTGTTTTCTCAGGAATCAGGTGTGATGGTTTTGGATTTTCGAGGTATTATCTTCTTTTAGTTGTGGTATAGTAATTATCCTTGGGTCACCCTTTATGTTTCAAGAAAAGTTATGAGATGGGTGCATAGTGTAGGTACACAGTTGGTTTATAGTTAGTATAAACTGTGTGCCCTATCCAGGTAACCATGCAGTAGCTTGGTGGTCAAGGTAACAGCTACTGCACGGATAGCACACAGTCATGCACCTCAGTCTTGGAACTATATGATATGTCAGGGTCTCATCCAAAAGATACTTCAATTATTCAATGAGGTAATTAATATCATGCAGATTGACCGTGTTATAGGTACCCTCCTTGGTTGAGATAGGCATGCGGTCACTGCACAGTCTGACAAACCATGTTGATTAATCATGCATTATGTCTAGGTAATTAAAAAGTGGGGTTTCTTTTATCTCTCCCTAATTTTAATCCCCAAAAACCCCTTTATATCCCCCATTTTTCTCTTCCTCCCTAGAAGCCTCCTCCCCCATCCCATGGCCCCCTCGAACCTCCATTTTGGGAGATTTTGGATAGGATTCTTCAAGGGGAACTCATGTAAGTACTTTCTCCCATGATTTCCTCTTATATTCTAGAGTTTATAACCCTCCTCTTTGGGGATTAAATTTTACAATGGGTAGAGTGCTTTTTTTGTTTTAAATATTGTTATTTAAGGATCAATCTTGAGGTTTTTGGTAAAATCTTACCTTACTAGGGTCTGGTTGGGGTGAATTTGTGGTTTGGAACCATTTTCCAGATGTATCTCCAGAAGAGGTAGGTGGTTCCATGAATTTTAATTTTTAGATAATTTTGTTTTTCTTACTTTGTTTCTTATTTATGTACTTTGAGTTATATGTGAGTTGAAAAAAAGTGATTTTAAAAAGGATTCAATGTGTTTGGGTATTGAAAATTTAATTTCTAAAGAAATTGGGCTATGTTCCAAGTGTGTTCTATAATTTCCATTTTGATTCATTCTTTGAAAGTGTTTGATAAAATGTGTACATAATAAAAAATGCTTTTTAATATATATTTGACATGTGTATGGTTAATAAATGGTTTTTCTACATGAAATGGGGTGTTTATGAAGTGTAAAACCTTGTTGTGAATGTTTAATGTGTTTTTTAAATTATGAAATATGTTTATTAAGGTGTGAAAATAGTGAGAGTCATGTTTTAAAATGTTCTTTGTGTGAGTTTGGTTTCAAAATAGTTTTTTGGTGTTGTCATTTGTGGTATCTTTTATGATCCACAATGTATGTTTTTTGTAATGTAAAAATGCTGTTTAATGTGATGTGTGGAACGTAAGTGAGAACAATGAAATCTTGAGTATCTTGGTGGGTTGACTAGTTCTAGTATGCTGGATGATTTGGAAGTAGTTTGTCTCGATTTTTTTAGAAGTATTGATGCTTAGAACACTAAGTAAACTATGATGATGTTTTGAGACCACTAGTCCATTGGGGTGTCCCCTCCAATTGGATCATGCATGATAAAGCATTGATAGTGTTTTCTATGCCACCAATGAATGTCATATGACATTATATTATCCCACAAAATCTATATTGACCCTAGTGATTTATTCATGGTGCTCTACCTTAAATTATGTGTTTCTATCCATCATCACCCGATAGTCCATGAGTATATTTTTTGATAAAAAATGTTTTTTTATTAAATGATTATTGAATTGATGGTTATCCTATAATGTTTACCCTTCATATAAAGTGGTTTTCTTTAAAAATGATTCCCCTGGAATTTTTTCAATGCTTTTTATATAAAAAGTCATGTAAAATTTTCTATAAATTTTATGTCATGGAATCTTTTTTTGGGTTTAATCCTACTTGGATTTGTCTTGCACCCTACATACACCTTTGGGTGTATGTAGAACTTGTAATGTTATTGACTCAGGTTAAATAAAGGAGTTTGATGATGGTGGTTCAGTTTTTAGTGTCTTTCTCTTGTTGGTATTGGTAGTTATGGCTTGAGGATGTTATTCCTCTTGCTACATAGAGGTTTAGGATAGTATTGTGGTTTCTTTCCTATTATATCTTTTTTTGTTTTTTTTAATTGTAGATCAACTCTAAATGTTAGTTATGTCATGCACAGTTGTATATTTTTAGTTTTGGTTTATTTATCTTATTGGTTGATTATGTTTGTGAAAATGTAAAAAATAATTCCCAAAGTATGTTATTGATACCTAGGAACTAGTTTATAGCCATTGGGGATTGGGAACACCCTTCAGGACATGTCAGGGACCAGTTTGGGTGCCGGGTCAGATAGTGACCCAGCTTGGTTCATGAAAAAATGGTACCAACGTGGGTTACACTCTTTAGGGACATTCTCCTTGGGAAAGAGTCTGGGTAGACATGAGCGAGGGTAATCAGGACATGACATTCTAGTTATTTTTAAGGATTCTAGATAGAACACCTCATGACAGGTATCAATTCACCAGAGGAAGTTAGGTTATTTTGGGTCTTTTGGTTCTTGGGGTTTTCTATTGTTTTTGGAAATGAAAAGGGAGTTTGGATAAAGGTCTTAGTGAGATCACATGGCCTAGAAATCCATGTGGAGTTGGGGATGTGGTCCTAGAACACTATTTGTGTTGGTAGCGTAACTAGTGTATTGTCACCAACCATATGGACAAGCCACCCATCAACAATAATTTCCTCTTGAATTGTCTTTTGTCTCCTTGGCTTAAGAAAATTATTGTGAAACCCATATTTTTTAGTGGAAATGGTTCGGTTTTTAGAAGGAATAAAATTAATTATTATAATTTATTTAAAGGAAGCTTTAGAAAAGGGAATTTTTGGGAAATAATTTTTCAGAGAAACGAGAATTAGTTTATGGAGTATGGATATCTATAATCCAAATCGGAGATTTATTGAAATTGAATTCGTGTAAAAACATGACCTATTTCAATGAGAGTTTTCAAAATATTTCTTAAATGGGATTTTTTATACTCTTGAAAAGTGTTTTCAATGGGATGAATTGGTATTTAAAAAAAATTTTTTGAATAGGGATGAGAATATCAAGATTAGATTTTTATAATCAAAAATTATTGTTTATCGAAAATTGGTAGTTATTGAAATGGATATTTGTTTGCAAAATAGTTTTCGAAACAATTTCTAAATGAGAACAGATGATATATTAATTAAATTTTAATTAATAGAGTGTCGTTTGATGGGAAACTGAAAATATTTGGAAATCGGTGAAATTTTTTGAAATTGATGTGTGATTTATGAAAATGGGTTTGGGGTTTTGTGGATAAATGTTTTTAAAAAGATGATTCATGGGATTTGAAATGGAAATGTGGGTTGGATGTTTTTCCTTAGAAAATTCTTTGACCTTTTTTGTTTTCGGGAGAGACCAAATGCATAGATATGTGGAGAAAAGTGGATGGGTTCCCAGTATGGCATGATAATATTCATGTGTGTGGCTCCATCGAATACCATTGGCTAGTGTGCAACCCACCACGCTTTTTTATTTTCAAAGGTTCTTTTTAAGAAAATATGTGTTTTTTGATAATCTGTAGTTGTGTGGTGTGTCTTATTTTATTTTGGGAACATTACTTGCAAGGTGTTTTGAGTTTAAAAACTTCTTATGTTTGAATGATGTTTCAAGGATTCATTTTGTTGGTAAGTCGGTTTTGTAATAATGTTTAGTTGGTTCTTCTAAAAAAAAATTCAGGAATCCTTGGTATTGGATATCGTTGTGTGCTTGGTGTTCATTTTTTTTATTTATTAGATGATGGTCTAGTTTTATTGAGTCATCGGTGTCCCTTATTGGATAGTGTATTCTCCCATATATAATTAATGCACATTCTATGTGTGTCCATGGATGATTCTACATTGGCCTACCCTCCAGTTGATCAACATAATTACATTATTCATGGGTTTTAGGGATGAATCTACATATCTTAATTTCTAGTTATGTTTAACATCTCATGGTGAAAGAGTGAATGTGGGATGATTTTAAAGAAACCATATCTTATTGAGTTTTTTGAGACGTCAAATATGAATTTTGACATCTTTAATCATGAAGGTTCACTCTGGAATTGGTGAGAGAAATTCCAGTGAGGTAATTTGGAAGGGGTTTGTGGTTGTTTGGGTTGTCCTTTTTCATAAAGGTTCTTGAATCTCTCATTGGGTTTTTCTATGAAATGGATCATGATAGTCCACAAATGTGGAAAATCTAGTCATGAGAGTCTATTATGTCCACCTATAGAAATAGTGTCTTTCTCAAGATTTAGATTAAATTTACTTTCCTTGTAAGTATCCTTAAAAAAATGGTCATGTTTGGGGATGTCTTGTAGTGTTGTGTTCTCGTTCAAGTGAAAGGGTGGATGTTATGGAACCATTTGGTAACATTTGATTTAACATAAGCCTGTATTCCTGTTAAGGAATTCCAAATTTCTCTATTTTAGATGGAAGTGTATTATATGTGTTCTTATTTCTGATGTTACTTGTCTAAGGTAAAAGGGATGAAGCATGTGAATCATCCTAGTCCTTGTCATGGTGAAGTGACATGTTTTGGAAAATTGAGATTACAGGGTTTGTTGTGTTTTGTGGTTTCGTCAATATCATTGTGTGATTGTTCATGGAACAAAAAGTTGGAGTTCTGTTCAAGAGTTTAAAATGCATGAATGTAAGGCAAGAGATGATTTAAACATTAGAGCTCCAGCCATAGGTCTCAGATTAAATATGGTGCATAGTCAAGAACCACCTTGGTTGTAATAAACCTTGGTTGAACATTTCTCTTCTGTATAGAAATGGAAAAATTATAAGCATCCTGAGTAGATTTTTTGTTTCTAATGTTCTTGTTTGGTGGAAAGTGGTGTAGGGACCTCATTTCCATGTTGTGACTGCTTAAGAGGAATACTTAATCCTCTATTATAAAGGAGGAGGTCATATGGTTCTCTTAAGCCTTAATGGTTGTGTCTCACTGATTTTGAGTCCACCATTGATGGACCTTATTTTTATATCCTTATGAATGGATCTCGGTTCTGTTTGGTTCCTATCTATGTATGATAGTGTCATGTGGGAGGATTGAACTGTGTAGTTTTTTCATTTAGATAGAGTCACTTTCTTCATAACCCTTGCGCTGGAGTTTTGTTCTGGTTTGGGTTTCATGCATCAATATATGTCGTTTGGTTCTTATGGTGGGGAGACCAATTTCAGTCTCCTTGAAATTCCTCTAGAATAAATTGATGTTATCATATTCCTCATGATGGGGAGTCCATTCAAGACACCCTATGATGGTATCTCAGTTTTGTTTCTTGTATTGGCTTTGTAGTGGGTAGTCTCACTAGGATATATCTCATTTTAGGTTCTTTTCTTGAGTATACATGTGGTTGGAGTGCACAAAATGGTTTTCTTGATGTAAGTATGTTTAAGTATTCATCAAGAAATGGTTTAGATTCAATTACTCATTTACAGATGTTTCATGAACTTGAATTGTAAATGTATAAGGTTTTTTTCATGAGAGGTTGGATTATTCATGGTGAGAGATTATTTTATTTAATAGATCAGCTGAAGGTGTTTTATATTTTGGGGGAAGGTGGCATGTAGTGGTAAGTCTATCCTGGCCTCCCAAGCTCAACTTGTAAACCTCTTTTCATGCCTATAGCATTCTTTCCTTCTATTCGTTTTTCATTGATTATGTATATACTTGAGTTATGAATGAGTACAAGTTCTTTTATTAAAATAAATCTTTTGAATGGGTTTCAAAAGGTGGAAACTGCTTGGATGGGGAGAATTCTCAAACCTACATTTTTAAATTCACCGTTGTTCTGGTTTATTTCTGGTTCTTGGGTTTTTTTGGGGAACCAGGTGTGATAGTTTTGGATTTTTGAGGTATTATATTAGGTTATTATTGGTGTAATTCTTGTCCTTAGGTCCCCCTTGAATTTTCATAAAAAATGTAAGAAATATATGGATATTTTATGGATCATGGTTTTCACATGGTTAGTAAAAAAATTCACCCTACCCAGATAACCATGTGTTAACTTTCGGGTTGAGGAAACAGCAACATGCACCATGGCCATGGAACCATGTGGAATTTTACGGTATCAACTACAATTGACCACATATCCTCCACACAGTATGTCAAGCTGCTTGGATTGACCATGCGGTAAGTACCCTTCTTATAACAGATGGGAACATAATCATTGCATGGTTTGAAAAACCGTGCAGACTAATCATGTAGCCTGCCTACCTCATTAAAAATTGGGGGATTCATTTTTATCTCCCTAATTTTAAACCCAAAACACCCCTTTCTCTTCCCCATTCGAGATCATCCACCCTAAATTCCTCCTCCCCCATCACATGGATCCCTTATACCTCTATTTTGGGGTGATTTGGCTTGTATTCTTTAAGGGGTCTTCATGTATGTGGTTTCTTTGTTTATTTATTTTTTATTCTAGGGTTTCCCTCCATACTCCTTCGGGATTATTTTTTTGAATGTGTGTAGTGTCTGTTTTAGGGTTGAATCCTGTTTGTTATGTTTCAATTATGATTTTTTTCATTAAATCATTCCATTATAGGGTTTTTTTGTGGTTCAGTTGAGGTTTAGCACCATTTTCTGGACGTTTCTCAACAATATTTAGGTGGTTCCATGCATTATCAATGCTAGATAACATTAATTTTCTTTCATTTATTGTTTTTAATGTTATATGGGTTATATGTGATGTGTGAAGAGTGATTTTTAAAGGATTTAATGTGTTTTGGAATTGAAAAATAAATTTCTAAAGAAAATCGGCTCTATTCCATGGCTATTGCATATGTGTGATTTTGTTTCATGATTTGAAAGTGTCTGATAAAATGTGTAGATGATTCGAAACCCTTTTTGAAATAGATTTTATGTGAACATGGCTTAGAATGGGTTTTTTCTAAAATAAATGGGGTGTTTTGCAAGTGTAAACCCTTTTTGTGATGTTTAAAGTGTTTTGAGAATTATAAAACTTTTTTATTAAGTTGTGAAAGTGGTGTAAGTCATGTGCTTAAATGGTTTTGGTGTGAATTTGGTCTCAAAAAAGGGTTTTAGCTTTGAAAGTGGTGGTATATTTTATATGCCTCAATATATGGATTCAGTAAAGTAAAAAATTATGTGTTATGTGATTTGTGGAACATAAGTGAGAATTAAGTAATCTCAGGTATCTTGGTGGGTGGACTATTTCTAGTATTCTAGATGATTTGGAAGTGGTTCATCCCAATTTCATATATCAGTATTGATTCATTAAACACTAACTAGTATTTGATTATTTTTGGAGACCACTAGTCCATTGGGGTGTCTCCTCCAAGTGGCTCGTGTATAGGAAATTTCTGATTGTGGTTTCTATGCCCCCCTTCAGTAAGTTAAGAGGTTCTAGGGTCCCACACAAGATATATTGATCTAAGTGATTTACCCATGGTGATCTACCTTAAATTATGTGGTTCTATCCTTCATCATATGGTGGATCTTGAGTGTATTCTTTCTTTAAAAAAATCAGTAAATGTTTCTTTAAGTGACGGTTCTCCATGAATGTTTTCCCTTCTTATAAAGTATTTTTCTATAAAAAAATTTCCAAGGAAGGTTTCAATGGTTTTTATATACTCTAGAACATTAAATTTGTATTTAAATGTTATGGAATAGAAATTTTTTCGGTATAAATTTAATAGGATTTTTCTCACACCCTATATACACCTTTGGGTGTATATATACCTTGTTATGTGATTGACTCTAGTAATGTCAAGGAGTTTTCAGACGTTGGTTCAGGTTTTTAGTGGTCTTCCCTTGTGGGTCTTGTTGGATGTGGCTTGAGGATGTTACTCCTCTTATTTCATAGAGGATTGGGATATTATTTTTGTTTCCATCCTATTATAGATCTTTTGGGTTTGTTTAAAATTTTAGATCAGATTTGAAAGTTGGTTATGCCATTTTTGGTTATATATTTTTAGTTATATTTTATTTATTCCCTTGATTGTTTATGTTTATGAAAATCGGTAAAACCATTCCCAAATCATTTTATTGATACCTGAGCACTAGTTTGCTACCCATGGAGATTGGGAGTGCCCTTTGATCCATGTCATGGACTGGGACGGGCATCATGTCGGATGGTGACCAACTTGATTCATGACAAATCATACTTGAGAATGTAGTATCTAGGTTATAGTTTTTATGTTTATATAATATTTTAATAGAGTATCAGGTTTTTTTAAACCCAATGTTGCATGAAATGCAGGATATTGAAGAAATTCAATTTATACAGAAAGAAATATATAGTAATGTTTTTGGGACCTATATTCTTCCCTACTATAAATATTTATTCCTCAAAATTTCATGGATATTACCTTATAAACAAAAAATGGTAGTTTTTTTATAATATCCTCTTATTCCAAAATTTCTTCCTCAATTTTTTGATTTCCACAAAGTACCATTACCAGAAAAGTCATCTGATTCCTTAATAATTTCTCTCAAGTATTAAGAATCTAGATGGTTTTTTGTAGTAAGATAGATCATGTTCCAGTTATATTTCATTAGATTTTAGAACATCCAATAGGTAGGTAATATACATTATTAAAAATGATATATGGAACACATCATTTACATTTGAGATATTTGAAGTAGTTTCCAAATGATAAGACACAAATCCAATTATTTCAAGAATTAAAAGGGTTCTATGTACATAGGTCATAGTTTCACTATCACACCAAACCTTATTACAGGATTCCATGGAGTTACATTCATGAAAACAGGGTCTCCCATTTGGAATTCCAAATCATTACTCTGATGATCAACATAACACTTGTTCCTTCTTTTATAGGATTTAATATGAGACTGAATATCCATTAACATTTTTCTCTTCAACAAGTAATGGTCCTAAAATATTCCTTTTACAAAATTTATCATAATAATTCTAATTATAAAATATCGTTCTATACAATGCTTCAAATGGAACCTTTTGAATACCATAATGGAAACTACTATTAAAGGAAAACTCTTAAAAAGGTAAATAATTATCCCACATACATTGAAAGTAATGTGGTTATTAAATAAACATGTCTTCTATTATATGAATAGCCTTTTCAAACTTTCCATCATTTTGGGGATGGTAAGAAGTGTTGAAATGAAGCATAATATTAAGATATTTCTAAAACCTTTTACATAATATAGATATAAAATAGGGAACTCGTCCAAACACAATCGAAATGGGTTCTCCAAGATGTCTTAAAAATTAATTAATATTGATCCTTATGAGAATATAAAGAGGTTAATATTCTCTTATCACATGAAATTGTGTTTATTTAGATAGGCAATCAATGATAACCCATATTTAAGCATTATTTCAAGTAGTATTTGGTAGTCCTATAACAATGTATATAGTAATTTCATACCATTACCACATGAGAATAGGAATATCTTGGATGAATCATCTAGGATATTGTCTCATAGAATTCACTAATTGAAAACCCAAACATCTACACACATAGTCAAAAATTTCCCACTTCATGTTATCCCATAAAAAATAGCCCCTTAAATCCATTTACATATTTTTGATACCTAGGTGTATAGGGAAATTTGATCTTTTGGAATCATAAAAAAACTAACTTTTTAGATTAGATATGGATCAAACCCCTAATCTCAATCAACATTTCAAAACACCATTGTCACAAATAAATTCTGATAATTTCTTATCATTCAAAGCATTGATTTTATTTTAAAATTTCTCATCATCATACTTATAACTTTTAATAATTTATAATAAATATAGATTCACAAAAATTTGGAAAACGAGTGATGTCTATTATTACATAATAATTTTAATATCTCTATTTATAATATCCATGAATATAATATCTCTCTTAATCCTCATTTCAGTCATAATTACATGATCATTCCTACTCAATGAATTTTATACCTTCTTTTATTTCCCTCAGTGGTAGTTTATTGATAAATTATAATCATTGAGTATGTCAATTCATATCCTTTTCCTCATATTGAGTAATTTCTATGAAAATTTGTATTTTAAGATTTTATGATAATTTTATATCTCACATCATTCACCATAAAAATAATTTATCCCTATTATCAAATCGAATATTATAGATACAAACTTTAGATCATGGTTTGGATAGTAATATTCACAAGTATTTAATTTCCTTGATACATATGAAATAAATTTATCATTTTTCATTTGTATATAACTAATTCCTTTCATTGATGCATATCTATATATCACTAACCCATCATTTACTAATGGTGGTGTGAAAATTTTATAATTGGCTAATCACCACTATAGTTCATCAAACAATTCTTCACATTCCATTTTTAAAACAATCATAACCCCTTTAATTTTAATATTGGTTAATAGTTTATATTATCAGAATGAAATTTGAATAAATCATCAATGGTAACATTCCAAACTAATGAAACTATATATATCAGTTATGTTCATTTTTACTGATGATTATCAAGCTACCTTTTTCATTGTAGGGTAAACTAAGATTCCATCATTGGATACAATATTTCCAAGAAAATAAACATCATGAAGACATAAATCACACTTACCAAATCTCTTGTATAACTCAATCCTTCTAATTGTCTCAAGAATGATCTGAAATTGATTTTCATAGTTCTCATAACTTTTATAATACATAAAAATATTAGAAAATAATACAAAAAAATCATCATGAAACTACTTGAGTACAATTTTCATTATATCCATAAATATATAGGGTTTATTATTTAATAGAAATATATATATTTTAAATTCATAATGTCTATACCTCATTCATAATTTTTTTATAATGTCTTCCTTCTTTACATTAATTTAATGATACTTATAATGACGGTAAATCTTTAAAGAATATTCTCTTCCATGAAGTTGATCAAATAATTCATCAATGATAGGTATATGATACTTGTTCTTTATCATAATACCCTTTATTTCCCAATAATCAATTCATATTCTCATGGATCCATCTTTCTTCTTAAAAAATAGAACATGGGATCCCCATGGTGAAGCCCTAGGTCCAAAAATATCCCGTATCACCCAAATCCACTTATTTTTTCTTCAAATACACTAATTATATAGTATTATTTTTATAGAGAGTCTTTAATATTGGCCTTGAATCGGGGAATAAATCAATGAAGAACTTAACTTCATGCTTTAGGAAATGTCTAGGTAATTTTAGAGGAAATAAATCAGTGTATTCATGTACAATAGAAACATCCTAAATTTGAATATTATCTTATCCATCTAAATATTTTTTTATATTGTTCCCTAAGAATAAAATTAAGTAAAGCTGCTAGGTTTGGGTCTATATATCACTTAGATGATGATGTCTTCTCTCTGAAAATGAGTAATTTTAAATCTTCTTTTGAAATCGTAAAAATATTTGCATCATATTTTGAAATCCAATCCATACCCTGGATTATATCATAGTAAATAATATGTATGATAATAAGTTAAGAAATTATAGAATGTGTATGTATCGAAATGGGGACATCCTAACACATCCTTATTAAAGCGATACTTCCCCTATGAGTTTTAAATGACAACACCCTTCTTAGATTAAATGGTGAATATATATTTTTTTTGAAATTTGGGTTGATAAATTAGAGTGTGAGGAAATATAATCAAATAAATAATTACATAAACTTGAATATTGGATTAAATTACCTACCAACTAATCATTGGGTACTTCCACCTCATATGTAGTGATTTTACAAGCTTTTCCTTCTACCATTGGACCCTTCTATAGTGGATTCCCTAGACTCTTGGAATTTTTTTTCATTGTTCCCCATTTCCCTAAAATTGAAAAACTTATAGAATTCCTCCTTAAAACATTTTCATTCCATGAGTTCTATTTTCTCTTCCTCCCTGGTATTCTAGATCAATGACCACCATTTATCAACATATACTTTGAGATAATACTAAAAGTGTAAAACTTTTCTTTTTACCATATCTCAATGCCATAAATATCTTTCTCAAATATTTAATCCATTTCTTGGATACCATTGGATTAGTAGTCCCACTAAATGATGAGTGATTTTGTTATATGATGTAATCCAACATTGGAAAATCACACTGTTGAAGAGGTTGCTCCATCTAAGAAATTTTATTTTTTATAACCTTAATAATCCACTCTATTACAATATTCGTTTCATAGTTACAATACCAATGTTATTCACTTTGTCAATAGGTTAATATCTATATTTTCCAGGAGTATTAATACCCTTCTTTCTATTAGACACTATTTCAAAACAATGGCACATACTATATTAGATTATAAATTTATTAATTATAAATTATATGGTATAATTATTAATATGGGGTAACACGTAACAATAATTTAAAAAAAATTCATTTTTAATTTAAAAATTATAAACTTATATTCATTACGAATATCATTATGTTCCAATCTCCCATAATGGTTTGTGAATAAAATGGGAATTCATCTATGAAAATCCATTAGGAGTGTAAAATGAGGTGAATAGTAAGGCCCCTTTTTATGCACTAGGTCACAATTGGTTCTAACCAACTACACTCTTTTTAGATTAATTACCCCTATGTACTTCTGCTCCAAAACCATGTCAAATTTTAGTATCCAGATAGGGATATACTCCTCTGAAAAACTAAATAATATATTCCTTGCAAAAACATTTGGAATTTATTCTATACTTGTCCCCAATTTTTATCATATGGTTTGTAATGACAAAAAATTATATCAATGGAAATTACCTTCTTTTAATTATGTCATAAATCATGTAAAATCATATTAATAACACAACACAATCTTTATAAATGAATAATAAATTAAATAAGAAGTATTTCTAGAATTTAAGTAACCTATACCAATGAAATAGTAACATGAACTTTGAAATAGTAATATGAACATTATGAATAGTAAACTATCCAATAGAATGGTAACCTCACCCATGATATTATAAATAAAATTAAGGAATCATATAAATGAAAATATGATATAATTATATCATAGTATATGTAAATAAATGTTTTAAATATTATTAATTAAGTGTATGAATTTTTTAGAGTCATAAATATTTAATTAAAATTTTATAATTAATATAATTATTTAAAAGAACATATATTTTCATAAAATTTACTAATAAATTATTTTTTTTCTAATTATTAGAGGATAATTTTATGAGACCCTAATTAATTTTTCAAAGTGTTATAAAATCATATATAATATTATAATTGTTATTTTAAAAGTAAATGATGATTTTAATTTATAATTAATTCTATCATTTATAGATAATTATCTTCATAAAATGGAGTTTATTTTTGAATTCTACATGTTGAAAAATTGATCAGGAAATGTTTTGGGATTTTTCTGAAATACTTGAATTTTTGGTGAATTGTAAAATACGATAATTTACAATATATATACATTATAAGTCAAATAAACTATTAATTGGCTCATAGATGATTTAATAACCATTATATAGAATTGTAATTATATATTTAGTTTATTTATTCATGTATTCATCACTATTTATTTTCTTGAAAAAAATAAAAAACTAATGAATAAAATAATGAAAACACCCATCTCCTCTCCAATAAATACCACCCATCACCACCACTTCTCCTCACACCTATACAACTTTTATATTGGTTAAAATTCATCACAAATATATTCCCAATCCCATACCCCATTCCCATGAGTTATTGGTCTCATCAAAAGACCAATACTTTTTCCCTAATGAGGTTTTCAAGGAGGAGGAACGCAAGAGGTATATCCTGTTTCTTTTCATTTAATTCATTTTCCAGTTCTTTAATTTTTATTATTATCTCCTCTTCTCCCCTCATAAAAGTTACATGATAAAAATATTACCTTCTGTATTCTTTAATGTTATTATGTTAATGTGAAAATCCATAATCAAACTTATTTTTCACTCCATTTTATTCTAGAAATGGAAACGTCATCCATGAGGTGTTGTTTTATCACCTTTAAGGACGACAAGTTTTCATTTTCTTTCACCACCTTCAATTATGGTAATAAAAACATTATAATGGTTAAACTAGATTATAAAATTTATTTCATAACCTTCTTTATGTTCTGGAACTAACATATTTACATAAAACAAAACCAGTTTGTTGTGGTTGAAAACCACCAAAATTAACTAAAATGATTATCTTAAACTATTTATCAAATGATTAATGATAATTATATATAAAAAATTACATATAAGACCAATTTAAAAAAATTAATATCATTAATAACATATAATTTCAATTCTGTATAATTACCCCTACATTACATGATCTTCCAAACATGTATGCAAGTAAACTGATCCTGAAAACCAAGGAAACCAATGCTCTCAAACGATGAAATTGAGTCTCATAACACATAAAATGACATAAATATACTTAATAAAATTAAAATAAATAAAATAAATATTTAAAATCTTTTGAATTTATTAATTAGTGAATTTAATATAATTTTTAAAACATTAAAATCAATGGCATAACTATTTTGGACATAAGGTGAGGGATTCTACCAGAACAACCATTTATTTTTTATGTTACAATTTCTATTTCTTTAACCGAATTTAACCCTAGGGTTTTTATATAATTATCTTAAATTATCTATATGTGCTTCAAACAAATGTATTTAGATCATTTCACCCTTATTTTTTTGGATATACATGTTTTAATAAGGTTACATTCTTAATTTTTCCGATAAGTTAGCCTGGTTAAATGTTACTTAATGATTTCTTACACATTTTTAAGTAAACTCCATAATATATTTTAATCCACCACTATTTTTATAAAATAATTAATTTTTTTATAAAAAACTATATATGTTATTTTTTGGTTTCATGAAAACAAATATTCATTTTTCTACCATGAATTATCTTTAATACTTTCATTAAACAGCACTGAAATGTTTCATTTCTATGGACTCTTAAACACTCTTATAAAAACTTTTCACATAATTTGGTTATAATTTATCATTATATATTCCTATTTTATTTTTATAATATCCATGTGTGTTCTAAATCCATTCATTTATGGAAACTTTTAGGATACAACCATTTGTAATGCATTATGACATGATTACGATACCCATTTCATTCCATGGGTAACCATTATGTTTTTGTTTTATTACTTATGTATGATTATTCATGTTCTATACATATTCAGGAACATGATATTATGGTTTCAAATAGATAGTGGTCCAATCCATTGGTTAATGTTTATTCTCATGATATGTCTTGTTGGGATAGGGAGTGAACATGATTCCATTATAGGCCATTGTCCACCATGTCTTCGCAGCTAGCCTTGAATCATGTTTAATTCATGTTATATGTTGTTTCAAAATTCCTATTATTTTAGTCTTATATGTTTTCAAGTTATAAATTTTATTCTTCCTAATGTTTATTCATGTTTTATTTTTTTATGTCATCATGTTATGCCCTCTAACCCATGAGCTCTGTTTTATTCCTAAGTTTATTCCCGTACTAGGATTTTTATCTCATCCTTTTTATTATTGTATTCCAAAGATTATCCTATGCTGATATAAGGGCCCAATGTAGTTAGAATATCATTCTGAATATTGAATAAAATATTTTTTTTTTATTTTGGTTTCATAATGTTTATTTTTTTGCCTATTCTCTAAGTCACTATACATTAAAATCTCTACCTTGTTATTTCATGTTTAATTGTGCTTAAAATTATGTAATAGTATTGTAAAATCAAATGTCACAATATTTTGTATCAAAGGGAAATTTTAGTTATTTTTTGGGATTAGGATTTGAGAACCCCAACCAAAACATTAGGTGTATGACTAACAATAAGAAAATATCCCTAAATTTTGGTCAGTATAGTGTAAGTGGTTTATCAAGAAAATGCATCCATGTCTAGATTCTATAAGTGGACATGGTTCTGGAACAGATATACCTTGGGGTAACCACTTGGATAAGGTTTCCTGATCTTGAATTGTGGTATCCCGGTACACAAAAATTAGTCTTATTGTGAACATGGTTTGACACTCTTATATTATATTCTTTGGTAAATTCATAAGTTCATTATAAAACATTATTAATGGAAACAAATTCCCATAAGAGTATATGTTAGGAAATAGATCTTGGATAAGCTATATTTCAACATAGGAATCACAAGTAGTATATAATATTCCATTACAAGATTATCCTTTTTTGATAAAGGATTATTTTTTATATTCTTATTAGCTATGTATTCAATCCCCCTAATTTAACTTCATTTTTCTTAGTTAATTGTACAGAATATAAGAACACAGGCCAACAATCAATCTAATAGGAAATCTAATGATTTCCGTAATGAAATGAAAAACATGATGGTAATGGGTGATCAAAAATTTATGACAGCACTTACTTAGTAGGATCATGTTATTTATAATAACTTGAATCATTTCAAACTCTCACCTTCTCAAAATAAAGAGAAAGTTGACATTGAATCCTTCATGCGGAAAAGGCCACCCATGTTTAGTGGATCTTTAAATAACCTCATCAAATAATAACAAATTAAATCCATTGAGAATATATTCACTGTCATCTAGTTCATAGAAGAAGAGAAAGTTGCACTTGTCATATATCATTTTGATGGGGATAATGATCAATGGTGAAAATTTATCAAGAACATAAATTCCAATTAGAAAATTAATTCCATGGATATGGAGAAATTAAACAAAATGTTTTTCAATAAAAACTTTCCCAAACCCACTTACTCAAGATGTAATATAAATTCATCATACTGAAGTAGAAGGAAGATGAGTCTATCGGGGCGTATAACGTAAACTATATAAGGCCTACAAGATACAACTTTTATTTTATCATGAACACCAAAATCAAGGTGGATCTATTCTTTAGAAGGATAAATATAAGTCTTTGAAAAGAGTTTTTGATTCGAGACTTCGACTATTATGAGGAGATTTTCTGTGGTTCCCATAAGGCTTAAATGGATATTGAAGATGCTCAGTGGTATCATGGGCCCATGGAAAAAAATGAAAATGGAATTTAATATGGGTGGTTATATCAATAGATAAATCCCATGATGGAATGAAGACTCAATATTCCATGTGTCAAAAGTGTGAGAAGAATAATCCTAGAAAATTCTTAGAGGGAGACAAGATATTTATGAAATGTGAAAGATAGGGGCTTATTTATAAAAACTACTTAATGTATATGAATAATATCACTAATGGAAACGAATAAAGGATGGTTCAGATCAAAACTCAACATGCATTGTAGTGTTTAAACTGTAAGGAAAATGGGCATTATAGATTCCATTTCCCTAAGTTAAGGGGTGTTGGAGGAAATCAGCAACAACAACCACCAATGAAACAAGGAAGGGACTATTCTATCACTACTATGGAGGTGGATCCCAATAATGATGTGGTGATAGGTACATCGGTTATTAATTAAATATTAGTTAAGGTACTATTTGATTATACTTATACACATTCTTTCTTATCTTTCAAGTTTAATAGAACAATTTAATCACCACCTCAAAATTTGGAGGTTTAATTATCTGTGAAACCCACAGATGGAAAAATTATTGAATCCAAAGTTTATAACTCCCCCTTGGTTAATTTTTATAGAAAGAGCCTCAAATTAAATCTTCCCATACTCCCTTTGTTAGATTTTGATTCTATATTGGGCCTAGATTGGATATCATTATATAATTCCAACATTAACTTTTAGTAAAGTGAGATCACTCTTCACATCCTGAAGCATCCTTCTATTTTTTACAAGTGTAAGGAGGATGATGAATATCCTGCAGAATAATCATCTTTATTTTGTATATTATTTCCTTATGGGAATGAATATCTTTCACAAATGATTGGGACAACATAGAGAATCATGATTGATGAAATTCTCATTCTGAGGGACTACGATGATGTATTCTCTTAAGAATATCCTAGTCTTCCTCTAGATCTAGAGGTTGATTTATCAATTGAACTTTTTTCTAGATATCTACCTATATCAAATAAACCTTATAGAATGGACATTGATGAGCTGAAATTACTAAATAAGTAGTTACTAAAGAATCTAGAAAAGGGACTTATATGCCTGTACTACTGGAAATGGACAATTTCCCAACGAATCTGAACCGTTGGGAAAGCTTGCAGAACCGTTGGTATATATTATACCAACGGTTCTGCAAACCATTTGTAAGTAAGCCGTTGGGAAATAATTTTCCAATGGTTTACACAGAACTATTGGGATAGGATAGAAAAATGAACCTATCCCAATGGTTTGGCACAATCGTTAGGATAGTTTTTCCCAATGGTTTGGCTTGAACCGTTGGGAAATCCAACCATATGACTTATTTTTCAATGGTTTATAAACCATTGGGAAAGGATTTTTAGCAATGGTTCATAGAGAACCGTTGGTAAAAAAATACTGAGAATCTTATGCCAACATTTTGAAACCGTTGGAAAAGCCTATGCAATGAAAATTGCATAGCAGCCTACAATTTGCACAGTAGGCACAGAGTAGGGTGTCCATTACCTCTCCTTTCCAATTCCCTCTCATTTCAAATTATCGTACCTACAATAATCAACTAAGACATACATATACAATTACTATACCTATAATAACCAACTAACACATACATATACAGAAACAATTCATACACATTTAACATATAATGCATCCTAGAACTATACACATCCAGAATTTAATCAAAATTAATAACGTAATTATAAACATACATAGTTCATTTAGAATTAAATTTATAATTTAGACGACAATTATATGTGTAATCTGGAATTCAATTCATAATTTGATCATTTTATTGTATACCAGATGTTTTTACTAGAAGTGATGTCTATTTTAAACAGAATACATACACCTGGAGTGATACTGGCCACATTGTGCCTCATATTGAGGCAAGGTTAACTCGTACATATCACAAATGACCCATGGATCGTTTTCCTAAAGTATCAACATATTCCGAAAGCGTTTGGTTGGTTTTCCGTATGGCAGTTATTGTTTTCACTTAAAATGAAGTGATTTATAAATGAAAGAGAGATACTTTGAGTGGTTCTGGCCACACTGCTCCTCAGATTGAGGTGGGTTTGACTTTTACATGTCACAAATGACCCATGGATCATTGTGCTAAAGTATCGACACAATCAGAATCCGTTTGGTTGGTTTTCCATGTGTACTTAAAATGTTGTCCTTTGTAAACATAAGAGAGACACTTTGGGTGGTCCCGACCACACTGCGACCCAGATTGAGGAGTAGTTTCCTTGTACACATCACATATGTCTCATGGATCGTTTTCCTAAAGTTTAAATAGATTCTGAATGCATTTGGTCAGTTTTTCGTATGCCAGTTGTTCTTTTCACTTATAATCGTGTCCCTTTTAAATAAAAGGGACACAATTAGAGTGGTACCGGCCACACCGTGCCTCATATTTAGACGACGTTGACACGTAGACATCTCAAATGACCCATGGATCATTTTCCTAAAGTATCAACACAATACGAATGCGTTTGGTCAGTTTTCCGTATGCTTGTTGATATTTTCACTTAAAATGACGTCATTTTGAAACAAAAGAGATACACTTTGAGTGGTACCAGCCACAACACGCCAAAGATTGAGTTGGGGTTTATTAGTACATGTCACATATAACTAATGGATCGTTGTGATAAAGTATCAACACAATCTTAATCAGTTTGGTCAGTTTTCCGTATGTACTTAAAATGATGTCCATTTTAAACAAAACTGGGACACTTAGAGCGATCCCAGTCACACCGTTCCTCGGATTGAGGCGGAGTTGACTTGTACATGTCACATATGACCCATGGATCATTTTCCTAAAGCATCAACACATTCTTAATTCATTTGGTCAGTTTTTTGTATGTCAGTTGTTGTTTTAACTTAAAATGATGTCCATTTTAAACAAAAGAGAGACACTATGAATGGTTCCAGCCACACCGTGCTTCAGATTGAGGTGGTGTTGACTCTTACACGTCACATATGACCCATGGATCTTTGTACTAATGTATCAACACAATCAGAATCTGTTTGGTCCGTTTTTTGTATGCTAGTTGTTGTTTTCACTTAAAATGAAGTCCATTTAAAAAAAGAGAGACACTTTGAGTGGTGTCGGTGACAACGCCCCTCAGATTGAGGTGAGGTTGAATCATATATATCACATATGACCCATGGATATGTCTCCTATATTTTCAATGGAAACCGAATGCGTTTGGTCAGTCTTCCATATGTAATTAATATTTTGTCCATTTTAACCAAAAGAGAGACACTTAGAGTGATCCCGACCACACCGCGACTCAGATTGAGCCCAGGTTGGCTCGTACACATCACATATGACCCATGGATTGTTCTCATAAAGTATCAACTAAATATGAATGCATTTGGTCAGTTCATCATATGCCAGTTTTTCTTTTCACTTTTAATCATGTCCAATTTAAACAAAAAAGACATAGTTAGATTGGTACTGGCCACACCGCGCCTCAGATTTAGACGAGGTTGACTCGTACACATCTCAAATGACCCATGGATAATTTTCCTAAAGTATCAACACAATATGAATGTGTTTGGTCAGTTTTCTGTATGCCAGTTGATGTTTTCACTTAAAATGATATACTTTTGAATCAAAAGAGAGACACTTTGAGTGGTGCCGCCCACACCCAGCCTCAGATTGAGGCGGGGTTGACTCGTACATATCACATATGACCCATGATTCGTTGTGATAAAGTATCAACACAATCATAATCTGTTTGGTTGGTTTTCTGTATATACTTAAAATGTTGTCCATTTTAAACAAAAGAGAGACACTTAGAGTGATCCTAACCACACCACAACTTAGACTAAGCCAGTGTTGACTCGTACACATCACATATGACCCATGGATCGTTGTGATAAAGTATAAATAGAATCCAAATGCATTTTTTCGGTTTTCCATATGACCATTGTTTTTTTCACTTAAAATCTCAGCCACACCGCGCCTCAGATTTAGACCGTATTGACTCGTACATGTCAGTTTGAGTGGTGTCGGCCACACCGTGCGTCGGATTTAGGTGGCCTTTCTTGCCAAGTATCTCACATAGGGGACCAGTTATCACCTGAGGCATGGAATTACAATCTTTCAAAATAGACATATCCTCGGTTTATCATCAAGGAACCAGTATCACTCATGAGTAATAGAAACCGTCCTTGCAGCCCTCACCTAGAAACCAAAGAATTCATCCTGGAATTTCAAGTCTAAATTCCTTGAGCATGATGAGTCCGTCCATGAGTCCGTAACATGTATCCCATGTCTTATCCTAAAAATTGATAAGTAAGACAAATAAAACAAGGCATAATTCACATAACATGGAGAATGTACAACAAGTCTTTGTAATCAATTTAAAGCATATCATCACATGCATTTAATGAGAATGAGCTAATTATCTTTCCAAGATATTCATATAATTCAAGACATACAAAAATGGAATAATCCTAAAGAACATTGCATGATCCAAGAAATACAAAAAAGGCATGTTAAATCAAGGAGGAGGGTGGGGGGCTGTCTGGGGGTCCAGGGAGGAGGGTGGGGTGGCTGTCCGGGGTCCAGGGAGGAGGGTGGGGGGGTTGTCCGGGGGCTATCTGGGGGGGGCTATTTGAGGGCTATCTGGGGGGTTGTCTGGGGACCAAGGAGGAGAGGGGATGTTCAGGGGGACTATCCGGGGGGCTGTCTGGGGGGCAGTCTGGGGTCCCAGGAGGAGGGTGGGGACTGTCCAGGGGGTTGTCTGGGGTCCAGGGAGGAGGGTGTGGGGATGTTTGGGGGGTTGTCCGGGGGCTATATGGGGGCTGTCTGGGGGGCTGTCCGGTGACCAAGTAGGAGGGTGGGGGATGTCTGGGGGGTTGAATGGGGTCCAAGGAGGAGGGTGGGGGCTGTCTGGGTGGTTGTCTAGGGGGCTGTCTGGGGTCTAAGGAAAAGGGTGGGGGCCTATCCGGGGGCTATCCGGAGTCCAAGGAGGAAGGTGGGGGGCTGTCTGTGGGGTTGTCTAGGGGGCTGTCCGGGGACCAAGGAGGAGGGTGGGGGAGTTGTTCGGGGGGCTATCTGGGGAGTTCCCAAACACAAAAATCTCTACAAACAAGCTCAATATACACCACAACCACAAAAAGAAAGAAAAATACATGAAAACATACAATATATAAAATAACTCAACTCCAATACTATACTACGGGTATAGATAAAACCGACAACTAGAATAGATTAAAAATCAAATGTCAGTAATATTAGTCAAAAATATAACGGATCAATTTTTCCCACATCTCCATCACTATCATCACCATAATCATCACCCTCATCCTCGTGGTCATCATTGTCCTCATCATCGTCCCCACCCTCCTCAACGCCCTCCTCCTCTCCCTCATCCTCCGCCTCTCCCTCCTCCTCTGCCTTTCCCTCCTCCTCTCCCTCCACTTCCGCATCAAACTCCTCACCATCATCATCGTCCAACTAGAAATCGTCTTGATCACCACTAGAACTTCCACCCATTGCACCATATATATAATGTATCGACGAAATATATTCATCAAAATCTGGGTTGACCTCTAGTGGAAGTGTTGGACGTAGAACTTCAATAAATTTCATAAAATCACTATTTCCCTAGCAGATTGTTCTTCCATCTCTATGGACCTTTGGTCAGCCTGTTCTTCTTATGCCCTAACATACTGCATCTCGGTGGCACTACAACTCATACCAGAGGAGGGACAATACTTCTTCAGGGCTATCCTAGGTCGGCAGTGTACTCTGCCAGAATCATCATCTCCCAACACCTGATGTAAGTGATCAGTTGGCCCAAAATTGTCTGGTTCTTGGGCATCGAGGGCCTTTAAAGTAGCCTGTTAAAAATATAAATATATTATTAAGTTAAAAAATAGATATTAAAATATAAAATCAATAGATTATAACTTAAAATCTGCTACTAAGGTGGTTCGTTGATGGCACTTCCATCCTTTTTCCTTCTACTCAAGCAAAACAGTTTTGCACATGGCACGCGTCCTTAAATATTCAGTTTTTTCCTCTAAGATGTCATTGAAAACTAAAGTTATATGAAAACATTAGCAAACTATTAAATAATTGAGGAAAGAAAATAAACTTTAAGTCGTAAAGAAAACTTATAAACAATTGTCATACCAGCTTCCTCTCATGATCTGGCATCATAGTACGTCCCAGTGTGTGGAGGTATTTTTTTCGTCAATGTTTTTTTTTATTTTTTGCAGATGATTCCTAAATAAAATTAGATAATTCAAAGGATAATATTAATGAAAAACATAAAATTTATTATTTAAATACCTCAAATGTAATTAATACTTTAAACTGAGTATTCATCCAATGAGTAATCATCTACCGAAACTAATCTATAGGAAAATCATCCATGACTGGTACCACCTCTAACTCAGTGCCAACTCTAGAACACCATCCAATATACAACTCATGATTGTAGGATCTCCAAAGCTCACCTAAATCCTTTAGACATGCCTGTCGTTCACCCTCACCATCGGGAATATTAAATCGAAGCTGACACCAAAATATTAATTCATATAAATACAAAAATAATTCATAGTATTAAATAAAATAGATTTTTTTACCCATATCTCTGCCCATGAACTATCCTTGACCTCATGTGGCAACTGTCTCTATGATAGCATGCTGAGGGGAATGATGTCGAAGTATTTGGAAATCATCGAACAAAAACTCCAACATTTCTGCCCTGTTTTCTTAACCATTTTGTTGTCTTCATTGTAATCCACTATCACCTGTTTACGGCGGTTCCACACCAAATGCATGTGTGTATGCCCCCACCCAGCCACTTGTTAGTATATGTATCTGTCATGAAAAAAAACAAATATTTTATCAAAACATGTTATAATTAAAATAAATATTTGTATAAAAATTTGTTAGGGTTCTATAAAAGACCTGCGCCAGTCAGATCGCTGAGCGCCCCTGGATCCACCGAAACTGATCGAACACCATATGGTGGAACATGAGTCAAAGAAGATGGAATATAGAACCTTGAAGAGACAGAAGTAGAAGGAAAATAAGATGGGACAGCTATATGACCGGATTCTGGATGGGGAGTGGGAATCATCATGGGTTATGAAAAACATGGGTCCGAAGATGCAAAAGGTGGCAAAAACATGGGAGGCCTAAATATCACATGTGTCCCTAACGACACCCCAGGATCCGAATGTGGGAAGGATGGCATATTAGTGGGAGGCGCAGGGTCTAGTTGGGTACGTGGAGCTACTCGTATACCTCTGGTACGAACCCCCCTCGTACCACCGGCCTGAGTACTAGGACCAGTACTAGGCTCCTCGTCGAATAATTTTCGACGTATAGGTGGATTCTACAAAAATGTTTACAAAAAAATTAATCACATGAAATTATATATTCTTTATATATATATATTTTAAATAAATTACTCAATATAGGAACTAATGGTGGAATACCAATCTCTGCCATTCAACGATTGTTATCCATCGTTTTTTTCCTTCATCTCTCTTCAATTGGCTTCATTTACTACTTTTGAAAACAAAAATATAATTAATTAGAAAAAGGAAACTACTGTGTAATCCAAAAAACTAAATATATGAGGGAATAAGAGGATTCATTGGTAATTTAGCTATCAATTTTTTTAGAAGAGCTTGAATTTATTTAATAAAACATACAAGTGGTAATGTTCTCCAAGTTAGAAATATTGTTTTACTAGGTTTGAATACAGTTCAATTCCAAATTAAAAAATGCAATTCAAATAAAACATCAACCAATAAACATTGAAAATTTACATACTGTTCATGTTAGCTAACACATATTTGTGATCAATACTAAATAAATTTGAATAGTACCATCCTTAACAACTCAACTCGAGGTAAACCAAAAGGATTGAGTACATGGATGAATGATTCTATATATTTTCAACCACAACATCAGGTTCACAATAAACTCTGACAATTGAGCTATTGGATTCATCAAAAGAAATAAATGGATTGGTTCTAATAAAAGTAGGGAAAGTGTCAATTCCATCATCACCATCATAAAAAATATGCCTTGGAATTATTGCAAGTATGACACCAAATTAAGGTTGAAGTTGGTCTTTGACATAAAAAAACATGTTTATCCATTGATGCCAATGCATATGGTTCTTCGGTAGCAGGATTGCGAGTCATATTAATTACTCAAAATCCACAATCATCAATAAATTTTCCATGTCTCGTCATCGAATCAAACCAACGGAATTTCATCATTGTGACTTTTCCATTAGAGTAATAGTCCAATATTATTATTTTATCAATGAATACATAATAACCCACATTTTCAAATCGCGATCTATTATCTCATGCATTGGCATAACAATCTGTTGTGGCAATAACCATAACACCATAATGTTTTTTTCTGATGTTCTTTTCTCGTTCAGTGAATATAAATTTGTACCCATTGATAACAATTGATTTCGAGTCACGAACCACGGTATAGAGACCAAAATCCAAAGCTCTTATTTCCTCAGAGAAAGAGTCAGCAGACAAACTCAATAACTGAAATATAAATTATTATTAAACTTAATTAAATATTTATTTAATTATTTTATTCAATAATATTTTTATCTTCAATTTTATCCAAGAAGAAAATACTTTGCTATGCAGAGACTTCCTCCTTATCAAAGATAATGAATGATGCTTTCTTTTTGTTATTGTTTTATGTTCCCTGAAGATAAAAAAATATGAATAGTTTAATATATATATATATATATATGTAAGATGTAAATATTAAATTTAGCTACCTGATATAGTCATCGAACAAATCATGATTGAACAAAACTCTGCGATGTGCCATCTCCCGCTCTTCATAGCTTAATATCTTCAATGTATATGATCCAGGAATTCCTCCAATTTGAGGAAGTGATGGAAAATTGGGTTCAATTTCCTCATATTGTTCTTCTTCATTTCTCATTGGTCTTTTCATTCTTGTAGTAAGATCAGACAAATACATTGAGCATAAATCCATACATTCTTCAGCCAAGTAACCGTTAACGATAGAGCCTTTGAGATGATTACTATTTTGGATATAAGACTTTAATGTGTATATATTTATTTCAGTTGGATACATCCAAAAAAAATAAATAGGTTCTAAAAGAAGTATTTTAGTGGGAATATGGACAGTCAGATGCAGCATGCATGTAAAAAATGATGGAGGAAATATTTTCTCCAACTCACACAAAATTAATGGGGCAACTGTCAACATTTTTTACAAGAAATACTTGGACAAATTCTTAGCACAAAGATCCCTAAACAAATTGCACAACTAAATAAAATTCACCCTTAAATTATTGGAAAAAAGATGATTGATTTCTATAGGAAGAAACTCATGTAGAATAACGTGATAATCATGAGTCTTCAAAGATTTTAGCTTCAAGTCTCTTCTGTTGACCTGTTTAGATATGTTTCTTGAATAGCCATCAGAAACTCTAATAGTATCTAATACTTCCAGAAATTGTTTTTTTTTGTAGGTGTCATCACATAAGAATCACATGGATGTTAACATTTATTTTCACTGATACGCACAGGATGCAATTCTGGTCTGATGCCCCAATCTACCAAGTCACACTGAGATCGTAAATCTTTTTTTTTATTCCCCTTGACATTAAGAAGAATAGAAAACAACATTTCACATATATTCTTTTCAATATGAATTACGTCTAAGCAATGATGTAACAAATTGGTTGAACAATAAGGAAAATCAAAAAAGATACTCCTCTTCCTCCAATTGTAAGAGGTTTTAGTGGAAAAATTATTTCTCTTTCCAGATTTCAGTTGATCCTTCATAAATGAAAAAATAAAATCTTTAAATTCATTCAGCACATTAGTTCCAGACATACTCGATGGTCAATCATCGTTCTCTATAGTATTATCAAATCTTCGACGATTATTTCTATATGGATGGTCCATTGGAAAGAATCATCGATGTCCCATAAAAATGCAACAATAGCAATGTTTCAGTCTTCTGGATCTTCTATTCTTCATAAAAATAGAACATTATAGTTTTCCCTTTGTTCTCTATCTAGACATCATTTCATAAGCCAATAAATCATTGATCATCCACATAAGAGCAGCACACATATAAAATATGTCTTTCAAACATGCATCGTATGTGGGCACACCCACATCCCAATGAAGCTTCAAATCTTTTATTAATGTTTTTTTGTATACATCAATATCAATGCTGGGATAAGAAGGGCCAGATATGAGTATTCTCATGAAAGTGAAAGGTTTTTTCATAAAAAAACTATGGGGAATGATTATAAATGTGTATAAAAACTGACCATGTGATGTGAAAAGCAAGCATCTTCCCAAATGGATTAAAACCATCACATGAAAGACCCAGCCTCACATTATGCTTGTTAGATGCAAAATCAGGATGTCGAACATCAAATCTCTATCATGCAAATCTATATGCAGGATGAACTAACTCATCATTAGTCTTCTTTCTCTCGGTATCATGTCATCTCATTTTTATTAATATGTCATCAGACATAAATAGATTCTGGAGTATGGGGATTAGTGGAAAGTTCCACATTAATTTCTGTGGAACGCGGGATGGTGTTCCATCAGATTTTTACTTCCAGTGGGATGTGCCACATTTTATACAATCATTTCATTCAGCTTTTTCCTCCCAGAATAAACTACAATCTTTCGGGCAAGAATGAATTTTGTTTCTTGAAAATCCAATTTCCTCAACTAACTTCTATACCATATAGTGGTTTGAGGTAATATATACATCATCTGGAAGTAAATCCTTCAAGAGGGTAAGAATATAACCGATTGCTATATTATAAATCCCATACATAGTTTTCCCATGAAATAATCGGATTAAAAATTCCATCTTTTTCATTTTATCGCATTGTCGAAATACTGGAGTCGTGGCAGCATCATTCTTTTTATTTCACCCTATCTATATCATCATTTTAACTAGATTCATCATCTGTCCTCATATCAAAGTCTTCTTGAGTCAAAATCCATTATTTTTCCGGATGACGAATAAATAGAAACTAATCATCTACCAAACTCTCCATTCTAGTCCTTCCATTTCAATCATAACCAATTTGAGATTTAATTTTCTCCCCTTTATGATACTGCACAAAGTAGTTTTCTTTAAATCCATATTTGGTTATGTGGTAGCTAACTTCTTCACGGCTCAACCAAGGTCTAACAACACAATTGGAATATGGGAAGTGTAGGCGACCACTATCTGAATCATTGTGAAATACAATATCTATAATGCTCTCAACATTGTTTTGAAAATCGCTTGAGATCCGATCGGTTTTATAAATCCAACTTCTGTCCATTCTGTAAAAAGAATTTATATAAGTCATTTTGTCATAAACAATTCAATAGTATTGAAATTTAATAGAAAATACATTTAAGTAAACAACAAAGGAAGAAATTTATAGTCTTTGTAGTGAACTATTAAAACAATGTAAAGAACAAGTACTAAAAAATTAAATTAAAATTTATTTATATTCATTTTCATTAGGTCCATAAGAGGAACATGCTTCAGGTCCCATTATGTGTTGTAGGCATCCCAAATCATTCACTCATGTTTAATAACTCATTATTGGCACCTCTATGGGCATAACTTTAATTACCCAATTACTTCCCCATGTCAAGCACACCTCGTGGGTGAATAAATTGTAGGCTTCTACACTAATAGGTTGTTCATGTCTTGTAAAAAGATTTAATTTCATAAAGTATAGAAAAAAAAATTTATTTTTAAATTTGAGATTAAAAATAAATTATGTCAATGATAACAACATTACTGAATTAAACTTTTGACTTATCTAACATTTTTATGGATGTCTACACATGCCAGCATGGCTAGTGAAAATCACCCCACCCTCATAAAAGTGAGTATTGGCCAAGAAGTACACCTAATATACAACGTACAATGAGAACCATATTTAATTGTCCCTAAAGTTATATTTGTATAGTCATCTTTGGGGAAATGGAATATATGATCCTGGTTAACTGATGAATTCAAATGCTCATATTCCATATATTGGACACTATCTAAGGTAAAAAATCATGTGAGGATGGGTATACATCATTCAACTTCTTACATGCTAGTGATAATGAAGGCTTGAATTAATGACTTGATTTCACTGATTAAATGAGGGTAGAGGTTGCATAGGCTGTGTAAACAGAATGATTAAATAAGGGTAGAGGTTGTATACACTGTGCATGATAGGGGAGTCTCATCCAATTTAGAAACTAAAATAAATTCCCATCATAGGTATCAATAAGAAACATCAGCGTTAAAAGAAACATCAAATAAAAAAGGACTAAAAACATCAAACATTTCAAGAATTCACTAATATTCATGGTTTATTAACATTTTTAGCAGTAATTATATGTCTTAATCATGAACCACCTCTACAGCTCCCAGTTTTCACTAATAAACATAAGGTAAATATCTCAAAATATCATTAAAACAACTCATTAATAGGCTCAAAATGTAAATATAATCTTGAACCAACCATGGAATCACTTTCACAACACATTCTCACACACAAGTTATCTCATGTGTTACTAAACACCAAACATAATCACATAACAAGTGTACTATAACAAATTACATTAAATCCCAATTTCCACGCCAAGCCATTGAAAACAACTAACATGGGACAATAATCAACCACAAATAACTCAACTAGAAATTAAAATAACATAAACCAAATGTGATATAGAATTTAATTTTAAGTCAGGGAAAATGAGATTAAATAGAGGGAAAACATCATAAATGGTTCCAACATCATATATTTTGATTAAAACCACCCATAATAGGAAGTGGAATGCCTTATACACCAAATCCCTAACAAAAAAACCAAATACCCAACTGAAAAAATAAGTTTTTTTACACCAAATATAGAGTATCCACTTTCATAAAGGGATAAATATGCAATATAAGTTGAAAATGAGAAAGAATACTTGATTTTTTGTACTTCTAACCTAGTTGTGGAGCAGCTGATTTAATGGAGTAGGGCACGTGCGGGGCTTCTACAAATTGGGGGATGGGGATTCTGAAATCGGGGGAGAAATGCCAAATGCAGGAATTACTGCCTGATTTGGTCTAAATCTGGGTATCTTTTCCCAGTGGTTTTTAGAAACCGTTGGGAAAACATTATCTTTACCAATGGTTTTTCTAAACCGCTGGTAATGGGAAAAATTTCCAAACCTTTGACAATGGTTTGTGTAAAACCATTGGTAAAGGGAATTATTTCCAAATGGTTTTCATAAAACCATTGGGAAATCATTACATATGTCTTCCTTTACCAGCAGTTTTATGTAACCATTAGTAAATGCCTCTTATACCAACGGTTTTGATGAATCATTGGTATAGGATTGTTGGGAAAACCTAGGTTTTCAGTAGTGCTGAGAGCTTCACCATGGGGTGTTCTAGTCCTCTTTTTCAAGAATAAAGTTAGATCAATGCACTCAGCATTGATTATCTTAAGCTCAACAAAATTTCTATAAAGAACAAGTATCCCCTTCCACATACAGATAACTTGTTTGATCAGTTATGTGGGGCAAGTTATTTCTCTAAGGTAAACCTCCGATCATGATATCACCAATTAAAGGTGAGGAAGGATGATTTTCCCAAGAATGCCTTTAGATCTAGGTATATAGCCTATGAGTTCATAGGGATTCTCTTCAAAATAATTAAAGCACCAAAAATTTTCAAGGACGTAATGAATAGTGTATTTAGTGATTACCTAAACAATATTTTGGTAGTATTTATTGATGATATTTTGATATAGTCCAATAGAAAGGATGAACATGTTGATAATTTTAATATTATGCTAATGACTTTATGAAGGGAGATAATTTATGAAAGTTATAATAAATTTGAGTTTTGGATGGAGGATGTATCATTCGTAGGGCATGTAATCACCTAAAAAGTGATATATTTGGAACCTTCCAAGACAAAGTAAAAAATAGTGTCCTAGGAAAACATCTATAATGGATATAAAAATATTCATTGGTCTAGATCTGTTTTATCGGGGATTTTCTAAGAACATGTCATGATTTTCGAACCCACTAACTAAGATTACTCGGAAGGGATTATAGTTTGTTCTGGAATAGTAAATGTGAATACTAATTTAAAAATTGAAAAAAAGTCTTATCATTACACCATTGAATACACTAAAAACAAGTGGGGAGTATTTCTGGTGAACAGAGATGTTTCAAAGACTATCTTAGACTATTTATTGATGAAAAATGATATATTAATATCCTATTTCTCAAGGATGATGAAACTTTATTATAAAAACTATCCCACATTGATCTGGATTGGGTAGTTATGATATTTGTTTTGAAAATCAAGAGGCGTTATCTCTATAGGGAGAAGTGTGAAATATATATTGATCATAAAAGTCTAAAATATATATTAACATAGAATGAGATTAATATTCACCTGCAAATATGGTTAAAGATCATCAAAGATTATGAATTCCTAATCCCCTACCATTCTAGTAAGGATAATAAAGTGGTGGATTCTCTATGTAGAAATGATCCTATATCATTATCAATGATGAGAAATTAGAAGGATAGAATCTTATTAGATTTTTAAATTATGGAAATAATAATAACTAAATAAGGAACATCATGAGTCCAATATAAAATTATTTCTCAACCATCCCTTCTGGATAAAATTAATTATTCTCAATGAAATGATGTGGATGTTAGGAGGAAGGTGGAATCCATGAGAAAATGGAAATCATTGGAGTTAAAAATGGATGAGGAATGAGTCAAGAGATTTAGGCCACGACTATGTGTACCATCCTATCTATAAATAAAGAAAGGGCTTCTGAATGATTCACATAGATCAACCTTGTTTATTCACCTAGGGAGCACAAAGATGTATCACGATCTCCAAGGTCACTATTTGTGGGAAAATATGGATAATGAGATCACTGAATATACATCAATGTGATTGTTGTATTAGTTAGTGAATAATGAATGGAAAATGTAGAAGGGGATGATGAAACCACTACCCATACCAACATTGACATGGGAATGAATCACCATGGACTTATTCATTGTACATCTAAATACATCAACAAGAAATAATGTTATATGGGTTTTTGTGGACCGCCTCACAAAGACAACTCAGTTTATCACAATCTGAGAAGAATTATCACAAGATAAATTCCACGTATATACATAAAATAAGTGGTAAGACTGTAGTAATTACCACAATCGATTGTATCCTATCATGATCTTAAATTCATCTCTATATTATAGAAATGTCTCATACATGATCTAAACACAATGTTTAACTTTAGTATGGACCATCATCCTCAAACTGATGGACAATCTTAGTGAATTATACATACCCTACAATACATGTAGATAGTGTGTTATATAGACTTCAAGGGAGGATAAGACCAATATCTGACACTGTTCAAATTCTCCTACAAATATAGTTTCCACTTGAGCATCCCAATAGCTTCATATGAAGTTATTTATTGGGAATGATTCCGAACAGTGGCATGCTGGGATGAAGTGGGTGAACTTAAGATGATAAAACCTGAAATTGTCCAAGAAATGTAGGAGAAGGTGAAAACAATTCAATGTAACATCAAGGTAGCCCAAAGTTAACAAAATATTTATGCATAAAATCATTTATGAGACCTAGAGTTTAAGGTTGGAGACATGTTACTCATCCACATATATACATGGAAGAAGATCATGAGATTTGGGAAGAAAGGAAATCCAAGTTGAAGGTATATCGGCCCCTTCAAGATTATTGATCGTATTGGAGTGGTGTCCTATCAATTAGAACTTTAACCAACCATGTCCCAAGTACATGATGTATTACACGTAACAATCTTGAGAAATAATATACTACATCCCTTAAATGTACTGAATTTAGAGGTGGTATGGTAGGATAATAATATCTCTTATGAGGAGCATTCAGTGAAGATCTTATATTGTAGACATAATGTTCTACGCAACAAGACCACTCACCTCATCAAAGTACTATGGAAAACTATAAGTACCAAGGGGAAACATGGGAACCTAACGAAGAGATAAAGGATAAGTACCCACAACTATTTTCAACATATAATGTAAAACAAAATTTTAAGGGAAAAATTTCTTAATGGGCAATGAATTATTCTAAGGCCTACGGGCCATGTAATACTTACACGTACGGGCCTTGTAAGGGGTCCACCTCACCCCTTGAAAGGTGTATTATCAAAATCAATAAAAAAATAAAGGCCTTCGGGCCATTGGAAGTTAATGACCCAGAATTCCATCAACAGAAATTATCTTCTTTAATTAGGCCATAAATCATATAAAATTACATTAAAAACACAATACAAACATTAAAAATGAATAATGAATGAAATAAGATGTATTTCTAAAAGTTAAGAAAACTATAATGATGAAATAGTTACCTGTCCTTTGGAAAAGTAATATGACCCTTATGAATAGTAAAACAACCAATAGAATTGTAACCTAACCCATGGAAGAAATAATAATATTTAGTAACCTAATAAATGAAAATATTATATAATTATATTATATTATAATAAAATAAATGTTTTAAAAATTATTAATTAAGTGTAGGTATTTTTTTCACTTAATAAATTTTAATTATAATTTTATAAATAATTTAATGATTTAAAAGAAAATTTATTCTAAAAAAATTTACTCATAAATTAGTTTTTTTGTCTTAGGATTATAGTATACTTTTATGTGACCCAATTTAATTTTTTCAGCGATATAAAATCAGTTATAATTTTAAAATTGGTATTTTCCATGTAAATGATGATTTTAATTAAAAATTAAATATCTCATATTTATAAAATTATTTTTGTAAAATGAAGTTTATTTTTAAATTCAACACATTAATAAATAGTTATGGGGAATTTTTTGAGGTTTATGAAGTACATGAATATTTGTGAATAGTAATGTACGACAATTTACTGTATATGCACATTATATATTAAATACAATGTTACTTGAGTTATCATTGATGTAAGCACCATAATATTAAATTATCATTCTCTTTTTAATTTATTTATTCATTTAGTCATCACTATTTCTTATATTGTAGAAAAATAATAAAATAATGAGAAAACACCCCTCTCCTCCCTTATAAATACCACCCCTCAACACCTCTTCTCCTCACAACTCTCAAGATTTGAGATTTGTCCAAATTATACTAAAATAAATTCTATATACCCTCACCCACGTCCATGAGCATTTTTTCTCATAAAAATACCAAAAACGTTTTCCAATGTATGTTCTTAAGGTGGAGAAATTCAAGAGGAAAAATCCTCTTTTGTGTTTTTAATTCCTTTTCATGTTCTTTTATTTTTCATTATTCACGACTCAAAAACCCTCATCCAAGTGTAATCATAACTCATATACCATATATATAAAAAACATTTTAAATCTAATATAACTATCAATAACAAAACCTCTTCTCCTCTACCTTTTATTTTAAAAATGGAAACGTCACCCATGATGTGTTGTTTTATCACCTTCAAGGACGACAAGTTTTCATTTTCTTTCACCACCTTCAAGGTTGGTGATAAAATCATTATAATGGTTGAAAAATATTATAAAATTTATGTTATAAACTATTTTATATTCTATAACTAACATATTCACATAATACCAATTGATAAAACAAAACGAGTTCGTTGTGGTTGAACACCACCGAAATTATCCCAAATGATTATCTTTAACTATTTATCTAATGATTAATCCTCATTCCAAATATTAAAATGATATATGAGACTAATTGAAAATATTTAATATCATTAATAACATATAATTTCAATTATATACAATTACCCTCACTTTATATGATCTTTGGTATATGTATACAAGTAAACTGATCATGAAAACCAAGAAAACCAACGCTGTCAAATGATGAAATTGAATCTCAAAACCCAAAAAAAATTCTATAAACTATCTTAGTAAAATTACAATAAATCAAAAAAATATATAAAAGTTTTTTAATAAATTAGTTAGTGGAATTAATCTGATTATCTAGTACATTAAGATCATGTGCAAACCTGTTTCAGATATAAGGTAAGGGATTCTACCCAAACCCCCATTTTTTCTTCATGTTAAACATTCTATAACATTAACCTATTGTAAATATTATTTAATTGTATATAATTCTTTTTAATTATTTTTATATATTCCAAAATCATGTATCTATATCATTTCATCATTCTTTTTGGGGGATATACATGTTTCAATATGGTTTCCTTCTCAATTCTTCCCGATAAGCATGATCGATTAAAGGGAAATTCTTGATTTATTACCCATTTTTAAGTAAAATTCTTAATGTATTTAAAGTCACCGTTATTTTTATAAAATCACTAATTTTATCATGAATTCCCTAAACCAACTCAGTTCAACCCTTAACTAGTCACCCAAGTCAGTATGTGGCATGGCCCGAAGGGCGTTCCTGATCCCCACGTGCAGGAAACTAGTGTTGAACATCAAAAGTAAAAACATGGGAATGATTTGGCACATAAATGAATGCAAAATAAATAAATAAAAATAGAAAAATTAAAATAAATACTAGTATTGTTGAAGAAATAAAACTATACCAAACTCATTGTAACCCTACGGGTCACTAATAACCTCAAACCAATGTCTCACTAAAACGACTGAATATCAGCAAGAATCAACAATTAAATCTAAAAACAATGATAAAATATAACCATGAGTATTAAAACATTGTATTAATTCTCATAAAATATATTCACATATTAATTTCTTTTAAATAAAAGATCCATCAATTTCAAATTTAACATTACAATGTATAAAAATAGGTTTTCAAACTTTTTCTTCTTAAAACAAATCATGTTCCATTGAACTTTTTCAATTAAATACTTGATTACCTTTTTAAGAAGCAGAAATTGGTATTTTAAACTAAGTAATGTTTACACAAAAAAGGGAGAAATAATAGTAAAACATTTTGAAAACCTTTTTCCATAAACACGTGAAACTAGTTTACCACTTTTATAAATAAGATACATGATACAAGGAGAAATATCAACCAACATACAACATGGGAAATGAAAAAACAACACACAAGAGTAACCAATTAGTACATGCACCTTGATCATCTAGAATAGATAAATAAGTACTAGAAACAATTGGAGGGAATTCCTTACCTAATGGCATCAGAATTATTAAATCCTCGATCTTCACCCTGCCTGGCCTGACCAAGGGGACTAATCCCATAAAAATGATAATGAAATACCCCCCCATGGTCCACTAGCTATTGAAATAAACTAGAGTTTTACATTAATCATTCACTGAGAATTTATCACTATGCTGGGTTCCCATGTTCAGACTAAAAATAGGGTGAGATAACAATGTCAAACAAGTATCTAGTCACAATCAAATTCATCACACAAAATCAACACATATAACAATCCCCCCACCCTATGTCACCCAAATGAATAATTACTTTGAATTTAAATCATCATTACACAAGGGAATACCTAAACTAATAAAACTTCCATCTTTCGTTAACCAATAAGGTGATGACCCATTCCAAGGAGGGTTTTCCGATGAAACTATTTTATTTAACATGCCAAACAGGACTCACACAACCATCAAATGTTAGAACATTTCTTAATGAACCACAAACACTCCACTTGGAAAACCATAAACACACATCAAACCCCATTTAAGAAACCAGAACTACCATTTTAAATCTAAAACACATTTACAAAGGTCAAAGGGTAATTTCATCTTGCACTTGATGAAAAAAATGTAATCAAGTCATTTATTGAAACACATTAAAAGGGAAAACCCAATTAAATTCAAGACAAAAAATTTTATTCATAATTCTATATTAATAACTAATATAAAAACTAGATGTGAAATGAAATAAATAAATGATTCTTAAATTTAAAGTTTAATTCAAGGAGATCATACCTTAGGGTGGAATCAAACTGAACATTCATCCCTTGGATATTTCTATCTAAGAGATTCTTCTCCCCCATTGATCATATTCATATTAACATATATATAAGGACACATATTACCTATTTATACAACCTCATGGCCATGAAAGTGTGCAAGGGGATCCATACATATATGCTTATTTTCATATACCTCTCTCTACCCACCTATGTATGCATTTCCTTATATATACATAGGCACACCAAGCCCCATACATGTATATTCACTACAATGGATGAATATACACATAACTAGGGAACCTATATATATATATATACACTTATGGATATGTAGGTGATTCACCTTAAGCCCGTTGACTTGAAACCAAAAAGCAGTGACCAACACACATTAATTAAAAAACCGAAATCCATAAATATAATAACACCATAAAATAAAATTATTCCAAAACAATGGAACCAAAAAAATTTATAAACAAACAAACCATTTAATAAATCAAGTCTATATTTATTTCAAATCTTAGAAAAAAATGCACAACACCCTCGAATTTCCAAACATGATTCCACACCATTTAAAATTCAGTCATCTTTTCTAAATCACAGAACTGATCATAAATTTAAAAAATAAATTTAAAGACAAACATTGATCCATTTAAAAAAATAGGATTTTGGGGTTTAAATACGAATAAATGGATAAGGGGTGAATATTTTGAAATACGGACTTTAAAGTTTTGCTATACCATTTTCATTTGTTTGAGTTCTCAGGTGTACATTCTAAGAAGACATGGGTGTGACCACATCCAATGGCACACAAAAAATGTAAATTTAAATTAACAAAACCAAATTTTAATAAAAAACTACATACATAGAAACTAAAACAATAATTCATAAATGGGCATCATGCCTTAATAAGTCGCTAATTCACCCACACGAAGCCAAACCCAAAATTCAACCAGTTTTACTAAAACGTTTCCATGGAAAAAATCATACAAAATAATCAATTTGTTTATGAAATTCAATTTTTATTTTTATCTAACACATATATCATATATACAGCAAGGCATAAATAATAAAATATTTTAAAATCTATTTTTAGCAAATTGAACTATCCAAAAAATTCCAACATAAGATAATTAAGGCTATTGTTAAGGTGAATAGAATATTTAAAAATTAATTGGAAGCATGAAAACATCAATGGGTTGTTCTGGAAAGGGATAAAAATGGAAACTCCTACCTCATTGGCAAGATAATGTGATGTTTATTTAGTATAATGGAGAACTACTCCTCATGAACCCTTCGCACCCCCCTAAACAATGAGAACAATCAAGAAAATGACATAATTGAAACCCAATGGTTCATCTATGGGAAGAAAACCATAATGAAAAACTATGGTAGATCACCGAAGGGGGGTAGCGCACTGGGGAGGATGGTCGGAGGAGGGTCATGTGCTAGAGAGTTCGACTAAAGGAGGTATGCACACCGGAAAAGATAGTTGGGGGAGGGTCGCATCCTGTTGAGAGGAGGTGTGGTAGGAGTGGAGTCACGCTTGTGAGTAAGGGGACACTGATGAGATAGGGGAGCTGACACAATTAATTCAGGAGTAAGGTGTGGGTGTCGGGTGCATCAAATAGGGATAGGGGGTCGGGCATATTATATAGGGAGTGAGAATTGGGGTGCAACCCCTTAGGTTTTCCCTAAAAAACTAAATTAAAAAAACAAAATCATAATATTCATAATATTAATAATATTAATAATATTAATTTCATTTTTAAAAATTAAAAATATTAATTACAATTTTGTAATAATAATATTAATAACAATTTTTAAAATAATATTATTATTATTATGGTTTAAACAATTAATTTATTTTATTTTCAAAAAAAATTAATTTAAATATTTCACAACTTCCAGGTCACCTAGGTTGACCACATGGTTACCACTAACCATATGGTGCTCGTGCACCAGCCCAGAGCCCACCAAAGTTAAGAAACATCAAAAAATTTAAACCAACACTCAAACTAAACCACAAAAGAGTAACCAAATCAATGAAATAATAAAATAAAATAATATTAATGGTTGGGGTGTGACAATTCTCCCCATCATAGAGCATTACTCCCACAAAATGTCATCGAGCTAAAATTTAATAAATATTTAAGTTCATGCATGAAAACAACACGAATAAATAAGAAATTTTGGGGTGACTATTTATTCACCAAGTCAAACCTGAAAGATCAAGAAAAACACGTAAAAAAGAACATAAGAACATGAGATGGTTCTACCCACCACAAATACTCAACTAGAATGGAAATTAAATCCCAAATATACCTCCTTGGAAGGGGCTAATGTAGTAACCCCCAAATGATCCAAACCAACTTCCATAGAAGAAGAGAAATAACTCCCCCATTTTAACTAGAATCTTTTCATAAACCAACGGCTCCCCTCTATTAGGGGAAAATCATCAAAATAACTCTGATAAAACAACAGACTAGAAACACTATTAATCTATCTCACAAAACCCAAACACGACCAAATGAAAAAAAATAAGTCCCAAACTGAAACCAACTCCTATGAAGTCCAAACAAATATTAAGAAAGATGAATGGTTTAAAAAGACAAATTTATTCAGTCAAGACTGCTTGGATTTTATTTAGATATGTCCATAACACTGCCAAAATAGAAGATTAAATTCAAATATTAGGAAATAAGAATGAAAAGACTTTAAATTTCCCAATACCAACATGGAACACAAAACCTAGACCCAGTCTCCACACCCCTGGAAACTCATGACTGTGCATGATCTTCGCTCTGATACCTATTGTTGGGGCTCTGAATGTTGAAGCATCTCATGCCTCACAGATAAGTATGATCATCCCTAGGCCAAAACCTTTTCATCAGGTGATGCTTCCTACAAACAGCTGCAATGATGTCATGTCTTCAGAGAGATGCAACATGACGACATCAAGTGCCCGAACTGGACACACTAGTGGCACAGAATTGAACGGTGTGACGAACTCCATTCCGGAACAAATGAATATGAATCCTTAGGAAGAGGTTCATCCTATATGAACTTATCACCAGATGGGGAACCTTCAAGAAAAACTAGGTACATCAGATTACCAACTGTCTGCTCTCAAGAAACCAACTTAGCTGGGGATGGAACATCTGCTAGATTCTCAAAATTATGGTCCTTATAAGAGTGGACCTATGCCTTGATCACTGAATGAAGAACTCCAAGGAAAATATAAACCTTCATTAAATCATATGATGCTTCCCCCTGATAAAAGGGAATCAATTCCTTAATTTGGTCAACATAAGCCTTCATCGGCCACTGGCTTTTTTGAATATCCACGATATCTTCCCTTTTCATCATCTTTACCTCCTCAGGTATAAACCATTAAATGAACAAAGACTTAAACACATCCCAAGTCATCATAAATTGTAATTTTGGTAGGTAGAACCGCTCCCATTCTTCTAAATCTGGTCCTTCGAACAGACCCAATACAGCATGAAATATGATAGATTTCGGAGTTCCCAATACCCTGAATACATTTTCAACCCATTCGGGCCATTCCATTTACTCTAACGGACCTCGATCTCCATGAAGGACATGCAACATTTGAGAAAACCCAAAAACTAGGTGTGATTCCCTAGAAACATTAAAAAACATTCTGGGAAACATTTTTTGAACAGAAAGGAAAACACAAACCAAAACAGACATCAAATCGAAAACCCCCTTTTTAAATCAAAAAAATACAAACACAACCAAAAACATTTTTTTTCAAAATCCACCATTTTAATTTAAATTCAAAAAATTCCATATTATAAGGACATTTTTTAAAATTCCAAAACCCCATTTTTAAACCAAATTTCAATTTAGAAATCATCTCCCTTATCATAATCACTTTATTTCAAGGATATATTTCAGACGTGAAAACACTTTTCCCCAAACAAAATCAACTCCTCAAATAGAAACCAAATTTCCAAAACTTTTAAATTTCAAAAACTCACCCACGACATCCTATGAACCATCACATGTGTGTCCATCCATTTCCATCCACATGTGCCAACACACACTTTCAATACATACCCTCACATGTAAAGACATTCATAAGTATCACCAAGGGTCACACAAAGAAATTTTCTTACCAATTTAAAACAATCAAAAAACATTAAATCCAGAAAGATTTAAATTTTAAAACACACATTAAAAATTTAAATCCATTAGTAAGATGCATTTTTTCACTTCAAAACCATATTCATCTTCAAAATCCCACTTACACCAACCAAAACCAATAAAAAGAACAACATACACCAAAATATAGGAAAGAGGGACTGGCTTCTAAGCCTGACTCAACAACATGGTAGTGATCCATGCTTTAAATATCTCACAACACTATGAGGTCTTGAACTATGCACTTGGAATATGAATGGGTCACTAATCAATGTGGGGTCACAACATACCACCAGATCACCTATGTTATCATACCTCAATCGAAAATAAAAACAAATTATATAATTCTCAGACTAACCTTGGAAACCCGAGGGTTCGAACAATCACGGGTTCACGGTTCCCTTATTATACCAACAACCCAAGTCCCAACACTATTAATCTCCAACTATCAGAAACCCAAAATAACAGGAACCTATTATAAAAAAATTTCTCATGAACCAATCTGGTTTTTACCTAAACCTATCACCTGAGTCAGTCTGAGGCAGGGCCTGGAGGGCTTCCCTAATCCCCATAGGCTAGAAACTATTGTCGTCCATCAAAATTGAAAAGGGAGGAACATTTTGGACAATAAATGAAAGAAAAATGAATTAATATAAATTGATCAATGAAAATAAAATCAATGTTGTCCAAATAAAACGTTACATACATCTTTTTGACCCTGTAGGTCACCACCGACCTCAAACCAACGTCTCACTATGGTGGTCGAATTTGAGCATGTAGCATCACTCGGAGGTAAAAACCATGAAAAAAATATAAGAGTGGTTATTAAAACTTATTTTGCATTCCAAAAAAATCTATTCCCATATTCATTTCCTTTGAATAAAAGATCCATCAATTTCATATTGAAATAAAATTTGTGAAAGTTATTTTTCCCACATTTTCTTCTTAAAAAAATCATGATCCATTTCCATTTTTCATTTAAAAACCAGATTACATTTTTAGGAATCAGACATTAGTATTTTAAAGGAAGTTAAGTTTACACTAAAAATAGAGGAAAAAATTGTTAAACAATTTCAAAAAAAATCTATAATCACTTGAAACCATTTTATCACTTTTGGAAAGAATATACATTAGTCAAGGAAACAAGATCAATAAACATACAACACGAGCAATGTAAAAACACCACATAAGAGAAAATAACTAGGACATTCATATCAATCATCTAGATCAGATAACTAAGTATCCGACAAAATGGGAGAACTATGGAGCTCATGGATAATCTATAAAATATTATACATGTGACTCATCCTGAAGGCATTCCCTACATTATGATGTCATAACACCCAAACACTCGGTCATCACCCTACATGGAATGACAAAGGGGCCCAATCCCATTGTAATGAAAACAAAATAACCCCACACTATGTGCCTCTATCTTCTAAAATAACCTATACTTGTGTAATAATAGTTCACCGAGATTTTGATCTCTATGCTAGGTTCCCATGTTCAGACTAAAAAGGGGGTGAGCTAATAATTTCAAATAAGTATCCAGTCAAAATCACATTTATCACACACATTAAACACACACAACAAGGTCACCCCTAAGTAACCCCAAGGAACAAGTCCCTCCCCTTTAAATAATTATTATAGATGTGAATCCCCAAACCAAGGATACTCCCATATTTTTTCAACCAACAATGTTGAGGACCCATTCCAAGGAGGGTTTTCTGATGAAACCATTTTATTTAAATTTCCAATTAGGCCTCACATAACCATCACATACTAAACCAATTCTTAAAGAACCACATGCATACCATATTGAAAATAAGAAACACACTTCAAAAACCATTTATGAATCAAAACCCATAATTTTAAATCCAAAACACATTTTCTATGGCCATAGGGGAATTTCATCAAGCACTTCATGTGAAAAAATAAATCAAGTCATTTATTTCAACATATTATAAGAGAGAAACCACTGTTATTCAAGACATATAATTTTATTAACAATTCTAAATCTATAAGTAATATAACAAAAAGATGAAAAATGAAAGAAACAAATGATTCTAAAATTTAATGTTTAATTCATTGAATTTCTACTTTAGGGTAGAACCAAACTAAACATTTGGCCCTTGGTTCTTTCTAAGCAAGAGCTGATACTCTTCCTCTGATCATATGAATCTTTACATAATTATAAAGAAATATTTCCCCTATGAACACACATGCATGGCCTTAAAAGTATGAAATGGGATCCTTACATATATACCTATTTTCATATACTCATATCCACTCACCTACATATTCATTTATATATTTATACATAGGAACACTTATCCCCATACATGTATATTCACTACCATGGATGAATATACACATAACAGGGGAACCTACATATATATATATATATATATGTATATATATATCTGTGTGTGTGTGTGTGTGTATATATATTTATATATATATACATACCTAGGGATACTAAGGTGAGTTTCATTAGGCCCAGTAATTCAAAATCACAAAGCAATGACCAACACACCTTAATTAGAAAAATAAGAATTCATGAACATCATATTACTTTAAAATTAAAATAATCCAATACTAAGTAACAAACATTATTTAGAAACCAATAGACCGTTCAATAAGTGATTTACACCTTTATTTCAAAACCATGACAAAAATAAACAATGCACTCAAAATGAAAAATGGGATTCCACACTATTTAAAATCCAACCATATTTTCTAAATCACCAAACTGAGCATAAATTCAAACATAAAAGTTAAAAACCAAATTATATCCATTTAAAACAAATATTTTTTTTTCTAGAGGTGTAAAAATAGAGGAGGGTTAATATTTTTGAAATACGGGATTTAAAGTTAGGCCAAACTCTTTTAATTTGTGTGCGCACCCAAGTGTACTTACTAAGAACACAAAGGTGTGCCGACATCTAATGGAACACCACAAATGTAAATGTAAAATGCCAAAAACTATTTTTAAAGAATAATTTCATAATTATAAACAAAAATAACAAGCCATAAATGGGCACTTGGCCCTCAGAATTCACTAATTCACACACACAAAGGAAAACCAACAATTCAGCCAGTTTTACTAAAACATTTCCAAGGGAGAACATCATAAAAAACACCCTATTTTTTTTTATCAAAACTAATTTTACTTTTATCCAACACATATCGTATATACACACAGATGCAAAAATAAGAATATATTTCAAAATATATTTTTAGGAAATTCAAATATCACAAAAATTCCAATATAAGATAATAAATGACATTATTGAGGTGTGTAGACCTTATGTATGCATGAGTATACCTTATGTATGCATGAGTAGTGTTTCCATTTTCAATATTAAATATAGAAAAGAGGTAAGTAATATTTAATATTTAAAAACATAAAATAATATCATAAATAAAATATTATTTTTTATTATATATATATATCATCCATTTTGTGTGGTGATGAAAAGAGAGGTGCATCGCTTTGGGAATGCGGTAGTCCACACGTACACGAATGATGCTATCATTTTCAAGTGTAAGAAATAAAATGATATATTATATTTTTGAAATGATAAATATTTCATTAATATCATAATTTTTTCATTTATATCACTTATATTCATTAACTTTATCCTTATCACCTTCCATGTTGTGCATTAGTGGAAGACAAATCACATGGCTTCTCGAGTTTTTAGTCCATTGTACACACGAGTAGCATTATGATATCCCATAAATAATGGAAATTAAATAAGGTATATATTATATAATGACTAAATAGGAATAAGTATGTTATAACTATCATATATATATTATATCTACCATCATACCCAATCGTGGTAGGTGGTAATGGAAAAATGAATGACATCGGTTTGCAAGGCGGTAGTCCTCCATACACTTGAATTATGATTTTGAAATAATTTTGATTCAATATGGGGTGGTTTTAGATCATTAAAATGACATTAAAACATCTAATTATATAGAAGATACTGAGTTTATTATATAATCAAAGTTTAATATGAATTTTAAGAGGTGGAGAAATAGATAAATAAACAAACGCTCATTGAATAACATCACCTCTTCTTCAGGTATCCCCCTTAGGTTTACACAAAATTTTTACTATGTTAGCATTATGACTAAACTAAGGATTATATTATGATTTTATAGAATTCTTTAGGTGATTTGGTTTGGTTTTTTTTAGACAATGGATTAAGAGGTGTGAATAATTTTGGGGAGTGGTTTCCCTTTTATAATTGAGGAGCAGTGGTATTTTTATAAATACACAAAAGTATTCATTAATGGGACTTGAATCTCAACTCATGTGGCTAAACAAATGTCAAAACCAATTATTGGTGGGTTATATGGTCAATAAAAATCTTAGAAAGACAAAAAACACATGTTTTAAACATGTTGTTCCTTGGCCTTTTAGTTTACTCTCTTTTACCACTTTAGTTTTCATCATGGTAATTATTTTTTTAACCTAGGTAATTAAACCTTAAATTCAAAAATAAAATGAGTATTATTTGATAATTATTAACTAATGATTATAAATATTAAATATAACTTACAAAATACAAAGTTTATGTGTGTTGAAAATTTGCCTTAACAGAATAGCATTTAACGTCCCAAAACACCACTTTTAAACATAACTTTGGTAATTAATTTTTATTGTATTTAGTAATTATTATGACCAAAAATTAATTTGAAATTATCACTGCATATTAATTGTAATTATTCAAAATATAGAATAAATTTTATCAAATTAAATTTACAGAAGTGGAATAATTTAACATTAAATTATTCCTGTAGATAGGGTGAGAAAGTGGGGTTTTAGAGAAAAAATTTTCAAAAGTTTAAAACGTTTTTACAAACAATTTAAAAATAAAAATTATTACAATAACAAATATTTGATTATTTAATATATAATTGATATAATTTTACTTCAAAAAAAAATTAAAATATAACTTAACATTATAAATAATTTAAACTAAAATTCAATTTTCCATTAAATTTTAGTATTTTTTTCTATACATTAAATAAATTAATCCTTTTAGAAATAACCCAAAAAATCACCCTAAAAATGTTTGATATACTAATTTAAAAATATTTATTTATTTATTCAGATAAATTTTATAAAATTGAAAAAACAATTAATTTTAAATTATGTGCACAATCTATGACTAATCATTTTTTTAGAATTATATAAAAACCATTTCCTTTTCTATTAAATCTTTCCTAATTATTTTTTAAACAATAGATAAAAATGTCCATGACTAAACTATATATTTTTAATAATTTAGTTAATTATATCCATACCAACTAATTCAATTCCTATTTTATAATGTTCATGTTCTATTAATATTTTAATTGATAGTTGTGTTTTTTTAAACTCGATGTTATGAGCATTATAATCTATCAAATTAATTGCATTGATTATAAAAATTAATATATTTTAATTTCTTACGGTGTTACAATATATATATCATAATAATTTATAGTAGAAAAACGCACCAAAAGTTAGAATAAAAGATATTATAATGTATAAATAAACTCATTAAATCACATTTGAAAACATTTTGAATACATTCGAATACTTATAACCTAGTTAAAAAACAAACTAATCTTATCATTAACAGTTTTAAGTAAACATGTGAGAGTGATAACATAATGATATGAACAAAAATAAAACGATACATTCTAAAAAATGGAGATTTTTATTCAAAATTTTTAATCCATTTTATTATATTTAAATTCTATTAGTGTTTGAAGTTACTTTTAATATATGAAAAAAAATTCATGAAAAATAGTTCTTTTGAGAAAAACTAATTTAAGAGTAAAAATAATTTTCCATTGATATAAAGTAATATATTTTTCCCCATAATTTTTTTTGTTAGATAATAAACAAAGGAATTTTTTAATACTTATGCCATCTTCAAATTTTTCCATTATATATAAATACCCATAAATATATTCTCATTTGAATGAAATATAACTTATTTTCACTTGAATGAAATATATCTTATTTTCACAAAAGATTATCTTATGTTATCAAATTAAAAAATATTTTTTAAATTTAATTATTTAACACCTCAAAAAGATCGTTTTATGAAAATAACAATGCAATAGAATAAGATCAAGTGTTAGTGGGATTCTAAATCTTAACCCCTTTATTTTATCCCAATTTACATCTTTTACCAAGGCAAAAAATTTTACTATGTCACGACCCATCCTCGAGGCCCGTGTCGTGGCTGCGCCAAGCCTGCCTTCCATAGGTTAGGGGCTAGCGACTAGCACCAATGGCGTAATTTCTTAAGCTAGGCATTGCCTTTATAGTAGTAACACACACACAAACAGAGTAAGCTAGAAGAAAAGTAATAAGTGAAAATTGTATACAAAAAGTAGTGCTGAATGTAATAGGGGCAGGAAATACAATCCCAATAGTAAAGTACAAGTGCAACGGAAAGCAAGTACAACTGGAAAAAGCGAAAACAACTAAAAAGGGTAGCTCCTAGAACATCCGTTGAGTATCCTACTAGAAGGGTAGGTACAGATGTCCACATCAGCACTCCATGTCTATCGGTCCGCTCCCTGTACTATCTCGCCATGTTTTCCTCCTCTAGGTACCGTTCGGTCCTGGCTTGCTCTCTGCCTCCGTCAATGTTGTCTGTCGCCTGCATCCAACACAATGAGGTGTAGGCATAGCTCATGCAGGGGTGAGTATAACGAAACTCAGTAGGGACCTCGAGACCCCCGAAGGTCTCCTATAATCCATGAAGGATAAACCACTGAAGGAAAGATACAATCACGAAGTATCAACCAACCCTACTTAGGTATATGACCATACATATACCTAAGTTATCAATCTCAGTTCGGCTCTACCTCTCGAGCACAAGCACAAACCAGTCCACACGGGAAGTAAAGTAAATCACATCGATGATAATGATTGAAATTCAAGACTCAGATCACATAGGTATACATCATTCATATAGTGATAGAGATGATCAGATATAGACAGCGATTCATCTAAGCTGTCGGACCCACATAGGATACAAGACTAGCTAAGCTGTCGGACCCACACAGGATACAAGTACTAAGGTCAATATTATTTCATCTGAGTCGTCAGACCCACACAAGATACAAGACCAGAATATTTATCGGGCCCACACAGGATACAAGACCAGCTACTCTATCAGACCCACATAGGATACAAGTACAGAGGTCAATACTGTGGCACCCACAATGGATAAAATTACAGTAGTAATCACCATCGAACCCATGGAAGATTCTAGTATGGTAGTCCTCGCTGTCGAACCCACGGAGGATCCCAGAACAGTAGTGGTCGCAATCGCAGCCATCTCTAGGGTTCCTGCACACAGTATGCTCGATTCAGGGAGTGTCCGCTCCTCGAGCAAAGGGGTTGATACATCAACTATCACGAAGTTCAGAGGTGATGTATCCTAGAGTTCGTCCTCATCAAGATAAACCCAATGTGACTAAAGGGGAGTCAATTGGACACCCGGTCTGAGAGGTTTTGGATTTTTCATTCTAGGGGCCCTGTTGGAATGACACTCATTCTAAACCAGGCCATTTTCCAAAGTTGTCCAAAACTCACTTAGTGTATCGCAAAAGGACAGCCTTGTCGTGAGGATCCCAGTGCCACAGATGGAATGTTGAACGGACATGTCGTCTACATGATATTCACATTTAAGTGAAATGGGCCCGGGCCGTCAAGCCTAGTGGGCTGGCGGGTCAGCCTGTCCAGGCTCGGCGGGTTGGGCCCGGCCTGGTGGGGTGTGGCCCAGTCTGGTGGGGTGCAGCCTGGTCCGGTGGAACGTGGCCAAGCCCAGCCCAGCCAAGCGGGGCACGACCCGGCTGGGCGGTAGGCGGCTCGGTTCACGGTTGGACGCTGCTCAACCAGCTGACTGAGTGGAGCGGGGGGCATGGCCCCTAGTTTTTCTGAAACGATAGCACCAAGCAACGCCACCCCTCCTACCCGGACGGCTGAAGTCGGCCGGTCTTTCTCAGTGCGAGTGGCCCATACAGGTGGGCTGCTATTATCCCACGGGGCACCTTCGGGTGTCGCGACCTTCTTCAACCCGGTTGGCCACCTACCAGCTGGTTTGCCCACCGAAGCGGCCGGTGGAAGCACGGGTCGCGGCTCTCCAGCAGACCGGCTTTAGCAAGTCGGTTCTTTCTACCCAACCAGTCAAAGGACTGTCCAGTTCTTCCTTGGTCGAGCGGCCCATGGATGCGGGTCGCAGTCTCTTCCACCCTCAGGGCACCTAGTGTCGTTATCCACTAACGGGCCAGCACATGGCCGCCAATGCTGCCGCCGACCTTGGTCATCACCACATTTTCAATAACCTCCTCCATCGTTAATAATAAAACAAGAATCAATGGAGGTTCATCGGGTGGTGTTCATTGGGCCCTTGCTCTCCGTGTTAAGCGATAGCAGATGACTGAATATTATCCAATAATTTCAATGAAGAATGGGGTAAAAATTATTCACTAAAAATTATACAAACCCCTACCTCATAATTAACATCGCACGTCGACGAGCCTCAGAAGATGAGAATTGCGGTTGTCGGGCATCCCGAAAGATGGCATCGCGTAAAATTGTGTAATCCCATCAACATTGGAGGAAGAGTCGTTGTTGTGATGTGGAAAGATAACTCGAAGATGACGTAGACTCGTTGACATCATGGTGCGTCCTAAGAGGAAGTGCCGTCAGAGAAATTCTTCGCGTTCTTCGCCAAAGATGTTCTTCTTTGAAGAATGATGTTCTTCATCGAGAGAGAAACACCTTTATTCTAATTCTCCAAATCCTCCCCCAAAAGTATATTAGCCAACACAAAAGAATTAATAGGCTACCAATATTATAATAATATTTCCATGCCCTTCAAAATATTTCAAATACCTGAACAATTAATTAAGTGATTCACTTAATTAATTTTTCATGGGTTGGAAAGAATTTCAATTGTTTTATAATTTAAAACATGGATGAGTTGGCACATTAATGGAATGAATAATGGTTTATGGGGTTAAAGGGGGTTAGGTGCTCGTGTGGTCCCCACCACACATTATCCTCCCATGGGAGGTTATGTGGGGTGTGGGCCCCACCTATAACCTCATTTTGGTGGATTTAACCACCCCTTTAAAAATAAAACTTTGAACCCAACAATTTTATTTAATTTAGTATGAAACCCCAAAATAAAACATCTACTCTCAACCAAACACAACTGCGGTAAAGGTCTCCATAAGAAAAAACTGGCCCTACGAGTTCATCGGTTCCCTCAAATTTCAATTCTGAGCACCGGTTTAAGAGATAGAAAAGCTCGCACATGGGTTTACTGAATATACCTGAACAAAACATCAGAAATTGATTCCAGGAACATCGGGCCTTGGAATCAGGAGCTATTAAAAACCTCAGACTTGTAAAATTCCGAAGAATTAAAAAAAAATTCATAAAATTTCTGGGTCTTTACATTACCCCCACCGCAGGGATTTGTGTCCCCATAAAGCTACAACATATACTCAGGAAATAAAAGTGGGTACAGATCATGCATTTGAGCCTCCTTCTCCCATGTTCTCTCTTGGAGGTTCATGTGCTGCTAGTGAAGACACACCAGAGGAATCAACCATCCACGAAGGACCTACTCCTGGCGATCCTCGATCTCCACTAGGAACTCTGTGAATGTCGTTCCGTCATCAATGTGCAGCTCCCCATGGTCGATGATGTGGGATGGGACGTGCACGTATCTCTTCAGCTGAGATACATGGAAGACGTCATGCACCCAGTGAAACTTAGGTGGAAGGGCTAGGTCATAATCCACCTCGCCTAACCTACTGAGGACCTAGAATGGCCTGATAAATCTTGGAGATAACTTACCTCCCTATCCAAATCTCCGTAGACCATGTTGAGGTGAGACCCATAGTAAAATGTGGTCTCCATCCTCTAAATATAGTGGTCTCTGTCTCCTATCATCATATGAATTCTGTCTACTCTGTACAGTCTTCATCCACTCCTGGATGATCTACACCTTCTCTGTTGTAGCCTGATCCATCTCTGGTCCTATAAGTGTTGACTCCCCAGGTTCAGTCCAGCACAGAGGTGATCTGCATGGTTGGTCATACAGTGCATCGAATGGGGCCATCCCGATAGTGGGGTGGTATCTGTTGTTATACGCAAACTCCACCAAGGGTAAGTGATCCTCCCAGCTACGACCAAAGTCGAGGACACATGCACGAATCATTTTCCTGAGATTTTGAATGGTCCTCTCAGTTTGACCATCCCGCTGAGGATGGAAAGTGGTGCTCAAGTGAAGCTATGTCCAAAATGCCTCCTTCTACTCCTTCCAAAGCCGGGAAGTAAAGTGTGCCTCCCAATCGAAGACGAACATCTATGTAACACCATGAAGTTGTGTGATATCCTATATGTAGAGGCATCCCAAGCTCTATATTGATCCCAACTCTCTGATCGGTAGGAAGTGGGCGGACGTGGTGAGTCAGTCAACGATCACCCAGATAGAGTCATGCCCTCTGGATGTACATGGAATTACCGTCATGAAATCCATGGTTATCCCATCCCAATTCCACTCTGGGACCTCTAAGGGCTATACCAAGCTTGCTGGTACCTAGTGCTCCGCCTTCACTTGCTGAGAAGTGAGTCATTGAGAGACAAACTCTGTTACTACTTTCTTCATACCTGGCCACCAGTGCTGTCGTCTGAGGTCCTGATACATATTTTTCACTCCTAGATGTACCGCTAGAGGGGAAGTGTGGAACTCCCTCAACACCTCCTCTTGTAGTGCAATGGGTACCATGGTATATCTTTGGAAGAGAATGATGTGCTCCCCACCTTCAAAATATTCATCAGGTGCTTGCCTTGATGATATCTGAGCATGTTGTGTCTCATAGTCCACATCCCCATGTTGTGCCTCTCTGACTCACTGCAGAAGTGGAGGAGTGACTATGAGAGACTAAAGAAAGGCTGCTCCATCTCTATCCACAAAGTATATCTGCAACGCGGCTTGCTGCTCTGTCGCCTCTCCTAGTAGCTGAATGTCTGATCTCCTACTGAGAGAATCTACTATAATGTTCCCCTTCCCAGGAGTATAAACAATCTCAAATTCATAGTCCCGGAGGAACTTGAGCCATCGTTGTTGTCTCAGGTTCAGGTCCTTCAGCGAGAAGATGTACCTGAGAGTCTAGTGGTCAGAGTATATGGTAAAACATTCACCCATAAGATAGTGTCTCCACATCTTCAAGACAGACACCACTGTTTCTAACTCCAGGTCATGGGTAGCATAGTTCTTCTCATGCAGTCTCAACTATCGTGAACTAAAGGTGATCACTGCTCGCTTCTACATCAGGACACACCTGAGTTCGGTTCCTGATGTGTCATAGTAAACAACATACCCAATGCCCTCCTATGGTAGCCTCAAGATGGGCGCACTGGTCAACCTCTGCCTTAGCTCATGAAAGCTCTGCTGGAATCTCTCTGGCCACACGAAGGGTTTCCCCTTCCTCGTCAATGCTGAAAGTGGTTCTACAACTCTTGAGAAGTCTGGCACAAAGGTAAGTCTGGCCGACTCCTGATTGATCGATTGTACCCTCTTATTCATGATTCTATCATGTGCTACCTGGGTTTTCCTTTTCACTGACCAAGGAAAACCCCATCCCAATGTTGTAGATAAAAGACAACATTTTTTCCTAATACAGTCAATCTATGTATGAACTATGGTTGACCAGTCCATACCCAAATTAACGTATTAAGGCCTCGACGCTTCCACCAAGAGGTTCCAACTAAACATCTTGCCTCAAGGGTCATATCACATCGTCATCATAAGTGTGATTATTGAGTCTCCTCCCAAAGGTATCTCCAGATGAGAGGGTCATGTCAATAGCTTAACCAGAAACTCTAGGTCTGGGAAAAGATTCATGGAAGGAAGGAATGATTGGTACCTATGTCTATTGATACAGAAACTAGTAGTTGACATAGACCGTACCTCAAATCATTCTTAGATCCCTTGGGTCACACTCCGTGACCACATTCATCTACTCTCTTCCCCTGCACTCCAACTCCATGAGCCTAGTGGGAACTACAAAGGCGGGTGGTTGTAACATGTCGAAATGTTTACCACCTCATGCTGCTCTCCTAGATCTGCTTCCACATCTGATGCCCTCCAGATTTATTAATCCATAACATTTTCCTCTTCTCGAAACTTTTTACATGCTCAAGTCTCTGAGACTGGAAGCAGTTTCATTATTTCAACTGTTAACATTCACTGGTTGTATCCGCTCAGCCAATGAACATTCAACCACAACAGTTCTCTCTAGCACCCTAACATAATTAGGAATGCATAGAGGAAAAAGTGATGGCTCGAATATCCTTAGACACACCTCACTCAGAGGTCTGATCTCTAAATCACGGATCTAATAATATTCATCGAGTACTATGAAAGATCGGTATGCCTCGATGAATACCCAGATATTGACTCATCGTACTACCGAAACAGTATAAGCTCTAGAAAACTCTCAGCCATCTCATCAAGAAAGTCCCAAGCTGCCTGTGGGTCAGGGTCGCCTCAGAACTTGAGGGTCATCTAGTGTTGAAACACATGTAAGGCACTAAGCCTACAAGTGTCCTCTACCAGTACTGCCAGTAGTGTCTGTTGACCAACGAGCAGTGATATAGTTGGCACACTACCCAAAGGTACCATCTCAGAAAATGGTCAATTAACGAAACTTCATCATTATGTGAACCATCCTCATGGTCACTCAATGAGAAAGATTAGTAGCTAAGATCAAAATATCCTCTACTAGTTTCTCAACTAGGTGGAAACTCTAGTAATCACCTCTATCCAATCCTCTGCTTCCTGGGAATCTGTCTCACCTCAAAACCTCGCAGGCCTCTTCCGCTAGAACTTGTGCAACGCGCTCAGTCGGCGTGCACCGTCCTCCAATATGGCTGGTAGCATCTGCTGCCCAATAGGTGGTGGTTCTGCTAGTACACCACCCGAAGGTGCCAACATAGTAAGAGGGCCCTGCACCGGAGCCTCGTCGCTCGGTGTGTCATCATCGTGTACTCTCTCTCGGGAACCCTAGCTTGTTGTCTTTGTAGTGCCATCCTGATAAAAAATAGGTGCGACATGGTTAGTAATTTATACCTGGTGAGATGACTCAAACAGACCACAAAATAAACTCTTTAAACACACACACAATTAGTGTTTCCGTGCACTATGTCAGAAATCAGAGGTCAGTGTCCTGGTGTATGGATACGTCGGCTTCCGCACTAACACTGGACTCCCTGGACTGAAAACCATACTCAATACACTTAACACTAATGATTCACAGAAAATAAGGGTCAGATTCCTATGTTCTATGGTAGAACCGACTCCTCTGATACAAATTTGTCATGACCCGTCCTTGGGGCCCATGTTGGGACTAACCCAAACGCACCTTCCATAGGCCAGGGGCTGGAGACTAGAAGCAAAGGCATAAATCCCTAAGCTGGGAAGGCATTGCCATCATAATAGTAACACACACACAAAAAGAGTAAGCAGTAAGAAAATTACTAAGTGAAAAATGTATTCAAAAAGTAGTGTTGAAAGTAAAAGGGGTCAGAAATACAAGCCCAATAGTAAAGTATAGGTACAACGGAAAGCAAGTTCAACTGGAAAAAAGGACAACTGATAAAAAGGGAAGCTCCTAGAATGTCCATCGGTATCCTACCTAAAGGGTAGGTATATATGTCCACCTCATCACTCCATGTCTATCATTTTTCTCTGTGTACCGTCTTGTCATGTTGTCCACCTCCGGGTACCGTCCGGTCCTGGCTCACTCTATGCCTCCATCAACGCTGTGTGACACCTACATCTAACACAACGAGGAGCGGGCATAGCCCGTGCAGGGGTGAGTATAACGATACTCAGTAGGGACCCCAAGACCCCCGAAGGTCTCCCAGAATCCATGAAGGATAAACCACTGAAGGATAGATACAATCATGCAGTATCAACCAACCCTAATAAGATATATACCCGTACATATACCTAAGTTATCAATCTCAGTTCGTCTTCAAATCTCGAGCCCAAGGACAACCCAGTCCACACAGGATGTAAATTCAATCACATCGATGATAATGATTGAAAGTCAAGACTCATGTCACACAGGTATACATCTTTCAAATAGCGATAGAGATGATAAGATGTAGACACTGATTTATCTAAGCTGTCAGACCGACACAAGATACAAGACCAGCTAAGTTGTCGGACCCACAAAGGATACAAGACTAGATACTCTGTCTGACCTACATAGATTACAAGTACAGAGGTCAATACTGTTTTATCTGAGTTGTCGGACCCACAAAGGATACATGACCAGCTAAGTTGTTGGACCCACACAGGATTCAAGACCAGCTACTCTGTCGGACCCACATAGGATACAAGTACAGAGGTCAATACTGTCATACCCACACAGGATACAAGTATATTAGTTATCTCCATGAAACCCACAAATGATTCCAGTATGGTAGTCATAGCTGTCGAACCCACAGAGGATCCCAGTACAGTAGTCGTCGTAGCCGCATCTAGCTTTAGGGTTCCCGTAAATATCACGCTCGATTCCGGGAGGGTCCGCTCCTCAAGAAAAGGGATCGATACATCAACTATCATGAAGTGCAAATTTTATGTATCCCAATGTTCTTTCTCATCAAAAGAAACCCAACACGAATGATTGTGCATAAATTGGACGCCCGATCTGAGAGTTTTTGGCTTTTCTTTTCCAAGGGCCCGATTGGAATTATGCTCCTTTCAAACCCGATCATTTTCCAAATTTATCCAAAACTCAATTAGAGTATATCAAAAGTAATGCCTCATCACGATGATCTCAGTGTCGCAGAGGGCGTTTTGAATAGACGCACGGTCTAGAAGATATTTGCAATTAAGCGAAACGGGTCTAGCCTGTCAAGCTCAGTGGGATGGCGGGTCAGCTCGTCCTAGCTTGGCGGGTCCGACCTGGCTGGGGGTCAGCCAAGACCAGTGGAACGCGGCCCGGCCCAGTGGGGCACGACCCAGCCCAGAAGGGTGGCAAGAGAGACTGTCTGTGGTCGGCCGTGGCTCGGCCAATTCGTCGAGCGGAGCCGGGGGTGCGATGCCTTGTTTTTCTGAAATGGTGGCGCCACCCCTCCCGCCTGGCTAGCTGATGTTAGGCGGTCTTTCGTGATGAGAATGGCCTGCACAGGTGGTCTGTTGTTCTCCCACATAGCACCATTGGGTTTTGTGGCCTTCCTCAACATGGTCGGCCGCCTTCCGATCGGTTCGCCGGACAAAGCGGCCCGCGGAAGTGCGTGCTGCAATTCTCCGTAACGCGGCGCTGTAGTTCTCCAGCCGGCCAGCTGTAGCCAGCCGGTTCTTTCAGCCCAGTCGGTCGACATACCATTCGGTTCTTCCTCGACTGAGCGACCTACAGATGCAGGCCATGGTCTCCTCCGCCCGCATGGAACCTGGTGTCGCGGTCCTCTAATAGGCCGGTGCACGGCCGCCGTTGCCGCCTCCTCCATCGGTCGTTTCCACCTTTTCCATCACTGCCTCTATCGTGAATAATAATACAAGAATCAATAGAGGGTTGTCAGGCCGTGTTCATTCGCCTCGCGCCCTCCACGTTAAGCGATCACATATGGCTGAAGATAATCAAGGAAATTCAATGAAGAACGAGGTACAAATTATTCACTTAAAATTATACAAACCCCTACCTCATAATTGACGTCGTCGGTCGACGAGCCGTGGAAGATGAGCATCGCGGTAGTCGAGCATCGTAGAAGATGGCGTCACGGATAATGTTGTCATCCCGTCAACTTTGGAGGAAGAGTTGTTGTCTTGACACGGGAAGATAATTCGAATATGATGTAGACTCATTGACGTTGGGGTGCATCCGAAGAGGAAGCGTCATCGGAGAAATTATTTGCATTCTTCGCGGGAGATATTCTTCATTAAAGAATGGTGTTCTTCATCAAGAGGGAAACACCATTCTTCTTAATTCTCCAGAGCCTCCCCCAAAAGTACATTTTCCCATGCCAAAGCAATAATAGGCTCCCGATATTATAATAATATTATCATGCTTTTCAAAATATTTCAAACACACGAACAATTAATTATGTTATTCACTTAATTAATTTTCCATGGGTTCAAAAGAATTTTAATGGTTTCATAATTTAAAACATGGATGAGTTGGCACATTAATGGGAAGCCCAAAGGTTTAAGGGGTTAAAGGGGGGTTAGGTGCTCGTGTGGGTCCCACCACACATTATCCTCCCATGGGAGGTTATGTGGTGTGTGGGCCCCACCTCCAACCTCCCTTTGGTGGATTTAACCACCACATTTAAAAATAAAATTGTGTACACAAAAAATTTTATTTAATTTAGTATGAAACCCCAAAATAAGACTTCTACTATCGACCAAACGCAACTGCAGTAATGGTCTCCTTAAGCAAAAACGGGTGTTGTGAGTTCATCGGTGCCCTCTTATTTCAATTCCAAGCATTGGTTTAAAAGATATAAAAACCCACACCTACGTTTACTAAAAATACCCGAACAAAAATTCAGAAATTGATTATGGGCACATCGAGTCTCGGAATCAGGCGCCATCAGAAACGACGGACTTAAAATTCTATATAATTTAATGAAAATTCCTTGAAATTCTGGGTCTTTAAATACTATGGTTACTATTCATAATGACCAAAAATTATGTTGACCCTATAAAATTATTTTTATTATTATGATTTCAAATATAGATTTAAATTCATTAATATAAATTCACAGAACTGTAAGAGTAAAATTTGAAATTAAATAGTAAAACGAGATGAAATGTGGTTTTCTAGAAAATAAATGTCTTCCTAAGTATAAAATTTTTTATTCAAAATTAAAGTATAAAATTGATTAAAATGACATTAAATTTATCATTAATAATATAAATTAACTAATTTAACTTTTATACTATTTGTAAAAAATTACATATTTTTAAATTATTTAATTATAAAAACTAATTTCAATAAAATTCATTATTTTTCAATATTCACTATAAAATCAATCTTTTCAAAAAAATAACAAAATTTCACCATACATTAATTTTTAGAATATTATTTAAAATATTATATTTTTTTACAATTAATATTAATAAAATTGTTATAAATTAATTATAATATTTCTCAAAAAAATAATGAAAAAAGTTTTATGATGAAAATGAATTTTTTAAGCAGGGAATTATGTTAATGAAAATTGAGTACTTATTTATCTATAAATTAACTTATATGAAATATTTATACATATTTTTTCAGAATTTTTTATTCCAATTCATACATTATATTTTAATGACTATATTATAATGGTCATGTTTAAATAATAATATTTTTGTCATGGTTTATTTAAACATGGTGTTTTGTGTAATGCAAGCTATTAAAGAAATCAAGTTCATTTAACAAGAAATAAATCATAAAATTTCATGTTGTTAAAAAAATAGTGGTTATCCCTATAATAATAAATTATTTAATGAAATAATTAATGGTATTAAAAAAATTAAATTTTTAATATTCCAATATTTTAAAGAGTAACAATGTTTGTTAGCATGCATGATACGCAACACCGAGCTTAAACAAACCCCATAATATTATTATCTAAATATATTCATTATAAACCATCCATAAAATTGGTAGGTATCTATAGTATTAACTAAATTTTTAAATATATATAAATTATAAAATCAATATAAATATATTTATTAATTCTTAAAAAATAAGTACCCAATTTTTAGTAAATCCATAGTATTTTTTATAGAAGTATTCTCTTCAAAAATGGATTGTTATTGAGATAAGAATATAATTTATTTATTTAAATTTAAAAAATTATATTTTTTAAAATAATTATAATTCTTAAAATAGGAATATAAAAATTAACCTATGGTGACATTTTTAATTTTTTGAAATTTTTTATTATTCTGAGAATAGTGAAAATACAGATTTTTATTGAAAACTGAATTTTCATTTAACGTGTTTACCAAGAAAAATTCAACATTGGATTATTTATAATACTAAATTAGCTAATGTATTTATAAAATAATCAAATTATTTTTTAAATGATTTTATATTTTAAGTTATTATAAAATAATTTTAAATTTAAATAGGGCATTTTTCTGAAGAACAGTTTTTACCTATGTTTTACATATTAGATTTTAAATTAAATTCCTACACATATATATTTTAAATTTTTATAAGGTTATTTAATATTTGGAATCATTTCTTAAAAATTTAATACATATCTTCTTTTTATATTTTTTTCAATATGAATAGTGTCCATAGTAATTTTTGTTGTCATGAAAAATGGAAAATTGAGTAATTAAAGTTAAAAATAAAAAAAATTAGGATTAGAAAATGGCCCCAAAACATTCATTAATTTTAATTTATAAGAATATTTCATCCATATTCATTTAATATTCATTTATATAACCTTTTTTCTATTTTTATGGGGTATTTAATTTTATAATATTTTATTTAAATAAAAGTAAAAAATGTCACACAATTTTTTTACTAAATATAATAATTTTAATATGTGTATAAATAGAGGATATGTTAGGTTATAAATTATCATTTGAAATATAATTTATTTTTATTCATAAAATTAGTTTATTTTTAATATTTATTGAAGAAATAATCTTAAATGCTTACACAACAATGACACCGTAATTATTAAATTAATAGAAAAATAAAATAAATGAAATTAAATATATTAAAAGTGAAATAATATGAAATAATTAATTTTATACAAGCATTTTAAAGATAAAGATACATTTTATGGATTTGTTAAAAACAATTATTCTTATATAAGTTTTTTTCATGATATTATAAAAGTCAAAGTGAATTAATTTTTCTAAAATAGAAATTATTGATATTTCATGAAAATAATATTTTATTAAATAATATGAAATTACTAAAAATCATATAATAGTAAAATATGTTATTATATGGTTGAAATTATTAACCTTGTTCCATTTATGGTATTTTTTCCATTTATGGTAACTATCATGACCCTTAATGTGTATAAAACTTTATTTCCATGTTATATGTGAAAATGGATAATGGGATGATAAAAAAAGATAAGGGTAAAAACCAAGTCAGAAGATGTCAAATTTTAATTTTATCAGATTATATATACTCATAATCTTATTATATTCAAATATTATCAATTTTGATCTCTTTTGAAATCATAATTAATTTATATTAATTAAATACATTAAGAAACTCTAAAATTGTCTCTTTCCTCTCTTATAAAATGGCACTACATTATTCACATTATAAAATCCTTTTGGATAAGAAATTATCTACTTATATTCATTACTAACGTCCCTCCCCACATTCAATAGGTATTAATGTAGTTATAATACCAACCTTAGTGGGATTAAGGTGTAATGAATAAGAGGTTGTCTGAAGAATATGTATGATACATAACTAAGCATCTTCATTTTATTTATTCATCCCCTCATTAAAATATTCATAAAAATTGATATAAAATATTATATATTATGATATATTTTTATGTTAATATCTTAAAATATATCCATCTCCAACTTTCATCAAATGGGAAATTAATTCATCGAATGTGTGTACGAAGGACTATAGCCTTACGGACTGATGTAATTCATTTTATATCACTATTTATCATATAGTAATATTAAAGGAATTAATTTTAATATATATTATTTATGAAATATTTATTATTTTTAAAATTTAATATAACATTTACTTTAATGAATTTCTATTCAATGAAAAGTGAGAAAGTCATTTCTGCATATGTGTGGACTACCACCTCCATGAAAGTATGTGATTCCTTTTTCACCACTACATCACACAGATGATTTATATATAAATATATATATATATATATATTATTTTATTTATGATATAAATAACATTGTTAAAATATAAAATAAAACTTATATTCTTTCTATAATTATCTTTATGAAATGGAAAAATTACTAATATATACATACAGCCTACCATATCCATGATAGCATTGTAGTTCATATATCACAACCATATTTCATAGTTGGTTGTAAAATTTTAATATATGTATTAAAATGATAATTATTTCATGATTATTATTATGTATTTTATAGAATAATTATCCATTTGACCTCGGTCAACATACTGAATCTTTTTTGAAATTATAGACCGAACATCCAAAACAACTTAACATGAACTTAATTGACTATGTAATTTACTTTTTCATTAATATAAATGAAATAAATGGTTGAATTATAAGGTATTAAACATTAAATTTTTTTATGAAATAAATTAATTGATATTATTTTATTATAAATATGTTAAAGGGAATGCAAGGAAATTCCAGAATAGAGGTAAGAGATTTTAACATCAATTTTCTTTTATTGAATCATATTTTATTATTTTGATGACAATTTCATTTATAAAGAGTATATACTACCCTATTAAATGTTATATCATAAATCCTTCATAGTTAATGATATTTTAAATTTCAATTTTAATTATTTTATCCAATTTTATTTTACTAGAAAGTTACCAAGTGTTAAAGGGTTTCTGAACCCAATTTCATTTCATTAGGAAATAACGCTTTTTCATTAAAACTGTTTTGTAATTATTATGTGTGAATATATATCTCAAATATTTTAATATATATTTCCAATTTTTTAGATTTATATTTGTTACAAATAATCTCTCCATTTATTAATTCTCAATTTAATGATATGATCTCTCTGAGGATAATTCATCTAAAATTCCATTTCTTTGGGGCATAAATTTATGATATGGACCTATCATTCTTATGAGGTTTACATACTATACCATTGACATGATATATAATTAATATACTTATATTAATGAAATATTAATTTTAATTTTAATTTATTATTTCGTAGGTATTATTATTGAAATGTTTCCAAAATGGAAAAGGATTTATATTACAATCTCATTTCTTTTCAAGATTGTTTATGTTCAATGGTCCTTTTAGTAGAAATAAAATTATTCTATTTTAATGAACCAAATATTATTTATTAATACCTTTTTATTAATTTTTTTTTACATATTTAATTTCCATTTCCTTAATTATTGATCAATTAAACATCTATAATGTCATTTATAAGTTCGACAATCCTTCTTTTCCATATCATTGTTTCCAAAAATATTTTAAAAACTTATATTTTCTAAAAATAAATGATTAACTAAAGATATTTCACATGTTATTTTACCTCCATTCCAAAGGTTTTAAAAATTAAATAACATAAAATTTATCAAATGTATCTGCTTAGACTCCCTTTCTGATAGGTTTCAAAAAAATGTTTATTTTTTAACTTTTATAACAGGAAAAGATTTTCCTACCACCATTACCATTATTTTATTTTAATATTAAATTATATTTTTCATTGTTTATTTTCAAATAGAATTATTTTAAAAATATTTTTTCAATTTTTAGTTTTTAAAAGTTATTTTTAAAGTGGGAAGTATATTTTCCTTAAGAATGTTTTTAATGGTATTTTAATGGAATTTCCTTTCCTAATGACCAAAAAACATTGATTTTAGTTATAATCCACAAGGGATATTTTGTGAGGATTCCAATCTCATTAATTTTATTTATATATTATGACAATGATATGGAACACATTTCTTCTCTATATGGGAATCATGAAATATAAGAATAGTCATTATTGTATAGTTGAAAAGTTAAGGACTATAAAAGTTTTAGCTATGAATGGTATATGGAAATTTCTGATGATTATGGGTTTCACCCAATTATATCTAAATATTGATCCCATCATAGATTATATGAAGGGTTTATCGTTATAAAAGATCAGGAAAAATAGGTTATCCTGATACGTCTTGTATGATGGGTGCACCCAGATAGTGCTCTAATGCATTAGGTAATATTACATGTATTTGGAGGAACGATGGAGGGATTAAATTTAGGGTTTCTCTTATTGATTTAACTAGGATCTAGTTATTTTTAACATGTGTTTAAATTGGTTAATGAAGATAATGATCCAAGATACCAATACATTTTAATTATGCATCTTATGGGTTATAAATGATTCCTTTAATCAAGTTTGACATCACATGGATCATGATTAATGATTCATATGAATATTTCCCATGTTAATTATTTATTCCAAATTTCATGATTGATTTTATAGGTATTGAATGAGTATGAATTCTCTAATGTTATTCTCATGCACTGTGATTATGACAATATACCCTTCTGAAAATATTACTCTCACTAAAGAAATTCAATTTTTAATGATTAGGTATAACCATATTTCGAATTTGATCTCACCCTTACTTTGTATCCTTTTCCTTAAGGTATGATTATTGATGATAAATGATTTTATTTTAGAATGACTTTATATGTGAAAAAAAATTTGATATATTTAAGACATAATATTGAATACGAATAGCTGGGTATAGGGGAAAAATACTCTCTTAAAGTCATGTGTATTTTTTATTTTTAAGTGTATGTTCTAATTATCTATAACTCTAAAATATCTATGGGTATCTAACTCATATAATATTTCCTTTTCATGTTGTATATTTTTCATCAAAAAAAACTGGATCTCATTTTTCACTATGAAATCTACAAATCTAATGTTTATGTTTCTAATATCAGATCCGAGACTGCAAGTTCAAGGGATTCTATTGTTGTTATCAGAGTAGGGTTTGGAAAAACTTATAGATTATAATTTTTTCATGATAAGTTATATTAATATTTATGTATATAATTATGTTTTTATATGTTTAATTTTTATTATATTTTCAATATCTTATAAATTCCTTTTGAGGTTCTATGTGATTGGATTTTAAGGTGACTAAGGATCTTTTGAGAGAAGCTTTATTGGGTTGAGGTCTATGAAAAAATTGTGTTTAATGTGAATTATTATATTTTAAAAATTATATTACACCTTCATAAATATATTTTTAATGGTATGTGGAAACATTTGAGGTTAAAACATTAATTTATTTCATTATTGGTATATAGGTTTTTTTATTTATGTAAATTATATGCTTATCTTGGAGATTTTTAAATATGGTCATATAAATATTTGGTAAGAGAAATTAAGTATGAATTTTTTTATTTAGAGATAAATTTTTTATTTATCATGGAAGAATATGTTATAAAAACATTCAAATTTTTTGGATATTTGTTGATCATTTTATGTTATTAATGAATTTGGTAGATTGAGGAATTATTTCCTTATATGAAGGTTTATTCATTTTTGAAAATATATTAAATTTTTCTAACCATTTTGTTTTGATATTATTTCTAAATTATGGATGAATAACTTGTTATAATATTTTGGAATTATATTTACCATTAAAATATGATTCTAAGGTTTTAGGCATTAAACATTCATCTTGAATACTCATCGTTTAGAGAGAAAGAAGAGATTGTAGTGGAAATTTATCAAAGGAAGAAATTATACGAGTAATTTAACAATATATCCATATGTTATTAGTATATATAGTAATAAATTCCTCAACTCTAGGGAAAATATTTTAAAACATTTTTACACCACTTTGGTTTATGGTTTTGTGGTCATTGAATTTCTCATAATCATTCACTTTCTAATGATCAATGATATCTATCAATCTCCATCATTATTTGGATATTATTGTTTTATTTCATTTTTATATTTTCAATTCTAACTATTGTTTTCCTATATATAAAACTACTATATTTTATCCCAGATAACCTTTATACTTCCATATATCTCTTTTCAATAGGACATTTTGTTAACCATGTTAATAATATTAGATTTAAAAAAACATTTTAAAATATTGAACATTGACTAATGAGATAAAGTATAAAATTTCGAAGAAGTTATTTCTTAAATGGCGGTAGAATATAATAATCCATTATTTTTAAAGAACTTCTATATTCTATAGAATATAAGATAGACAACACGACACTTAAACGAACCCATAATATTATTATTTATATACAAAAATTATAACCTAACTATGAAATTGGCTAGTATGAATTGGATCAATTACTTTTTTAAATACATATAATGGTTTTAATTAGTAAAAATGTAATTATTAACTCTTAATAAATAAAATTTCAATTTTTAGAAAAGTTATTTTACTCTTAAAGGATATATTTTCTTCATAGATAGATTTTTATTGAGTTAAAAATATAATTAATTTAAATAACAATTAAAATTAATAAATACAATTTTTTAAATCATATTATTAAAATTATCATATGTTGTAATTATTGAATTTTGTTTAATGTTTTATATTTCAATTATTAGTTAAAATAATAATTTTTATTTAAAACATTATTTTCATTTACCGTATTTATAAATAAAACTTATATTTTGGATTAGTTTTAAAATTTAATTAGTACCACCTAATTTTAAAAAATAAAATCGTTTTTTCCATTAATTTTATACTTTTATTGAGTTTGAAGACATTTTATATTTAAAGAGTGAATTTTTTTGAGAAATTATTTTTCATCATAGTTTTTCAGGTTTCATTTTAAATTAAATTTATTTGCTTATATGTTTTGAATTTTATAGAATCGATTTCATATTTGGAATTAGGTGGTCCAAATTTAGAAACTATTTGTTTTTTATTTTTTGTCAATTTGAAAAGTAATCATAATAACTTGTGTTATTATGATAAAGGGTAAATTAAGTAATTAATGTTAAACATTAAAGGATAATGGACTATAAAATAAACCTAATTATTTCCTTTTTTTTATTGTATGATTAAATTTCACACATACTAATCAATCATTTGGTTATATGAACTTTTGATCCCATTTGTATGGGATTATGACTCGTATAATATATATTTTAAAGATAAGTTAAAAATGTGACCCTCTTTTCTTCTAATAACTAAAATAAATTTAACATGGGGATAAACAGATTCTATATTTTATTATAAATATTAATATGAAATATAAATTATTTCAATTTATATTGTTAATTTATTTTTAATTTTTAGTGAAGATATAATTTTTTTAAACGCTCACACAACACTGATGAAGTAAGAATTAAATTAATAAAAATATAAAATAAATGATATTAAAAATATTAAAAGTAATTGAATTTAAATAATTAATGTTATTCATGTATATTAAATATAAACATAAGAGGATAGATATTTAATAAAATATTTTATTTGAATTTTATTTTTTTCATGAGTTAGAAAACTTAATATAAATGAAAAGGTCTAAATTTTCAATTATTGATATTTTATGAAAATATTATATTTTAAAAATAATAAAAAAATTCATAGATATCTTTTCATTAGACAAGTGATTAGGATATTGTTTAAAATATCAACCATGGTACATTTATGGGATATTTTTCATTTATGGTAACTATCATTATATCACCCCATAATTTTAAGAAATATTTTAGTTTAAGTAAATATAATTTCATCAGGTAAGAAAATTGGGAAAACAAATTATTTGGTTGATGGGATTTCAAATAAATTATTTACCTCTTTTAATATAACCTGGCTCATTGACATCCATGAAAAAAAATCTTTATTGTGGAGATATTTTTATAAAAAATCATTCATCAGACTTCTGTGATTTTCATTTGATTTAATAATGGAAACTTCTCCTTTTGGAAACCTATTATTTTCTGAAAAATAAATAAATTTAATTTATATATATATTATGTTACACAGAACCACAAATTTATATAAAGCATGATATACTATTAAAATATTATCATCACCTTGTGGTTGGATTGTTGGGTGTGATTATGAATAACTGAATTATAAAAATTTATTATTTTCACATGTATAAAATAAATTCAATAGTTATCATTTATAATTAAATGAAAATAAACATCTTTTGAAATTAAAGGAGATGTTTTTTTGGGAAACATTATGCATGATAAGTATGTTTACCCTAATAAATTAAATTAACCGATATTAGGGAATTATTTTAATTACATTTATATATTATATATTCAGTAAAATATTTTAACATTAATCTGTTATTTTTAATTATGTAGTGGTTAATAATAAATTTAGTTTTATGCATAAAAATGTATTTTTATAGAAAGTGTTTTTGTATCATTTTTTGTAATTACTTTATAATTAATTTATTAAATTTATCAGTATTTAAATAGATAAAATTAATTTCATATTTAGAATCACGAGGTTCAAATTTGGTAAATAGGACACTTTTATTTTTTGTTGATTTAAATAGTAATTATAGTAAAACTTATCACCTCCATAAAGGGACAATCAAGTTAATATTGGATAAACCCAAGTGGTAAGGCCAAAATATTGTATCCTAATTATTATTTTATAAATATAATTCTACCCTTATCACTATAGTCTTGAAATTGATTAATTTAATGGACATTTTTCCATGAAAATGACCCATATAATATTTAAATCAGAAAAACTTACCAAATGTTAGTCGCTTTGTTTTAAATATCTCTTTTTTGTTCGAATAGGTACAAAAGAATTGTATGAATGAATATAAGTGTTTATTTTATAGTTAATTAAAAAAAATTCCAACAAAAAATTATTTTTAATTTTTATCATTTAAATAATGACATTTTTATTAAATAACACCAATGCATTATTTATCCACTTAATAGAAATATATAATAAATTTTCTTCAAAATAATAAAATGGATAAAATTTAATTATTTAATTTGTCCCATTAAAATTATATATCTATATGGCATATTAGGTAGGATTTAAATCATTATATTCAAATTCCACTTTATCCTTAATTTATTAAATATTAAATTAAACAAATATTGTTAAAATGACTTTAATGATATTTTATAATAAATAATATTTTATTTAGTCATATAAAATTACAAAAAATAGTATATATTTATCCAAATAAATGGTATATTTATTTAAACATAAAACAAAGACTATTTATGGGTTATTTTTGATTTTATAATAACATTATAACCCTTAACATGTTGAAAACATTAAAACTATTGTAATTGTCAAAAGGGTTATCATGAGTAAAAATAAAAAAATGGATAAAACTGTGATCCAACATATACAAATTTTATTTTATGATATCATGTAGACTCATATTCATCTAATATTTGAATATTATCAATTTTATACATTTTAATATCAAAATTAATATATATATTAATCTAATATTTTACGTACATATAAGAGTGCCCCTCCACTCATTTATAAAAGGGCAGATACCAGTGTCATCATTACACCAAATTGCGAATTATAAATAAACCAACATATTTAATTTATAATTTCAACTTCCCTATTAAAATTTTATAGTTGTTGGTCTTCCTAAAAATCCAACCTTGGATCCCTTTGTAGTATATCTAAACGAGTTATACCAGGGAAGATCTAATCACCTTAACCAATCACATTATTCTGTTCTCTTCTTTAACTCCTAAAAATATTTGTTATTATTAAAAAAAATTATTATATATCAAAAATATGATGAAAAGTTATTATGATTTTAAAAATATCATTTTACTCCCTCTTTCCCATCAAATATAAAATAAATTTATCGCTCTTGTGTACGTACGACTTACCATATCCATGTAGAAATAAAAAACATTTTTCATAACCATATATAATGGATGGGTATTAATTAAGGGTTTAATATTTATATATTATATATATGACATAATTATACTTTTTTATTTATAATATCACATCTACCTACTTACCATCCATTCTTTTGGGAAATAATTATTTCGGATGTGTGTATGTGTGGACTACCACCTTCACGAAGCGATGTGATTCATTTTTTAGTTATATTTTATTTGGGTGGTAACAAGGATAATAATGATTAATATATATTATATGTATATATATAATATAATAATTATATTTTAATTGTTAATTAATATTTACCTTTCTTTTGTTTCATTTGTCAAAAAATGTAAACAACTTTCATGAGTTTGTAAGGCCCACCGTCTCCATGAATGGTGTGACTCATCAGTAAATCACTAACATTTATGGATGAACATAAATATGTATATAATAAATATAAATTATATTTATATAATTATTAATATTATAGAGGTGATAGAACCAAGATACATATACAAGGACCATAACTACTTAGTTGAAATACTCATGATCAATGAAATATTTAACACCCAAAAATGATTTTTTTAATAATTAATTATTAATAAAATGCAATGAATAAAGATTATAAAGAGATCATATAAGACATTGAAATTATTATATTAACTTTTTTATAGATTTATAATAAATTTAAATTTATTATATAGGAGGATAGAGTCCATTCAATGAAAGGGGAACTCGATGTAAGGGTTTTATGTTACCATATCATTATTTATCAAGATTGTATATGATTGTGTATCTAATGATAAATTATTATAAAAAATAAGAGAGTAAAATAGGGGATTTTATTATCAACTAGTTATTTAATTAAAAAAAATTATTTTAATTTTACTCACCATATATACTCAAGAGACTAAAAATATTTTTTAAGGAAAATTGACTTTATTTCCCTCATCAATTAAAAACCATTATTATTACATATCTATGTTTTCTAAAAATGATTTAAATAAAAATTTTTAATATTCTCATAATATTACTTTATGTAATTTTTACCAATGTTTTACTTTTCAAAAAATGTTTTGAAAGTAATATTATTTTTCATTTGCTAAAGGAGGTAATTTGTGACTCTTCTGACAAAAGTATTGAAGGAATGTTTTTTTAATATATATACTATGAATGGATTTTTCCTCCATAATTACTAATTTTTTCATTGAATAATTCTTTACATGTTTCTATAGTTATTTTCAAAACAAAAAACATTATAATTGTGGTTTTTTCCAAAATAAGTGATTTCAAAACAAAAAGGTCATGTTCCTCAAAAAATATTTAGTGATCTTTAAATGGTATTTATATTTATTAGAGACAACAACCCAATATTTAACTTATAATTTTCGAGGGATATTAACCAAGTATTCCATATTTTTTTATCGATATAGTTTTTTTAATATTATTACCCAATGTTTAGGAATCCCATTTCTTTTACATAGTTTATAATTTTATGAAATGATGAAATGTTTATTTACTATATTTCATTTCCATGTGTTATTAAATGTCAAATGTTTATGAAACATATTTATTTTCATGTGTTATAATATTATGAATAATTTTTGATCTTATGAAACACATTTTTGTGATTTCAATTATGTGATATGTGGGACCTATATCTCCTTTTAATACATTGGGTAAAGATTGTTATATCATGATATAAATAGGACAAGAATGAGGTGTAAAGGAGGTTATCTCAGAGTCTCCATCCACTATGATTGTCTCAAGAGTGAACCTTGACTATTATTATGGTTTTGGTAGTGAAAAAATATATTATTATAGTCTTGGAAATGACCCTTGACTACTAAAGAAATTATTTTTTCTGTAATGTGTATAATACAATTTCACATATTATTCCAATATTATGCTCTCATTTTTCATGTTTTTTTATTCCTTTTTTTCATATCTTATAAACTATCATGATTTATGTCATTAATCGTGATTATGTTATTTTATATGAAGTTTATACTTTTCATATGTTAATTTCATGTTCATATACCCTTTTTCTCTTGTTATTATCATATGATTATTGATATATCCCTTGATTTACCAAAATAAGCATCAGAGATCACCCTTTATTATGCTTTATTTCCTATGTTATAAATAAATGTTTAAACTATTATATGTTTAAAAAGGGTGATAGTGATGAAAATCATAGTGGGACATAATGTATTACTATTATGAACTAGTTTTTATGTTTCCATGTTTCCTAATAAACTTATCCTTTATGATTCTGTCATGTATAACTATATAATGTAAAGAATATATATCTACATAAATGTATTACCAATGTATAAAAATATTGGGTCTCTATAAAAGAAATCATAGCAAGGATTATTTATCTATGGGAAACAAGGAGTAGAAATAATTACTGAGAACCCTAGGGATAAGTTTTAATATAGGATAAAATATTCGTGTTTTGGTAACAATCATTAACAACCTAGGTTAAACTTGAGTTGTAATAAAATCATTTGTCATGATTTAGACATCACATAGATGATTTTTCATTATTATGTGGTTTCCTGCCAATATTATGGTTTCTTGCACTATACTTTTTGGTTTCAGTCAATGGTTGTAAGTCAAAATAATCAGTTTAATGCTAAATGTGATGGAAAATGAAATCCTTACCCACTTGAGAAACAAAATGTTATGGGAGATGTAATTAAAAATATTATTTTCATTCTCAAAACAATTTCACAATATGTGGATCATTATGATCTTTCAAATGAGATAATAAGGGGAAATGTTATGTATACTCCTTTATGGGGAAATACATACCATCTTTTAGTGGTTAAACTGGTCCACTAGTTACTATAAAATGGATCAGTACCATTGAAAATATATTTTTAGTTCATCAGTTTTTGAAACGTGATAATTTTATTCTAGTAGTTTGCACTTTATAAGGTGAATAAAAGAATTTGTGAAATCATATGAAGAACACAAGGGAGAAAAGGGAGAAATTAGATTTGGGGGTTGGATGATTTTAAAATCTTATATTTTAACAATTATATTCAATTTATTCTTTGTACTAAATTACAGAGATAATTCCTTGAGTTATATAAAAAATATGATGAATCTATTGTTACATATGAGGAAACTTTTACAGGACATGTGAGGAATGCTTATGGTATTATCAACCAACCAGAAAGTAGGGTTGATCAAATCTTATTAGCTTAAAACCAAGACTCCAATGAGTGTTAACTATGACGTGGTTCAGTAACAATGAATAAATTATTTAACGTGTTCTCATGTTTGATATAGATGTTGGATTAACCCATCGATCTCAAGGTTTTGATATAAAATAATAATGTAATTGAAATGAAATTCTAAAGACAAGAAAATAATATGATGATCTTACCTTTATGCTAAAAATTTCCAAAAAGAAAAATGGAAATTGTCTCAAGAGAACTAGTAAGTGTTTCATGTGTGGAAAGGATGTTAATGAAGAAATTGAATGATGATTTTATGGATATAAGTTAGATAATAGAGATAATAGGGAAAAAGATCCATTGAATGCACCACCCATACTTCAGTGATTTAAATACAAGGTATATGGGCATTATGCTAACTAGTTCCTAAATATGAAGGTTAATGACAATGATCGACATCAATAACAACTTAATTCTATATATAAATTGAAATCCAATGGGATCGATATTTCTAATGAGTGGTATAATAAAGACACAGTGAAAGGTATACTTAACATATATTCTAGAATTTTTAATATCTTATTTGATTCCGGATATACTAAATCATTTATATGTAAAAGATTTTCCAATGTTGTCACAATACCACATCATAAAATATATTTTAAGTTAGATATAAAAAACCCATAACAGTATGTTGATCACATTCTATGTCTATAAATATTCTCTAGTTTTAGTTTGATGGAATGTGTCTCTTATAAATATTTTCATTCCTCCTCAAGTAGAATTTGTGGTTATTTTGGTAGTGGAATGTATTTAATTACATAAATCCCACATTAATTTCCAAGTAAGGGAATTTATGTTTTATATTACAAACCATCATATGACCTATAATCAATGTGATGATAAAAATGAACTTCTGATGGATATTACATCCATTTTATAGTTCATGATTCCTATTCAAAAAGGGAATTTATATCAAATGGTTGGGATGAGAATCAATAATGATGATATATCTATTGTGTGACTAATTATTATGGTCTTTCCAAAAGACATTAATGGTCTTCCAGTGAATCATGATGATGAGTTTTAAATAAAACACATGTCTAGTGATAACCTCTTTTCTAATACAGCATATACAAAAGCCCTGATTCAGTATCAAGAATTTAAGAATCACCTCTATGAGAATCATGATAAGAGATCCATTTAGACAAGTGCACCACCATAGGGTGTACCAATTAAATTTTTTAATAACTGATGTGGATCAATATGACTCTATATTGATTATCGATTACATAACAAGATCACTACTAAGAAAAAGTATCCTCTACCCCGTATTCATGTCTTTTTTGATCAACTATGCATAAATATTTGTTTTTATATGATCAATATTTGTTCTTGATATCATCAATTGAGAGTCGATAATAGATATATATCAAATAAATAATTCTTTAAAATATCTATACACTAATAATTTATAGTAATATCTTTTGGTCATACTAATACCCCATCTATATTGATGAATTTAATGAATACTGTCTTTAGAGATTCCCTTGATTAGTTTTTGGTAGTATTTATAGAGGAGATAATTATTTATTAAAAGGGGATGTGAGAGAATGAAGATCATTTTATAATTGTATTGGAGACCATAAAGAGGAATAATCTTTATGAAAAAATTAACATGTATGAATTTTTTCTTCAGAAAGTTTAATTTTTTAGTCTTATAATATCAAGTGAAAGTATATTCATAGACCCTTAAAATAAATAAGTTATTGATCATTAGAAAAAAAAGAAAAACACTATGATTAAGATCTATAGTTTTAGTGGTTTGTCTGGATATTATTGACACTTTATGAATAAATTTTTACTACTATCAAATAAACTCAAGAAGTTAACTTAGAAGGGAGACAAGTTCCTTTCGATGGATGATTATGAGGAATATTTTAAGGAACTAAATAGAAGGATAGTCATCACAGTTATTCTTACACTACCCTAAAATGTATAATTGTTTTTAATATATAGTGATGCATTAAATAAGGGACTAATATGAATCCTAATTAAAAATAGTATGGTTATAACTTATTCCTTATGATAATTAAAGGTCAGCGAGGAAATTGACCCAACACCTAATTTAGGGTTATCTTGGAAAATTATTATATTAATGATATGGAAGTATTATATCTATGGAGAATGGTGTTACATATATATAGATCATAAATTATTAATTTATATTTTAACTCAAAAACATTTGAACATGCACAAAAGAAGATGGTTGGAGATGATTAATGATTATGAATTCTCAATACATTACCACCCTGGTAAAGGGAATAGGGTGTAAGATTCATTTAATCAAAAGGATTGTGTTATATATTCATTGATGAAGATCAAAAAAGGTCTAACATTTTAAGACTTACACAGTATAAATACTGAAATATTAATAGAGGGGGTGAAACATTATTTCCCACAAATGAGTTTTCAAATTTCTATTCATGTCAAGATTAATGATGCATGGAAGGAATATATAGAGATTAAAAGAGAGTAAGAAATGTTCCTATGTTTAATGAAGTGGTAACATTTCCTAGTGTACCGGTTACATTTGTATCTGTTTAGGATTTACGTTTTACCTTAACATTACATGAATCCTTCAGCATGATCTATATATAGGGTTATGTTTCATCACAACTTAACAGTCATAGATAGATAGTGAGTTTGAAAGTACCATTCAAACTCTAGAATATATTTTTAGATCTTTCTCTATGGATTTCAGACGTTTTTGGGATCAACACCTTCCTTTGGAGTAATTTTCTTTTATTAATATATTTCACTTTAGAATTCATAAGGATCTATATGAATCCCTCTACCATATGATGTAAAGAACTATAAAATGTTGGAATAAATTTAGATAAATTATGATATTGAGACATAATTTATCTTAGTAAATGGTATAGATAGTTATAGAAATTCAGCAACACATTAGAGAAGCTCATATTAAATATAACAATTTATGCAGACATTTATCAAAAAGATCTACATCTTGATGTTGGTGATATGTTATTCCTATGAATATATCCCAAGAAGAGGGTGATAATATTTTGGAATAGTTGAAATAAAACCCATAGGTATATCAGTACTTTTTCAATTATTGATCATATCAGGATTGTGGCTTATCGATTAGAATTCCCACCTAATCTCTCTCAATTTCATGATGTGTTTTTATATCTCTTCCCATGAAGTAAATTCCTCATCATTTAAATTTATGAAACTCATAGGTAATTCTACTTGAGAGATAAATTTCTTATGAGGAACAACTCATTGATATTCTAAATCATCTAAATAATGTTCTATAAAACAAGACCACTCACCTAGTCAATGTTTTGAGGCGAAACCACCAATTTAAGAAGCAATGTGGGAAAATAAGGATATAAAGAGATAAAATAATCCTTATTACTATTTGTCAATGTTAAATAATATTAAGGGAGAATTTAGTTTATGGGGCATAACATTTTACGAAATATTTTTTTAAATAAATTTAATTTCTTCTTTTTCTTTCATTATAAGTGACTGTGAGTTTAGAGGAATTGCAATGTGCAATTAAAATATTATTATCACCTAGCTATTGGATGGGTGGGTATAACAAGGAATAACTAAATTATGAAAATTTATGGTTTTAACATGTATAAAATGAATTCATTAGAAATAAATTACTTATAAATGAAATTAAAAAACATTTGAAAAGACATTAGATATTTTTTGGGGAATCTCTTTTTGTGTGGGAAATATATTTTTCACCTAATAAATTAAATTTATCATTATTGGTGAATTATTTAAATATGAGTTTTATATTATATATCCAATAAAAAAATTAACATTAATAAAGAAATTACCATTTGTTGTATAATAATAAACCTAAATTTTTGCTTAAAATTCATTTTTCTGGAAACCGGTTTTCATCATATTATTTTCCGCATAAATTAAAATTAATTTGTGATATTTATAATTATTTAATTAGATAAAATTAATTATATTTATAATTATTAGGTTTTTATTTTTTTTAATTGGCCCCTTCTATTATTGGTCAATATAAATAGTAATTGTGATAAACTTTATCACCTTGGTAGAGGGTAAATCTAGTTAATCTAGGTTATACCTAAGTGGTAAGGCCATAATTTTTCATACTAATTCTTATTGTATGAATATAATTGGACCCTTATGACCATAATATCAAAATTTATTATTTTAAATGAAATTTTTATGATTGTTACTTATATAATATTTAAATCAAAGAATGTTATAAAATGTCAATCTCTATGTTTTTAATATCTCTTATGTGTCATCATAAGGGAAAAAACTTATGAATTAATATAAGTGTCTATATTGATCTTGATGAAATTATCATCCTAATATAGTTTTTTTAATTTTATTAATTATATAATGATATTATTTTCTTATTCAACCCCAATACAATAATTCTCTATTAAATAAAAAATATTATAAATAGTACTAAAAATATCAAAAGTGAAATAATTTGAAGGATTTAATGTGTTACATGAATTTTATAGATATATATGAAACATTAGGGAGGTATGAAAGCATTATATTCTAATTTCTTTTATTGTTTTATTTAAATTTAAATTAAATTAATAGTGTTTAAAATGACCTTAATTATATTTTATAATAATTAATATTTTATTAAATGATATAAAATACAATAATAATAAAATATTAAGAAAAATTAATGGGATATTTTTTTTAAAATAAATCATGTTCCATTTTTTGTTTTCTTTTTCATTTTATAGTAAAAATATTAACCCTTATATGGTAGATAACATTAATATTATGATAATTTTCAAAATGGTTAATGAGGGGTTAAAACATAATGATAAGGGTAAAAATGTGATCCCAATAACTCCAAATTTTTTTCCATGACATAATTTTGAATTATATTTTTATTTTATTTTTATCTTTTTGTATCCATTTGGAAATTAAAATTAATTAATATTAATTTAATATTTTTAGAAATTCCAAGACTACTCATCCCCTCAATTGTAAAAGGGAACCCATCTTTATCTAGTTTTCCCCACATTGATAAATCTATCTCGACCAAAATATAAAAATTTAACTTCTCAAATTCCCTATACATAATATAGATGTTTTTGCATCCCAAATTATCTTCCATAGAGACATTTTGAGGAGATCCAAAGGATTCATTTCATAGAAGAGGTAATCACCTTAACTAGTCACCTTCATTTGTACTCATCTTTACCTCATATAAATCAATGGTATTTATCATAAAATTGAAACATAAGTATTATAAATATAATTAAATTATATTTTAATTTTGAAAAATACTATTATACACCCTCTTTCCCATCAAATTTTTAGTGAATGTATCGCTTGTGGGTGCGTATGACTTGATGTCTCCATATAGCGATACAATTCATTTTTCAACACCATATTTTATGGATGGGTATTATGATGGGTTTAATGATTATTTTTTATATTCATTACCTAATTATATATCTTCAATTATAATATCATATATACCAACTCACTATCCATTCCTTTGTAAATCATAAGGTCGTTGATGCGTACATGTGGACTACAACCTCCATGAAGTGATGTGATTCATTTTACATTTACATTTTACTTAGATGGTAAATAGTATTAATATAAGAATATATATGGTATATATGACAAAATAATGATACTATAAAAAATAATTAATTATTAATTTTCTTTTTCTTTATCCATCAAAAAATGAAAACAACGTTCATGCATACGTACGACCTACCACCTCCATGAATGGTGTAATTCATTTTTCTATTTTAAAAATTTATGGATGAATATAAATATTTAAATAATGAATATATATGATATTTATATCATAATCAATATCCTTGGGATTATTTAAACCAGATAAATGTACAACGATCAGAAAAAATGGTATAAAATACTCATGATCAACGAAACAGTTAACACCCAGAAATGATGATTTTAATAAGGATTTGTTGATAAAAGTGGTATTGAAATGTTATTAAGGGATAATATGTGATATTATATGTATGATAATTACTATTATATAGAATTATAATAAATTTAAAATTATTATACCTGAGCATAGAGTTATTTTGAATTAAGGATAATTCAAGCTATAGTTTTTATATTATAATCTCATTGTTTATCAAGATTGTTTGTGATTAAGTTTACAATGATGATATATTATGATCAATCTATCAATAAACTCATTGATTTTATTATCCTTGTTTTTACATAAAATTGAATTTTTCCTTTTAATATTTCTCTCCATATGTACATAATTGACTAAAATTATGATCTTAAGGAAAATAGACTTAATTTATCACTTCATTTGAAAACCCATTTTCTACTATATCCATGTTTTCTAAAAAAATTAAATAGATTTTACACTATTAACTTATGATGACTTAAATTTATTTTTACCCATGATTGAATTTTTAAAAAATAGTTTGAAAGAAATATTTCTGTCATTTTCCAAATGAGGTACTTTGTTACTATACTGATAAAAGTATGGAAGAAATTTTTTCTAATCAATTATAAAGAATAAAAAGAATTTACTTCCATCATGGCTATTTTTTTATTTAGAGATTCCATTATAATTATACAGGTTCCTTTTCAAAGAAAAAACTTCCTTCATAATTGAACAATTTTATTAAATATGTTATTTAGAAATAAAAATTAATTTTCCCAAGACTAAAATTAAGGAATACTATAATAAGAACACCTCAAAAATTACCCCCCCCCCCCACCTAAATTGGTCTAAAAATTCCCTAAAATAATAGGACAAGGGATTATAAAACACCCCATGAATGAATTACCAAACAGTGGATGAGACCCATTACTACACCTTCCACCTAAGTAAACAGGGCTTCTCATGTTCTCTATATTTTAAACCATTTCATAAAAAAATTAACAATGCTTTGAAAACCAATTTTTATTTACCAATGCATTGTTAAACCCACCTTTTTTTAAGAAAAACTAGTTTCATACAGACAAATATTATCATTTAATAATTACATTTCATTTAATGGAATAATATATCAAAAATTAGATCAGTGTAGTTCACCAAACCAAGATGTAGATAGAACCACTTACCTCAAAACATAGGTCTCACACTCCCACAATAGGATCCACCATAAAGAAGAACCCATCAATGACAACAGAGGCCTATGAATCACTATACACCTGTTATAATAGATTAAATTTAACAGAAGTGATAGTGAAGAGGAAATATTCCAACATACCTCATTAATTCCCACCCACCACATTATAATAAAGAAAGGATCATCCCCATGACAGGATCGCACAACGAATCAATCAAAGGAATTACGAAAATTGATCAACAGCTCCGACAACACAATGCACTAGTGCTACCATGATCAAATAAAATAAATAACCTGAAAGGATTACCACACATAAAAATTCAATGGCATAACAATAATGATAAATCACTTAATGAAGTGGTCTAGATGAGTTGGAGGTATAAAAAATCATTGGATAGATGCTCTTGGTCAAAATTAAAGAGGTATGTGGATGAATGAATGAAATATCAGCTGTTCAATTCCATAAAAGCCTAAATAGTGACATTTTCATGGTTTATAAAATCTTTACACATAATTTAATTTATAGGGTTCATATACACTAAAAAACCTATCACCTTTTTTATTTAATCTGATTTTTAACATTACATGGTGTTTTATCTTTATATGGAATGTAATATTTCACACTATATTCTCATATCATACATGATCCTGGTGAAAATTACACATCATATACTCCATACACGGTACGTAAATATCCAATAGATAATGAAAAAAATAACGTATTCTTACAAGAAAATCAATACGACCTCAGTTATTCTCTGAAATCAGGGAGAACCACACTAAGGAATTTCATGTTTATACATGAACTCCATTAATTAAAATAAAACTATCTCCCATAAAGTGAGGTCATTTTACCCCATAAATGTTATCCATCTTTTGGAGTCCCAAGATTTAGACAATTAATGAGGAAAATAAGGAGAATAGAATTACCTAAAAGTGGGAAAATAGATGTTATAAAATCTCCACCATAAGAATTTATGTACTCATGATGTCTTGTGGATTAATGAATTCTAGTGAATAGTTAAGCCCAATTATCTATCATCAGTGACCCATTCTCCCTGCTCTCATGAGAATCCAATATGATTCTCTATAACACTCTGATCAATGGAATTGACTTCTCACGTAAGACTATCACTTGAGATGAAGTAGCCTCTACTAGATTCTTTATAATAGAAACATATAACTCTAACTCAATATATTCCCAAATCAGAACATGAGAAGAGATTGGATATTATTTATTAATATATGATATATGGGAAATATCATGAATTTTTATCAACTATTTCGATATTCTAACCAAAAAGAAAACGTCCCAAGATTCATAGTATCCTTGGATGGTTCAACATATCTCGAAGCCAACATTCATTGTTTTTGAAACCTATATTGACCCAGCCGAGGAGAAAGATTCAAGAAAACCATGTCACTTGTAGAAAACTCCCAATAATGACATCTTTGATCCACATAAAATTTGTATTGACTAGGATATATAACTGGCCGCTAACAAATATCCTGAATCCTCACTTATGCCTACTAAAAAAAACTTGGTCCCACCAAAGTGGCTTCACCCACCTATACCCAAAAAATAGTTGACCTAAACATGTGACCATACAAAACCTCGAAAGGATTCATTATGTTCAATGAATGATAACTTTTATTATAATAAAACTCAATTAGTCCTAGATGGTTATCCCAAGATCCACCAAAATCCAAGACATATGCCTGGAGTTTATCCTCCAGGATCAAAATATCATGCTTTCCTAAAACATCTGTCAGTGGATGATAAGTTGTACTCAATATTAATGGATTTCCATTGCCTCTTAGAGACTCCTCTATAACCTCTAAATAATCCAAGGATCCCAATATGAAACAATATAAAAATAAACCATGTGTAACCTCATAATTTATGGAACATATAGCTTACTCATATCTTTAAGTTTTGCGGTGTCTCTTATCCAAATGGAATGGTCTAGATTTATTAACCAATAAATAATGTACCAAATTTTATTCCTTCATAAATTATTCCATTGAAATCCAAAAAAAATTCCATGGATAGATCATCTTATTTCTAAACCACCACTAAGAGAGGTAGGAGAAAACTCAAACGTTTTAGAAGATCTCCATTTATTTGTTGTATAGTGTAACAGTAGGAAACATAATCACCAATGTCATGATTCATACTCAGACACAAGAATTTTCATCTCATGTCAAAATAAATTTTCATAGTGCATAGATGAATATCCCAAGAAAAACTATTTTTGTCAAACAACACTGAGCTCATCACGGATACTGGGATAAAAAAACTTATCCTAAAAGCTGAGAATACCATCTAAAGAGAGATAATAATAAGAAATGATCTCCCCACCATATAATGTTTCTTTAATACCGTTGAACTCATCATCCTACTATTAAATATATATAATTGACTCATGGAAATATGATTATAACTGAGAACTAGTCATAACAATTCATGAAACATCCTCCAGAGCATCCAAATTCCAATAATAAAAAATCCCAAAAAATTTTATTCTTCATTCGATTCCTGAATATCCTATTATGGAACATTACTAATAAGAGTGTATGAAATGAAATTCTAATTCCTTGGGATATATGAGGTATCAAAGTAATATTATGAAGTTATTCCACCCAAAATATTTTTTGAGATTCATGTATTTCGGAGAAAAGATATATCTAAAAATATTATGGTCATAAAAGACTATGAACAAATCCCAAAGAAGATAGTTATTACAATGCTTAATACCATGGATAACTTTAATAAAAACTTTGAATCATGAGTGGGATAATTATTCTCATGTGGTAAATGCTATAGAAAACTGTAATCTACCACATTATCATCCCTCATGAGAACACAACCAAAACCAGTGCCAAAAGAATCACAGAAAACCACATTCCCTTTAATGAGCTCTGGTAAGATAAAAGTAGATGTTGATATAATAATTCATTTCATCTCATCCATAGAAGACTGACACTTTTCATTTGATATGAATTTCACCACTTTCATGTTATGAAAATTCAAAGGCGACACCAACTTCAACAAATCAATTACAATTTGTTATAATATCTAGAAAGTCCAAGGAAGCTATGAATCTCAAATACATTTTATGTTTATTCCCATAAAAATATAGACTTTACCCTCTTATTATTAACTGATAATCCAGGATCAAAAATCAAATTCCCTAACAACATCACTTCTTGGATCTAGATATTTTATTTTGATAGATTTTCGTACAAACAGCGACACCTTAAAATTTAGAGAACAAAACTAAAATAGAGCTCATTCTCATTCATGGATATTGAGTAAAAAAGATACCATCCATCAACACTAAAACAGTAGTGTCAAGATACTGGTAGAATATATGATTCATAAAAGCCATAAAATTTATAGGTTCATTAGTCAGACCAAATGGAATCACAAGATATTTGAAATGGTTATATATTCTCCTGAAATTTGCCTTTGGTATATCAGACTATTGAAATATGAGTAGGTGATAACCTGACATAATATCAATCTTTAAAAAACACTTTTCCCACTTTAACGGATCATAAAAATCATCCACATGAGGAAAATAGTACTTATTCATTACCGTTACATCATTCAACATCAAATAGTCTACAAAAAAAGAATTGAGACATCAATATTCTTCAAAAATATTATTTGGGTTTCATAAGGTGAAACACTAGGGAGAAAAACCTTCATTGTTAGATTGTCTAACTAAATATTAAGTTCTTTCATATTTTCTAGTGAAATATGAAAGAGATTTATAGAAATCGTATATAAAAATGGAACTTGTTTAGTCGTAAACTCTACCTAACTCCCCAATGTAATCACAGAGAAATATTTTTGGGAATTGTCTGGAAAATCATGAACAAATGTATGATGATCTATAATAGAAGTAATATCATCTGGATCAACTATTACAGTAAACAACACAATCCTAATATCTGGATAGGAAGGTCATATATGACCAAAACTCCAATACCACTCTCCCTAAAACACCAATGAGACCCCATTATCCACAAGAAATTAGACACACTGATGATAAAAATCAACATCATCATGATGATAAAAAATCCAATCCATCTCGATGATGAAATAAAATATATCCATATCAATAATGAGAAAATACCAGACTAACTCTGCATCATCTATCGATAGCGCACAAGAAAGACACCATATCCCTACTCATTCCTATTTTCAAGAGGTATTCCTAACTCCATAAAAAATACATGAGATATATTATATGGTTAAAAAAATAAAAAAAATAACCAAATGCAAAAGAGTGTCAAGGGACAGTATCCAATAAATAAATCACTACTAAATATGTAATAATGATGGTAACTCTCAATGTCATTGGACCTGCATCTACCTCCACTAAAAACTAATCTATTTCATGAAGTTTCTTCACTCTTGAGGCCTATATCTAGATCCTTTTAATAATATACTAATCTGACTACAACACAATTTCCATTTGAGATAATGATCACTAACCATATCAAGGTGCATACATATCCTGAATGTAAAATTTTAGATGACCATAACATCCACAACGGTTTCATATATTTATAGATGAAGTAAAGTAATGTTTTATATTTCTATAATTTCTACAATTATATAAAGTTATAGGAACACCACTAGCTGAAACTGGAAGTTTCTAAGAGGTCGGCTGCTAAGAACCACCTCCACCACTCTTTTGATGATCTTTCTACTTCCTATTTTCCCTTAGTACACCACTAAAGCTTCCACAAGGTGGAAGAGAAGGGGAAGAATATCCAACCTTATCTTCCATATTCACCTCTACCATCATATCCTTGTATAATACCTCTATATAAGTCAAAAAATTTAGCATGAATACTTATGATCAAATATATATTCACAAACCCTGCAAGTACTTTTGATATTTCACATGGTCATTATTTACCACTTCTAGTGAAAAATGAACCATATCCACAAACCGATTACTGTACACCAACACCAAACACTATCTCTAATACAAATATAGGAAATATAGAGAATTTTATATCATTAATGACTTTAGAAAAAAACTGATGTGAGAAAAGAGTTTTGAAACCCTTCCATTACAAGACCATGCACTTATCCTCCTATGCCATGGAATCCTATCATATCTTTCTAGTACCCTCATGTATGAACATTGTGCTCTTCAACATGACACTCTTAGGTGTATCCAACACTTGAAAGATATGATCCATCTTTTTAAGATTGCACTCCTCCTTTTTTAGGTTCATTTATAACTATAAATGAGTGTGGCTTCTCATAAAAGAAATATCATGATCAATCATTTTCTACAACAGTTTCTAGTTGTGCTTCAAAAATTGTGTTATGAGCATAAATGACATTCTATCCTACGCCAAAATTTACCACACAGAAATGTCATAACAATTTTTATCCATATGAGTATTTCCTTGAGGATCATCAACTACACCTTCTTTTGTAACTCACAGAACATGTCTTAGAGGCATACCACTACACAATGAAATAGAAGAAATAATCCAAAAAATAACAATCTCATTTCAAAATAGAAAAACCATAATAAAAAGTTGATATTAAGTTCAAGAACTCAAGATAAAAGACACACATCCTAACATCCCATGGTAACTTGAGTCTCATCATGGAAAGAGATGGATAGGCACTCACTTCAACCTACCTATCAATTCTAAAAAAATTTACCTCCAATCTACCAAACATATTAAAAAATGAATATGGAGGATAAAACTCCCTTTTATATGAAACTGTAATGGACCTGAATCAGATACCCTCTAAAACTAGTACTTGACCAAAATTTCCACATACCTAAAGGGAGTTCCTAATCCCTATGAGTTGGAAACTAGAACCCCAGAAAAAACAACATTGGGAAAGATATATACTAATCTAACGAAAAAACATTACAATGTATATATAAATAAACAGTGGAAGAAATCGTGAATATATGTGTCATAATAGATAAAGAACAATGGAAGTGATATGACTCAAATGGAAGAGAATCAATCTTCAAGAGACAAGTTCAACTAAAAAGGACAACAAAGATAAACCACTAATATAATAGTCTTCATGTGATAGAGTCAAAAATCTATAACTATATCATCATATAGCTACCCAAACCCAGCTAATTGAAAACCTCACCACCACACTGCAATGAATTTCCTTTCCCTACATCAAAAGACATAACTAATTTTATGTACCACTAAAGGCGTATACGGGGTGTGAGATAAAAGGATCTCTATGGTCTCACCATAGTGTTCCATATCAAGTCCAAGAATTTTAATATAAGAATTCTCAAATTTAATGAAAAAAAGTTTTGATATATAGTTTATAGTTTTATATCAAAATCATGTGAAAAAGTTAACTTCCACATTTTACACATTTCAAAATAAATAAGTTAAATTAGTTCCAAAAAATTTCATATACATATATCAAACTAAATCAAACAATTAATCACATTTCATATCAAATCCTTGGTATTACAACAAAAATAGTACAATCCCAAAGTATCCCATATCAGCTAAAAATCATAAGTAAAATCACATCAAGGTTAAAATTGTGTTGGGATAGATATGACACTCATACATAACATTTAAAATAACTGTTCATCAAGCCTCTAGATATATGCATCGAGTATAGAGGTGAGAGGAATGTCGCAAAAAGTGTACCATCCAACAAGTCTAGAAAGTCCCTAGAATAGCAAGCCTATGGAGCATAGGAACACCCCGTATCTAAAAAAACTGACAGTGTATAAGGCATATTACTATAACTTCTACCTATGTACTCAAGGATTCCCATGTGCTCTATTTTCTAAGCTATTTCCTCAAACCATTTCATCATATCATGATTTGAAAAATAATTTTAAACCCATTACACAATGATTTTAAAACCCTTTCCCTTTACCAAAACCATCGAAAACCCATATTTTATCAAAAACACAGTTCTATGCACACAAATAAAATCATTCAATCATTCCATTTTATTTAATATAACAATTTCTAAAAAATTTATAGAAATATAGGTCACCAATACAAGATATATATGGAACCACCAACCTCAATATGTGTGTCACACTTTCCAATGGTAGGATCCACCCCAGTAAATAATACAACAACAATATTAGTGGCCCTATAATCAATATATGCCTCCTATAATTGATTCAATTTAATGAAAGGGTTAGTGAAGAGGAACGATCACAACATACCTCAAAAACAAACACCCACCACAACAAAACCAACAATAGATTAGACCCTGGGATAAGATCACACAACTGATCTAGAAAAGAATAAAAGTAATTACCACCACTAATAAACAGATCTAATAACATTATTAAATGTTGCTAATGAATAATTAGAAAGGATTAATCACCTATGGAAACACATCTCAACTGAAATAATGATCAATTCCCAAATTAAATTATCCATAAGGTTTGTAGGTTTCCAAAATTACCTGAGAGGAGCCCAAGGTCGATAGCATGGAGGTATTTTGATGAATGAATGAAATATTAGTAGTGAAGTTCCATAAAATCTGAACATATGAAATTTACATTGTGTGTAGTACCTATAAATTACATGCAGTCCATGAGGTTTATATATGACAGAAAATGTGTTCCCTTTTTATTAAAAACCTGATTTTTAATATTACATGAAAATTAATATTTACATAGAATTTAATATTTCACATTGTGTACATATATCATGACATGATATTTGTGAAAAATACACATCATGTACTCTTTACATGTCATGAATATTCCTAGCAGGCCATGAAAAAAAATATTATTACAAGATAACCCCAACAACCTCGAGTGTTCTCTAAACATAAGAAGAACCTCAGTAATCCATTACAAGTTTCTACCGGAATTCCATTAATGAAAATAAATATAAAACTCTAAAATTTAGTTACCCATCAAATGCTCTGCATCCTCAGGAGTCCCAAGAAGAACCCAATAAAGAGGAAAACTAGTAAAGATAAGTGAATTACTTGAATTCGGGTAACAAGATGTTAGAGACAATGATGAAGTGTTTATAAAACCCATCAATTTTTCTTGGGTTATGATATGTTTGGATGTTAATGAAACCCATTTCTGATCATGGGTCCTAATACGAAGAATTATTTTTTTCTTGGGGAACATATACATAGGATTTTCATTATGAGACAATAATGACCTATATAGCCCTCCAATGCATTGGGTAAATATTGATATATAACAAGAAAAACTAAACTACAATGGGAAATGAACTTAGTTTAGTAAGGCAATATATAAACTATGATATTATTGGGTGTGGACCTTTACTTCTATGATGGTTTGGTGAGTGAACCCAATCCATTTTGATAGTTATGTCAATGAGTCTTCACTAATGAGGAAATGCTTTTTTATTCTTATGTTTATGCAACAATTCAATGTCTTATTCCTATATTATGTTCCCATAGAATATTTTCTTTAATTACTTTATGATACATGTATTATAAAATTCCGTTATTTATATCATGACAAATGATAATGATCTATGATGTGAAGAGTAAGGTTTTCAAATGTCAATATCATGTTCACATAGAATTTTTCTCATGTTATGCTTATATGATCATTGATATATACTTGGTTTTCCCTTACTAATCACCATATCTAAAAATTCATTACTATTACTTTCTAGATTTATTACATGTGATATATCTTTGAAGGATGATAGTAATTAAGATCTATATGGGGGATGATGTAGAAATGTTATAAACAAGTTTTTTATGTTTCCAAGTTTCCAAAGATAAAAGACTTATACGATTCTGGAATGGACCATTATGTTAATTAAATAATATTCATAAATATAGATTTAGTTTCTATGTGTGAAAATTTTAGTTCACTATAATCACAACCCTAAAAAAGTAGAAAACCTTATTTTCATGGTAAGTATGAAAATGTTTAACAAGCTATTAAAACAAAAATGTAAGGGTACAAATATAGTAAAAAATTCCCAAATTTAATTGGATGAGATTATTTTAACCCAAACTCTTATTTTCATTAAATATTATCTATTTAGATCCATTAGGACAAATAATTAATTTATATTAAGTAAAAATTTTAATAAATTCTAAAATTTCTCCTCCCCTATCTTATTAAAGGGAACCACTTCTCATTCATTCACACTTCAAAATAATTTTCATTCAGAAATTATCTACCCAAATAACTTCCAAAAATCCCTACCCACATTCTAAAGATCATTATTGGGGTAGAAAACTCGGTTTTTATAGATTAAAGTGTAATGTTATGGAGGTTATCCGAAGAAGAGGTAAAGTTCATAACCAAATGTTTTTGTTTTATTTCTTCTTCAAAATCCTTAAAATCTACATAAAATAAGTTAAAAAATAAAATTGGAATATTATATATATTTAAATGTTTTTCATAATATAATAACCTATATCCATCTCAAAATTATAAAAAGTGGCTAATGAATTCATCGTTCATTTGTACAGTAGACTACCACCTCACTGTCTGATGTAATTCATTTTCTATCACTACTTATTATGGATGGTTATAATGATATAATTGATTATTATATTTTACATTAATGTAATATTGATCATTTTTAAATGTAATATATCATTTAATATTTTACCTGTCCTTCCACTAAAAAATAAAATTTCTTTCTTGCATACGTGTGGACTACCACATCCATGAGGTGATGTTATTTATTTTTCATCACCACATCTAAAGAATGAGATATATATAAGTTTATTTAAATAAATAGAATGATATATATGGTATAACCATCATTTTAAAAATATAATATAATTATTAAATACTTTCCATAATGATTGTTGAAAACTGGAAATGTTAATCATGTATTTGTACAACCTACCATCTCCGTTATTTTAGCATAGTTCACTATTAATTATTATATTTCATTGTTATTATTAAAAGTATAATTTAAATATTGAAAGTATTATTTTTTCATGATTATTATTCTATAGTTGATGGAAGAATTACCCTTTTGACCACAACCGACACCCCAAATATGTTTTGAAATTATGGAATGAATGTTCTCAAAGTACTCAACTTGTATTTGATTAATTTTGTAATTAAAAATTTCACTAACATAAATGGAATAAATGGTTTAATGATAAGTTATAAAACCTATTAAATTTTATTCAGAAATAAAATAACGGATATGAGTTTAATATACTAATGTTAATAGATATTTATGAAATTTCTAGACTCGAGGTAGTAAATTTCATCTATGTTTCCTTTCTTTAAGGAACATTTTATTTTTATGAACCCAATTTCTTTGATATGTTTTATATAATACCCTTTAACATGTCATATCATGAATCCATCATACTTCATGATATTTTAATTTTATATTTGATTTATTTTATCCAAGGAAATTTTACATGAATGTTACCTAGTGGTAAAGGGTTTATTAACACAATTTCCTTTTTTGGGTTATAATTATTAGTTATTAACATTTTTGTGACAAGATTGTGTACAGACCAATCTCTAAATTTTTTAATTTTTAATATACCCTAGTTTTTCATGGATTTATAAATCTCATTTTAGAGATCCATTTATACTTAGTTGTCTTAAATATGAATAACAAGGTAATTATCTAAGTAAATTCCATCATCTAAAGCTTAACTCTTGGCCCAAGGAATGACTAATGTAAAAATAAAAAGGATGAAGTATTTATTGGGATTCCAGAATTATATTATATAATTATTTTTACCAATGGTATTTTGGTATAATTATCCTGAAACATTTAAGGATTCTTTTAAAATTTAGAGGCATATATGTATTCATTAACTTAAGACTTATGGGTACCATCATTGTTTAATGAGTTTAATATTGATCATAAGATCAAATTCTTAAACACCTCTTTTTTGTTTTATGAGATGGAAGTTTAAAAATATTATGGATATTTTTTTAGAAAAAATTTATCGGAATAGAACCTATTGTTTTAGTATATGAAAATGTTATTTGAGGAATAATTTCCTTAATTTTTAGTATTATGTTTCAATTTATTGGTAAACTTTAGGTTTTGTATTATCTTTGATTTTGATGTAATTATGGGCCATTATAAATTGGGATTGTTATAGGAAATATATTAATATTGTCAAAGAAAAAGAATAACCTACAAGATGTGTGACAATCCATTTTATCCAACAAAGGCCACGGGAGTAAAACCCATGACCGAATGACAATAAGGGATTGACACATACCACTTTCCAATATGATGTATTGGTTAATAAGTCATTTTTTTAGTAAAATTATTTAAAAAATATTAATAATGAACAAATGGTGTTACTTTGAGGTTTTGAAATTAATTTATTATATTGGATAACATGTTCTAACTATATTGGTTTTCGAAAATAGCTAGAGACTGACAGATAGACCTTTCACTCTTTTATAGATTTTATAATCCATTAAAACATAATATTAATAATTTAGGAATAAAAAATTAATTATTGGATTTTAATTTAATGGAGTAAGGGATGAATTGTAAATTAATCGAAGCACAACCAAATAATGAAATTATGATTTTGAAATAGAAAAGTATCAAGTAATTATATTTCCTTATATTCATAAATAGTAAAATAATTCCTCAACATTAAGAAAAGGAACTTGAAATAAAAATGTTATTCTATAGAATTTATATCCAATAAATTATATTCTATTTCAAATCATCATATATTTATGGTTTTGAGGTCCTTAACTTTCCATTGATCATTCACTTGCTTAAGATCAATGAACTCAATCACTCACTATAATTGTTTATTATTTTCTTCCATGTTCATATATTCAATTTCCACCAATGTTCTCTTACATGGAAACATATTTATTTGATATTAAATATGACCTTATTAATTCTATTTCTCTATTATTAAGATGATATTTAAAAATACACTTTTTAGGATGTGGGTTTTTAACAAGATAATTTACAAATACTAAACCATTGATTACCAAGATCTAGTTTAAATTGTGAGGATGAAATTTATTTATGGTGGGAAGAATTTAAAACCCTAAAATTATAAAACAATAACATTATATTTTATTGCATTTATAACATGAAACATTAACCTTTACTAATCCATGAAATATATTTCTTTAAATTTAATCTCTTCAATAGCTTGCAGAACATGCAACATCGAGTCTAAATAATATATTATACAGTATACCATTATAAAAAAATAATTTAAATATTCATCTATAAACTATAATCAATAAAATATGAAAATTATGGTTATTTATTTATTATTAATAAAATAATAATCCTTTTGAATATAAAGAAAGTTTTTCTAAAAAATATATTTTTTCTAAAACACATTCTCTCACACTTTTAACACATGATTTAATGTTATTTTTTACCTAATTTTGAAAATTTATTTTATAATATGAAAATAATTTTTCAAATCATAATTTGAAAATTATTTTATGGTGATTTATCAGAATTTTTCTCAAATGTTTTATTTTATGATAAATAGTGAAAAATATTGAAGGTTAATTGAAAATTGCCTTTTCATTTAAATTATTTATAATGTTAAAATATATTATTAATTTATTTTTGAGTAAAATTAGTTATATTATATATCTATTAATCTAAATTATTCCATTATAATCATTTTCCTAATGAATTTTTATATTAAAACATTGTATCCCTTTGAACATTTTCGCTTGGAAACCCTCTTTCTCATCAAATATTTTGGAATAATTTTAAATTAAATTTTCTCAATTATGTGAATCGAATTTGGAAAAATTAATTCCATGTTTGGAATTAGAATAATTTATATTATCTAATAATGTAAACTTAATTTTTTACCAAAATGAACAGTAAAAGTAGTAAAAATTAATTACCACGGTTATGGTAAAAATGGATTTATCGGGTGGATAATCAAAAAATATAATGGGAAAATTAACCTAAAAACTTTTCTAAACTATTTGTTTAGAAATATTTAGAACCTATAATTTATAATTAACAACAATACTTTATTTTAGTTCCTTTTTTGTGTGGAAAATCTGGATATTCCATTTTCATTAAAAATATTACAAGTGCGTCACTCACTTCACTTATAAAAGGTCACCCACTCTCAAATATTATCTACACCTTCCAAACTATTTGGTTTATAAAAGACATACCCAAACAAATTCCCAAAATCTATTACCTAAATCGTGAATACTTATTTTGTGAATAAATAAAACCTAGGAAGGAATTTGGTGCAAACCTAAGGAGTTTCCCCGAAGAACAGGCAACATTATTCAATAAGAGTCTTTGTTTTATTTATTTCTACACATAAAAAATTTAATATTAAACCATTATGATTTAATAAAATAATAATATTCAATATAATGATGTTTTTTATAATAATTTAATTACCTATAACTATCCCCACTTCCATTAAATGGGATATGAAATCATCATTCATATGTACGGTGGACAACCACCTTGGGAATTGATGTAATTCGTTTTTCCATGACAACCTCTAATGGTTGGTTATAAATATATATGTAATTTAAATATATAATAATTATAACATAATTATACCTATATATTAATTATATTATATATATATATATATCTTTTTATATTTCATTCCATAAGAAATATTATAACATCGCTCGTGTGTACGAAGACTACCGCCTCGTGAAGCGATGTGATTCGTCTTCAACTGATTCTTTACATAGAAGGTGATAAGGATAATTTTAATAAATATATGTGAAATAAATTAAATAATTATGATATTCATAAAATATTTTTCATTATAAATATATAATTCATCATTTTATTTTTGAACCTTTTCACTCAATGAAATATGATAACATCATTTGTGAACATATTGACTACCGATTTCACAAAGCGATGTGAATCACTTTTCATCACCACACCACATGGATTTTATATAATTATATTTAAAAAAATAATATGATTTTATTATCATTTTATAATTATAAAACATTACTTACCTCATTTCAATAATAATCATTGAAAAATGGAAATGATACTCATGCATATGTACGCTCTACCATCTCTATGATCATAATGTACTTCATTTCTCAAAACAATAATTCTTGATTGGTTTTAAAAATAATAATTTATTTAAAAATATAAAAATTATGACATTATTATTATTACATTGATGATAATAACTGTTTAATATTCATAATAATCGAAACGTTCATGATAAATAATGAATGAAAAATATGGAAATTATCTCCTAAAACAATGTGACTAATGAAATATTATTAACGAACTGGTGATAATATATTATAAAATGATTTTATATGATATTATAAATATTAATATAGTTATTCTATAATTTAATAGCTTTTTTAAAACCACTATAAATGATGTTGAATCACATTAAACTAAAAAGAAGTGTGAGTTATGAGACTTCATCTCAATTTTTCTATATTGAGGAATATTATAATTTCATATGCCTAATTTATTTTATATAGTGTATAAACATACAATTTTACTTGTAATATAATTATACATTAATAATTCATGGTATTTTGAGTTTCAATTTTGTTTATTTCATCCAAGGGAATTTTAGTTAATTGTTACCAGGTGGTAAATAATTTCATAAATCAATATCTTTTTATTGGGTTAGATTACTTCTTCATCATCTTTGATGTTATATTATTATATAGGTAATGAATATTAGTTATATTATGTTTTATTTACATTTTTTTGTAGATTTATAGTTGATACAAATATTAAATTCATTGAATAATTCTCCCTTCAATATTGAGATCATCGTAAGTGTTTATTTAAAAATCTCATTCTCATTAATATTTTTTATTCTATAATTTTGATTAAAGGACATTATTTGATAATATTAAAATAAACCCCTATCATTTTCTCCCAATCTAGTTATTCATGATATTTTCATGTAATTATACCATTTTTTTATTATTTGGTACTTAATATAATTGATAAAATATTTCAAATGGAATCAAAATTCATTTCAGTATTCGGTTCGAATTTCATTTTCTTCCAAATATATGTTTTCTAAAATAAAATTCCACATTATTTTAAAATTTTACCAAATGATTTATTAAATAAATTTTACACTTTTTTACAAAAAAATGAAAAGAAACTTATTATCCCTTTTAAAAAAATCCAATTTGGCTTTTATTGAAAAATATAAATACCTGTTTGTTTTATTGTTTACATAATTAATGAAATTTAAATGCATAATGACTGGTGAAATATTTAAAATCATCCATTATATGTTTCCAAAATTATTTTCCAATAAAATAATTTAAATTTTTTGAATTTTTTTTAAATCTATTTTCAAAATGAAAATGATATTTTCCTCAGGAATGTTTATAAAGATATTTATAGGGTTTATTTATTCATCAATGACAACAAAACTTTATTATTACTCCAATTGTATATGTTTCATTGATACCATCCTTATTCTTTATATGGATTTTTTATGATCATTTTGACCAAGAAAAGTATTGAAATTCACTTTATTGATTCATTTTTGTAGTCATTAACATTCCTTTGAAAATTTTAATTTCCAATGATCATTAGATAATAAATATTCCAATAAATTATATATTATTTATCATGTTTATGATAATTTATTAAACCTTATATCATTTTTACATATTATATTCTATATTTAATGTTATTTTTTTATTGGGGGAAATATTGATAAATTCATATTTTGTTCTCAATACAAATATTTGATGGTAATGTACATTGTTCATGAATTAAATATATTATTAGATATATGAGGAATTATTTCGACATGAAGATATGGGTGGGTCCAAGTTATAGATAACCCCTCGATGCATCAATAGTCTCATGGAGCGAATATGTAAGATATTATAAAATTAGCTATCCAACCTTGGTGGATTTATACCTATTAGTTTTAAATTATGTTGAGGATATATATTAAATTTATAGGTATCAAGTGACTAATACATAAAATCTAATAATTAATTGTTACCTTCAATCAAAATTCAATGATTTTTATCCATGAGATTTGTACAATGATATTATCTCTTGATTAATTTCATTATGAGTTTATTATTAAATAGAATGTTTTTTCGGTTATTTAACATTCCATATTGATTATTTATTATGATGTTATGATAGTTATATTATTGATTAAATTACATTTATTTTCAATTATTTACCTTTCCATATTGATAATTATCCATGAGACTTTTGCATTGATATTATCTCTAGATGCACTTCCTACTCAGTTTATTTATTACATAGAATGCATGTTCAGTTATATACCTTGTTATATTGATTATTCTTAATGATTAATGGTTTATTATTTTTTAATTAACCCTTAATAAGAATTTTAGCTCACTCTTATTTTATTTTCTTTCCCATCAATTGAGGAATAAAACTATAAATTATATGCAAGGATATTCTAGAGGGAATAATGATATTCTTCAAATAAAATTATTTTATAATTTTTGTTTTAAAATTTCATGAAGGACACATGTATGTATATATTTTACTATGTCTACTATACTATATAGTCATTCAGGATTGGATTCCTTGTATATTGTTTCAAGGTAATAATGTAGACAATGGATCAGAGTTAATGGGGTTAGGGTCACTACAAAAATAACAAAAAAAAAATCTCGTTATAAAAATCAATGCATCAAGGATATATCTATATTAGGGCCCCACTCATCTCTAATTAGCTATAATTAATTCATTATATGAGAAAATTAATAAAAAATATATAATCAGAGATACCAATAATCACCCATTATGAAATAGAAATACCCAAAATTCAAATAATTTCCCACATATCAATTAAAGGGAAAGAAACATCATAAAAAATCTATAGAAATTAGGTAGATGATTAAAAAACAAATAATCAACTTTCATACATAATCAATAAACATATATATGAGAATAAAAATTATTTGAATTTTAAATAGTACCCCCATAAATAAATTGAATAAATTTCTATGTAATTTTTCCTCAATATAACACCACATAGAGTCAGGGGTATGTGGTTAACTCAATAATTCCCCTAATAAATCATTTTATGGATATATTGGTGAATTATTTTAAATTAATGTAATTAAAAATAGTGTATTCATAGAATAAAGGAACTAGAAGTAATATCATACCTATAATAGAGGATTATTTGGAAGGATAACGGTTGGTATGGATTTACTATTCTTTATTATACTATATTAAAATAGTACAAGTTGACTTATAAAGTAATTCATGACTAAAATATAATCCAAAAACCAAAAAATGGTGATTAAAAACATATCTCATAAAAACAAAATTTAGATGCAAACACCCTTATTATTATGGTCATTTAATAATAAAAATAATAGGATAGGGATACTATGAAACTCAAATATAATTAAATGAATCATATTATTTATAATTGAAGGATATAGGGAAGTGAATAGATAATATAATATAATATATTGTTCACAATATCAAATATGTATCATGGAATTTAAAGTATTGGAAAATAACATTACAACCTTAGAAACATTTAAATGAAAACTCCATGAATTATATAATTTAAAATAGAACATAAAATTAAATAAATAAAGTGAGAATCATTATATTAAATATCAAAGAGATCATAAGTAAACCATACATCAGATAAATCATGCATAACAAAATTTTGTCTAAGGAAATTGAAACATGAGACAGTGAACCCCTACATATAATGTAATCATTTGGGTAATAATATTTTGATAACGATGTTATAACATATAATTTATAAACAACAGAAACTTTTATAGAAATAAAATATTATGTTTTCATTTTTTATACTAGATAAAAATTTCCACAATAGATTCCAATAAATATGTTAATAACATATCATAATAAAATTTAGTTAGCACAAACCCTAACCATATTCTAGATTCATTATTTTTACACACCTAAATTAATGAATAATCAGATTATGTTTATTAGATATAATCATAAGAAACATATTCATATGACTTTAATTTATTATGTAACATTTAAAGTCATATTCTACTTATGTACTATATTTATTTTTCTTCCCCTTGCATGAAGAAACTTATTTTAGTAATTTTAGTGATTAGAGATGTTATTTTAATAATAAGTTAAATAAATATTATAACCATTAAAAAATAAACTAATAATTATTTTATTTGTAACATATAACAATAATAGAAAATATGTGCCCATATTCATCCCTGAATGGGTTTTATAACATTGTTCATGGGGGTGGTTAAACCAACCCTAACATGAAGAAAGTTATATCTCAATGGGTGAGTAAGCTTAAGAAAGTGTATAATATTACAATAACATACGAATAATGATATTTTTTATATGTTTTAAATTTTTTTAATAATATTTCATTTTGATTGGATATATATTGAATATCAATTTGACAAATGAAAAAAAATGTTATTTTTTGGAGGTGGTAGTTTGTACAATACTCGATCGACATTCATTTTTTATTCTATGTGGTAGAAAATGAATAAATAATTATTATTACATTAATATAATTACAATTTTGTATAATAATAATGATATGGTCATTATATTAAAATGGTTAGGTTAGATTTATAAAAGAAATATTAGGAAGAAATAGATAATGATTACGTAATGCTCACCTTGGGACCATGAACATTATCTAAATATTCTCCTTAGAAATGAAGGTATTAGACTAATTAATTGAGAAAAGAGGCTAATGAATAAATTATAGGATTCTAGTAGGAGAAATATGGTATATTTTTATGATACAATTATAAGGAATGGGTTATAGTAAACCAGGATTATCATATGTGGATATTACATAATTTTCAATAAATATTCATTATATTACATAGACATCCACCCAAGGAATGTAATATTTTAGTATCTTTTGAAAGTTCGAAACATAAAAAAAATGGTTCATAGGTTACCTACATCATCTCCCAATAAGATCTTCATATCTTGTACTATTTTAAAAAAATCATACATAACGCATAAATTCTTAACCTAAGGAAAGGAATCATAAGGAAGGGTGAGATTAGATACTCAGTAAGGATAAAAAAGGGAAAAACATAATCATACTATAAAAAATTGTTTGATAATATGTGTATAACATATGAAAACCATTCCTTTTATATCAAGGATTTTAATCTTCAGTCATGGAATAATGATTGGTATTTTATAAGACATGAATCATAATGAAATAAAAGATCAAGATCCATGAGAGCATAAAATTTTCATAAGACATGGTTTTTTGGAATACATATAAGCCTAAAAATCCTATTTCAGGGCTACAACCAAGACATTCATAACATGTTAGGCTTTGGATAACTACCCTTGTACCTACTTCATGCATGTGATGACCTCTTGTGTACCCTATTTTAGGTTTGGGATAACCACCTGTGTACCCTCATTTTTGGGATTGGGATAACCACTTGTGTACCCTCTGAGCTCACAGAACATTTTTCATTTCCCAATTCATTGGAGTAATATATAGGTCCCACTCATAAAATGATGAAAATCATACAAAAGTGTTCCATGAGATAATAAATCATTCATTTCATAATAAACAATGAAATGAAATAGTTTTAATAAAAAATCATCAAATCATAACATTTTGAAAACTGATAGGTTTCATAATCATTTGATTATTTCATCATAGCATAACCCATGAAGGACAAGCAGTTTTTATAATAATTATATCTTATTATAACCTGTGGAATAAAAATAGGTTTTATAAACATCCTGTAGTAACAAACCATTTAGATAAATACTATGACTAGTATCCATAGTTCATATCCCCTGTAAAACATAGGTAACATCAACAGATTTCATCTTAGATGGAAAATTATTTCAAAATATTATTTAAAATATTTCTTAAGGAAAATATCTTTTCCGTAAAATTCATTTTTTAAAACATAAAACCTCTTCAAAAATATGTTTCTTTAAAAACAACCTTGAAATGTTATAAATGAAAGTTTAAAAAATAATTTAAATCATTTATTGAGGAAATTATCCTTTACTCTTTTAAAAACACTTTTTAAAACACTTTTTAATTTTTTTAGAAAACATAGTTTTGGAAGAAAAATATTTTCTAGTCCAAAAGGTGTTTTTCATAAAAAACGTATTTTGATCTCTTGAGTACATAAATTGAGGAAAATGGTAGGAAAAAATTTATTATCATGAACTAAATTTAATAGAAGATAATTCAGGATTTTAATGACTATTAAATCAAAATATTGCATTATTTGATGAAAAATTATAAACAGTCTCGATAAATGGTGAGATTGTAACATAAAAAACGTAAAAATTTGGTAACATTGTATCATAATACCCATGAAAGAATAAAATTAAATGGAACTTAAAATATCATTAAAATAATTATTTTCCTGATATAACTTTTCAAATTGGTAGTATATACACCTCATAATATGATTGGTGCATGACATAACTTATGTCCCAATGAAGTAAAATTGAGAGAAACATGCATTATCAAATTTTTATCTTTTGAACCATGAATACCTAGAAATAGAGATCATTAAATGGATATTTAAATTTGAATAATTTTAATTATAATCCTAATAAAATTCCTTTATGGGAAGTATATACACCACATAAAATAAATATTTGGTGAATATGTCATGTGTCGTACGAGAGTAAAAAAGTTAGACATAAATCCCTTAACTTTTTTGTAATATTTTGATTCGTAATCCCCAATAAAGAATAACATAAAATTAAACTTTAAATATCATTAAAATAGGATATTGATAATATATTATGACAAAAGGGTAGTATATACACCACAAAATTGAATCGAGTAGTGAGTTTTCATATGTCTCCCAGGATTTAACAGAGGAACTATAAATCAATTACATTAAGTCTTGAATTTTTCCATACATGTTCAAACCCCATTTATAATAAATATAATTCTATTATAAATAAATTGAATAAAAATATTAATATATATCATACAATATATTATTTCCTTATTACCTTTTATTACCCATTTATTAATAATTCCTTGTTAGTGTTATGTTTTGTATAATAACTGCATTGTTTTCTCATATATGTTTTGATTTATTATTTTTGTTGCCTACATAATTTGATCATGATTTCTTAATATATATAATTTTATTCCATTTAATTAATATAATATATATTCATTTTATATGTATTTTTAGTAATACATAAAATTTATTGTTATATAATGAAATACATTGTTCATGGAGATGGTAGGTCATACGTACACATGAACACTATTTCCATATAATTTTTTAGATTAAAATATAGGTAAATTATATTGATTAAAAAAAAATTTATGTAATATATATCTTATATTTTTATTAAAATAATCATTATTTCTTACCATGTAATGTGTGAATTAATCGCATTACTTCGTGAGGCAGAAGTTATTCGTACACATGAGTGATATTATCGTATTCCCAAAAATATATAGTATGAATTTATGTTTGATATTATGATTAAATAAGAATATTAATATCATAAGTATAAAATATAATTAATTAATATGTCATTATTTTTATCCTTGATAGGTGGTAATGAAAAAATTAATGATCTCATTTCGCAACGTGGTAGTCTACTGTACAGAGAGAAAATGGTATTGTAACCCATTATATGGAAGTGGTGATGGTTTTAGTTAAGGACCTTACCATATAATTATATAATTATATTTAATATACATAGTTTGTAACATCCTATGTAAATAAATAATAATACATTTTTATATTTATCAATATTTGTGAGTTAAATCTTAATTTTACTTTAAAGGGGATGATATGTTTGATGGCGTACCTGATACACAACAGCTGATTTCATTGAAGTCTAATGTTACACACAATGCTAAGTCATACTGAAAAATAATAATATAATATTATTTCAAATGGTAGTTAATGCCCAGCCATTATGTTGGAGTTAATAAAAAAACTAACTAAAATATGATTATACATGTTTATTAAATGTTTTTACATTTATCCAATAAACGTTAGAGGCTTAAAATGTGAATGAATATAATTTTAAGCAAATCAAACTCTAATATTCATTAAAAGTTTGATATACAACCTTTAATGGAGAACCCTCATTAAATCTTATTTTGGTCACTTTTAGATGTTATATTTGAACAAATAAAATTATTCTTTAGATTCGGGACATCAAAATTTACTTTCGTTAAATTATTGTTTTTTTATAAAATTTATTTTTTAACGAATAGTGAAAAATAATGTATTTTAATTCATAACTACATTTTAATATAATCTATTTATATGGTTATATTATATTTTTAATTCATTTTAATGTGCAATTAGATTATATTTTTACCATTTAATCCAATTTTGGTCATTGGATGTAATTTCGGTTTGAAATTGGACATAAATAAGTGTCAATATTTTGATATTAATTATTTCTTAATAACATGCTTTTTTGACAACAGGAATTAATTTTAAATTAATTAATCCGACTTCTATGTTTTTAATTTTGTAAAATAGACATAATTTTTTGAATTCAGGATATCAAATATATCTCAGGATGAATATTTTTTATTTTTTTGAAAAACATCAATTTTTGATAAATTATGAAAACACTGAGTAGTAGTTAAAAGACTGACTTCTTCATTTAAATGATATTTTAACACTAATGTGAATTGAATTTCAAAAATTCGACATACATGGTTGTTATTATCAAGTAAAATTAGGTTCAATAAGATGAAAAATATTTTTGGTGAATAGTAAATTTTGACTTTTATTTGTCGTGGTTAAAGGTAAATAGGGTAATTCAAGGTAAAAAAATATTATAATAATATAAAATTACCTTAACATTTGTCTGAATTTTATTGGATGAGTAATTTCTGACCAATACAATCCATTGGTGAGACATTTGGCCTTTGAAAGCCACTCGGGTAAGATAATTATATTAATAACATTTTATTTAACGTAAAAATAAAAATATCATAAACATGTATTATATTGATAAAAAAAATTAATTGTGAGGGTTATATAATTGAAATACTTGACTATAAATATTAATTAGGGAGATAAAAAGACTTCCTATATCATGGTATTTTTTTATAATTTCCAGGTATCAAATAAATAAAATTATTTATAGCACAATAATGATGCAGTGTTTACCTCATTAATGAATGGTTTAAATAAATAAGATTATAATGATCACAGAAATATCCAAAAACCTATCCAATTATTATTGGATTATTTTATTTCATACAAGAGTCGTCTTATCATCAACATTAATAAGTTTTGGACCTTTAGAAACTGAAAATAATTATATAATAAAATAATATTTCCAATCCTTCCTAAATATCCCCTCCTCCCCCTTATAAAAATCCCTCACCTCTAACTCTTTATTCACACCTCTCAAGACCCTTGGATCATCATAGGCTTATTCCACCCATCATCAACTAGAATTATCACACTGCCATAAAAATTTTCAATAGCTACTCCTAGACAGATTCTCAGTACTCTTTACTAATAGTGGACCTCTTTCAGGTTTTAAATTGGCTACTCATTCCACAGTAAGGTTATTTCATACATTCCATCAACAGCTCAATCGATGGGACTTTCCTTCCTTCATAAAGGAAGTTACCCAGAGCCAGTAGAAATGACTGAATTAAGATAGTGATAGATCAACCCTAACAGATTCTGTTCTACGAATAGTCACGTGATCAGGCATCGATAATCGTCTAATATAGTGTGCCTAGAATAATAGATCTATACTCTATAAATACTATACAAGACGATCAGATGATCAGACTATGTTTTGATAATCATATTTTTTTCATATTTTCTACTAAATTTATTTTTTTTTTTCTTTTTCACTTTTTTTCCACCCACAATACAAGATTGAAATTGACCTTTGACATTTTGCGTCTGTTATATTCCTCACCAACCTTATTTATGGAGGGTACCAGCCCTTCTCATGAAAATGAGTCACCCACATACATAAAAACAATTCAATACAAGATCAACCAAGTCAAGATCAATTAAAAATCACTCTGATCAAATAGCACTCAGGTATAATATTTCTAGTGCAAAGGTAGCAATGTTAACTTCGTTACCCTTAAATGCACAAATCTAACTCATATCAGCTTTTTCAAGTTCAGTTACTTAGTATAGAGATTGGAAAAACTTATCGTGGGAAATACCATATGTTTTCTTAAATTCGCCTCACCTATTTCCTTCATAAGAAGATCGGAATGAGATAGAATTAGATGTAAAGTCTTAGCCACCACCTAATTCCCTCTGATGAAAAATAAGTACTCTTCTATATGGTCTTAGACTTGTTGCTCCTTCAAAATAGTATTAGGCTTAGTCAACTAGAGACAGAGGCGAGTTAATACTTGCTCCTTGATCGACCATGCCAAAATATAGTTCTCATCATAGCACTTGTAGTAACCCTTTTTAATAATTTTAACCCTAAAATTTATCCTGATTGTCAATCCACTACGCCCCAAAGTTACATAATTAGTCAAGTATTCACACCTCGTGTGATCTGGGAACATCATATCAGATTTTTCAGATATAGTATGCTTTGAAGGACCCATTGTGTGGTAACTAAGATCAGAAGAGAAATCAACTTCAATACATGGCAAAGAGTGAATCTCCTTATTAATATTTCATGAAAGTTAGAACTATTCTCATATGCAACGATCTTGACACACCAAAGCTAAGAATTTCTACCTACCCTGACACACAAACATAATGAGTAAAGTATAAGACTAAGTATCTTGACTAAATTAATAGAGATAGCTATTATATTCTAATATTTGACTCCCCTCTCTCTTCAACATTTTTTTGTAAGTTAAGCTTCTCAGTCCTCCACCTCCGGTTGAGCCAATGTGCTCCAGTCAGGCATGAAGGAACGGATTCAATAATTCAACCATGAGGGCTGACAAGAACCTCCGATTCTCCTCTTAGAGGGGGCTACTCACTCATTGTAGTTGTTAACCTCCTCAACAGGCCAATAGATTGAATGTTATTTCTTCTACCTGACTGTAATAGTCTCACTTTGTTCATAAAGATCTTAGAAAACATCTAAGACATAACTGGTAGAGAACTAACTTGAATAAGAAAGACAAGCAATGTAGTCATATTATATTTTTCAATAATATAACCTCTTATTAGATTATATATGAAGAAAGGAAATTTATATTTGAATGTAGTATGGAGTTTCAAATAATTATATATGTAGTGGACATGATATTTCCATCAATAATGGAATCTTTATCTCCCATATCTTAGTACTTCAGGACAAAAAGATGGGTTTATTAAGTGATAACACTTCAGATTGAACTACTAGGGGTGGAATCTTTCTTGAGGAAAAATATTTGGGGGAGGACATTATATGCTAAATACACCCCATCAAAGAGACTCTCCTTATGGACCCTTCTAAGGCAAAGTGTTAAGAACCTCACTCTGGTCTCTTTACTTCATATCCAAGTCCATCATTCGAATCCCCATCTCCTACTCCTAGCGTGACTATATAAAATGAGTACCTGACTCTACTCTAATAATCCTGAAGGAACTCTCAATATATATAAGTACCAGTGTTCCAACCCAATTCAATGAAATCTTTGGAATGGGTGCAAATGACCTTCCTCAAAAGTGTTTTTGTTGGGTTAGGAATTCCAGGTAAATGCCTTAAGGGGAGGAGATAAAAACATTGGATCAAGAGTGTGGTCATCTCCTACTCCATATTCATCAGTTTGTTCTGATCTTGGTTCAGAATCAATGTCCTTATAATATTGGCAGAAGCCTTGCAATCCCGGTGAGTTGGTTGAGTCATCTCCCACTGGTTTAGCTAGAGGGTTTAAAATCATTGAACGGGCTCAGCAGTAGCTTATCGGTTTGTGTCAGCATTGGATGAAGGAATAGGGTCCAAATGGGATCTATTACTCTAATCTACGGTACTCTTATATATAGTTATAATCAAAATACCTTACCTAAGATCATTGGTTCTTAGCCACTAGGTTCATAATCAGAAGATTTAAATAGAGATGGAGGGAGGCCATGTACTTTGTCTATATAGTCATTATTTGGGTAGTTGCTGCTGGAAAAAGTAGGTGACGTTGGAATGGAAGTGAAGAAATTGGCCAGGTATTTATGGGGATCATGGGTGTAGGTTGAAGTAAATATGATTGTTTTTCACCTACATTCATGGGTTCAGGTGGCCAATTAGATATGTCATAACAAGTGGGTATCCCAACTTTAAAAGGATAACTTTGGACAGATACTCTGTCTATATAGTCATTAGGATTGGTGATTCCAAAAGATATGGACTTGGAAAAGTGGGCTCACTAGTAGATGAAGATTATCTGGTGGATTCGATACCAAATAATGGATTAGTTTAGAGATTAGATGGTGTCGGATGTTATTCGGTCAATTGTTTCCACATGATATGGCTTGTTGCTGTTAGAAGGATAGCTTGTTTAGTGGCACTGAAAGGAATCCTAGTTCTTATTTCGAGCCTCTATGGTCTTTTAGTTAGCTAGAGATAGACCCTATTATATTCTAATAATTGATGACACCAGTGGTTCGGGATTAAGTATTTAGATTGATTGGATTACTCGCCTTTCATCTGGGAGATGGAATGGGATTGATAGTTGCACCTGGGAAGGTTTATAGTTCTGCTTCTCAAACCCCTTATTTCAACCTATAATGGGATGAGTTGATCTCTCTCTGCCTGCGAATGGATATGAGGAAAAGGTCTCAATGCTCTGGGGGTTGGGTTCCAAATCGTGGTTCTTTACCTATATTGTTCCCCACGTAAGGGTGTCTGTATAATCTAGAAAGATGTTGTCAGCTTCTTGCTAGAAGCATCCGAATAAAAATGATCAATATTAATTATTTGAGTTTGGGATTTTTCCTAAACAATGGCCTGTGACAGACCCTCTAAGATTGGTTACCAGAAACATAGAATGCACCTGAACATATAAAAAATGATAGTCGGGGAATGGATGTTCTCAGCTTCTAGAAGTGCTCTGGTAAACAATCTCATAGGGGTGATCCATGTCTCTGCTTTAGTCCACCCTAGGTTGATAGTTTGATTGGGTTTAGTCTCACTCAGTGATGTGGATTCCTTTTTACAATCTGTTTAGCTTTATTGAACAACACAATCTTGAGATTAATGGAGTTTGAGATCAGTTGTATGTCCTTTTTAGTACTCTTAAAAGTAATAATAATTGTTCCAATGTTTTCATTAAAAATAAGAATCTAAAAACAATCATTACAAGTGGACTTCAAAACATTCATTCTTTATAGGTGGTACTTATATATATAAATTCAAAACCCATCAGGAGTTCATTTCAGCTCCGTGAACCGAAGTTGTGGAAGAGAATTATTCAGTTGATCTGGCAACCTTTGAGTTCTTTCTCATGAGGTCCTTCTTCTGATGAACAGTTATGAAATATTGAGGAATGATATTAAAGAAATAGGGTAATTACACCAAAACTTATCATTTTGATATTGACCCAAGTCACGAGTTGTCAGCTTATTCAGAGGGGTGGAGCAGGGGAAGTGATGTTTTCTTCTCAACAATAAACTTGTGTGACATAAATCAAGAATTCACATCTGGTAAATCCAATAATCATTGAATCTGGGCCAGGAAATAGAAAGTAATAGAAAATGTTTAGTGTACAATATTTGGCAAGGTCCCAAAATAAAATTAATGAGGACAGACTGGTTACGATACATTTTTCGGAAATAGTTTCCACATCGAGCTCTGTAATAGGTGATTTCTCATTCTAAAATCCTATCACTGCTCAATGAAACAAAAGTGACTTCCAATCACCATTAATATGGGAAGAGATATCCAAAAAATCAAGATTCTATGAGAGGTCTCCTCCATCAAGCATGAGCGTCTGCTTTTTATGTTCATTCTTTACCTGTTATAGGCTTTGTACTATATTAGTATTTGTGTTTTTTGGAACCCAAAAATCGAAGAAATCGAGCATGCAAGATGCGAAAGCATCTCCCTTATTGAGCAAGAACTACGAGGAATAGTTCTAACTTAGGAAAGGAATCCAAGACTGGCGGGATTGGATTGGATCAAAACCCCTTCTTTATATGATATTATTTCTTGGTTTTTAGATTATTCATGGAACTATCTTTCTCTAATTTCTTGTTATCAGATGATGATGAGAATAACCTTTATCAAACTGAAATTCTTTAAATATGAATGTTGTGAACTTATTCAAATCATGAAATTTTCATTGGGTTTGACTTCTTCCATGGGATTTAGTTTGATGGCTAACCTGGAGGGTTGAACTACAAAACAATCATTCCAGAAGTTCGTTTCTTGACATCTTTCCCACTTCCTCTTAGTTTTTATCTTAAATTCCTTTCGAGTCCACCAATTTGTAATAGAATAGGCGAGGCACACTAAATCGATAAAGTCTGTGGATGTTTTTATCTTCCTTTGATCCATTTGGGAGTCAATCAAAATTAAAAAAAAGAAACTTTCAGAGAGAAAGTACGAGCAGAAATCAATAGTCACTCTCCTTATTTAAAATAGATTTTTCAATTAAATATAAATAGAGTTAGTCTCTTGGAATTTTATGTTAGACAACAAATCCAATTTTCTTTTCTATCTTCCAATATATATATGTATCAGCTCAAATATTTTTATTTCTCCTTTGAATTCATCATAAAAATAAAATCACTTAACTCAAATTCTACTAGATGTGCATATCCCTTTATTTAAATTTTTTCTAATAGGTATTTTAGTATTTTTAATTTGACAGAAAAAAATTTGAAAACCATGTGGAAACCCTCCCCCCTCTCTATCGCGATCTCTAGTGGTACTAATACTAGTGATAATGGTAAAAAAAGACGATGATACTCTTCTCTGTGATGAGATCATAATCTCTCTTATAAAGAAAATAATGGACCCGGTGGATGTGATTCTTTTCCTATAGTGGTCATCTATTCCCTATGAAAGTATAAAGTTGGTGGTACGGGACATGCCTCCGAATGATGATCATAATTGGCAGTAACCTTTTAACTTATATAATCAAATCCTTAGTGATGGTAGAGAGATTTGGTTATTCAAAGATACAACTGAAGTAATTAGAGAGAACCATATATGAGGTAAGGAGAAGCAACCTGCCTTATCGAGTGTACTTTACTCTAATAGTCTTAAGGGATCACCTTTGTTTGTTAACCAAAAAAAGAAACTTGCACCATCTAAACCTTTCGGTCATAGAGAACAACCATAAGATGGATTATCTAAAACCTAATCCTTCAGTTAGGGAGCTAGACCTATCAGGTTACTTCCATAAACTTGACTTTTAGAAACCATGGGGTGAAACACCTTATCTCTACTTAGATTAAATCAAACATCATGGATGAAAAATCCAAGCTCCTATACGCCGGATGATACTATAGCTAATAGAAGAATATTTAGATCTAAATTTTATTATACAAATCAGACCATACAGACGATGAAGACGAGAGAGATATAACATCTGGATCATATCTCTTGATGCTTATGATTAGGAAGGAATTACAGACTTGTGTACTCATCCTATATGTCTATCTGTTGCATCACCTGATCTTGTACTTTCTAATAAAATAAGAATCACTTGAGTTTGGTGCTTGGAAAAATGTTGAAGAATGATTTAGGATCAGATGGCATCAGTATTTCATTTCGCACTATCCCAAAGGCAAAGATAAAGAACACTTAATCAAACTAAGAGGAAAAATAAGGAGAAGAATCCCCTAAACTAGGGGGAAGAGCTAATCATATTCTTCTACACATACTATTATTCTTAGGATGAGTACATTGGATACACTAGAAGAGTGTATGATGGATTATTTTATTTATGTTTATATTTATGCATTTATGCCTTTATAAGTTTACGAAAGAGGAGTGACCCAGTCTCTTTAACCTAGGAGAGAGAATCAAACTCTCTTAGGAAGCAGGAAGTATAGGGAAGCAATTATTCCCACCCCGGTAAGAAAGATCGGTATAACAGGTAATGGAATATCTTTAGGAATAAAATAAATACATGATCATATGGGGGTGTCCAATACATAGAAGGGGGTATATCCTCCAAACTATACAAAGAAGAAAAGATAAGAGAAACTATATAGAAGAGTGCATGTGTTACATGAAATTGATTTTTTAATACTAATCGGATTATACCTTTCTCATTATTTGTTATCGCTCATCTATTATTCCTCATGTCTATGAAATCATAGGATAATAGCTTTCTTCTTTTGAGATCTATATGTGATGACCTTTATTTCTGTAATCAATTACCTTTGGGATGTTTCTAATGGAATCTAGGGGCTATCGACGAGTTGAGGAGTGAAATAATCTCTATGATTCTTATAACTTACTTCCCTCCCATTTATTTCTTGAAGGTATGTAGCTCCTCCTAAAACATCTAGTTCATGTATCTCATTGAAATTTGTATATCTCTTTTTTACTAGTAGCTATGTTGTTATAGAGTTATAGACCAGATGAGGCGGACAAGATATGTAATGGCCATTATAGCATTAATGTCTGTTGATGTACCTTATCTTCCTTAATGTACTTCGAGTTGAATAAGGGACTCTAAGATTCTTATTTCTATCTTTTAGAGAGCTAGCTAGGGCTACATAAGGATAGAAAGTCTCTATATTTGGTTTATGATGGTATCATAACATTCTTAACTTATTGGAAGTTTTATAAGGACTGTAATCCCAAAGGGATATTTCTGATATTATATTAGCTAGATGGTTTTGAGAAGCTATCTTGCCTTTAGGTTTATAACATGATAGGGGTTAAAGTCAGTGATGTTCTATTAAATGGGATGAATTACCAGGAACTATCAATAAATAAGTCTATGTATCACAGTGAGTGCTTCCCAGGTGGGGATTGTGAACCTATCTATTTCCCTGTCAGTGAAATAATTGAAGTCTCGTAGGGATAGCTCTTCCTCTTTCTAGGTGCAAGGGTAATCTTTATTATATTACCTGTAGTGTTTTATACTTCCTTCCTTTATCTATTCTAGTTGTATAAGGAAAAGTTGTCTTCATATATCTTGATGTAGCCACTGGACTTTCTAGATGTACAACCCGAAGTCATGCAACTTCTAATCGAATAGTGCTTCTAGATGAAGAGTGAGAAAGAGATGAAACTAATTCTTCTATTATGCATTGAAGCTACCTCTATCTGATCTTAGATTTCTTAACTAGATCCATATAATCTCTTGTATGAAGAGAGTAGGAGTGAAAGGTTGTCTCCTCTAGAGACCTTTCATACTACTTTTTATCTTTTTTTCTTAACCCTTTCTAAAGGTTCATTTAGATCTGACTGTTTCTAATGAAAGTTCTAGGAAAGTGCTACTGAATATATAATGGTTTAAAACCTAGGATATATGAAGTATTTGACAATATATATTATATGTACGGAGGACCTCTCCCTTTCTTTCAGGTCAGATCTATGGTATGTGACCCTATATAGTTCTCTTTCTCTCTTGAACTTGAAGGCGGGCTTAGGCCCCCTTATATAATAAGCCTATTCACTTCGCTCCTCTATCATGACATTCACTTTCTTGAGAAGTAGTTGAGACAATAATTCAAGGAAACATGGCATCTTTGACATGGAAGGATTTGGACAAAATAAGGAAAGAGTGACGTAAGTGGTGTAATACACACTAATTCTACTTTGAAGTCAGTACTCTTCTAATAGAAAGCTATCTTTTCCTATCTCTACCTTTAGTCACTCTATTGAGTCATAAGTTAGGTTCTAAACCCTTGATATATAAGTCACACCTTTAGGGTCAGGATCAGTATCCAAACTATTAGATATTAGAGTAGAGTACTGACTTTCTTTCATGGGGTTTTGGACACAAGACCTTATAACAGGCCATTATATTAGGTAGAAGGCACTTCAAGAAATCATTTTGGTTCAAACCAATGGGAGTTACCCAATTTAATGGTAACATCTTCTTTTAAGTTATTTTCTTTTATTTTACTTCTATAAACACAAAAACTCTTTTTATTCATTTATTATATAACAACACCAGTATCCTCAATATAATAGGTTTTTATTATGAAAATGATTCCAACTACACTTACACACACCTCCATCTAATGGGCAAAGAAGATATTGTTTCTGTGGATGGTGAACTACTGCCTCACAAAATGATGATTGTTCAATATTTTCCTACCACATCTTATGGTGTCCATTGTGATGGAATTATATTTATATGTGAAATATATTATATTTATTTTTTCTCTATGCTTCTGTATTTTTAATTTATAGCATACCTTTATGGTTTCTATAATGGGTAAATGTGATCATTTCATTTCCAGAAGTGCGGACTACCACCCCGCAAAGTGATATGACTCGTACATGACATACGTGGAAAGTATAAATGTTAGAGTTAACAAAATTATATATGATATCATCCTAAATTATAATATACCTATTTATTATTAAGTTTTCATTCAATTAAAAATACAAAATAGAAATGAAAGTAGCATTAATGCGTACGTGCGGCTTACCGTCTCCTTGAACGGTGCATTTCATTTCTTACTTTCAAATGTTATGTACTATTATAAATACATATATATATTGGATATATATGATATATATTACATTTAAATCATGCATATCATTTTGGAGATAATGAACTTTTGACCATATGGACACCTTGTAAATATAAGAATTTCATTTTTGACTCAAGTACCAAATATCGACAAAATGACCATTATTAATGTAAATTATTACATAATTTTTATATCATGGTAATAAGTGATATAAAAGGAATAATAAACTTGAAAATGTTCTTACGCAAGTAGAAATTAACTTTAGATTATTATTAAGAAGATTAAATAATAAACAGTTCTAGTCGGACATGAGGTAAGAGACTTCATCTCAATCTCCTTTCATTGAGGCATATTTTGTTTTATACACAACATTCTTTTATACAGTGTATAAACATCTTTTAATTTTCATTTCATTCAAAGTGAATCTTTTTATACAAGTCATTTTTCTCAATGACAAAAAATAATGTTTCTTTTAACATAAGTGGTGACAATGACCATTTCTGCCACCATGAGTATTATTTGATCTATGGCTTCCTTAACAATCCATAATGTTTTTAAATGGAAAATAAATACCATATACTCTTTTATGAATTTTGGTAGTGTAAATGGTTTTGAAAAAGGATTTTTTATTTAAATATATTTAAATTATATATTATCATTGAAATATGGAAATTTTATATTTCCTTTATGTTTGTTTTATGTGTTATGAATATGTTATGGTTCTTGGTCATTATTTACATATACTAGCAGTTTCGTGATAATCCTAGGGTGGGTGATCCCAAGATTGCTTTCTAATACATTGGGTAACAAGATGGAGGTAAATGTAAATATTTCCCCTAAGAGATTCAGGGAATATACTATGATGGGTATTCCAAATGTGACTCCCTACGTAGCTGTGAAAGCTAAAATGTAGGTATGTTATGGATGCTACAAGTTCCCTTTATGATTTGTGATTATTATGTGTTATTCATAAATCTTTTGATTTTAAGAGATATGTTAAAGAGCTTATGTTATGTATGAATTCATGAACTAATGTTTTATTTATTTATTTTATAACCTCTTCTAAGTGTTTTATGTTCATCCCATGTATTGCAATGTTTTTCACAAGACTTAAAGATGAATATGGTCAAGGATGGGATCAAGGAAAATTCTTTCTTTCTAAAACATGGAACTAGACATGACAATTTTTTCAAGAGTTTTATTTTATGAAAAAAAGGGAACTTAGTAGAATCATCTACTTTGTAATTTTTGAGATGTAATGTAATAGTTATGGCCTTATTCTATAAAATTGTAAACATGAAATGATCCTCAATGTGAATTATTCATTTAATTCGAGATTATGTAATGTCTTACGGCTGGTTCCTTTTATTTGGTATAAGAGGTCAGTTTAGAAAACTTTAGGAGTTAGAATATTGTTAAATTAATTCAATAAATTAATTTATTGTAATATTGAAATGATATAGAATTTATATATAAGCATGTTTATTAGGATAAGATATTTTGTGTTCAGAATGGTTTCCCGTAGAGGAAACAGGGAAGCTATGATGGGATGACATCAGGAGGAATAAAACCTTCCAAATCAGTAACCTGATATGGTCGAAATTGTAACTAAATAGTATGATGTAGTGATGGTAGAGATGACTCAGGCTAGTGGTTTTATCCATGCACGAGATCATCCAGATCAATTATAGAGGAACATGTCAGAAGTAGATCATTTCATAAAGAAACATCCCCCATCATTTAGAAGATTATTTGACCTTGTGCTAACAGAAGGGTGGATTGAAGAACTAGAAAATATTTCTGATGTCATGGGGTGTTCAGAACATCAAATGGTTAGTCTCTATATTTACCGTTTTGAAGGTGAAGCTGATAAGTGGTGGACGATGGTGAAAAATATCAGGGGAAGATAGGAAATTGATGCTCTTTATTGGGATGACTTCATAGGTATGTTCCTTTAGAAATATTTTCCTAATTTGTTTCATCTTAGGATTGAAAAAAAATTCCTGGAATTGAGGCAGGAGGATTAATTATTGGCTACTTATGAAGTAAAATTCACTCAACAGATAGGGTATCCTCTAAATTTCATATGCGGTCTTGATAGTAATATCAACATTTTTTACTCAAGATTAAAGACAATGTATTGAAGGTATTTAACTTCTCGTGAGTTAAAAAGTTATGAAAAACGTTTTTTATGTGTGGAGATGGTGGAAATGGAGTTTTCTAATGATCAGTTGTTCTTTGAAAAATAACAGGATAAGAGGTTTAGGTGGCCGACGAAAGGGAAAAACTCTTCAAAAAGTCTGACTGTAAGAAACTTAAGTTTATAGTTTGTGAAAATTGTGGTAAAAACCATGCTACAAATGTCTTTTTAATTTTTTTAAGTGCTATTAATGTGGTAACATGGGATATAAGGCTCTTAATTTCATTGAACAAGATTATGTTAATGGTAAGACAAAATCTGATTTATAGTCGATAAAATTTTTTAAGTACAATGAAATTTTTCATTATGAAAATGTGTGTCCAAAGAAGAACTCAGCTATGGGAAATCAGCCAGACTACAAGAATAATGTGGTGTTGAAATCCTTTCCAACTACTATAGTATATGTTGGTCCATAAAATGATGTATCATCAAGTACACAATTTTTTTGTTCAGATTATACCAATGTGTTGTTTGATTGATGTTCTACACATTCATTCATTTCTGAGAGTTTTTCTACTAAATAGGGAATTCTATCTCAAGATATGAATCCTAAACATATGGTAAAAACATTGGGGAAAAATGTTGAGACAAAAAAATTATAATAACCTTCCTGTATTTGTGTGCAAAAATAATGTACCTACAAACCATATTTTTTTGCCTCTAGTAGAGTTTGATTTTATTTTGGTTATGGATTGGATTTATGTTTATCATGCTAAGACTAACTGTAGAGCTAAAAAGGTTTCTTTTTAGAATGCTGTTCAGTTTGTGTAAAATAATTAACCCTTACTTTTGATAACATAACTGGAATCTAAGAAACTAGTATAAGATGGAAATGAATGTTACCATACACATATTTTTTAAAACAAAGAAATTGTCCAGATTAATAATGTGCCAGTGGTAAATGAGTATCTTGGTGTTTTTTCTGATGAGTTTCCTATTATAATACCAGATTGGGAAGATTAATTTACTATTGACTTAATTCCAAATTATAAGCCAATTTCAAAACCCCCTTATCGAACGGCTCAAATTGAACTTTTAGTTTTAAGGAATCAATTGTAGGAGTTATTAGATAAAGGTTTTATTTGACCTAGCACATCACTATGAGGTGATCTTGTCTTGTTTGATAAAAATAAGGATTATTCAATGAGACTTATCATTGATTATGGAGAATTTAATAACATCACTCTTAAGAACAAGTATCATTTGCCTCATATTGATGATTTGTTTGATCAGCTCTAGGGAGCTCAATATTTGTCAAATATTGACTTGAGGTTGGGGTACCATCAGTAGAAAGTAAAGGAAGAAAACATTCTGAATACCATGTTTCATAATAGATAAGTCCATTATGATTTTTTAGTTATGCCTTTGGGATAACCAATGCACCTATTGTATTCATGGATCTTATGAATAGAATTTTTCGTAATTTATTGGATAATTTTGTGGTTATTTTCATTGTTGATGTTTTGGTTTATTCTAAATGTAAATGGGACCATTAAATTCATTTAAGGGTTGTATTGAAAACCTTAAATGAAAATAAACTAGATGACAAAGTCACCAAGTGTGAGTTTTGGTTACAAAATACTTCATTCCTTAATCACATTGTTTCAAACAATGGCTTAACTGTGGATCCTATTAAAACAAAATTTGATGAAGAATGTCCAAGACCCATAAATATAACCGAGATCCATAGTTTTCTTGGTTTGGAAGGTTATTACCAGAGGTTTATTGGAAATGTTTCACGATTATCTATCCCATTGACTAAGTTAACTCGAAATGGTGTTAAGTTCATTTGGACAAAAGAATGTGATGATTATTTTCAGGAATTGAAAAGAAGATTAGTGAATGCTCCAGTTTTTGAATTACCTTTCAGAAATGGTGAGTTTCTTATCTACAGTGATACTTTGTTTATAGGACTTGGTTGTTTCCTTATGCAGAATGGTCAGGTAATTTCTTATACTTCACATCGGTTGAAACCTCATGAGCTAAATTACCCTCCACATGATTTCGAATAAGTTGTTGTTGTGTTTCCTTTAAAAATTTGGAGGCATCATTTTTAGGGAGTAAAATGTGAAATATATACTAACCACAAAATTTTAAATTATTTATTCACTCAAAAAAAATAAACATGAGATAGAAGAGATGGATGGAAATAATCCAGGATTATGATTGCACGATCCATTACCATATGGGAAAATCAAATAAAGTGGATGATTATTTGAGTCTAAAAAGTATTGATTTAATAACCACTACACATTTGGAATGAGATACTTTGGTTTTCGATTTGATAAACTTTGGCATTGAAGTTGTTGGTTTAGGAAATTCATCTGTTTTTTAGGTGTCAGTGAAATCATCTCTATTAAACAGAATTAAGCAAGCACAGAAGGAAGACAGTGAGTTGTAGAAAAAGGTAGAGTTGGTTTAGAAGGGTATGTTTCCTAATTATAACATTGATAATTATTGTATTTTGATGTTTTGGAAGAGGCTATGTGTGACTTGTAATTCAAAGTTGAAGAAAGAGTTATTATGTTCATCTCATAGTTCTTTGTTTTCAGTCCATCCTGGTAGTACTAAAATGTACAGAGATCTTCAGGAGTATTACTGGTGGGATGGAATAAAAAGAGATATTACTGACTTTACTATGAAGTTTTTTACTTGTCAATAGTTTAAAGCTGGGTGGAAGTTACCAAAACTGATACTTCATCCTTTTAGTGGTGCTAGAGTGGAAATGAGAAAATATATCTATGGACTTCGTTGTATGATTTCCAAAGACATCTTGAGGTAATAATGAAATCTCAGTTATTGTTGAATGATTGAATAAATCTGCTCATTTACTTCCTCTTCTAGATAATTTGTCTCTAAAACACCTTTCTCATGTGTATGTTAAATATATAGTCAGGTTACATGGATTTACCCTATCCTTTGTATCTGATCATGATCTCAGTTTTACTTATAACTTTTGTAAAGGCCTTTAGAATTCATTGGTTGCTGAATTAAATTTTAGTATAGATTTTCATCCTCAATCAGATGAGTAGTCAAAATGAACAATTCATACCTTGTAGGATATGATACATTCTTTTTTACAAGATTTACAGGGAAGTTGGGACCAACATATTTCATTGGTTTAATTTTTTTATAATAACAGTTTTCATTCCAGCATACAGATGGCTCCAATTGAGTCATTGTATGGGAAGCGGTGTCGAACTCTAACTTTTTTGGATGATGTGGGTGGAAGAAAAATGATGGGATCAGAATTGGTAGAAGAGATGGTAGAAAAGGTCCATTCGATTCAGAAGCACAAGGGGAAAACTTAGAGTAGGTATAAATTTTATATGGATAACCATAGTAAGGATCTTTCTTTTGAGGCAGGTGATCATGTCTTTCTCAAATTTTCTCCATGGAAAAGTGTGATGTGTTTTGTTAAGAAGGGAAATGTGAGTCTAAGGTTCATTGGACATTATGAAATCCTGGAGAAAGTTGGATCATTTGACTACATATTATCTTTACCTCCAATTTTACCCTAGGTACACAATGCTTTTCATGTTTCAATGTTGAGAAAGTATATGTTGGGTCTATCTCATGTTTTGAGCCCAGAGGTAGTTCAGTTGGAAGAGAATCTATCTTATGAGGAACAACCAGTCCAGATTTTTGACCGAAGAGAGAAAGTGGTATGGAATAAGGTAATTCATTAGGTCAACATTTTTTGAAAAACCCATATGGCTATAGAGGAAACATGAGAATCTAAAAATTCTATGAGGGATAAATACCACCACTTATTTGATAAGTGAATAAAAATTGTGAGGACACAATTTCCAAAATGGGGGAAGGATGTAACATCCCAAGTAAATAAAGAATAATAAATTTTCATATGTATTAATATTTTTGAATTAAATATTAAATTTACAATAAAATGGATTCTATGTTTGATAGAGTACCTGATCCACAACAATGGGTTTCTTTGATGTCTAATGTTACACACAATGCTGAGTAATACTAAAAAGTAATAATATAACATTATTTTAAATAGTAGTTAATCTCTAGTCGTTGTATTGGTGGGAATAAATAAAACTAACTAAAATATTATTATAAATGTTTGTTAAATGTATTTACATTTATCCAGTAAAAGTTAGAGGCCTAAAATGTGAATGAATCTAATTTTAATCATAAATACTCTAGTATTGATTAAAAGATAGATTTACCACCTTTTAGTAGTGAACCCTAATTAAATATAGTTTTAGTCACTTTTATTTGTTTTATTTGACAATATAAAATTCTTATATATATTTGGGACTTCAAAAGTTACGTTGGGTAAATTTTTTGTATTTTTTTGATAAAATTGATTTTTTCTGAATAGTGAAAAATATTGTATTTTAATTCAAAACTGCATTTAAATATAATTTATTTATATGGTTATATTATCTTTTAAATTGAATTTAATGTGTAATTAGAATATATTTTTACCATTTAAACCAATTTTGGCCCTTGTAAGTAATTTCATTTCAAAATTGGACATAAATAAGTGTCAATCTTTTGATAGATATTATTTCTTAAAAACTCACATTTTATTTTGTCACTAGAAAGTTATTTTAAATTAATTAATCCTAATTCAATGTTTTGAATTTGGTAAAATAGAAATCATTTTTTAATTTGGAATATCAAATATACCTTAGGCTTAATTTTTGGTATTTATCTAAAAAATATCAATTTTGGATGAATAGTGAAATCACTGAGTGGTAGTTAAAAAACTGACTTCTTCATTTAAATGAAATTTTACCGCTTATGTGAATTAAATTTTAAAAATACAATATACATGGTTGTTATTATTAAGAAAAATTTGGTTCAATAAGATAAAAAAATTTGGTAAGTAGTAACTTTTGATTTTATTTACCGCAGTTAAAGATAAATTGGGTAATTCATGGTAAAAACAATATTATAATAACATAAAATTACCTCAACTCTTGTCCTAACCTTATTAGATGATTAATTTCCGACCAAGAAAATCCTTGGGTGAGACTTTTGGACATTCAATTCTACTTTTTTAAGATAATGATATTAATAAAGTTTTATTAAAAGTAAAAATAAAAATATCGTACACATGTATTTTTTTTACTGAAACAATTTTAATAAGCATTTATATAATTGATATATTTGACAATAAATATTAATAATAAATATAAAAAGATTTCCTACATCGTGTTATTTTATTTATAATCTTTTGACATCAAATAGATAAAATTATTTATGACACCATAATGACGCAGTGTTTACCTCATTAATGAATGGTTTAAATAAATAAGTTTATAAAGATTAAAAAATATATCCAAAACTACTCCAATTATTCTTGGATGATTTTATTTCAAACAATAGTCATTTAATATTATAATTTAATAAGTTTTGGGCGTTTATAAACCTAAAATCATTATATAACAAAATAATATTTTCAATGTTTTTTAAACAGCCCCTCCTCCCCCTTATAAAAAACTCTCAACTATAACCCATTATTCACACCTCTCAAGCCCCTTGACTCATCCATCCTCTATCCAAATAATATCTTTGTATCGAAATATTCCACCTAAAATCCTTACCTTAGGCATAAGGCACTTCAATAAATCCTTTTGGTTCAAACCAATGGGAGTTACCTGATTTAAAGGTAACGTCTTCTTTTAAGTTCTTTTCTCTTATTTTACTTCTCTAACCCCATAAAATATTTTTATTCATTTATTTTATAAAAAAAATTTATAATAAATATACTAGGTTTTTGTTATGATAATTATTTTAACTAAACATACACACACCTTTATCTAATTGGTAAAGAACATACAACCTCTCTGGACAGCGAAGTACTGCCTCACAAAACGATGATTGTTCAATATTCTCCTACCACCTCTTATGGTGTTAATTGTAATGGCACTATATTTATAAGTGATATATATTATATTTATATTATCTATATGATTATTTATTTTTAATTTATATAATACCTTTATGGTTTATATAATGGGTAAACACAATAATTTCATTTGAGAAAGTGTGGACTACTGCCCCCTCAAAGTGATATGACTCGTTCATGCCATATGTGGAACGTATAAAGTATGGAGTTAATGAAATTATATATGATATTATACTAGAATTATAAGATACCTATTTATCCTTAAGTTTTCATTCAATTAAAAATATTAAATAGAAATGAAATTAGCATTCATGCGTATGTACGGATTACTGTCTCCATGAACGGTGCATTTCATTTCTTACCTCAAAATGTTATGTACTATTTTAAATAAATATATATACTATATATACATGATATATATGATATCTAAATCATGAATATCATTCTTTATATAAAAAAATTTTGACCACATGGAGAACTTGTAAATATAAGAAGTTCATTTTAGACTCAAGTACCAGATATCAAGAAAATGACCATTATTAACTTAAATGATTACATAATGTTAATAACATGAAACTAAGTGATATAAAAAGATAAATAAACTTTAAAAAGGTTCTTGAACAAGTATAAATTAATTTTAGTTTATTATTCAGGATATTAAAAAACAAACGGTTCAAATCGGACACGAGGTAAGGGACTTGTCCTCAATCGCCTTTCATTGAGGCATATTTTGTTTTATACACGACTTTCTTTTATACATTGTATAAACAAAATTGAATTTTCTTTTCATTAAATGGTAATTGTTTCCTATGAGGCGTTTTACTAAATGAAAAAAAATAATGTTTCTTATAACATAAGTGGTGACAATGACCTTTTCTACTGATGTGATTATTATTTTATCTATGGCTTCCTTAACAAGTCGTAATGTTTTTAAAAAGATAAATTAATAACATATACTATTTTATGTATTTTGGTATTGAAAATGGTTTTTATAATGTATTTTTTATTTCAATATATTTAAATGATATATTTTGATTGAAATGTGGAAATTCTATCTTTCCTTTATGTTTTTTTAATGTGCTATAAATATGTTATGGTTCATGGGCATTGTTTATGTATATGGGTGGTTCTGTGATAAACCTTGGGCAGGTGAGCCCGAGATAGCTCTCAAATTCATTTGTTAACATGATGGAGGTAAACATGAATGTTTCTCCTTAGATATTTAGGGAATATACTATGATGGGTATTTCAAATTTAACTTGCCACATAGCTGTGAAAGCTATAATGTAGGTATGTTATTTATGCCACATGTTACCTTTATTATCTGTGATTACTATGTGTTATTCATAAATCATATTATTTCATGAGGTATGGTAAAGATCTCATGTTATGTATGTATTGATGAACTAATGTTTTCATTATTTATTTTATAAACCTTATTGAGCTTTTTATGCTCATCTAATGTTTTGAAATGATTTTCATAGGACTTAAAGATGAATAGTGTCAAGGATGGGATAAAGGAAAAGTCTTGATATCTAAAACATTGAACTAGACATGACAGTTTTTTTTCAAGATTGTTTATTTTATCAAAAAAATAGAAACTAAGTAGAAGTGTCTACTTTGTAATTTTTGAGATGTAATGTAATAGTTATGGCCGAATTCTCTAAAACTATAAACCTAAAAAGATCCTCAATGTGAATTATGAATTTAATTTAAGATTATGTAATTTTTAAAGGCTGGGACCTTATATATTTTATTTTATCATCATGGTATAATAAAACATTGAGGATGTGTAGGAATAAATAAAACAAAAACGCTCGTTGATGAACAATACCTCTTCTTCACATACCCTCCTTAGGTTTGCACCAAAAACCCTACTAGGTTGGATTTATGTAAAAAAATTGGATTCTAATATGAGAGTAAAATAGTGAAAAAATTATTTTGGAAATTATTGGCTGAAACAAATGGATTTAAAGGTGTGAATATGAGAGGATAGGTAGTGTAATTTTGTAAATGAGGTGAGTGGCACATTTGTAATTTTTTTAAAGAAAGAATTACACCCATGTTTTTTTCAAGTCAGAAAGATAACATAATGAATCTTTATCAATAATATAATATATATATTCTAATTATTGTAATAAAAAAATTTAGAGAATCTCTGGTTCATTTATTACCCTTGTCTCTTTAGGTACCCCTTGATAAACCTATTTTTACCTTAACACTGTTAAATAATTTTTAATATTTTAACTATTCATTTCTGTAAAAAATTAATTTGAAAATATTAAAAAATATAAATTATTATTATTAACAATATTTAATCCTTTTTTCCATGTTAATTTCACATAAGTGGAAAAGGTTAATTTAAAATTAATCATGAAAATACGACGAGAAAGTGGGTTATTAAAGAGAAAAGTTAAAAAGTTTACAATGTTTTTGTATCAAAATTCAATTTGAGATTGATTAAAAAAATAAATTAGATTAATTGATGTATATTTGAACTAATTTTACATAAAAATTTATTAAATTATTTTAATTTATAAATAAATTATAAAAAAGGCATCTTTCAACTAAAATTCAGTATTTTTCACTATTCATCAAAAAATTAATCTTTTCTGAAAATTATCAAAAATTAACCCTATGATAATTTTTATATTATTATTTAAAAATTTAATTTAATTTTTTAAAATAAATTTTCCAAAATTTTCAAAAATTAAATTTAAAACAAAACCTGTATATGTGCTGATAGTGCGGGTTTTTGAGAAGTGTATTTTTCTAGGACAAGATGATTTTGTATTAACACTATGTCTAATAATAATCACTGTATGAATATAAATTAGAATTTATTGATATATAATATATATAATTTTAATTTAAAACATTCCTTTTTGTGTATTATTTTAAATAATTAAAATAGAGAATCATTGTGCACTTTGAAACAATTTTCAGAAAAAAGCACTCAAAATAATTTTATACTGGATTCAAACATATGTTTCATTTTAAAGTAATTAAGTGGTTAAAATATAAAAACTAAGAGTTATATTAATTTAAAAATTAAGGGGAATTTAAATTACTTAATTTATTTTAAATTATTAATATTTTTTAAAAATTAGTATTTTTCACCATTTATTTAAGCAACAATATTTTCTAAAAAATCCAAAAATTTCACAATAATTTAATTTGGATGTGATGATTACAAAATTGAAATTGATTTTATCAATTTAATTTTATAAAATATATATAAATTACATATATTGTTTTATCATAAAAATAAATAAAAAACTTTTTTGAAGAAAACATTTTTTAGAAGAATATAATTACTTTAAAAAATTTATTGATTATTTGTTAAGAATTTATAAATAAATTTATATATGTAAGGAAATTTATATGTATATTTAATAAATTATAATATTATTCATACCTATCTATTTAATTCATATTTTATAATGGTCATATTAAAAATAATAATATTATGTGGTTCGCTATAGCTCAGTATCGTGTGTCATGCATGCTATTTTTATCGAATGTAATGAAATCTAAACTCGGTGTTGCGTATAACATAAGATTTATAAAAATATAAATTAATTAGAAAATGATATTTAATAAAATATTTTTATGTTTCATTCTACCCCCCTTAAAATGAATTTCCCCTCAATATTTATCTCAGTCATCAATGTATTAAAATTTGAAAATCCTTCATAGAAACCCACATCATAAAAAGGGTTAAAAAACAACTTCTTGAAAAAGAGAATGGTGTGTGTTAAATTAATCTAGAATATAAAAATTATAGGTTTACAAATATGAGAACATAGGTGGTCGTGAAAATATGGAAATTTAAGAGAAATATAACACCCAAATACTGATAAAGAGTGATAGAGAACATTGATCATAAGAAATTAGATGATCCATTGAATGTTAATGGCCCCAAAGAAATAAAACAAGTAGGCATAAAAAATGCCATTTATATCCTAAAAAATTATTATATAAGGACAAAATTTTATTTTAATATCATTTTCTTAAAGTGGATTAATTTTCACAAGAAGATCTACTTCCTTGATTTCATTTCATTTTATAAGAAAAATCTCATCCATTTGTTGTTCCTTGATCAATTTCCACTTCATCTCTTACTCCAATAAATAAATATGAATCTATTGTTCCCAAAGAAATAATTAATCAGAAGATCCATAAATATAATGATAATTCATTTTATCTATCTATAATTATCATTACAAAAAAATGGTTACCACATGTTATCCAATATTGAAAAATCTTCATATGGTGAAGTAATAAATTAATATCTAAACACTCAACCAGAGTTCAACTTAAACCATTTCATAAATGGTTATCCATATGAAACTTTAAAAATATCAAAATAAAAAAATTTAGAAAAAAGGTCACCAAAATTTCTCAAAATCAACATATCATTAGTCCCCTATATATCATAAAGTGGCTCTTAATTGTCACATACTAAACATGTGAATACCTATATCATATATTCTCTTAAAGCTTGGTAATAACCTAACTTACCATAAAACCTCAATGAAATAATTAATTCTTATTTATTCCTTGAATAAAACCATATATTATTGAACCTATTCCATAGATCCAATAATTTTATATACACCATCTATTATAACATAACCACTTTTTCAACAAATCCATTATTAGTTCTATATTCATCAATACTATCCAATTTACTTTATACATATCAATCATCTCTTTATCCAAACTAAAATCCATCTTATCAAAATCAATAACACATTAAGGGTTACCTTCCCATAATCAATATATCACCTTGAAATTAAATCACAATTCTACTCTATCAGTTCCATTTAATATATTCATGAAGCTTCTTAATATAAAACTATTGTCGAACAATCCATTGATGTTTCATGATTATAATAATGAAAAAACCACTGATAAAAATATTATTATTGGAATCCCAATACATAAATACAACAATAATTCATCTTTCATCATAAACCATTAACCAAGATTTTTCGTATTATTCCTTAACACTATTTTATTTTATATTTCATTTGTATTCTCTTCATCATCCACAATATAACTATTACTCATACATCATTATTTTTTCATTAACATTACCTTTATGAAATAGATTTTTATAATTCCCATAATTTCCATATTTGAAATATTTGACCATCAATGATACCTTATAGAGACCATTATTCTCATCCATTTCATTAATCAGACTTTTCATTTTTTTTCTATTTTATTTACTTGCATTGTGTTCTTATTTTACAAACCCAAAACATCTTATTATCCCTATTATAAATACCTTTGACTACTTCTTTAAACATTCTCAACATATAATAATCTAAATTTTCTTTCCACCATGTCTCCAATACCTAAACCCTCATAGAAATATATACTTCTCTTATCAGTGATTCTGAGAGTTGGTTCAGGTGCGCATTGTCATTCATGTTATGTTATAACTATTTAGGCATAATCAAAATATCCTAAACTCGATTTATCATCTCATTTAGCTTCTCATTAGTAAATTGTCTTTCAAATTCAATGTTAACCTAGTTTTTTCAGGTTCCCACCACTGACTGAAACCAAAAAAAATAGTGTATGAAATACCAATCATAGTAGAAACCCATATAATCATGAAAAATCACTTATAGGTTGTCTAAATCATGAAACCTTCCTTAAAATATATGACATCTTAGTATTAACATAGTTTATCCATTATTATAATCTATTTAAATCCTTCATGATGGTTCATAAATTGTTTTTGAATTACCAAATCACATCCCCTGGGAGTATCAAACTAGGTGTGCAAAAAGGCCTATTTTCATGCACCATGTGACAATTGTGTCCAACTTAATATGTAATTTTCAAATTTTTTAACCCTAGTTACATCTATGAAGAATCCACATTCACTTATAATATCTATACAGTAATGTAATTTCATTGAAATAACATTCTCTATCCTTTACGAAAATTAAAGGACATTTTCTATTACTTTAACTCATCCTTAGACTTATCCTTAGATAAATTCCTATAAAAATCCATAGATATATCCCTAGGGATATCACTAAACTTTTCTCATCATAGTTTCCAAATCTTAACTATATCTATCCTATAATTCCAACTATAGAAACCCAAGCTTATCATATATTATAGTACATATTTTTTATGAATATTTATTACATTAAAAAAATTAATGCCTACTGACCATAATCGTTTAGTTTTTTCTTGGAAACATGGAAACATAACAAATTAGTTCATTTTTGAGCTACATTATCTCCCACTAAGATCTTCATATCCATCACCCTTATTAGACAAAACATACATAGAACATATCTTCAAAAGATAGGGAAAGGAAACATAAAAAAGGGAGAGATCATATGATCATTAATGATAAACAAGAGATATAAATAATCATATTATGAATAAAAGGGTATGATAACATGATTATAACATTTGAAAATCATACCCTTCATATCAAAGATCGAAATCTTGCGTCATAACAAAAATATTAATAATTAATAATATATAGATTAAAAAAATCAAATAACATGATCCATTAGAAAATTAAATTGGTAGAAAAAATAAATTTTTGGTATAAAAATAAGTATAGAAAATATTATTTCATGGCTACCCCTGAAGACATTCATAACAGGTTGGGCTTAGGCTAACCACCCATGGACCTGCTTCAGGCTTAGGATAAACTTTTGGGTACTCTATTTTAGGCTTGGTATAACAATCTATGTACCCTTATTTTAGGTCTTGTTCTAGCTCCCTGTTTACCCTCTGATATCATAAAACATTTATTATTACACAATTCATTGAATGGAGATATAGGTCCCACAAGTCATATGAGGAAAATCATACATTCATGTGCCACAATATCATAAAACATTCACCATATCATAACCTATTAAATAAAATGGGTTTAATTAAAATTTTATATTATAATAACATATAGAAAATATATATTCTTTATAATCATTTAAAAATTTCATCATATCTTAACTTGTGAAAAAAATAAGTGGATTCTGTAGAAATTATATCATGGTACAAACTATATAAGAAAAAAGGTTTTCATAAACATTTTTCATAATAAACAATTTATATAAAGAATATTAATTGTATCCTTGTTTCATATCCCCGTTAAATCATAGTTAACATAAATGGATTCCATATAAAATGGATAATTATTTTGAAATAACATTTAAAATATTTCTTAAGGAAAATAACTTTTCTTTAAAAAAAATTTAATCATAAAAACTTATTAAAAATCCATTTCTTTTAAAATAGCCATGAAATATTATAATGGGTGCTTAAATAATAATTAAAAATATTTATTTAGAAAATTACCATTTCTTCTTTGTGAGACATTTTTTAGAACATTTTTTAAATCATTTTTTAGGAACATGGTTTTGCAAGAAAAAGAGTTTTTGATCAAAAAAAATTTCATAAAAAAAGTATTTTGAAATCTTGAGTTAATAAAGAGAACAAAACAAACAGAAAACAATTATTATCATAATATAACCATAGAATAATAAAATAGATGAGTTTATTTATGGAAATATCAAAATATTTAATCATTGGAATTGTAATCATAAACAATTTTTATAAACAATGAGATTATAACCTAAAACTCTTTCAACATTGGTAACATTGAATCATAAGCCCCATGAGAGAATAAATTTTAATTTAATTTAAAATATAAATAAAATATGGAAATTAATTTTATAATATTTCAAATGTGGTTTATATACACATCATATAATAGGATAGGTTCATAACATAACTTATGTCTTAAAGAAGGAATCTTTTGAGAGAAATCCATTATCGATTTGTTAACTTTTGAACTATAGAGCATATAAAAGAGAGATGCCTAAATAAATTTTTAAATCAACATAATTTTATTTATAATAATCATAAAATACATTCTTGATTATTATATACACCACATAAAATAAATGGGCGGTGAATATGGCATGTGTCTCATAGAAGTTAAAAGTGTGATGGAAATCCCATAACTTTTTAGTAATCATTTGAATCATAATAACCAATAAAGAGTAACATAAAATGAAAAATTAAATGTAATTAAAATTATTATATTCATGATAAAATATGTCAAATTATAATTATATACACCACACAAAATAAATGAGTGGTGAATTTTCATATGCCTTCCAAAAATAAAAGAGAGACTAGAAATCCATTACCTTAAGTATTGAATTTTATCGTACACATTCAAAACTCCTATATAATAAATATAAGTTTATAATACATCTATTATAATGAAATATATATATATATTTATTACCATATATAATTTTTTATGACCTTTTATTACCCATTTATTAACAATATCATGTTATTGTTACGTTTCAGTTAATAACTGCTTTGTTTTTTATGTTTTGATTTTGTTTGGTTCTATTGTTTTTATCAATATTTAATAATATTAATAATTTTTAACATTATATAAATATAAAATATATTAATAATATACTTAATTATAGTAATCCCTAAAATTTATTGATATAGATTGAAATACACTATTCATAGAGACGGTAGGTCGTACATACGCATGAACATTATTTCCATTTCCTTGAAAGATTGAATTAAAGAAAGGTAAATTATATATTTACATAATAATTTAAAATTCGTATATGTATTGCATATTTTCATTAAACTCATTTTTATTACCTTCCATGTAAATTTTTAATGAGTCACATCACTTCGTGACATGGTAGTCCTCTATACACATGAGCGACGTTATCGTATTCCAAAAAAATAGAGTATAAAGATATGTCTTATATTATGATTTCATAATCATAATAATATCCTAAATATAAAATATAAATAATAAATACATCATTATTTATATCCTTAGATAGGTGTAAATGGAAAAACAAATTACATCTGTTCATGAGGTGGTAGTCCACCATACACAAAAGCGATGATTTTATAACCCATTAAATAAAAGTGGATATGGTTTTAGGTAAATACTTTTATAAAAAACATATTATTATATTTAATATAATTATATTGTTATATAATCACAGTATAATATTAATTTAAGGATTTGAATGAATAAATTAAACAAAATTTCTTGTTGATGAACATTACCTCTTCTTCAGGTATCCTCTTTAGGATTTCACCAAAAGCCTTCATATATTTTATTAATGTCTAAATTAAGGCCTATAGTATGAGGGAAGGAATATTTTTATAGTATTTAGGAAGGAAATTTATTAACAAAATTTGTTTTAGGGTTTTAATAGAAGAGGAGATAGTGCGGCCTTTTATAAGTGAGGTGAGTGGCACACTTGTATTTATTTGTAAATACGAATCCCACCCACATTTTTTCATATGGAAATTCTCCAATAATAGACCCTTATATTTCAATGAATATATAAGGTATAAATATGTCTATAAATGATTTTTAAAGTTTTGGGTTATATTTTTTCCTTCATCTTTTTAGTTTGACCCCCGGGTACACCCGATTTTACCATAATTGTGGTAAATAAATTTTACAGTTTTCACTATTCATTTTTCTCAAAAATTAAAATAAAATTATTATATAATATAAATAATGTTTATTAAAAATATTTAGTCCATTTTTTCAAATTCCATTCATATAAGTGGGAAAAATTAATTTAATATTAATCTCGAAGAGAAGATGAAAAATCGTATTTTTAAAGGAAAATGTTCAAATGTTTATAAAGATTTTATATAAAAATTCGACATTAAAATTATTTAAATGAATTAAATTGGATTTATGGTTATTTATTTGAACTATTTTTATATAACATTTAACATAAAATATAATTTATATTTACAAATAAATTAAACGAAAAGGAATTTTTCAATTAAAATTTTGTATTTTTTATTATTCATCAAAAAGTAATCTACTCAAAAAATTATAAAAAAATAATCCTAAGATGATTTTTATATGATTATTTAAAAATTTATTTTATTTTTTCAAGTAAACATTCTAAAATTATAAAAATTTAAATTCAACATAATAATTGCTGACTTGATAGAAATGTGGGCTTTCAAGATTAGTATTTTTAAAGCAGAAGATGATTTTATAGTAACTATATGTCTAAAAATAATAATTCTATTAATATAAATTAAAATTTATTAGTGTATAGTATATATAATTAATTTAATATATTCCTCATTAGGTATTATTTTAATTAATTAAAATTGAGAAACAATATAAAGTAAAAAATAATTTTCAGAAAAAACCCTTTTTTAAACCCAAAAATAATCTTATACTAAAATTCAATATATTGTTGATTAAAAATTAATTAATTTTTTAAATTATAAATAAATATATATTATTTTACCATAAAACATAATGCATCATTTAAATTAATTAATTTATTGAACATAAATGATAGATTTATAAAAATCAGTATTTTTCACTATTCATAGAATAATCAATGTTTTTCAAATCATCCCAAAATTTCATCATAAGTTAATTTTTATATGATTATTCAAAAAATAAATTTTATTTTATCGTATAAATTTTCCAATATATCTATAAATTACAAAAAAAAATTCTCGTAAAAAACTATAAAAATCAATTTTGATGAAAATATATTTTTAAAGAATATAATTACTTTACAAAAAATTGATTAATTTTTTACTAATAATTTATAAATAAATTTATATTGGGTTGGAAATTTATATCTATATTTCATAAAGTAGTTAATACTATTCATATCAATCTATTTAATAGCTAGGTTGTAATGGTTATATTAAAAATAATTTTATTTCATGGTTTTTTAATGCTCCGTGTCATGTGCCATGCATGCTATTATTATTACCTATAACATAAGATAAACATAGTGTTTTGTATAATGAAAAATATCTAAAAAATTAAATTAATTTGAAAAAAATATTTACTAAAATATTGAGTTGTTACATGGGTGTTTTATGAAGGGATGGAAGGGTCCCCTTTTATAAGTGATGGGAAGCGATTTTTGGGAATTATCATTAATTTAAAATAATTTCATTACACATTTCAAGGGAAAATATATTCAAATAGTGAAAAATAATGGATTATCTGGTAATCATGGGTTAATAAAGTTTCATAAAAATATTTCCATTGATGTTTCAAACATGTTTGAATTCATTTATTGTTATATTTTAGTTTAATTATTTTTTATTTTTAATAAGGTAACTAAATTTTTCCCAAGTAATTTATTATCTACTAAAAATATAAAATAACACCTATTACATATTTTTTATAATGAACCTCAATTTAATAAAAATTTAATTCAATTCATTTTCTAATTAATAGATAATTTATGTTTAAATTTTATAAGTATATATATATATATATATTTGAATTATTTTGGAGAAAAATGTTATTTTACACATTAATTATTATTAAAATATTACAGTATTGATTACCAATTGAATAATTGATTATTTATATAAATATAGGAATAAAAATTAAATTAATTTTAAATTTTAGAAGTAATGTATTTCGTTGAATAGATAAAAATTACCCAATATTATTAAGAAAAATGATTACAAAATAATAGTTTTACCATTATTATGTTAACTTCCATTAATTATAAAAATCTTGTTATTATAAAAAAAATTAAATTGAGCTTATTATATAATATTATTCTGTTAGTCTAAAATATAAAATGAATTTTGTAGGATTTAACTTTTATATGTTATTAAGTCAAATTTTTTTATCATATGTGAATAAATATGTTTTTATAATAAAATATTAATTATGTTTCCAAAACTATATAAATGGTTTTTAAAAATAACTCATAGTAATTAAAAAATATATTTTACATATAAGTATTTTTATCATTTATGAAAAATTGTTTTAAAGAAATAAAATTTTAATTCATTCTTGTTTTATGACAATGTAAAAAATGCAATGCTTTTGGTAAAATTATTGTTTTTAAATATTCACCGAAAAAATAATTCATAAAAATCACAAAAAATCATCTTAAGTAGATATTATTTTATAAATACAAATATAGATTCAATTTTGAAAATTAATATTCTAATATTTGAGAATTTTACATTTAAATAAAATCATAAATATATAAAGACAATCATTTAAATAGGAAAATAATTATTTTTTAAAAAAACTGTTAACTATTATTATTCTTATTTCCTATGAATTAATAATCCAATTTGTGTAAATGTATTATCCATATCAAAAATATATTTTATCCAAAAAAAATTATATTCACATAAAAACCCATTTTTTATAAAGGCGATATTTTAAATAAAAATTCAATGTAATTAATTATCTAGCTATAGTAAATGAATTTTCATCAATTTAACAGTCTTAATAATGACTTTTTTTTTTCAAAATATATTTCATAATTATGTTACAACTATTTTTATCTTAAAATTCTCCAGTTACATTTTTAATGACTATATGATGTCTAGTGTTTTATTTTTTATATGTGTTTCATGAGTATTGATATATTGAATACACTAAATTTTTTTAAGAAAAAAACAATTTCAGATATAAGGGTGTTACATTATCCCCTATTAAATAAATTGTATCCTCATAATTCTAATTATTACCTATTAATTAATCAAGGGTATCTAAAAGAAAAATATAACTCAATAAATACTTTTGAATGAGGTGTCTACATCAAAATATTAGGTATTACTAGGAAAAAATATTTTCCCAACATTAATTTAATTGATTCTATCATTTTTCTTATGAAACATGTGGATATATGAACCCTATTTCTATATATTAGCTATCTTCTAGTGTTTTAAAAACATTTACCAATGTTTTTCATCCCAAGTTATTATCATAAAGAAGGTTATATCTTCATTCCTTCATAAACTTCATCAACTATAAATCCATGAGACTTAATCTATATCTTCATTAGTGTGTTTGGAATCTAAATAAATATCACAATGTTATTAATAATTCATCTTCGCTAATATGGAATAATCAAACGATTTCCCAACCAATATTTTATCTAACTAGGTTTCTCATTGGTCTAATCACTCCATCATCCATGAAATCCATTATTGAATTTCTTCCATTATGATTCATTAATTACTAAAACCAAATGAGGTTAATTGTTGGTGATGAAAAATAAACACCATAAAAGAACTATATTTATGTAATTATATTAAAATTTTTGCCTCAAAAAGTCATGCTCCTTTAAACTATTTTATTAACATTATGATAAACCTAAGTTTCTCTTAGTTTAATCTATGTTTCTTAAGGTTGGGTTACCTTTAACTACTTATCATAATTACGAAAAAAATAATTCCTTTATAATTAATTGCTAATAGAATATGATAAACCAATTAATATCACCTAGGAGTGTAAATCATGATGTGAATTCATTCCTCTTTATCATACACCAGGTGATGGATGAATTGACACCCATTCTTACCTTTTTGATATTATTACCCCTAGTTACATCAGTTCTGGAGAATATATCTACTTATAATATCAAGATAGGGATGTGATTTCTAGGATATCCATAAAATGTATAGTTTACAATATTTTCACAATGCAATCATATATATAAACTTTTTCCTCAAACATATACCTTGGGTTTTCACTATTATTGGCTTTGTTCCAGGGAAAACTGGGAATGGAGTCTCTCCCGCGTGGCCCGTCAGAGAGGAAGGCTTGGTTGGAGGAGTTAGACGTTATGTGTGATGTTGGTCTTTTATAAGCGAAACAGGTCAGTGGTAGGGATTGTTTTTCGGGGCCAATCACTCTAACGAAAACCAAGGCGATGGGTGTACATGTACCTTATGAAATTTATCTTCCATTGGGCCAAAGAGCCTGTAAGGCTCTGTAGGATGTTTTCCATCATAATTTGGAATGCGCGTGGTATGGGAGCTCATGCCAAGCGGGCCTTTTTATCCTTGGAATGTATGAAGGCCAAAGTATATATGGTGGTGATTCTCGAGTTAAAGCAGGACGCATCCAAGCTCCCTGGTTAGTAAGGAAAATGGGCTTCCAAAACTATTTTCATGGTGGTTTAGTGAATTCGCAGATATGGGTTGGATGGAGGAATGGTATATCGGTGGTGAATGTAGGTATGATGTCTTAGTGCATTGATATGAAGGTGGAAGTGGATGGTGCTATTCTTATGTTCTCGTTTGTCTATGCGAGCAATAAGGTTGTGGAGAGGAGGGAGCTCTGGTCTCATCTAAAGATGGTTCAAGTTAAGTCTATGGCATGGTTCGTGGGGGGTGATTTTAATTTTATTGTGGATTCATTAGAAAAGAGTGGAGGAATGGGGTCCAATATTGAAGGTATGGTGGACTTCAAGGAGTTCCTGTTACAAGAAGGTTTGTTGGACTTAGGCTTCAACGGGGTGGAATACACGTGGTGTAATAACCGAAGAGGACATAATCGGATTTGGAGTCGGCTGGATAGGTGGCTTACCAACGTGCATGGGCTGGAACTTTTCTTTAAGTCATCGGTTAATCATATTCCTCATATCCTCTCGAACCATGCACATATTTTACTAGATATTAAATGGGAAACTGGGGTTGGAAAGAGTTTTTACTATTCTAGAAAATGGCATAAGAACACTGGGTTCATGCAGGTGGTGAGGAAGTCCTGGGCGGAGGAGGAAAAGGAGAGTTCTTGGGGAGGGCTGGTGAATCGCCATAAAATACTCAAACTGGAGATCAGATAGTGGTTGATAGTGCAACCAGACCTGAATAGTGGGGTGACATCTCTACAGGAGGAGTTTGGAGGATTGGAGGAATCTCTTCATGTTTTGTGGGATGAGAATGTCTTTATTAAGTTATGTGATTAAAGGGTGATGTTGGCAGAGTAGTTGCTGGAGGTGGAGAGGATCTTCATGCAGTGCTCCCAAGTGAGATGGCGTAATGAGGGGGACCTCAACAGTGCATTCTTTCAAGCATGCATCAAGGAAAGGAGGAGTATGAAAATCAACTTGAAAAGGGAGGATGGGTCTTACACGTCGGATGTGGAGGTGGCGGGCATGATTGCTCTAGATCACTTTGAGGGTTTGTGGGAGGGGGAGAACACCACTGGTTTTGATATGGAATCTTCAAGGGATTATAGTTTTCTGAGCTATTTACCTCTGTTGATTACTTGTTCTAAAAATGAGCACCTCTCATCTATACCCCCGGAGAGGGATATTAGAGAGGCACTGGGGAGCATTCCTCGCGAAAGTTCACCTGGGCCATAAGGATTTCCGGCTTCGTTCTATTGTGTTGTATGGGAAGTGGTCGGGCCCTATGTAGTAGAGGTTGTTCAGGACTTCTTCCGAGGGGCCCCCTTGATTAAAGGGATCTCAGCTTCAAGGGTGGTACTTGTACCAAAAATCAAAGACCCTTTCCTTATAAACCATTTTCGGCCGATATTCTTGTGCAACATTTCATACAAAATCTTGGCGACGGTTATTAGCAGGAGGCTAACCAACGTTTTATCCAAGATTGTCTCTAAGGAACAGCATGGTTTCATTCAAGGGAGGAGTATACAGGGGGCAGTTGGTATCGTGAGCGAGATGGTCCATGATCTGAACAAGCGGACGGCTAGGTCCAATATCATTCTGCAGGTGGACATGAAGAAGGCGTATGATAACTTGGAGTGGATCTTTATACTTTGGGTCATGAGGAGCTTTGGGTTTTGGGAATGTTTCTGTGATCTTTGTTTCAGATGCTTTGCCTCTCCGTGGATATCGGTTTTGTTACTGGGGAAGTGTTTTGGATTCTTCAAGTCGGTGAGGTGGGTGGGGTAGGGGGATCCGCTCTCACCTGCTATCTTTGTCATGGATCAAGATGCCTTGTCCAGAAGTTTGAATAAGGTCATGGAAGAGGGTTCTTTGAAGCCTTTCCGTGGTAGAAGAAACCCAGGGGATGTATCTCACCTGATGTTCGCTGATGACATACTTTTATTTTTGAATGGCGGATGTAGGACTCTAAAAGCAATTAAGGTTATTATGGGCTTGTATGGGAAGCAGAGTGGGAAGTCGGTCAATCATGAGAAGATTCATGTGTTCAAATCCAACAAATATTCGGGAAGGAGATGTAGGATTATCCAGGAGACTCTCGGATGTGGGCAGAAGCATCTCCCTATTCTTTATTTGGGGATACCTTTGTCTAGCGGGAGGATACTGAAGAGTCGTTTTGATGGGGTTGTGGATCGCATCTTGGGAAGGATATTCAACTGGAAGAACAAGGTACTTTCGTTTGGGGGCCAGATTATGCTTATTAATAGTGTATTGTTGTCTATACCCATGCATGTGTTTTCCATCATCAGACCTCCAAAGGGATCAATGGATAGAATGGAGCACATTCTTACATCCTTTTTGTGGGATGCGAAGGGAGAGGGTAGGTGTCATTGGGCCTCGTGGAAGAGGATATCTAGTCCAGTGGAGGAGGGTGGGGTTGGTTTATGGGATCTACAGGAAGTCATTCTGGGAATGCAGGCCAAATTAGTGTGGGAGGTGATTGTGGGTAAGACTATCTGGGCCAGATTTTTCAGAGCGCGGTATGGTTGTCATGGGGAGTTCTGCATCTGTGGGGTGACGAGCCTAGACAGATGCATGTTCTCTCATCTGGACGTACTGCTTGATCACACCAGATGGTTGATTATCGGGGGAAGATTAGTTTTTGGAAAGACACGTGGATAGAGGAGAGGCTTTGGTTTGAAGGCTTCTCGCATCCTGACATCTTGTTTAAGGAAGAATGTGGAAATTATGAGTTCATACATGCAATTCTTAATGCGTTGCAAATGAATCATCTAGGAAATGTGGTTATGAATGATGATCCAGATAAATGTTTTTTCACATAGGTGAGGTCAGGGCATTTCAATATTAATGGGTACTGAAGAATCCTTCATGGTAATGATGCAGCGGTGGGAGTGGAGGAAGTTACTTGGTGTAATGTATTACCAGCGAGGATGAATTTTCTGGTGTGTAGGGTCAAAAATCGAGCCCTGCCAATGGATGAGAATATTCAGGGGAGAGGGATCAGCATGGCCTCGTGGTGTTACTATTGTGAGAATCCAAACATGGAGTCTACAGTCCATCTGTTTTTTCAAGGTCACTGGGCTTCTTTCCTCTGGTCTCAGATTGATCAGTTCAGGTTTCCATGTGGAGAGTGACACTCGGTTCAAGACTACATTTAGTTTTGGTTCTCTTGGCTTGATGGTAGGTCGGGGGAGCAAACAACACGCATCATCACCCTTGTATCCATTTGTTGGACCATTTGGGAGGCTCGCAACTAGGTGAGGTTGGGTGGTGGGAGGTCCTCGTTATATCTTCAGATCCGGATGAAAACCATTATAGTGGAATTGTCCTCCCTTTTCAACAAAGGTGTTCACTCACTTATGTTGGAGGGTCTGCTTAGTAGACAGGCCGGTCAAAGGTTGGATAGAGGACGGTGGGTTAAATGGAAGCCTCCAGAGCATGGGTGGAAGCTGAATGTGGATGGCTCATGTGTGGGAGGAATTATGAGGGGCGGAGGCTTGCTTCGAGACATCTGGGGTTCGGTTCATTTTGCTTTCAGTGCTTATTATGGACCAGGTAATTCTATGGGTGCGTAGTTTAGAGCCCTTTTATCAGGTTTGATGGTATGTAGGATGAAGGGGTTCCCGGTAATGGAGGTGGAATTGGACTCAGAGGATCTGGTCAGATCTCTACAGGGCTATCATGACATCTCCTGGGATTTAACGTATGTATATCATAGGTGTAAAATGGAGACCAATCAGGGAAGGATGGTACACCATAGTATGAGGGAATCCAATTTTTTGGTGGATGCGTTGGCTCATTGGGGCCGATCTAAGGAGACTCTGGTGGTTTACGATAGCCTTAACTCTCTTCCTTTGGAGTGTGTTAATGTGGTTTGGAAGGACTCTCTTGGCCTACAATATTTTCTTCCTCCGTGAAGTTTAATTTGGTTTGTCTTGATATTTATAAAAAATAACTTTTTAGTCAATTATCTATACCTTTTAACTTATAATCAATATTTATTTGTCAACCCATAAATTATCCTCAACTAAAATCCTAATATATACAGTTTTCTAAAATCTTCTCTAATAATATGAGTAGTTCCCATGACTCACACTCACTTATCCCATGTTTATAGACACATAACTTACTTACAATATTCAATATAAAATTTTAATTTTTAGGCATAACTATTCCATAATAACATGACAAAAATAAAATATTACATTATATATATTCAAATGTACTTTTAGGTTTAGAGTATTACAGAATAAGGATAAGTCATAAACTAATGAAGCCCATGTATTTCTAAAATATTGTATTTTTTACTATATAATAAACAATTAATCAATAATAAGTCTTACATATCTCCCAAAAATTATATATGTAGTCTATCCTATTTATATATTTCATGTGTAACACTTTTTTCACAGCCCAAGGAAATATAATTATAAAAAGGGGGAGCTCAAACACTCAGTATGGGTAAACATATTCCATAAAAATGAAAAAATTGAGCATAAATAATAAGGAATGAATATATAATAAAAAATTATTTCATAATAGAATGAAACTGGACGAATAGTATATCCATAGATGAGAATGATAATGAAAAAATAACATAGATTATAATAATTAGTTCATTTAAGATGAAATTGATAATATTAGACATCTAATTCCATACCTTATTCTATGATATTATAACCATAAACATCATGATCTTATCATTAGGACCCCATTTCTATGAAATATCATGTTGTGGGAAGAAATACACCATAATAGCTATACAAGGTTGTCTTTTTAGACCTATCAATGCATCGACGAGTAACCTATAAATATACAATACCCATTATAATTTTTTACCATACATTCCTCATATGAGAAAATGAATAAACAATATATAATCAACTTATCCAAAAAAATCAAATTGTAATAATGACGTAAAAAACACTGATAATTCTCTCATTGTTAATACGAGGGATGACATGATCATAACCCATCTAAAAAAGTTGTTTATGGTTAAACAATATATAATTACTTTCTTGAGTAATCAATAAAAATAAACACCAGAATAAGAAATATATATATTTTTAATAGTTCCCCAATCAATAAATATAGTCAAATTTTATAAATGTATCTCAGAAACAAAAATCGTATAGAGTAAGGGGGATATGATTAGGTAAATAATGACCCCAATCAATTTATGTATGGATATCTATGTTAATTACCATCAATCAATGTAATGAAATATTGGTTATTCACAAAGGAAATCTATCAGAAAAAAACCATGCATATAGCAAAGGATGATTTGGAATGTCAAAGGGGGTGATGGTTTTTTTTCAAGTTTAATCCCCAATATTAAATAAATAAAGAAGATTTAGAATTTAATGTATATCCAATATACATATCACAAAAATTAAATAGGTTGTGAATACTAATGATATATCAATGAAACAAAATTAATATAGAAACACTCATATGGTAAGTTTAACATTAGAATAAAAAGAACATGATAGATATACCATTAAATTAATATTAATGAAATGATAGAAATTTATTATACTATAAGTAAATATTGTAGTTAACACATCATATAAAAGAAAATATTTTTTTAATACAAAACATGTTTCCTAGAATTTAAAATTGGGATAATTTACTTTACTAAAAACACTCAAATAAAACCCCCTTAAAGGATATAATTTTCAATGAGAAATTAAATTCAATTATTAGTTAGAGAATATTTATATTAAAATAAAAAGTGGATTTCATGTACACCATAAAATATAAAACATGGTTTATATTGTTATCATGTCTTTAGGAATTTTAATTTGAGAAAATGATTCACTAAAAATTACATAATCATTGAGGTAAGAGTCATTAGATGATCAGTTTATAAGGGACTAATATATTAACAAATAAAATAAAGTGGTAAGAGAATATAATATATTAATTTTATAAAATAAATCAGTCTTTCAGCAATATACTTCTATAACAATGTTTGTATCCCAGTGGGTGAAAATTCAGTTAGCATAGACCCTAACCCAGTTAAATATTCAATATGGGCATCTGTCTAATTTCTAGAATAATAAAATTATTTTTATTATATATATTGTTAGGATCATTATTAAAATGTATATAATTAAATATAAAACATTTTTTTATATTATTTTAACATTATATATTATTTTTTCTTATATGTTTTATAAAATTAAATCAGTGTCAGCTTATTTTTGAAATCATAGCAAATAAAGATGATATTTAAATAATGAGTAAAATTATTAATTTAATATTGTTAAAAAACAATAATACAATAATTATTTAATTATTAGTATATAATAAAATTTTATTTATGTTCCCATAGTTATTCATGAAATATTATTATATAATTATTTAAGTAGGTTAACAAACCAACTTAAATATGAACATGCTATATCCCAATGAGTTTGGGAAAGTATATAATATCATTGTAATATAATAACTATGATATTATTTAAATTTATTATATTGATGAATCATATTTAATGGGTTTGGAATAAATAATTAAAATCAAAATGAAGATATAAAAAATGTCATTTTGTAGAGGTGGTAGTACACGTAAAAGACGATCCATATTACATTGTTTTTAAAGTGGTTGGAGAGGAATAAATCGGGGTTTTTCAATTAAGATTATTAAAATTAATTATTAAACTAAAATTTAAGTCAATATATTAATATATTTTTGTCATATTTTTAAGATAAATGTTATGAAGAAAATTATAAGTGTTAAGTAATACTCACTTCAGGACCTTAAGCTTTCTATTGAAAGTATCCTAGTAAATGAAAGTAATATGATAAATAATTTAGAAAATAGGAACATAAAAATGATATAAGTACCTAGGAATAGAGAAAGAGAAGTTTTTTAAGAATAAATTTGATATTATGAGTATATAATGAAGGGGTGGGAATGTCCACTTTTATAAGTTAAGAAAATGGATCTTTTGAGAGTCCCTTTTAATTTACAATGATATCTTACATTATTCAATGGTAAATGGATAAAAAAAGTAAAATTTAATATATTTTTGGGTCATCGTGGATTGATAAATCATCATCCAACTATTTTACTCAATTTTTAAAATTTTGGAAGACATTTATTCTTTATTTTTAATTTTTTTACGTGGGTAACTGTTTTTTAACCCAAGTAATTTATGTTTTAAAAGAATTAAAAAATAACCCCACTTAAAAAAATTTGTCAAGATAAAGTTAAATTGTATAAAAAATTATTCTAATTCAATTTATAATTAGGATATAATTAACTGTTAAAATAAATCATTTAACAAATTTAAAATCTGTTTTCTAGAAAAATATTGTTTTCCGCATTATGTTTATAAATATTTTTTATTATTGATTACATATTTAATAAGTCGTAATTTATTTAAATATAGTTAAGAATAATTATAATTTTATATTTTATAAAGGTTAAATTTAAATTATAATATAAAAATTTCACTATATTAATAAGAAAATTATTTAAACAACCAATTTACCATTGTCGTGGTCCTTAAAATTAAACATAGTAATCATAATTTTATTCCAAAAAATGAAATTGACCAAATTATGTAATATCATATTTTTAATATAATATATAAAATCCATTTCTAGTCTTTAATTTAAATAAGTTATGAATAATAATTTTTGAAATATAATAGAATAAATCTGTTTTTAGAGAAAAATATTACTAATGTCTCCAAAATGATATATATTTGTTTTGTAAATACCAGATTTTAATTTTTAAATAATATATACTAAATATATTTATATATTAGTTAAATAACATTTAATTTGTTTTTTTACTATGATAATGTCATAAAAAGATAGATTTTGAAATATCAGTATTATTCTCTATACACCAAAAAACCAATATGATCAAAAATTCAAAAATATTCTTATTATGATAATATTTTTATACCATAACCAAAAATGAGGTAAATTTAGTAAAATTAAAATTATAAATTTTTCTTTAAAACAAATTCATAAATATATAATTGAAACCATTTTGATGGGAAAATAATTATTTTTTTAATATTAACTATTCTTATTATTATTTCTAATTTATTAAAAACAAAATTAGTGTCAGAATATTATTCATTTCAAGAATATTTTTTTCCATAAAATATTTATATTCTCATAAAAATTAAAAAATTTAGAATCCCTAATTTTGAAATATTATATCCATTGAATTATTTATTTATCATAACTAAAATTATTTTCACTAATTCCATAGCATTAATAATAAACTTAATTTTAATTTCAACATATAATTCATACTTATATTATATCTATTTTTACAAATGAAATTTATGGAAACATTTTAATGTTATATAATGATCTATGGTTCATTTTTTGGGTATTTTATGTAAATCTTGTTTTTGAACACGTTATGTTTTTAATGGAAACAGATATAATTTATTATCTCAAGTTGTTAAATTTGCCATCATACTCTCACACAATCACTAGAATATCATTTTTCTGAATCATCTTTGAATTATATCAACAACCATATTTAGTTTTATTCTAGTAGAAAAACTCTATCCTACACTAGAAATGAATTCAAAATATATTATTCACCGAGGAACAAGATAAAAATATATTTATCTACACACCTACATTCTAGTGTTGTCTTGACGGTCCATTGATATATCTTACTACACTCGTGGACCTACCAACTTAGGTTTATATCTCAACAACTCATTCTCTTACCATCACCAAACATAATGATTTTTTTCCTTTTAATAATTTATGTCAAATACAGAATATCAACCGCTACCCATTCCAGGCTCATAAGAACAACATCCATGGAACCCAAAAAAAATTATGTTTAATTTGGTTCACACGCTCCAACAGTAAATGGTCTACTCCCCGCCATATATATTTCCTTATATTAATCCATTTTATTATACTCAACATGTTTCATAATTACATCATCCTGAAATTACTTGTCAAGGTATGCAATCGGATGTCCATATCATGGTACCTGATCAATCTATAATTTCACCATTAACTGTAGAGATATATTTAAATTTCTATAAATACTCTTAGGAAACCAAACTTGTAATCCTTTCATAACTCTATTTCTCCTCAAATTTCTCATAGTCTCTTACTAATCCCTCTCAATAGTTTCTAATTCATGAAGAAAAATGCTCCAAAACCACAATTCCCAAAAACCTAACTCAAGAACCTATCAGTTGTAAAACATTGTAATGTATATCATGCACCTATATCTTTCAATAGTATATATGGAATCTAAATATATCATAACCAGAAAAACCCTTAGTGATCCTCTTCGTAATTGGGAATCTCAGTAATGCCAATATCTATGAAATGATTAATTATCTCCCAAGAATTATTCCAAAATCAAAAGAATATACTCATTCCCTATCCCTCCAAGATCTCTCTATAATATATCAAGAAAAATTATCTCTTTAGAAACTATTCCTAAAGTCACCATGTCTTTGAAACCAATTGATCCTACCCTATAAAATACATATTTATTCCAGAAGGAAATTGTACTCATGGTGATTTCATAATTAAAATAAAAGGAATGACTCTTCTAATACCACATAACAGGTAGCACCACCCATGAACATAACAAATCATAAATCATTACAGATTCTTCTCACCTATTAGGAATATAAAATATCAGGTTAAACCCTCACTCGAGTTACCCTCTTACATATCATAGCTAATTTCATCAATAATTCATGGGGAAACAAAATCTTGAGTCGTATATAAAAGTGTTTATGCTCATCTAACTAGCCCATGGATCATATCTCATAAAAATAATAGCTTTTGAGAAGAACTTATCTACTCGAGTATTGAATTTAATAATTTAACTCAACATCCAAACAACCCTATTTTGGTTTTAAAAAATATTTTATTAGAATCATACATGATTTTATCATCCCACAACGGAACTTATTCTCACTGAGAATGCATGTATGAAACTCCCCTATTAATTTTCATGATCTCAGGCTAATCCTCAGAGGTCTCCACATATTAGTGCCACCCCCATGAGGACCAACATAATATCTCCACATAAATCTAGATACTCTCATCACATGCCAAATTCTCATCATATAAACAAACTGATCCTCAATAAGTATCTTCATACGAGACTACCCATCGAGGATTGTAACATCAATTATGTTTATATAGATACATACATATATGTGTGTGTGTTTATTGTAATTTTTAGAGGGTGATCCATGTCAAGTGCACCATAATCATATGGTTTAGTTATATATAATATCTCAAAGAATATATATAAGAAACTCTATATAGGTTTATGTTGATATTTAATATAACATAACAATTTTTATTATATAAATTTTTCCAAAACCGCCCACATGGGGTTTATCACTAAGGAACAAAATGGTTATACTGGTTTACTAAGGTTCATTATACATCAATTACAAGAGGGACTGAATCAATATCATCAAGGTAAATTCCATCATAGAATACACAATACTTGTGATAAAAAGAAACCTATATTGTAAATAAACCAAGTAAAATGAAACTATCATGTTAAATGGGAAAACCACCATATAAGTTGTTTTTGAAAATATTAATAGTTATCGTACTATCATAGTTATATAAATTACAAAAAAATCATATGAATATATTATGAGTAATATGTGAAAACACATTATCCATGTACAACAACCTCTTAAAAAAGGGATTAGTTGTAAAAAATAATAAATCATAAATCTCAAAACCAATGTGTGTAACCTAAGATGAAGTAATACATTATTATAAATAAAACCATGAATATCCATCCTATATCACTAGTAACCAAGATTTACCATTGAAAAATGGGTTCATGATGTAACTATTATACATATATTCTAATCTTTAACACATTATAATTCAACGTGTCTATCATCTCCTAAAATGTTAAGACAAAGAAAAATGATAAACTTTATGTTCTCAATCATATAAAATTTATGATACCAATTTGTAAAATCTTCTTCTATGTTCAATAAAAAAAGAACTAGATTAGGTCACCAAATGACCAAGACAACACATCTCCATACTCTAGAGTTTTCCAACTATTAATAGGGGTTTAGGGTGTTGCCATAGTGAGAATATACCCCCATAGGAGAGTATAAAATAATAATAAAGAACCAACCATAATAATAATTAAATAATCAAACTAAGAATAATAAATAAAACATACTTTTTTATATAAAATATAATTGTTCAGTCAAGAAGTCATATAGACTCACAATCATGATAGCATAAAGTATTTGATCTTCCACTGGACAAATCAAATATACCTAAAAAGTAAATTAATAAAGAAAATGTATGGGGGGATATAGTTCCATTCCCAACCTATAAACCAATCATATCCTCCCACTCTACCCATGATATTCCTCCTAATCATGTTTCCTAGGCCTCTGACTACCTTAAACCTATGTATACTGAAGGCCCCTTGGGTACCAATGTCTCGTGGCCGCCCATGTTGTGTGTGAGTAAAACATAGTAAGGCACCCCACACAGTTCCATACCCTCCTACAAATATATATTTTTATTATTAATAAGAACACATTTATGGAGAAAGTGTGAAACCAACAAGTACAACCTATCCATCGAAGATTATAGCACATTACAAAATTATTGAATAATATCTTATACCCATTAGACTTAATATCCTTAAAAAAAATTCGGAGAGAGATGTTACCTCTTTTCCATGGTCATCTCTAATAATGTCTTCAAAATGAGAGGTTAGTTTAACCCACTCTCATAAGAACTACTCCTCTTCTATTTTCTTGTTGTTGAACCCTCTGACTAGGACTATGTGTTCTTTTTTAATCCACTCACTTTGTTAATTGTTCATGTCAACTTGAATTGATATTTCTTGCATCAGTTCCACAGCCTCACCAGAAGCACATATGTCTACCACCTTCTCTGTCATCCCCTCCTCTAAATGTAATTTCAAATCCCGTGTATATTCCCTAATCACACCCTCCCCTTCCGGCTCCCAAAAAATTCCCTTCACTCCCACCATGGTATGTGAGGCTGATTCACTCACTTTCACCTCCACTACCTCTACACATATCTTATCAATTGGCTCAGTTCCTACCTCACACTATAGACTCAGGGAAGTAGCATCCTCCACCACTGGTATCACCTCCTCTGTATACAAGTGCATCTCCTCATACTGATCTCTTTTCTATGAAGATTCATTCTCATGTAACTCGGAGACCAAGACTTGATGGCCATCCACACTCTCCACTGATTGGGACTTGAGCTCCTTGTTTTTATCCTCTTGTTTGGCCGACCATATCTTTGAGCATGTCGCATATTCATTCCAAGGAATATTAGGCTCAATGAAAATTTCTAGGAAAACATTATGATATCTGGTGGCACCATGATCAATGTTCATATCCTTGTAGAAAGTATAAGGTATCCACTAGTATAGTGAACATTTTAGAGGGAAGATTTTCTTTCTTAGATCATCTCATATATATGTTCCATTAGGGAGAAGTGAGTACCTATTACAAATTCTCACTATATATCATTAATTTTGTGTGAGTGTACCCCACATAGATCATCTCACATATTCATATCCTTAGGGGTAGTGTGTCCCACTCATCCATCTTACATATCACAAGTGCGAGTATATCTTAATCATATATCTCATATTTAAAAATCAGTGGGAACACCGTCACTTATATCCATCACATATATTAAGAATGAAGTCTGAATCTAAGGAGCATTCCCAAGGAATCCAATGCATCTCAAAACATCTCAATAGGAAGTTTTTTCCACCATAATCATCTCATATATAACTCATCAGTTCTAGCTATATGTTGAAACCCATCTCACATAAACATAGTGGGCCTCTCAAGAAAATGAATTTTTATGATCACTATGACTATATAGGTCATGAAAAACTAGTATTCTATCTCTTAAGACACCCAAAATAAACACCACATACCAAAAAATGGAACCACTCTCTAGGTTCAACATCATGTTGGGATTCTATAACGACCCGTTTTTTTAAATATATGTTTTCTTCTAATTAAGTAAAAATATATTTTATAGCTTGGTCAACATGCAATACTAAACTAAACTGAAACCATATATGTTTATACAACTAAACAATATCCATTAAATTAGTAACTATGAATAGGAATTTCATAATTATGAAATATATTATTATATATATTTATATATATATAATTGTTATTTTATTCATTATTGTGTTTAAGAATCCTTTTTTATGTGTTTTACTTTGTTTAAAGAAAACTGAACATATTATTTCTAAATGATTATGTTAAAGAAATATAATAATTATTGATTAATTTTATCTTTATTAAAATTTATGAAATTAAAAATAGGAACAACCTATATTTTAAATTTTTAATTCATTATAAAAACATTTTCTCATTGAATTTAATAACTTTAATTAAATGTTATAATAAAAATTTATTAAAATTGAATTATATATTATACATTTTATGAATTTATAATTTCAATATTAGATTAATATTAATTATTGTTTTTTTCTAAATGATTGATTTTCGTGGAATAATAAAAAATACCAAATTTTAAAATAACATGTCTATTCTATCAATATAATTATATAAGTATGAATTGGAAATTTTGGAAACCTTTTTCAGGGGACATATATGTATTTTATAAGTGAATTGATGATTTTATAAATGTTTCTTTTAATTTTTTAAACCAATATTTAACATTTTACAAATTTAATTATATTTTTCAAAAAATTGTTATTAATATATTACTTATTTAATAATTTAAAATTAATTGTGATAAATAATTAAGAGAATATATATTAAAATTATATCCATTTTTTAGATTAATTTTGTTAAAATTAGCTTAGGATTTTAATTTACTTTTTAAAATTAATTGAATTTTATATGAATAGTGAAACTATTGACATTTCCAAAATATGAACTTTTATTGCCTTATTAGTATATAAGTGAGACATAGAATATTTTAAAACATTTTAGTTGATAAAATATGTATTTAATTAACAATTGTTTTCATTATAAAGTATTTTTTAATCAAATAACCCCTAAGAAACAAAATTAATATTTTAATTCTAATAAAACACTCTTTTTCACGTTTTCATTTAATTAGACACTTATCAATTAAATTTAGGTTTTATATTAATTTAAATTCAAAAACAAATAGTTTTCTTATAATAGTCCTATTTATATCTTATAAATAAAAAACAGTGACAACCTTATCCAACACTTAAATTTTATGTTTAAAATTACCTTTTTTATGAGAAGTTTTGTACGCATCATATACACTAATAATAATATTAATTTCTCCAACTCATACAAATTATATTACATAAAAATGACATAAATACTTAATGTAATATTTTTTAAATTATTAAATATCATATTTTTTTAATTTAGGCCATTAAAGTTAGTTTCTAAGGTTGAAAACAGGAGTTACTATAGTAAGAGTTAAATTGGGTAAGTATTTCTTAACATAGTGTGAAATGTTACCACATGTGTAAAAAATATTTGATATTGTAAAATTATGGGAGTATAAAAGTTTATCCTTATTTTAAGAAATAAATATTTTATGGTACATTTTTTTAACTAAATTTAATAGCTTGCATTGCACGCAATACCGAGTTCAAACACACTATGGTCTATTAATAAGTGACTATTATAACCAAGATGTTCAAATGGTAAGAATGATTATTATTAACTACATTATGAAATTTTTATATGTAATAAATATTTTTACATACATTCAAAAAAACATTGGGCATAAGATAATAATGAATCTAATTTTATACATTAAAAGGCTATATTTTTCTAAAGCCAGTTTTACCACCTTTTGATTGCACACTTGTTTTATATCTATTTTTTGAAACTTTTATAAATTATATTTATAATAATAAAATTATTATTTTAAATAATAATATAAAAATTCACTTTTGTTTATTTTTTTGGTATTTTTTAGATAAGATTCATGTTTTGATGAATAGTAAAAAAAATACTGAATTTTAATTGAAAACTGATTTTTTTGTCAAAATAATTTAGTGTGAAATTTTAATTTTGATTAGTTTTAAAGTATAATTAGATAATTATTTTATCATTTAATTTCATTTAGTTCATTGGAATACATTTCACATTGAATTTTAATATAAAAACATTTCAACCTTTTGAACATTTTCACTTTAAAAACATGTTTTCTCATTCCGTCAACGGGATTAATTTTATATTAATTGATGAAACTTATGTGATTTGAATTTTAAAAAATGAATTCCATATTTGGTATCATTTTTTCCAAATTATTTAAATAGTTCCATTTTATATATGAACATTATGAATACTAATTTTAGTACTTTGTTATTATCACGATTAAAGATAAATTGAGTAATTAACAGTAAAAATAATATTATAAATATTATAAAATTTCCCTAAAACTTGTTATAATAATATTTTATGACTTATTATCTATAAAAATCATAATTGGGTTATTTTATATCATTTTTGATCCACTTGGATGAATTTATGCCTATTACAATATTTTATTCTAAGAAAGCCAAATATGATATACTTATGTTTCTAATAAGTATTAAAAAAATTTATACGTGGTTATTCGTAAAATATATTTGACTATAAATAGTAATTTTAAATCTAAAATTTGTATATTCATCATCACAATTTATTTTTAATTTCTAGGAAATAAATAATTACCTTAAAGGCTTATAGAATGGTGATGCAATAATTATTTAATTAATGGAAATATCAAATAAAGGATATTAAAAATATTAAAATAAATATAATTTGAGATAATTAATTTTATATAAAAATATAACAGATTACCTAGACATATTGAGGATGTATTAAATTTTTTGGTTCAATGTTATCTTGTGTAGTGATATGTTTTAAAATTCATGTAAACAATAGTGTCAAAATTGATTTTAATGATATTTTAAATTAAATAATTGTTTGTTAAATGATATAAAATTAATAAAAATATAAAAATTGGATAAATTATTTTTAGTAAGTTTAATATTTCATAAATTATTCATTTATGGTTCATTTGGAATTTTAGAGAAACAATATTATCCCTTAAGCAATAAAAACACATATTATCAAGGTAAGAGTTAAAGAGAATAAATAATGGTTAAGGACAAATGATAAGGATAATAATATGACATAAAATTGTCTAAAATTATTGTTTTAGTGTATTTATAACTATATTCATCTTATATTTTAAATAACATAAAATTTATCCTTTTTTAAATGATAATTAATTTATATTAATTTAATATTTTTTGAGTTTCCAAAATTGTCCTCCACCTCAATTAAAAAATGGAACCTTCTCTATAACTTTTTCACAAATATTTGAGAAATTTATATTGACCAAAACCTTTCCATATCTCTTTAAAATATCCATATTGAAGTTATGGAGGTCATGGTATTCCAAAAAGACCAACTCTATGTCCCTTAATAAGATATCTAAAAAAAGTCTACCAAATAAGAGGTTATTATTTTACCAACTCATTCAAGTTTATTTCTTCTTCTACTCCCAATTCATGTGTCTTTTCCTTATAAATAAATAAATAAAGTATCATCTATATTATTATATTTTATTATGATTATGGTACAACTATATTCCACCTATTATCCAGATTGAACCACACGTGTGTACGTACAACTTATCATCTTCATGTCATAGTGTAATCTATTTATCATCACGAATTTACTTATATGGGTATAATTATAGAAATAATTGATATATATATATATATATTAAGTAATAAATAATATTTATTCTGGAAAAATTAATATGTTATGTATGTACAGCCTACAGTCTCCATGACATGATGTCATTCATTTTCCATGTTAACCATTACATAATGATTCTAAGAATTCATATAATGAATAAATATGATATTTATAATGTTAATATAATTATAAATATTATATATATGTAACATATTAAAGGTAAATGGTACTTTTAATACAAAACAAGCATAGGGAAATAGGGAAATTAACACCCAAGAATAGTGAAATGAATAAAATATTATTAATAAATGAATGGTAAAAAGTTATAATAGGGTCATGTATGATATAATAAATATTTTTATTATTCGTTTATAAGTCAATAATATGTTTAAAACCAATATAAAAGTGTTTTAGCCACATACAAAATAAATTAGACCCATTTTAAGGGTTTAATTTATAATCTCATGATTAATTGAGATTGTTTATGCTTAAGTCTTTAAAGGGGAATATTTATCTTACACGATAGTATTTTATAAAAAAAATTCAAAAAGATATTTTAATATTATCCTATGAATGTTTAAATTCTTTTATTTACCTATGTATTAATTTTTACAAAATGGTTTAAAATGAATTTTTTTCATTTTACAAATGAGGTACTTTTTGAATTTTCTGAAAAAAAAAATATATGAATGGAATATTTTGTTAACTTATATTCCATGAGAATATATTCATATCATCATGATGCTTAAATATTTTAAATATTTTTTTAAAGTTTTCAAGTTTCTTTTCAAATAAAATTTTTCATTGATAAATTCACAACTTTTTAATAAATGATTACAATGTGAAAAATGGTATTTCTATAAAAACAATCAATGATTTTATTAGAGTATTTTTCAATAGGTCAACATCCTTTATTGAATATTATTCATAATTGAGGTTTATATCTTATGATATCAATTAATATATTTTATTGAATTGTTTAATATCTTCTTGATTGTGGATGTTCTATTTTGACACCATTCATGGTTTATGGTTAAAGTACTCACATTTTGTATGATAATTTTTAATAAAACAATTTATGTTGTTTATTTATCACCCCATTCATATGAGGAAGGAATTGTACTTAGTAAGTGATATGAAGGGACCACTATATCCCTTCTATACATCGGTCGATCTCATCAGACAAACTAGTTTGTGTATTCGATGAGGCCTTACCAATTTATGTATGGTGTCTTGGTTAAAGCCTTGATGGTATGTTTATGATATCTGGCATTATGTAGTCCCACATTATGAGATCTGTTATTGATATTCCTTGTTATTATTTAATTATTAGGATATCCATGTCATTATTTATATGGAATTATTTGATTATCCTTTATTTTTTCATATCATGTTCAATATAACATTTAAATGGATTGTGTTTCAGTTATTCACCTTAGATTAATTTTTTGCTTATTTATTCATTATATCTTTCATTTTATACCTACCCTTACTGAGAATATAAGCTCACCCCTTTCTTATGTTTTATTTTTTTGAGGATACAAATATGTATATAATGGTTGATATGTAGGGATTTGTTAGGATTATTATAGTGTTTTTAAAGGAATCATTATGTTGTATTTTATTTTTCAATTGTATTGTATGTTTCACGTATGTGTCTAGTCTTCTATAACTAATCAACTATTAAGTAATATGTTATTTGATTCCTTGTATAAGATCCCAATGTAATAAATTAACCACCAAATCTAGGCTACTTGGTTTGGGGTCCTTATAGTTGTTATTGGATCATGTTTAGTAGAATATTTTGAAATTATATTTAGAAATATATATATTAGTGAAATTTAACCCTATAACTAACTTTGAGAATATTCCCAACATAATGAAGATTATGATTTTGAGATTAGTTATACATAAATTTATTTATTTATTTTAAGAGTTTTACTATTTCAAAACTATGAATTTTTATTCATAGCCTAATTTAGTGCATGTCATTGTATAGAAATGGAGGCTAGTGGAAGGAATGGAAACATTAATAACTCATGAAATCCACGCAGCGATTTCCCTCTTATAAAAGATAATGATGTTGGTGATGGATATAAAACTAATGTGGAATAACATATAAAAATTAAAGTAAAACTTAATTAGGTTGTGAACAATAACATTACCCATATTAAGCATCCAGGTCAACAATGGAGAGGAATAATTTTAAACCACTCCATGAGACAACAACATCCATCATTCAATGGGAATACAAATCCATTTGTAGCTGAGAAAATTATAAGTTCCATAGATGAGATATTTTATTCATTATATGGAATTGAAAATGATAAATTTTTTATGGAAGTTTATCATCTCTTGATAGATGTATATCAATGGAGGTCTTTGATTCAAAACAAGAAGGAAGAGTAAGAAATATAAAACATGGAATGCAACAATTTTAAAGAATATTTCATGGAAAAATATTTCCCTCACGAACATTGAGTGGATATGGAGATTAAATTATTAAATATAAGGAAAAGGTAGTATGAAAATATTTCTAAATTTGAATCCAACTTTACAAGTATTGAAATACATGCTACAGATTATATAAATAATCCAAAGACTGAGATTTATCAATTATTTGATGGTTTAAAACCATTCCTCTGAAGGCCAATGGTCTCCCAATATTTTTAATCATAAGAATATATAGTATCATGTTCTATCAATACAAATAATTATTTATCTAAGTATTATTACTTTAAGGGAATGCAAGAGAATGAGTGTGTTTCTGAACACTCTAGAAAAGGATATAATTAAATGGGGAAAACATAATTGTTGAATTTATATCCTACAATAATTGTGAAAAGAAGCATCATGGGTCATGCCTAGTGGGGATGAGAGATTATTACAGGTGCGGAGAAAAATTCCACCTGACAATTATTATAAGGGCAAGAAAGAAGTTGGTAATTTGAATTGTTTTAACTATAATGCGATGGTACACTATACAAATGATTTTTTAAGCATTAAGGAAACCATCCCCAAAAAATTCCAAGGAATAAAGGATGAGCTTATGCAGTCACAACTACTGAGGTTGAATTTCCTAATGATGTGGTTGAAGGAAAATTAATCATATACTCAAAATTAGCTAATTTTTTATTTGATTTTGGATCATCACATTCTTTTATATCTTCCAAGTTTACCATGAAAATTAGACATTTCACTATTTATTTAATAAAGGAGTTGTCAATCAAAACTCTAAAGGGAAGTCTCATTTCAAAAAATATTTGTTTGGTAGTCTACTTTATGACACGTAAATGTGATTTACTTGCTAACATTATCATCATACCAATGTTTTAATTCGATATAAACCTTAGTATATAATATCATTAAAAATATGATGTGAAATTTTCATTAAGAAGAACGAAATTAAATTTTTTTTGGAAGATAATAATTTATTTATCTTTAGAGAAGAAACGTCATAATATGATTCTTGCCAATATCCATCCCTTGTATATCTATTGAATTAAATTCTTAGTATGGAAGAGAAAACAAAATCTAGTAATGAAGAATATAATCTTCAAATTGAGGATATACCTTTTGTAATGTAATACATTGATGTATTTCCTGAGGAATTATCTAGACACCCCCCAGAGTGTGAAGTTGAGTTTTCTATTTATTTAATCCCTCAGTAAATACCAATATCAAAACTCCATATAAAATTACCACAATGGAATTAGTGGATCTAAAGAAAAAATTATTAGAGTTTTGTAAAAATAGATTTTTTTTCACCCAAATTTTTCTCCATAGGGAGCATATATTCTCTTTGTTAATAAGAAATCTGGATCCATCAGGTTTTGTATTAATTATATGGAAATCAATGCTATTATAATAAATAAAAATTATCATCTACCTCTAATTGATGATTTATTTTATTAACTTCATGCAGAATAATTATTTTGAGGATTGACCTTCATTTTGGATATCCACTATTGAGAGTAAAGAAGGAATACATTCTGAAGATAGGTTATTATATGAGTTATGGAGATTATAAGTTTAAATAAGTTCCATTTGGATTGACTAGTTCACCCTCCATTTTTATGGATCTAATAAACAAATTATTGAAGGAATATATTGATGATTTGTTTGTGTTCATTTATGTTATTCTAGTGTATTCTAAAAGCTATAAAGACTATGAGAATCACATTCAGATAATTCCTGAGACTCACAGAAGGAATGAGTTATATGGAAAATTTATCAAGTGTGAATTCAAGCCCTAGAAAATTTGATTTCTTATCCATATTATATCCAAGGATACAATCTCTATTGATCCTATAAAGAAAAAAGTAAATCCAAGAATTGCATGCACCAATGAGCATAATTGAGGAACGTAGTTCATTGTTTTAGTAGGTTACTATCAATATTTCATTCAAAATCTTTCACAATCACCTAACATATTAACCATTATCACATGTAAAGGGTTATGTTTGTATGGACAAAATAATGTTTAGAATGTTTTGAATAATTGAAGAGAATATTGGTTAATGCTATGATCATGACTTTACCATCATGAAATGGTGGATATGTGAATTATAGTGATGTGTCCCGAAAAGGTCTTGGTTGTTTCCTTATGTAAAATAATATAGTTATTTTTTATGAATAAAAGTAGTTAAAACTAATGAATAGACCAATCCAACTCATGATCTTGATTTAACAGCTGTAATATTTTCTCTGAAGACATGGAGACACAATCTCTTGAGTTAAATATATGAGATATATATAGATTACAATAGTTTTAAATATATCTTCTCATAGAAATTACTCAACATGAGTAAAATCATATTGATCAAATTACTATAAGATTATTATTGTAAGGTACACTACCACATAGGGAAAGAAAATAAGTTAGCATTTTCATTGAGTAGAAATGAACATGGAGTTTTGGAAAAAATGAGGATTTATAGGGATATTATATTCATTCATATAATAAATATGGATATAATAATTATTAAGGAAGGTTAAACATTAGTCCTTTAACAAATGGTTTCCAAACCATATTTATTGGAAAAGATAAAAATTTCTTAGTCCGATGATGATAATTTTCAAAATAAAATAAAATATGTAAATTATGTAAAATTGATATACTTAATATGTAGATATTGTATTTTGAAGTTTGGAAAGAGACTTTTCATTCCCACTATACCTAAACTGAAAATAAAATTATTGGATGATTCTCATAGTTTGAAATTCTCTATACACCATGGTATCACTAGGATGGGTAAATATTTGAAGGAACATTTTCAGTGGGATAATATGAGGTGGTAAATTTTGGATTATGTGTAAATATTTTTGGTTTTTCAATAGGTAAAGGCTAAAAGAAACATCCTAAAGGATTCATGTAACCTCTACCTATAGCTACATGGAAATTGGATGACATTACTAGGGCCATTGTCATTATATTTCCAAATACCCCTAGAAAAAATGATGTTATATGGGTTATTATTGATCACCTTACAAACTCATCACATTTTCTTTATATAAGATAAGATTTACCATAAGATATCCTTGAAAAAAATCTATATTAATGAATTTTTAAGACTTTATGATGCCCCTCTTTCAATTTTGTCTAATCTTGATCAACAATTTACATCACAATTATGAAAAATTATTTAGAAGGTCATTAATACCAAACTCCATTTGGGAATATCTTATCACCCTCAATCTTATTAGAATATATAAAGACTATCCAAACATTAGAATATATGTTGAGTCTCTTATAACGTGACTTTCAAGGTATACAAGATTAGTATTTAGATTTGGTATAATTTTTCTATAACAATAGTTTCCATTCATGTATTCAAATGGAACTCTATGAGGCGTTATATAGAAAGAGATGTCATGCACCAACTTGATGGGGTGAAGTTGGTTAAAGGAATCTTGTTAGAAATGGAATTGTGGAAAAAACAACAAAAAAGGTAAATACTATTCAAAATCATATAAAATTGGCTTAAAGTGGGAAAAGAGTAATACCGATAACTGAAGGAAGGATTTAGATTTTCAAGTGGGAGATCATGATTTATTGAATGTATATCATTATAAGGGTGTTATATAATTATATATTAAAAGGAAAATAAACCCCATGTATATCAGAACTTTTGAAATTATAGAATGAATTGGAATGGTGGATTATCATTTGGTAATTTCACACAGCCTTCCTAAAGTATATGATGTGTTCCTTATCTATTTTCATAAGAAGTACATTCTAAACCCAGATCATGTTCTCACTTATAAAGAAAATTAATTAGAACCTGATTTAAATTACATTGATGAGCTTACCCAGATTTAAAATACTAGATAATAAGTGTTTACGAATCAAATGACTTGATAATTAAAGGTACTGTTGAAAAATCATAAAATAGAAGAGGAAACATGGGAACGTAAGGATGTTATGATAAATAATTACCCAAATATTTTTATGAGGTAATATTATGAATATTTTGAGGATGAAATTTTTTAAAGGAGGTAATAATGTAACACCCCAAGATTTTAAGATATTTTTTATTTTAAAATAAATTTAATATCTTGTGTTGTATACAACATTGAGTTCATAAACATAGTGATCTATTAATAAGTGATTCTTATAAACTAGCCATTAAAATGGAGGGAAAGAATAGTATTAACCATGTTATGAAATTTATATATGTAACAAAATATTTTTACATTCATCCTAAATAATTAATAGGACTAAGATAATAATGAATCCAATTTTACGCATTAAAATGCTATATTTTTTTAAAGGAAGTTTTACCACCGTTTGATGGGAACTTTTTTTAAATATATTTTTTTGACACCTTTATAAATTATATTTGAAAAAATAAACTTCTTATTTTAAATATGAATATAAAAATTTAATTCGGTTGAATTTTTCATTTTTTTCTGAAAAGTTTCATGTTTTAATGAATAGTAAAAAAATATTTAATTTTAATTAAAAACAGTTTTGTGTCCAATATATTTGGTGTTAAATTATATTTATTATTTTTTTAAATTATAATTCGATAAATTTTTTATAATTTAATCTAATTTAGTTCATTTTAATCAATTTCACAACGAATTGGAAAAAAACATTTAAATCTTTTGAATGTTTCCACTTTAAAAACATGTTTTCTCATTCTATCAACGGGATTAATTTTAAATTAATTATTAAACTTATGTTCTTTTAATTTTGAATAATTGATTACATATTTGGAATATTTGTGTCTAAATTATGTACAAAGGTCCTTTTTGGACATTATGAATAGTAATTTCAGAATTATTTATTAACATGGTTAAAGGAAAATCAAGTAATTAAGTGTAAAAATAGTATTATAAACGTTATAAAATTACCTTATAACTTTTTAAAATTTTATTTTATGAGTTATTTTCATAAAAATCATAATTTTTTGATTTTATGACCTCTAGGAGCCACTTGTATGGATTTAATACTTTTATAATGTTTTATTATAAGGAAATCCAAATATGTCATACTCAAGTTTTTAATAAGTATAACATTTTTTATATATATTTATTCAGATGATATATTAGACTATAAATAGTAATTTTAAATATAAAATTTTTAAATTCATCATTATAATTTATTTTTAAATTTTAGTAAATAAATAATTTCCTTAAAGGCTTCCACAATGATTATGCAGTGATTATTTAATTAAATGAAATATCAAATAAATGATATCAAAAATATTAAAATAAATATAATTTGAGATAATTAATATTATACATTAATTTTATAGATTAAATATACATATTAAGGATTTAATAAATGGTTTTTTGATGTTATATTGTGTATTGGTATTTTTTAAAAAGTAAAGTGATGAATATTGTCAAAATTGACATTAATGATATTTTAAAATAAATAATAGTTTATTAAATGATATAAAATTTATAAAAACAGAAAATGCTTCCAAATTATTTTAATAAGGTTAAATATTTCATAAATTATACATTTATGGTTATTTTTTCATTTTAGAGTAAATATATTAACCCTTAAGGAATAAAAAAACATGTTGTCACGGTAACAGTTAAAGTGATTAAATGATGGTTAAAGCTAGAAGATAAGAATACAAATATAACATAAATTTATCTAAAATTTATTTTTTGTGAGGATTTATAATCGTAATAATCTTATCTTAGAAATAAATCACTTTTTATCTTTTTATAAATAAAAAATAATTCATATTAATTAATATTTTTTGAGTTTCCAAAATTGCCCTCCACCTAAATTATAAAAGGGGACCTCCTCCCTCACTTCCTCACAAAAAATTCAGTTTTATATCATGATAACACCCTTACCATATCTCTTTTCAAAATCCTTATCCAAATTATATTTTTCATGGTCTTCATTAAATATCAACTCTATATCCCTTAAGAAGATATCAAAAGGAATTCCACCAAAGAAGAGGCAATTTTTTTACCAACTCATTGAAGTTAATTTCTTCTTCCACTTAATCTTTATGTGTTTTTTCCATTATAAAGTAATAACTGATTTATTATCTATATTATGATATTTTATTATGATACAAACACATCCAACCTTTTATTCATCCTATGAAAAGTGAAAGCATCACGTGTGCGTAGATACAACTTACCATCTCCACATTGTGGTGTAATATGTTTTTCATCACCACTTTACTTGGATGGGTATAATTAAGAAAATAATGGATATATATATATATATTAAATATTACTTAATTTTGATTCTGGAAAAATTATTATACCATACACTTCCTTACCATTTCACCATTAAGGGAATGATATTATCACTCGTGCGTACATATAGCTTACCATCTCCGCAATGCAATGAGAATCATTTTCCATGTTAAATATTAAATAATGATTTTAAAAATATATATAATGAATAAATATGATATTTATGACCATAATATCAGTATTCATATGATATATCTATATCTTATGTAATAGAATCAGTACTTTCAAGACAAAATAAGCATGGGAAAATAGGGAAATTAACATCCGAAATAATGGAATGAATAAGATATTATTATTAAACAAATGGTAAAATTTATAAGAATATCATATATGATATCATAAATAATATTTTTTTAATAAGTTAATAACATTTTTAAAACTATAATATAGTATTTTCACTCTTATATGAAATAAATCGAACCCAATTTAAGGGTTTAATTCAAAACCTCATTTCTAAGTGAGATTGTTTCTATTTATGTCTTTAATGGGGAATATTTCTCTTCCATGTAAGTGTTCTATAAATAGATTTCAAAAAATGTTTTTACTATTCTCTAATGAATTTTTAATGTCTTTTCTTTACCCATGTATCTCTTTTTACAAAATTGATTAAAAGGGATCTTTTTTTCATTTTACAAATGAGTCACTTAATGGATTTTCTAACAAAAAACTAATGGAATGTTTTTTTAACTTATGTGGCACGTGCGGGTTTTTATTTTGTCCTGTCACATCAATATTTTGAAGCTTCCATTATAATTTTTCAATACTTTTTTCCAGTAATTTTTTTTCATTTATAATTGCACCCATTTTTAATTAAATGATTTCAAAGTAAAAAAGGGTATTTCTCTAAAAAATAATTAATGATTTTATTAGAGTATTTTCATATATGTCAACATCCTTTGTTGAATCGTATGCATAATTTAGTTTGATCTATTATGATATCATTTACAATATTTTACTTAATATTTTATGGTTTTTTTGACTGTGTATGTTCTATTTTGATACCATTAATGGTTTATGGTTGAAGTATTCACATTTCTGATGCTAGTTTTTAATACGAATGTTTATGTTGTTTATGTTTCACCCATTTCAACTGACGAATTCATGGGACATTGTAAGTGATGAGTGGGGATAGATATAGCCTCTTGAATCATCAGTAGGTATCATGAGACAAACTATTTTGGTTATTGTTTAAGGCCTTACCAATTTAAATATGGTGTCCAGGTAGAAGACTTGATGGTTTTTTTATGATGTTTGTCATTACACAGTCCCTCATTATGAGATTAGTTGTTGATATTCCATGTGATTATTCAATTTGAAAAATATTGTGTTATTATTTATATGTAATTATTTTATTATTATTTATTCTTTCTATATTATTCTCAAGAATATTTTAAATTTATTTTTTTTCATTTATTTTCATTGCCTTAATATTTAGGCTTATTTATTCATGATATATTTTGTTGTACACTTACCCTTACTGATCATCTGAGATCACTCCATTATTATGTTTTATTTTTCCTGGGATTCAAAGATTTATATTCTGGTCGATGTGTAGGGATACACTAGGAGAATAATGGTGTTCTTAAATGAATCATTATGTTAAATTTTATATTTTCAATTTCAATACATGTTTCAACTACGTATCTAGTTTTCCAAAACTACGAAAATGTTCAGTTTTTTGAGATGTGATTCCTTATATAATATTCCAATGTAATAAAGTAACCAACAACTCTGATATATTGGGGTTAGAGTATTTAATCCTATATACACCATTATTGACTATTTTTTGGAGCAATCATCTATTAATAATGTAGTGATATAATTGAGACATAATTATTTTTTACAAAACATAATTTTCCATAATTTATATAAGGATACCACCTCCTCCACTTTTATCAACAAAATTAAAATCATTGGATCTAAAAAAATATCGCCAACTTTATTCAAAAATCCCTCCTCATTCCATCTATTCCTTAATTTTACAAAAAGAAAAAGATCAGGAGTCTTACAGAGTTACACAAGGGAGAACATTAAGATAGAGTTAATACTCTCAACCCACCATTTCTATATTTTTTTCTTCTTCTACATCCCTCATGTCGCATATATTTGTGATGTTATTATACACCAACATTTTTAATATAGAGAAATTTTTTTATGATTATATAATATCCATTTTATTTTTTCCTCTAAAATCATAGAGAAAAAAAATTCTTGTCTTTCATGTATACAAACTACCGCCTATATAAAGAAATTTTTATCCCATTAAAATTTAAAATAGATAAAATAAAAAAAATTATTTAGTGTGTAAAATGATATATTTGATTCTATTAATACTCTAGATTTATAAAATATTATAAAATATATGTAATAAAAGTAAAAATAGTTATAATAATTTTAACCGACAGAGGTGGACTTATCAAAGAACCTTTATTAATTTGAATTTTTGGGATAATATTTAAAACATTACAAGTATTATCCTAATGTAATAATAAAGTAAAAATCCTCAAAAAATTTAATGAACATGATTTTATTTTACCATACCTTTTACCATGGTCAACAAATCAAAATTATTATGAATAAATTAACCAAACAACTCCAATGAACCAATATAATATGAAACTATATTTAAAATAAAAAAATATAATAAATACACCTTATAATATGAAATAAATATTAATATGGTTCTTAGGTTTACATATAATTAAAATTATATAATTAATTAGAATATTAATTGTATGTAGAGATTGCTTTCGTACATGAGGTGTGGGTTTCATCTCAAAATTCCCTTCTTGGATACGAGTTTTGTTTTGTAAAACTATTTTCATTTAAATTTTTTGTATAATTCCTATTTGATATATAATATCTTGGATTATCACTATTTACGGTATTTTTTATATAACATAATTCTTTCTCTCTATCGTGGTGTTTTATTATAATTTTTATTAAACCATTATGAATTCTGTCTCAATCAACCTTTATTTAGGCATGATTTATTATTATACATAAATATTAATTTGTTTCGTGTAACTATAAACCTCATAAATTATAATATCATAGATTATTATTTATCTTGGAAACATAACTTACATTAATGTTTCTTCGTACCATGGATTTTAATTTAGGTCTTCCCAAATATAAAATGTCTTTGGTAACTCAATATAATTTCCTAATTTATAATTATTCTCTTTGAGTTCCATATTAAATATCATATTAAATATCCTATCTCTATACTCAGAGAAAAAAAATAATGAAAATAATATTTATTTATGAGTTCTAATTGTTTTTTAAAATGAAACTATGTTAAGAAATATTCACATCCATTTAAATGATGTTTCCCCTCCTTGTCCATAATTTACATTCCTACCAATTTTCTCCTTCTTAATTTGAAACCTTATTAGGTGATTAGTCATAATAAAATCATGTTTATCTGATTCTATTTCAAAAATGGTGTTCTATTATTTTATTATATGAGGTGGGATTTCAAAAATGGAGTTTTAAAACATATAAAAAGATCTTTCATACCATCCATGATATATATGAGTTACATGTTCTTGTTTTTATTCTACAATTGTATGAAAAATTATTATCACGAACTTATATTATGGTATAAATTTCCATTATATATATCTAGTTAAATATACTTTTCTTTTTTGGGGTTATACATGTTTTTAGTACCCTTTGAAATTCTAACATTCAAGTAAACCATATTTTAGGAATCATTCCTATTTCCTTTATCATGTTAATAAACACCCCCAAAAATTTTAAACTGTGAATATATTGTAAAAATACTCATTGTTTTATGGATTATATTATAGGTTCAATTTTAGTTTTATAGAATGCAGTATTATTCTTATTTCTTTAAAATACTCATTGCTTATTTTAAAAAACTCCACCCATGTAGTTCATTTTATTATTTCTTCTCTAGATAACTCTCATGGATTTTCTTCATTTCCACTCCATGTCTATGAACTATTTACCATTTTCAATAATAAAAGTTCAAAATTATTTAATTCCTTTATCTCTTAAGAGTCCTTAAGATTTATCATTTGGTTGTGCCATAAATCATAATAATGAAACCCGCTACTTTCTCATACGATTGATATTGCTTATTATTATTTTATGGTTTATTTCATTAATTTTGAAGGAATATATATGATTTTCATAAAGTAAATGTTTTTCTAAAAATATATATATCCCATAAATTCATTTTGGTAAATATTTATATCGCATGAGATGTTATGTATGGGATTTGTAAGTGAACCTAATCTACTATAGGTCTTTTCCACTATATTTACGTGAATTAGGAGTAAACCCAAACCACTGTGGTATTTTTGAACATTGAGGTGATAGTATTTGGGAGTAACCTATGACATATGATTTTCTACAATGAATTATGTTGTTTCATATATTCCATGATTCCATGGTCATATGCATCCATTCCCTTATTGCATTTAATCTTTCTTATGGTAATTATATTTATGATATCATGTTATTCTACTTAAATCTTATATTATGCATTTATTGTCATATTTAATTTCTTACAACACATTTATTCTCAATTTGTTTTCTTACTTATTCTCACTAGGGTATCCTATCTAGTTTTAGAATATCTGTTAGAGTTAGGATAACTATGTATAGTTTTAAATAAGGATGTTGTTTTTATATTTAGTATGGTTTATTTATGTATCTAATAATCCAGAGACACAAGTAATCTAAATACTTTTCACGTATTGTTGGGAATCTATGTTACAAATCATGAAATATAATACATTTATTCCTTGGTTCATTATAGTTGGTATTTAGGCATGGACTATATATTTTTGGAGATTGGGATGATAGATCCTTATTAAAAACTTTAGGTAGAAGTATAATTTCTATGTATATTATAACATCATATAATTCTGAATGTTTTGAGATTTTGTTCTCTACCTTGAAATTTCATCTGTATTAAAATACTAATAAGTGGATTTTGGATCTATCATAGTTGTATCTTGGGGTACTAACATCAAAGGGTGAGAGTTCGGAATTAACTCAAATGTGACAAGATGCATGAAAAAGACAAATATCTTCTCAAATGGATAGACAATCCCAAAGGATATACTTTGGTTGGTCAAATACTCTTTATGAGTAACTATGATGTATTAATTATAAAATCATTTTATGCAATTGTTTCATAAGAATAAGAGCAACCAACTTATGGTATACTAGAAAGAATCATGTATGGTATAAGTTGAACCAAGGATGGTATATACTGATCTATGAATGATATATTTCAACCTATGAATTATATATGTTATCAAAAGAGTGATATATCATGAAAAAAATATAGGATAATATGATGGTATTAGAATATGATACATATTCAGGTTGAACATACATTGGGTTATCTTGGATACTTCACTTATGATTATAATTTTTCATCCCTTACGTTATACACTTTTATGTTTATTGATGGTTGAAACATTAAGGAACCAAGATAAAAATAGGTTCAAGGGACAATAAATTGATTGACTAATCAATTATCCCTTTGATTTGGGATAAGGACTAAGAAAATTATTGGTTATGAAAAACCAACTATCATGAAATATGATTAACTAAGTGAGTATAGTTTAGATTAAAAAATGACTAATGATTATAAGGATATAGCCTTGTGGGAAATTAAGTGATGAATATGATGAAGGAATATTCGAAATCTTACATGTACACAATGTGGAATATTGTTCCAAGAAGATTTCCAAAAGGCGACTATAATATTATTTACCTGGGTTAAATGACATCATTTAGAAATAATATATTGAGGTAAAAATAAGGATACAAAGAAGGAATATAATGTTATTCATAAGGATCTGTAATGATTCAATGTATAGATTTTATAAATTTGGTAACTATGTTACCTAACTCACCAATATAGGGGGTAAAGCATACAACCAAAACAAAACCACATTCTAGATCATGGTAACATGCAAAAACTATAAAATGACAGTTTTTGATGCATTGAGTGATTTATCACTCTAGATTTATTGATGTCTTGTGTCATGTATGAATTTACCTCTTAGGTGTTGCGATATTAATAAAAGACATTTTGTGGTATAATTATTATATCCATTGTATATAATATGTCTTAATGTATTTAGGAATGTTATGTCTCGTAGATTTATCTCTTCTTAACATATTAGTATCCAATTAGGAATAGACTATAATTTGTTTCAAAGGGATCATATGAAATTTCATATAGAGAAATCTCACATAATATCATATATCAACCCATGAACAACTACTAGTGTATAGGATACCCCTAGTCAAACTACTCCAATTTTTTGAGATTTAAAATTTCAAGGGCTTATTTTATTTAGGGAGACATGATGTGACGACATTAGATTTCAAGATATTTTTCTATAATTAGGCCAAATATGTTTGATATCATACTCTACATGAAACGCTATATAAAAAACCATGATATGTTTAAACCATTAAATCCAAGCCGTTGAATTAATATGTATAAATAAGAGAAACAAAATTATGAAATATATTATTATTAATATATATATATATATATATATATATATATATATATATTAATGTTATTTTATTCATTATTGTATTTAAGAATCAATTTTTGAGTTGTAATTTTCATTAAATAAAACTATGTGTATTACTGTTAAATTATGATATTTATAAAATATAATGTGTGATCATTAATAATATATATATAATACATTTATGTAAATTAATAATAAGAACAACTAGTATTATAAAGACTAATTTTCATATAAAAAATTTATCATTAAATATTATAATTATAGATAATGTTGAAATAGAAAATTGTCAATAATTTTTTTATTTAAAATTTCAATTCTAGTTAAACAATAATTTTCTGTATTTCTCTAAGAATATTGATAATTAAGAAATTAATAAAAAAACATTTTAATAAATAATATGTATTTTATGAAATTTTTATTATCTAAGTATTAATTTTAAATTCATGAATCCTTCTTCTATAAAAAAATATATATTTTATAAGTGAATTATTTATTTTTAAATTTTTTTTCTTAAATTTAAAATTTGAATTTTCAAAATAAAATCTTTACTTTTCAGAAAAAAAATTTAATACGTTTTATATTCAGTATTCTAAAATTGAATTTTTATCACATATACTAGTTATAAATAAAAAAATTACTTCCATGTTTTGATTCATCAGGTTTATATAAACATAGAAATAATTTTTTACATTTTTAAAAAATAATTTATTTTTCGATGAATAGTGAAAAATACAGTTTTTTCCAAAATAATATTTTTTATTACCTTATAAGTATATAATAAAGTCATATACTTTTTTAACTCCTTTTATTTGTTCAAATATCTAATTTATGAATAATTTTAATCATTTTTAAGTTACATTTTAAGACTTAAAACCCTATGATACAAAAGAAATATTGTTATTCCAAAAAAACTTATTTTTTGTTTTTTTCAAATAATTAAATATTAATTCCATAAATTTCTGTTTTTGGAATGATTTGAAAGACACATAAAATTAAATAGTTTTTTATAAACCAATTTATCTGTTTAAAATAAAAAAATAATGATAATTTATTAAACACTTAATCTTTAATCTTAATAAAAACCTTTTTAAGAAATGGTTTTTTTTGTCATGTGTGCCAATAAAAAATAATTTCACAAACTCCTAGAAATTTGATTATATTAAGTTTCTTAAATATTTAAAATCATCATTTATAAATTATTAAATATGTTAAATTTTATCTTTTTCCATCAATATTTATTTCCAATGGTGAAAGTAGAGTTATCATAGTAAGGGTAAAATATTATAAAAGTGGGTTAACATATTGGAAAAGGTTAAAATACATGAAAAAAACGTTTTATACTAGATGGTGGAGGCATGATTGAAATTATATCCTTATCTACTCCATTGTTATAATTTTTTGGGACTTTATAATTGAATAATGTACTAATATAATTTAGAAATGATGAGTTTTTATAAAAGTTTTGTTTTCATCAATTATAAAAAGGAGAAACACCCTCCTTATTTCCCCAACCATTATAAATAATTTAATTATCCAAAAAATCTCACTAGTATATGCTCAAGACTCACTCCATGCCTTTTAGGCCTTGGTATCACCAAATGGTAATGGTTAGGATTCAAAATATGTTTTCCAAAGGAAAACATCCAAGAGAGAGGTAATAATATCAACCCAACTTTTCTTTGTTCATTTCTTCATCCACATCCATAATGTCAACTATACCAATTAATTTATGATTATAAAATAAATTTTAATATTATGATTTTTTGAATATATTTTTAATATAAATTTTATAATTTCTAACAAAATTTTCAAGGCAAACAAAAATTCATTTATTCATGTCTATAGAGTACCACCTCCATGAATAACATGTTTTTTTCCATGACCACCTGACATGGACGACATTGAAAATGAATTTATTATGTAAAAAATGATATTTTTATACCTATTCATTGGGGAATGATTTGATATTTTGCACCAATCTTCTATTGTATAGTGAAACTACTACTTCCATGACTTATAAAATCATAAATCATTTTTTAATGTATAAAACTCACTTTCATTCATTATTTTCCTTTTTATGGACTATGATTAATGTCTTCCCTAAAATATAAGGATCATTCATATCTCGATCTAATTTCATGATTTTTAATTTTTCTCAATGAGTTACATATTTTATTTCATATGATATATCCTATTTATTACATGGAAGATTAAATTTTATTAAAATATTTTTTAATTTTTAGTTATGATATTTTTTTAAAATGAAATTATGTTAAGATTAGTTCACATCCATTTAAATGATGTTTTCTCTACCAAATCCATAACTTCCCTTCCAGGAAATGTTCTTTTTCAAATTGGATGTCTCATTATGTGTTGAAACATGTGGAATAAATTTTTTCAATAAAATATTTTAATTTTTATTTTATTAATTTAATTTTATAATGGTTTAATTGAAAAATTGTGTTTTAAAACATTAAAAAGGGATCTTTCGTAGCACCCATTCTATATTTGAGTTACACGTTCTCTTTATATATTTTTATTTTTATGCAATATTATTTTCTTTAACATATTATATTTTAGTGTATATATATACCTTACATGTATACCTAGTTATATTTCTCTATATTTATGCAATATTATTTTCTTGGTCCATTTTTATGCAATAAATTAGATTTATAAACCCCAATTCTTTATTATATATTTGATCATGATTAGGATTTATGTAATGTTTTTTTCTTCATGTGGACCATATATATATGATTTTAATTATTTCATGGGTGGGACCAAAATTATATATCCCACTAACGCATTGGTTTATTATTTATATATCATTAGATTTTCTTTATAGGACAATAGACTAAACATAATCCACCATGGTACGTTTTCAACTATGTTTATAGGAGTGGGGAGTGAACCCAAACCCCCATGGGACTCTATCCACGTTATAAAAATGGTATTATGAGTATATATACCAAATATTTTCATACATAGAAATAACATATTAGTATATTAATATTCATTACATAATATAATGATCTATTCCAAAATCATATAGTTTTACTTCCTTTGGAAAAATGGTCACATAAACAACATGTTCATAAAAGATCTATAATTCATCCAACTAAGTTAGTCATAACTTGAACCCTTCTTAGACATATCGTACTTAATGTATTTCTTCATATCCAGGGTAATGGAAACATAAGTTATCGTCCACCCACTGGTGTTTTTAATTCCTCAAGGCATGAGTCAAATTATAAATATATATGTGTCCCAAACATTACATAACTACTAGGCCATAGTATAAAAGAATTATGGGGTTCAACCAATAAGGGGGATGTTGTTATATGGGTGAGAGAGATGTGGTCTTAAATCATTTGTAGGATTCCTTACTAATTGACTAATGTTTTTGAGTTTATAACTAATTTTGGGTTTGACTTCAAGTGGTTAAAGAGCGTTCAGGATCAAGTATGAGTATCTAGATAAAGGTGATCATAGTTCTAATCTTGGAAAGGTCATAAGTGCTTAGTCTTCAAAGAAATAGGTAGTTGTTAGTCAACCTTGGTCCAGTCTTCTTGTCCTACCTAGGATGTTACTATTCCATGGTCGGGAGGCTAGCTTAGTCCTAGATGGATTACGTTTAGATTTTATTGCAGAAAGTTCTCTAAGATAATGGTAATTGTTATAGTTTACTTCAACTAGGATAGGTTCAATTTCATGATTGTCTGATGTTCATGGTATAGTCGCACAAATGGGGATTGACCATTTGTTTATTTCTTGATTACTAATCCATTTAGTTTTTCTAAGTCTAAACAAGAGATTTAATTAAGCATCTTGATACAACTAATCTTGATCCCTACCCTGATGTTTTTAGCTACTCGTGTTGGTAATTAATTCAATAAAAGTAATATAAGAAATCATGATAATAATTATAATGGAATTGAACATGTACTGATATAAAATGAACATTCAATAATACTTTAAAAAATCATACTTGAAAATACTAAAATGGAATTGAAACAACATAGGAATTGAATGCGTTGAAGAAAGGAGAATCCAAGGATCTATTATTGAAAATGTAAATAAATTACCAAAACTAAAGTGTTTAGAGAGGAAAAAGAGATGAGATTTATAAATGGAGTCTAAAGAGAGATATAGAGTTGATCCTAACATGTCGTCTAAAGTGTTGTTGAGCTGCTCCTTATATAGGCAGAAATGGTCATGATGTGTACTTCATCAACACATCATGAACCCTTAATCCTCGTTATTTTGATGAGGATCTCCAGCATGGAATATGGATATTCCATGAATTAATGATGTTTGGGCATGGTAAAATTTTGTATATGTGGTTCACGATGTTTACCCCAATGGCCATCTGGCTTTTCACGTTGAATCCTCACAGATTTCTTGGTGTTCGGTTTGACTGGTGTGATAATTTTCAGTAGATAGTCACAACATGAATTGGAAATTCTTCCATTCATCATGGTTGGTCACTACATAAACATAATGGATGGATGCAGATTGTGATCATCATGTACACAAAGTTTACATGGCAGTCATGACGTGTACTTTTCCATTTTTTGTAGCTTTTCTACGTTTCTTCCTTATAATATTGTGAAGTTATGTTTCCTATAAAATTGGACATCTACAACATTAATTATCTATTATATGAATGGAAAATATTTTAAAATTGATAGTAAAATATATATAACATTTATTCTTATCAAATCCTCCCACACTTGAATCATTTCTTGTCCATGAGAAAAATATCTCATCAAAGATTTCGAAAGGATAAAGAATTTGCAAAGCAATAATTATACGTTATTTCCATGGAATTAAATTAAGTGTAAGTAGAAAAGTAGTCATTTTCCAGTTTTAATCATGCCTATTAAATTAGTCATGCCACATAGTATATATTTTCAAAATAAATTCTTTTCTTTTAATTATAATCTTTTAACTGTTCCTTAAGCTATATTCCTAGTTGCAATTTACCTCACCATGATTTTCTCTCATCACTTAGGGTAAAATGTAAGTAAGGTATTCGCGTACTCTGATTTCAAGTTCCTAACAATAGGAATTCACTGGTTATATCGTCTCCACTGTGTAAATAAAAGTTTAAAAACAATCATGAGGAATTTTATCAATAAGGTTTAGATGGCTCTGTGGCTATAGGTAGGTTGGTAGAATGTGAAAATATGGTTTAAAAGGAGGTTAATCTCTAAAGTACAGTGCAGATGCAATAAGATATGTGTGAAAAAATTCATCCATCTAGTGAGTCAGGTCTATACTCCATCATCTTTGGATGGATCTATATGTAGTCCAAGTAAGTAACTAAATAATTTAATCTGTTCATTTCCTTTTTCATTTTCATTTTTATTTTTAAAAAGTTATCCCTATGATAGGTCTCACATCAATTAACAACCCACGTATGATCCTTTGAGGGATTCATCGGTCTAGAAAATGGTGATTTTTTACCATACTAGTACAAAACTTATACAAATTTATTCTTTTCTTTTAAATTTTATAAAGGAACATAATAAAAATAAGATAATAAAAAAAGGCATATGGATCACAACCTGGTAGTTAGGTGAGGGTACCATACATCTCTATAAGTGAAAGCATCACATGTTTTCTGAATACCTCCCCCAAACGTGATCAAAATATAATCATCAAGAATTATACAAAGAAAAGGGAGGGATGGGAAATAGGATTGAAATATATTTTCTTCTAATAGATCATTCAAGAAAACTATGGGCTAAATAAAGGATAGAAGTTAGGTGGGTCTTAGGTAAAATGTCTATCAATGTATACCTTAATAATTTTAAAATTACTCTTGTTCAGTTATTATTTTGATAAGATCGTAGTGTATGTTCTAGTAGGTTTATATGCCTTAATTTTCTCTTAATAAATATGCTCATAAAAGAAAATGAGATTAGAGGCTTATAATAGTTTCAAGTATTATAAATAATTTAAAACCTGGCAATTATAAAGGGAATAAATCCAACGTAGTGAGTAAATTAATCAAAATTTCAAATATTTCAAATTTGAATTAAACATCTAAGCTCAGCAATCATTCTAAAATTCTAAGCAGGGATGAAACATGGTTTTTAACAATTTTCTTTTTAACTTTATTTTTAATTTACATGGGAAAAACACATTTTTTCTAATTTTTATCATGCTTATCAATTTGAAAAATGTATCCAATTACATTGAGAACAAACAAAAATTAAGTATATCTTTGGGAAAATATGAGAAATACCCCCCCCCCCTTCCCCCACACTTAAAAAGAGACAGTATCCCCATTATCTATGAAATAATGGGTGGGAGTGGTGTTGTAGTGTTTTTCAAAAATTGAATTGACATGGAAATTATGAAATAATTCAAAAGGAGGTAATCAAGAGCTCCCAGAGATGAATTTGTTTTCTAGGGGGTGTCAGAGCTTTCTTAACATTGAAGTGTTGATGCACCTACAAAATATGTTAGTATAAAAACCATGCACTATAGAACAAATGTTAATCCACATGTTTAAACATTTGAATAGCTGAGAAAAAGGAAGGTGTAAAAATAACGAATAATGGTATTATTTTTATTTATTTAATGAAAGTTTGTAGAATGTATGGAAATGAAACAATAAAAAATCCAAGACTCAAACAAATCTCAAAAACAACTATGGTTTGCCTCCCATAAAGAGCTAACTTTAATGTCATAAGCCATACTTCCTTATGTTTTAGTTGAATGTGTGGTTGGGTAAAAAGCCCTCATGGAATTGTTCTTGAAAAATCTTCAACCATTGACCATTCACTTTGAATGGAAGCGCTCCATCCCATTGAATTTTGATTTCTCCATATGAGAAAACTTGGATAACATCATAAGGACAAGTCCATCTTGATTTTAAATCTCCTGGTAAAAGTTTCAATATTAAGTTGAATAGTATAACCTTATTCCCTGGGATAAAGGTGTGTCTTTTAATTTGCTGGTCATTCCATTTTTTTTATTATAAATTCATGCGTTTTCTTACGCATTTTTCTATAATTCTTCTAGCATAGTTAATTGCAATCACTGCTTCTCTCTAGCCTTATATAACTCCAAATTTAAATTTTTTAGACCAAAATGATAGGTGCTCTAGCTCCACCAGAAGATGACATGGTTTTCCATAAATCAGTCGAAATGGGATGGTGTCAATGTGTGTTTTATAATCCATTATATACACCCATAATGAATCACCCAATTTCTGACCTTAGTCGTTTATTATTGTATTGGTTTTTTTTCTAGGATCTTCTTTACCTATCTATTTGATAGTTTGACTTGGCCACTCATTTTTGGGTGATAAGGTTTTATAGTATTGTAGTGGATCTCATATCATTGAGCTTTTTTTCTCACTGTTTTATTGGATAAATGTGTTCCACGGTCTCTATTAAGTAGTCGTGGGAATACAAAATGTGCAAACACATTTTTACAAAGGAGAATTATCACCATGTTAGAATTTTCATGAGTCATTTCTTCATCTTAAACCCATTTAGATATGTAGTCTACAAAAACTAGAATATATTTCATACCATGTGACGTGGGGAATGGTCCCATAAATTCGATACCCTATACATCAAATACTTCAACCTTCCAGCATGGGGTTCTTTGGAATTTCATTTATTTTCCTAATATTCTCTATCCTTTGTCATCTGTCAGAGTGGCAGCAGAATCTCCTAGTGTCTTGATGTAATGAGGTCTAGAAAAAAACAACTTTTTAGGATCTTAGTTACTATCTTCTCAAGTCCATGATGTCCTCCAGTTGGCGAAGTGTGTCACATTCCAATTACATTTTGTGTCTCTTCTTCTGGAATGCAACACCTTAAATGGTCATAAGAACATTGCTTCAAAAGTAGAGGTTTATCCAAAAAGTAGTGCTTTGCATCTAAAAGTAACTTTTTCCACTAATAAGATAAATCTTATGGGAGGAATCCTACTACCAAAAAAATTGTCTATGTCGGAGAACCAAGGCTTGATATGGATATTAAATAGGGTCTCATTAGAAAAATATGCCTCGATATTAGCATTTTTATATTTGATGATCATAAGAGGTAGTCTAGAGAGGTGAACTATAATGAAATTTTATATTCCCTAAATATCTGGAATTATTACATAGAATTATTATATCAAGATAATTTAATATATCATCCTAGGTTTTTCATCTTTCCTGTTCATTATGTACCGAAGGGCAGCATCATCTGTATGAACAATAACTTTTGATTGAACAAGATAAGAACAGAATTTTTAAAAGGAATACACAATGTATAGGATCTCCTTATATGTGGTTGTGTAAATAATTTGAGCTTAATTTAAGGTGTGAATTTCATAATAAATTGGGCAGAATATGTTATTTGAACATTATCCTAGAATAGCTCCTACAGTAAGGTATCTAGCATCGCGTATACATTCAAATTTTTTTCCCCAGTTTGGTGAGATGATGACTGGAGATGTCATCATGATATTTTTTTAAGTATCTAAATCTTTTTGGCATTCTTTATTGAATTCGAAAGGAATATCTTTTGATAATATGTGTGTCAAAGGACATTTGACTTTAGAAAAATCTTTTATGAAGCGTTTTTAGAATCCATAATTCCCAAGAAAACTTTTGATACCTTTAATAGTGGATAGATCATAAATATATTTGATAACTTTGACCTTTTTGGATATACATTGATGCCTTATTTGGAGATGGTGTGTCCCATTATGATTCCACCTTTCACCATGAAGTGAAATTTTATCCAATTCAGCACCAATAATTTTCCTTCACAGTGTTGAATAACTAGTTCTATATTAATGAGATGGATATCAAATGATCATCTATAAACTGAGAAATAATCCATGAAAATTTCGTGAAATTCATCAGCTATATCCTGAAATATGTGTGTCATACATCTTTATAATTTTTCTAGAGCATTAAACATATTGAAGGACTGGCCTTTGTATGCAAAAGTACAAAAAGGACAAGTGAAGGTAGTTTTTGGCTAGTCAGTGAGGTCAAATACAATTTGATTATATTCTGAATAGCCATCTAGGAAATAGTATAAATAATTCCCTACTAGTCTTTCTAACATTTGATATATAAATGTTAAGGGAAAATGGGTTTTCTTGTGGTTGTGTTTAAACATATATAATCCATACAAACTCCCTATCCAATGATGGTGCATGTTGAAATAAGTTCATTGACATGTGTTCATGTTACTATGAATCCTCCTTTCTTGGGAATTACTTGGAGGGGGCTCACCCATTCACTATCTAAGATAGGAAATATTATTCCTGCATACATGAGTTTCAGCACCTATTTCTTGACATATTCTTTTATGGGTTTTGTGAACCGCCTATGAGGTTGTCATTTTGGTTTTTCATCCTTTTACATTAAGATTCTATGATCACATTCAGTGGGATTGATCCCCTTAATTTTTGTCACTCTTCAAGAAATATACATCTTGTGTCATTTGAGGACATCAACTAATTTTTCTTCTTGATCTTGGGATAGTCTGGAGTTGACTATAACGGTCATTAAGGATGATTCCCCTAGAAATGAGTAATTTAAAGTAATAGGCATTGGTTTCTGGTCTAATTGAGGAGGTTAGAGGATGGATGGCATCAATGATGGCACATCATCCCTGGTGAGTGGTTCAATAAAGTTGAATTCCTCGATGTTGTGGTCTCATTCTGCTTTTGTAAGAGAGTCGCCACTTTCTTCCTTGATGGACATATATTCTTATTCATTCTAGGTGAGAGAAATTGTGTGATAGTCTATAGTTTCATCTGATTGTCTCACATCTTGAATCTGGTTGGAAACAACTTGTTATTCTCTAACTCTGAATATGATATGTCCTTATTTCACATTAATGAGTGATTTTCATATTTCTAAGAATGGTCTTTTAAGTATAATGGTAACGTAACCTTTTTCTTCCTTGTCCAATACTAGGAAATCAGCTGCGAATATGAACTTTTAGACCCTTACTATTACATCTTCTAGAATTCCTTGAGCGTACTTGATCAAGTTATTAGATAATTGAAAATCAACCCTTGTTTCATTGTGCTCTTTGATTCCATGATTTTGAAAAGTACTCATTTATATGAGGTTAATGATTTCTCCAAGATCACAGAGTGCTCTGCCAAATTTTCACGTGCTTATCTCACAAGGGATTAAAAATCTATTAGGTTCTCTCATCTTTGGTGTAATTTTATATTGTAAAATATTAGATGAGTCTTTATTTAAAGAGATGACTCATAAATCTTTTATTTATCTTTTGTTTGATAAATGGTATTTCATTGACATGACATAAATGTTCATCTGAGAAATAGCTTCGTTAAAAGGGATTTTGATATGTAATTGCTTGAACATATCCAAGAACTTATTGTATTGTGTCTTCTTCCTAAGTTGTATTTCTATCTCCGAATAGGGACTAGGTGGATTATATGAAGGTGGGGAAACATAAATAGGTTCCTTCGGTTTCTTATCAATACATTCCTTCTCATCTAGTAATTCTTCATAAGGTAAGGTGGGATTGACTTCATTAGAATTTTCATTAGGTATTGGTTGTTTTCCCAACTCTTCTTCTTGTGTCCACGCTTCTTTAGGTTGTTGGAAGTCCAGAATATTTACACTTCTCAGTACTACTTCCTTTGATTCCTCTTGTAGGTATGTCTCAGTGTTACTAGGTAGAGTACCTATAAATATCTCAGATATGGTCTTTGAGATTTGACCCATTTTCATTTCTAGGATCTTTAGTGAATCTCCCCAGTTTTGTATATCTATCTCACCAATCTATATTCTTTGATAAAAAGTTTTCACAAAACATGCCTAGAGATTTTCCAGATTTCTTTTCAAAGGTTATTACTGAAGTCTTGGTTGATGTGGCTGATTTTTTTTCTTTTCTAGTGAAATGATATTGTTTGTCTTGTGGTCTTGTCGTAGGGTTCATCAGAACATGTCCTAGTGGTCCTTGAGCTCTAAATTTGTTATTTCCTTCTCTCGGTTGAAAATAACCCTGATTGTTCTGAGGATGCTGCTGAGCATAACATTGCTGGTAATACTATTGATGTGGTAATGGATGATTTGGTTGATTTTAATTTATGTAATTACAATCTTGATGTGGTACTTCATATCTATATTTTCACTCTTGATATAAATTTGAACAACTACACATCCCATGAGATTGTAATTCCATTATAGGGGTAGAAGGGGGTTGAGTAGTTTGTATCTGAAATACTAATAATTTTTTGTGAGTGCTTCTAAATGTGTGGCTAGCTTGGTAGCCTCATCAATGTTTTGGATTCCATGCTCTGGTGGAACACTATTTCTCTACCACAGACTTTCATTGTGAGAGAATTCATCTATAATTGATCTTCTAACTTCAATATTCTAGAACATGAGACCTCCATCAGTGGCTTCATCAACAACATTTTGTGCCACTGGCTGGAGTACATGATAGAGAGATTGGAGTTGTATCCACATATCCAGTCCGTGATATTGACACTTCCTCTTTAGTTTTTAAAGTGGTCACATGATTCCCACACAAATTCTCCATCAATTTGGTTGAAATTTTGAATGTCCATCCAAATCTTCTAGGTTTGGATGGGTGGGAATTACTTGCCTATAAATTTCATGGCCAGTTCATCCCAAGTCATAATTGACTCGAGAGATTGACTTATTTAGCAGGTCCCTAGCTTGGTCTCATAAGGATAATGGAAATATGTGAAGTCTAATTGCATAAAATGAGGCTCCCTGGTTGTGAAAGGTATCACAAACCTCCAGGAATTTGGCAATATGTTCATGAGATCTTCACTCTGGAGACTACTAAACTACCCCATGTTCTGGATCATATGAATGAGTCTGAGTTTTATTTTTAAGGTATGGTCTTGGATAGGGTTCGAACAATTCAAGGGATTGTACCATGGATTTATAGAAATCCATAATCCATGATTGTTTTCTCATGGTTCATTATTGGGTGTTCCCCCTGGATGACTTGATGGTTGGGGTTTTACAAGTTAATTCTCGTAGGGTTAAATTGCAAATCCATTGCTGGTCGGGGAAGAAAAAATAGATTCCTTTTGATATCAGGATCAAAGGTAAAAAGTGATTGTGCATCAAGAGTCCTTGAATTAGTCAAAGGACCTTGGTACATGCACGGGTTAAACAAAAAATTAAAAAATAAAAGGTGCAATGGAATCTAAAAACAAAGGGGTGAGGGAAAGGTAATTCTAGACCTAGAAAAAAATCATAATCAATTAAAAAAGCATTTCTCCCTAGAAATGGAGCCAAATTTTGATCATCCACCCATGTTCATTGTTAATTCATTGAGGTTTGAGTTAAATTATAAATTTATATGTGTCCCAAAATTTACATAACTACTAGGGAATAATATGGTAGAATTATGGGGTCGATCTGACGAGGAGGATGTTGTTCTATGGGTGAAATAGATCTAGTCTTAAATCCATTTCAATATTCCTTACTAGTTGATGAAATTTTGGGAGTTTCTAACTAATTTTGGGTTTGAATTTAAGTGATTAAAGAGGGGATGGAAACATGTCCGTGTATCTAGATAAATGTGAGCCTAGTTCTAATCTTTGCAAGGTCCTAAGTGCTTAGTCTTTGATGAAAGTGGTAGTCTCCAATCAACCTTGATCAAGTCTTATAGTTCAACCTAGGATGTAGCTATTCTATGGTTATGAGTATATCTATAGTCCTATATGCATTACGTTCAACTTCAATTGTAGAAATTTACCTAAAATAATGGCCATTTTCATAGTTTAATTCAATTAGGATAGGGTCATTATCTTGACTATCTGATGGTCACGGTACAGTCGTAAAAATGGGTTTTGACAATTGGTTTATATCATGATTACTAATCAATTTAGGTTCTCCATATTTAGAACAAGATATTTAATTAATCATCTAGATACATTGAATCTTGATCCCTTGTTTCTGACGCTTTCGCCGGGGTGTGCGCGTCCATCTGCTAGGGAGGGCGCGCTGCTTGTGGCCCCGCATTCCCTCTTTCCAAAGGCGGGCGACATCTGTTCCTTGTTCAGGGACGTCTGCTCCTTGATCGAAACCAGGATGATGGGATGTTGGTTCTTCCTTCCGTGGATTCCTCGTCGGAGCTCGTCACCTAGTCCGGGTCTCCCTCAAAGATTTAAGACAGATTCATGAAGCTCATTCCTGGTGCCATATCTACATGGATGCCAGTTAATTACGCTACTTTCGTCAAGACGCTCCAAAGGGGTCTTGTCAGGACAGCAACCTACGGTGAGGAGAATGGTCACGTTGGGGCATTGTCGGCATGTCTGTCTTTGGTCCCTCATCATAGGGCTTCTCGAGGGCGCGGAAGCCCGAGGCATCCCACATCGAATGCGGGGAATTTTTACCATCTGAGGTTTTCCTCAGCTTCCCGTGTTTAACACGGGGTATGTTGCGAGTTTAACATCTTGCAGAGATGGATCGGGTTAAAGGATCCCTAGGGGAAACCCCGATGTTGGGGCCAGCACGTGGGCGGCCTCCCGTATGACATGGAGTGGGAATGGGTGGCATGATCTCACCGGGATGTGGCGGCCCAGGTAAGGATTAGGATGGATGGTGGGGTGAAGTGTGGGGCTTACGTTCTAAGACGTCCCAAGAGGGGGGATACAGTTTAACGTCATGTGGGAAGGAATACAGTTTAACGTCATGTGGGACGCGATACAGTTTAACGTCATGCGGGACGAAATACAGTTTAACGTCATGCGGGACGAAATATTTGGGGCTTACGCTCTGAGGCGGCCCAAGGTGGTTAGAGAACCGACATGGAAAGGTCGGGACGACCGGGTGGTGGGATTGAACCTCGTGGAGGCTTCCTACGTACCGTGCGCTATCACGGATCAAAGTCGACGTAGTTCGCTGGGATGGGGCTTATGCTCTGAGGCGGCCCATAGGAGGATGTCATGGTCGATGCGCACTCTAATCCCACGTGAGTCATGCTCGGTGTTGGAAACTAGAGGCACCAAGGACCAGACGATCACGTCGCGAAGGGTGCGCCCGTGAGAAGTGGAATGGGGCTTACGCATTGAGCGGCCCAAAGAGGAAATAGGGGCTTACGCATGGTTAGTGGCCCTTGGTGTCGGGGCTTACTCCAAGGTGGAGGCCCGTGGTGCGACAAAGCACAGTGGGAAAAGGAATCCACTGGCATTGGCAGGGGGGGAAGTACAGAGATGCACGGGTGCAATCATCCATACAAAAGGTTAGGAGATTACGCTCTGAGGCAGCCCTTCCCCCGCGGACAAACACCGCTCCGACAAGGAGGATTTCATTCCATGTGAGGAAGAGTCCATTCCCGTGGAGATGAGTGGCGTAAAAAATGTCCGAGCTGGGGGGACCCTGCGTGCGAAGCACGGGGTTGGACCACAGTTTAACGTCTTATGTTAAGGATGAGGCGCTTATTAGTTTAACGTCCGGCAGCTTGGACGAGGTGGGTTTTCTCCACACCCCTAGGGATTACATACCCAATGCCCTCTACCCCTTGTGGAAGGGACGGCATCGGCAAGGCCGTGGTGAAAGGGTGTCGCAGGGCAAACCACCGGGGGGTCCACGTTAGCGTGGATATGCGAAGAAGCAATAGCCGTTAGCGTGCCTATGCGGAGAAGCATAAGGTAAAGCAACGCAATGGGAAAAACACGGACCAAGGGACCTTGAGGTTACTTCGCACGAGCCTGGAAGGCCGTGCGGGAAAACAACGCATGGTGCGCATGCCCGGCAGGGGAGACATCAGGTGCCGGTGCAGGGGGCGGCCAAGGGGCGTCAAGGTGAGGGGTCCTCGGCTCTGTGCGTGCAAAAGGGACGATTTGCGCCCAAAATACCGGGATGGCACGCAATTGAAGTATTGTAATTGTGCGCGATGAGGGAATAGCGCGCAAGGTTTTGCGCGCATGGCAGGGTATTGCGTGCACGGCCCACGGATTGCACGCAATTAGGGAAACCAGGGAAAGGGGAAAATTCACTGAAGTCGGTGGAGTTTCACGCAAAGGAGAACTCCGGGGCAAGGTTGCGCGGAATTCGGCATTACCTGGATGTCATATTTCGCGCGGGGGGATCCGAATTGCGCGCACGAGAGTCGCTTCAGATTCATCAACCCCCAAACCGTTCGGGGTCACCGTATATTTATAGGTGACCTCCGGCGCGGAATCCAGGCGGCGCACGAAGCTTTCCGCACCGAGAACCACTTGCGCGCAAATTCTCGCCGTGGAGACACGGGGCGCGCAATTATTGCGCGCCTCACCGGTCCAATTCCACGAATCCCGGGAGCACTTCGCGCGCAGAACATTCTTGCGCACGGATCCTCCTTTATTTCGCACACCACTTCCCGGGCCTCCGGATCGGGCCTCTGATTCGGAATATGACTTTGCTTCGTCATTCCGAAACATCCTCCGGGAGTTGGGGGATTTTTTCGGCGTCAACAAATGCCCCCCCTTGGAATTGGATCGGCGATAGGTCACAACGATCGGATTCCAAGGGAAACGCCAAAACACCAAAATGCTAAGTCTCCTGATCACGTTGCGTGCAAAAAAAATCCGACGGGGCGCGCAAAACCCACGGACACGCGCGAAATGTTCTTTCCGCGCGGCATGGAACCCTGGCCTCGCCTTTAAAATGGGGCATTGGGTCCCAGATCCGTAATTCCGCTTGTTTCTGCGCGATAAGCTTATCGCTCTCGTGCGCGAAATCGCTCTGCGGCTGCGTGTAATAACGCACTGGTAGTGCGGAATTCCTTTCGAATGTTGGCCGTGATTTTGTGCCAAACCGGGACCTTCCGCGCTTAGCGTGCCGATTGCGCGCTCAACTCCAGGATTTCGCGCAACTCAGCCAGATTGCGCGCCGAACACTCCGATTCCGCGCACTGCATCCTGATTTCTCCCAACTCCCGAAAAAATCGAGATGGATACAAACCGAGTCGATGAGGGGGAAGCCGCTGCCCATAGGACAGAAATGGCGGTGAACGAGGAGGTATATGGCGCCAAGGTTATCGTCTCCAACAATCTCACCTTGTTCAATCTGCTGACTCCGACCCAAAAGGCATATCCCTTGTCGGAAAACCTCCCACTCTGGAATTTTGGCATCCTGGAGGAGGTACTACTACTGGGCTTCGAGGTGGATACACTGCGGTCCTGGGTGACTCGGGAGGACGAAAGTCCTCTCTACAACATCACCAACAACGGCCGTCCTGCCAGGGAAACTAGACACATGGATGTATATGTCCTGAACCCGAGGACTAGGACCATTACTGGGGACGAGCCTGTGGAGGAGGATTCTCCGGCCCTCTACGCGAGCAAGTTATGTCAGAGCATCACGGATGACACGAAGGGCTGGATGAAGGATTGGGACCTGCAGTCTAGGGGTAACTTCACCAGCGAATGGGCCTGGGCATTCTGGGTTCGCCATACCTGCGACCAGTTCGGAGACGAACTGCGGTATATCGGCCTGTTCGAGGCGGTATGGACATCGCAGTTCCATTTCCACCGTCAGCCTGAACTCGGACCAGAGCTATTCACCCAGTGGTCTCTCGACACCAACACGTTCCACCTTCATCATGGGGAAGTCGGCATCAGTCTTTGGGACGTTCACTGCATCGGCGGTATCCCACTGGAGGGTTACCAATACAACGAGTTCGTTCCTCCAAAGAACACCTGGGGGGACAGGTCGCGGACGCCTATGCTGATGTGGCACCTGCTGTAGCTGTCCAAGGAGAGACTGGGGGTCAAGGACATCTTGAAGGACATCGCCTACAAGGGCTGGTTCAGCCTGTTCCTCGAGAAGGATCCCACCGTCAAGATGTCGGGATGGGGCAAACGGTGCCCAACCGCGACTCAGAGGAGCAAAGACGGTTCATACTAGAAGACCCTAGAGGCAGGGCAATACCAATCATGGGGCTACCGCGTCATTGAGGCCCGGGACCCAAACGTCCGGTATGCTGGGTTCCTTGCCGCCTTCCTGAGCGGGTGGCACCTGCCGGTGCAGGACGTGATGATGGGAATCCTTCCAGCGACTTTGGTAATGGTGGGCTCCATGGCCGCCAACAAACAGTTCAACTTGGGTGTCCCCATGCTGGACAAGCTGTATACCATTATGGGGCGCGTCTCACGAGGGGGGTCGCCTCGGAGGGTCTCTGGTCCCTTCCAGATTTTCCATGGCTGGGTGGCGGCTCATCTCGGCAGGTATACTTTCCCAAATTTCGTCCGTCCTCCGGGAAATGGCATGCGACCGTCCTTGCTAAACATTGCAAGGGTGGCGCCATTGATGCTCAATGAGGAGGGTGTGAGGATCCGCATCGGTAACCATGCCAACTTCAACTTCAGCCCGTTCCCCACCCCGGTCGGCCAACTGGTGGACAATGGGCGAGGCTCTCTGGAACAGCAGGAATACTTCCAGAGCATTCGGGGCGGGGTGCTCGTGGCTCGGATCGACGGGAAGGTGATCTTTGAGCCATACGTGCCATCCCGATTCGCCAGGCAGTTCGGGTGCCTCCAGCGAATGCCGAAGAAGGTATTCACGGCTGTCTGGAAGGAGAAGAATCCATGCATCCTGCGCCACATGTGGTTGATGTTTACCACCTTCGGCTCTGGCGACATCGTTACTCTCCCTCCCACCGGGGTCGATGCCAGCCTAGAAACCGAATATGCCGAAAACTGGACCATTGCGTACCCTGAGGAGCTATTATGCAAGCGCGTCTGACAACTCGAGGTTACTTGCGCGGAAACCGAGAGACGGGAAAGAAGGGAAGGTGCCGTCGGAAGGGGAGAACCAAGGGCACGTCAGTCAGCGACGCTTGCACAGGCTGGGACTTCGGCAGTGAGGACATCACATGGTGCCTCCACGTCCTCGTTACCCGCAGGTGGGTCACATGAGGCGGCCAGGGAACTGCATGGGAAGCAGATAAGATATATTCTTGAACCTTTCCAAGACGCAATTCTCCCGGCACTATGGTCAGCCTGGATGACCCTGCGGAAATCGCTGAGCGTCGAAGCCATCTGGCAGAAGATAATGCAGAACGGGATCCAACTGTCGGAGGTCGGGCTCGTTCGGATTACCGACCGAGTGAACTTCCATCGGCGGCATGCTTATCTGATGGCCATGGACGCATACGCACGCCAAAGGGGTCGGAATGCGGAGCCAACTTTCCTGGTGAAAGTGATGCTCGTCCAGGAGCATGATCCGAAAGCGATGCCGCCGGGAGAAGGCCACAGTGATGAAGAGCCGGAGGGGGAGGAGGAAACCAGAGAGGACGAAGGTGAGGGAGAAGACGAAGAAGAGGGGCCCGAAGGTGAGGGTTCACAAGGGGCGACCTACCAAGGGAGTCTCTGAGAGAGCAGTGAGATTGCCGACTCTGATCTCGACATAACCAAGATTCTTGAGTTTTGTCTCTGTCTTCATTCATTTCCCTCATTCATCCATTCTACTTTCCAACTTCTAAACTCACTTCCCCATCCTACTCAGGAGCAACTGAGCAGTGGACGGGTGTCCCCACCAGAGGAAGGCGGAGAGGAACCATTGGGACATGATGGGGATCCGACACCCATCATTGAATTAACCAGCGCAGAGGGGTCTCCCCTTATGGCAGCTCCTGCAGTAGCCGAAACTCTAGGGACCGACACTCTGTATTCCTGTAAGTCTCACGCTTAACTATTGATTCTTGGTGTCAAGAGATCCCGTCTGACCAGCGTATGACCCGCGCAATGATCTCAACACTGGAGGCACGTCAGGCTGCGGAGCATGGGCCATCCGCGAGAGGACCAGCGGTGGACATACCACCTCGCTCGAAACATGCTCTCTACACTGAGTCGGCCCCGACAATAGATGAACAGAGGGAGGTGGACATCAGCGACGCTATTCCCAAAACGCGATCGGAAGCTGGTGGAGGCGTCATCGCTGCTGGGGCGAGGGAAGGTCACCTGGACGTCGAGGATTCTATTACTCATGAAGACAACCCTGGGGTGGATCCTGCAGCCGATCTGCTGGCGGTCTTCCCCATATACCGACCTGCTGACCCTGAGGAGATTGATGACTCAGACTCAGAGGCAGCCGAGGAGAGCCGGATGACACGGCACAAGGGGTGAAAGTGTATCCAGTGCTTTCTCAAGCAGCCCCAGACCGATTGGCTGAGGCGGATGGGATCACTTCAGACCTGGCTGCGCTTCCTGTGCGTCGGAGGGGATGATGCTCAGCGCCTTCATCTAACAGTCCGTGATTACATGGCTGAGAAGATGCGCAAGAGCAGTCGGCATGCCGAGATTTCCCAATGCCAGGAAGGATCAACGAGCGCTCAAACGCTGCTGAGGGTGGAGCAAGAAGTCTGGCACCTTGAAGGGCAGGCGGCAGATAAAGAGGTATTCATCGCAAGATTCTCTGAGCTCATGGAGCAACTGACCGCCCAGCTAGCTGATGCCCAAGAACAACTGGTGGAGGCGAGTCACCAGATGACCGTGCTTTGAAGTGAGCGGGCTCAGGCACAAGCTAGGGCTGATGAGCTGTGCTCTGTGGTGGCCGATGAGGAGAGAGTCTTCAAAGAGCGAAAATCGGTCCCGGAGGCTACCAACCAGAGGGTAGCAACGCTGGAAAGATCGTTTCAGCACGCTAAACCCTGAGGGCTTTTTTTCGCCATCTCATGAACTTTTTCTTGTATTGCTCATCGTCTCAATCCAATATATGGCCAAATACACTCTTTTGTACCCTTGGTTTAATACGCTCAAACATAGTTTCGAAACGAATAACAACTCACCCCTAGGATCCTGTGGGACATGCCCAACGCAAGAAGCAAGAGGTGCCCGTACCATCATTCTGTTCAACTGTGGGGAACTAACCAAGCTTCAGGCGTCCAAAATCAGGCCTGGACTTTTGAAGAGACCCCAGGCTGATTGATGTGTCGACTTCTCAATGTGTCTTAACACACGAGTGGGGAAATGCCGGGGTCATTGAAATCCATCCGAACACAGGGGGATAGAGAGAAAGGGTGCACCACGCTACCCAAATTCAGAACCCAACGGGGCGCAACCATGGAGGATAACTGTCAACCATGGCGGAAACACAGCACCCATATCATGTTGCCCCGGAATGGGAGGACAATAAATGAGGGCTGACCGCTGACCATGTTCGCAACACGGGGCCTAACTCAAATATCTTTGGTCAGTTTTCTGGAATGTTGGATTAGGACAGTAGGCGGGCCATAGGTCGAGAATCCATACTGTTAAGGGGTCCCGTCAAACATGACCAGTTCTCCGGAACGTTGGCCCAGGACAGTAGGCAGACCATAGGTCGAGCATCCATACTGTTAGGGGGTCCCATCAAACGCAAAAGAAAATGAGGGTCTGAATAAGGGGAACGCAAAGCGCAGGAGGTGGGGTGGTGGCTTGTTCGAATAGAGTCCAACACTCTTGATATTGCACTGCTAGGGCGGGGGCGCATTAGGCGGACGTACCAACCTGATCACGGGTCGTCCCAATTTCCAGGAAGGACGTCTCTGGCAAGAGAATTGCCGCTTCCCATCATTACCATGGGGCATCCCGAACATGCTCAGGGTAGATATCCTGATGACACCATTTCTCATGAAGTCGGGCCGAGGGGCCGACAATAAAGAGGGACTGTGTTCAGCTATCCATGGGGATGGACCCGAGACGAAACGTCCGGGCGGTCCTACGTATCTCATAAGGATGAGAATCAAGCCCACGTAGTTCTGGAAATACAGTTTAACGTCATGCTGGATGAAATACAGTTTAACGTCATGCGGGACGGAATATAGTTTAACATCATGTGGGACGGAATACGGATCTTAGTTTTAGGTCTTAGAATTCAGACCATGAGGATCTTAGTTTTAGGTCTTAGAGCTTGGACCATGAGGATCTTATTTTTAGGTCTTAGAGCTCAGACCATGAGGATAGGGGATAAACAGACACATGGACAGGCGTCTACAAAACCCGACGTGAAGGAGGACCTAATCCCTACTTAACATGTGCTCTCCGGGGAAACGCTCGAGTCGAGGGACCGAACATGGAGGTAGACTGGACCCGCGAGGAAGTGCCCCATGGTGTCTCCACAAGCATCAACACGTGATAGGCGTTGACAAATGGCATGGAACCAATACCCAACGTGATTTCCTCTACAACGAGGTCACCACAATGCATTTCCATTTTTCGTCGTGCAGTCAGGACAATAATGTCACAGTTTAGGGTCGTGTGGTAGGACCAACAGCACAGTTTAAGTTCATATGGTTTAGACCAACAGCACAGTTTAAGGTCATATGGTTTGGACCAACAGCACAGTTTAAGGTCGTATGGTTTAGACCAACAGCACAGTTTAAGGTCGTATGGTTTGGACCAACAGCACAGTTTAAGGTCCTATGGTTTGGACCAAAAGCACAGTTTAAGGTCATATGGTTTGGACCAACAGCACAGTTTAAGGTCATATGGTTTGGACCAACAGCACAGTTTAAGGTCATATGGTTTGGACCAACAGCACAGTTTAAGGTCATATGGTTTGGACCAACAGCACAGTTTAAGGTCATATGGTTTGGACCAACAGCAGAGTTTAAGGTCATATGGTTTGGACCAACAGCACAGTTTAAGGTCATATGGTTTGGACCAACTGAGAGAGGAGCCTCGGGTAAAAGAGCCTACCAGGGTTCAACAATCAGGGAGGGGCAGCAGATGCTAGCTCCCAGCTATGCTGGGCCCGAAACGCAATGTCCGGGCGACTCCTCACTCCCCTAAGGGGATGAAGGTCAAGCGGCACGCAACCCGTAAAGAAGAGACCCAAGCACATACTCTAGCGCTCAGATCGTGGGAGCCTCAAGAGACACCATTACGCAGCTCGGTCTGTCTGATGTGCGGGGGTGTACTGAGGATTAGTACAAGGAGTGTCGAGATTCCACCTTGGCATAGCGGGGCGGAAAATGACATGAACCATGCCACCAACATTCAGGGCCTGGGGAACCGGCATGACGACTGAGGACTACTGTTGACCATGTTCGCAACACAGCATCATGTCGTGTTAGCCATGGGGACAAACAAATGAGAATCAACCGCTGACCATGTTCACAACGCGGGATTTGTATCAATTTGTTGTCGGAAACCCTCGGGGGCGTTGGCCCATGACGGTAGAAGATCCCTTGGGCGTTGTATCCAGACCGTTCTTGGGGGTCCCTCCAGGTATGAAAGATGACGGGGGCCCGAATGAAGGGGAACACGAAGCTTGGAAAGTGGATGGAACTTGCCTAAGTCAAATCTGGCACTCCAAGTTCTAGACCAGAGTGCTTTGAGCACATCAGCAGACCACTAGAAAGGGTCAGAGGGCTCAGTCTGAGAGTGGCCAAGAGATGGTAGATCCCTGGGAAAAAGAGGGGGCGTAATGCCAAACACCCTGGGCACCGGGGGATCATGGGATCTCCTAAGAGATGGGGCTGGACCTGACATCTAGGTGTTCAGGCGGTCCTACGTATCCCATTAGGATGGGAATCAAGCCACACGTAGTTCTGGCAATACAGTTTAACATCATGTTGGACGGAATATAGATCTTAGTTTTAGGTCTTAGAACTCGGACCAAGAAGGAAGAAAGGGCAGAATTTGGTAACTCCTGGGCTGGACCCGAGACAAAATGTTCGGGCGGTCCTACGTATCTCATGAGGATGAGAATCAAGCCACACGTAGTTCTTGAAAATACTGTTTAAAGTCATGTTGGACGGAATATAGATCTTAGTTTTAGGTCTTAGAACTCGGACCAAGAAGATCCCAGATGTAGGGCAGAGTGTAGTTTAAGTTCGTGCTGGACCATACAGTTTAAGGTCATGTAGGACCATCGTTTAGGTAAAATACTTCTTGAGGAACTTGGCGTTGGTGGGAGGAGTGATACGCTCCCCATCCATAGTCACCAGGGAATACGCACCATTGGGATAGACCTTGTGGACAATAAAGGGTCCCTCCCACTTGGGCTCCAACTTGGGTGGTTTCCTGCTGAGAATCATTGGCGCTCTGAGAGCCAACACCAGGTCACCTTCAAGGAAGGAGTGGAGGTGAACCTTCTTATCGAAAGCTCGAGCCATCCTACTCTGATGCCTTTCCAGGTTATGTATAGCGCGAAGCCTACTTTCATCCAGTGCTTCCAATTCAGCTAGACGGATCTCGGAAACTCTGTCCGGCGCTTGCTAGTCGTAGATCTCCGTGTGCAATGAGGGAAGTTGGACCTCAATGGGAAGGACGGCCTCAGCTCCGTACACCGGGGAATACGGGGTCACTTGGGTGGAATTACGAGTCGTCATCCTATAATCCCAGAGGGGGTTGGGGAGCTTGTCCGGCCAACTTTTCCTGTTCTAACTGACCATTTTTTGCAGAATGTTAGAGAGATTTTTGTTAAATGCCTCAATATTTCCATTCGCCCGTGCATGATAGCGGGAGGTTTGGTTCGAGCGAATGTTGTACTTGGCGTACAATCTCTTCAGCTCAGCCGCTCGGAAGTTGGTTCCGTTATCCTTGAGGATAGCATGAGGTATTCCAAACCGATGAATGATATTGGAACTCACAAAGTCGGAAATAGAACCAGCCTTGACTTCCCTAAGTGGGGCTTCCTCTGCCCACTTTGAGAAGAAATCTGTGGCGGTTAAGATGAACCGGCACTGGGAGGCCATCGTCGGTGGGTAGGGCCCTACGACATCCAACCCTCAGACTGCAAAGGGCCAAGAATACTTAGTAGAATGGAGAGGCTCTGGTGGCCGATGCACAAAGTTAGCATGAACTTGGCACGCATGGCACCTCTTGGAATACTCGATGAAGTCGTGGATCATGGAGGGCCAGAAGTATCCTAGTCTCCGAATCTGGTGGGACAACTTCGACCCAGCCTGGTGGGCGCCACAGGAGCCAGCGTGCACTTCCTGCATAACCTGTGGGATCTCAACTCCCTGAAGACAACGGAGAAAAACACCATCAAACCCGCACCTGTAAAAAAGCTGCTCACAGCTTGGACCGCTTTGAAGGGTGAACTACGGCGCGCGGCGCCAGATTCTTTCCCACTCCGCTCGGTCCATCGGAAGATTTTCGTGCCGGAGATATTCAACCAGAGGTGTCCTCCAGTCAAAAACTGTTTCGATCACCACGCCTGGAACCCTGGGGGGTCCCGGCGTGGGGGCACCAGCGGTGAGATGGTTCACTCACGGGCCACGACCGCCCTCCGGGATAACAGGAGCAATGACTCTTCGGTGCGCCACGTGGATGATTAGGTCATCCTGCTCGGGCTCCGCGAGTGATGCGGCCAGGCTGGCCAAAGCATCTGCTCGACTGTTCTGTGACCGGGGAACGTGAACGACATCTGGTCGGGAGGGGAGGTTAGCCATTAGATGGAGGGTGCACTCCAGCAACGGCACGAGCTCTGGCTTCCTGACAGCGTAGTCACCGTTAACCTACTTGACGACTAGCTCAGAGTCTCCTTTTATATAAAGGTGGGGCACGTTAACCTCCAGAGCCAACTCGAGGCCAGTGATGAGGGCATGATATTCTGCCTCATTGTTGGTGCAGCCCTATGACAATAAGAAAGAATATGGTAGCACGGCTTGCTCTGGGGTGATGAAGACGATACCCAGGCCCTCTCTGTTAAGCCTAGGATCGTTGAGCCTTCTACCGGTAGGGCTTTGGGAGGAACCATCAAAGTGCATTTTCCAGCATGGGGTGGCATGATCGACTGAGAGGATTGCCTCATCAGGAAAGCCCACATCCAGCGGCTGGTCCGCAGAGGTTGGGTGAGCAGCTAAGAAGTCTCCCAACGACTGTCCTTTGACGACCTTTTGAGATACGAACCTAATGTAGAACTACTGGAGGACCACCGCCCAGTGTGCCAATTGGCCGGTCAACATAGGCCGACTCAGGATGTATTTCAACGGGTCTACCCGAGAGACTAACTGTACCTCATAGTGCTGCAAGTAGTGCCACAACTTCTGCACGGCAAATACAAGCACTAGGCAGCTCTTCTCGATGGGAGAATATCTAATATTCGCGTCGAGGAGCATGCGGCTGAGGTAGTAAAGGTTATTCTCTGCTCCCTCGTTGTTTTTCTGGGTGAGAAGGGCGCCGAGGGATCGCTCCAGGGCGGTCACGTAAACGACCAGCGGCCTTCCAGGAATGGGTGGAATCAGGACCGGAGGTTGAAGCAGATACTGCTTGATTTATTCAAAAGTGGTCTGGCACTCTTCATCCCACCCATAGGCGTCGCCTTTCTTCATGAGCAGAGAGAAGGGCTTACACTTTCCGGCCATATTCGCAATGAATCGGCGTATATAGGCTAAGTGGCCTTGGAGGCCTCGAAGCTCCCGAATATTACTCGGGGGAGGCATCTGACTGATGGCCTTGATCTTCTCAGGGTCGATCTCAATACATTGATACCTGACGATGAAGCCAAGAAACTTTCTGGAGGTGACCCCGAAGGCACACTTCAACGGGTTCATCTTTAAGTGACGAGAACGGAGCAAACCGAACATTTTCTCAAGGTCTTTGCGATGGTCCTGGCGCTGACGAGATTTAACCACCAGGTCATCTACATAGAACTCCACCAGCGTCTCGAGGATTGGATTGAATATGCGGTGCATAGCCCGTTGATAGGTGGCACCGGCGTTCTTCAGGCCAAAGGGCATAACCCGCTAGCAGAAAGTGCCATGGGGGGCCCTGAAGGCGGTGTACTCTTCATCCTCAGGGGCCATCCAGATTTGGTTATACCCGGAGTACCCGTCCATGAAAGAGAGGTCTTGGAACCCGGTCTTTGCGTCGATTAACAACTCTATCATGGGAAGGGGAAAGTCATTCTTCAGACAGTGGCGATTAAGATCACAGAAGTTGATGCAGACCCTGATCTGCCCGTTCTTCTTCCTGACGGGCACAATGTTGGCTAGCCACCTGGGGTACTAGACTTCCCTGACGAAGTTGGCCTTAATGAGCTTATCAACTTCAGCCTCAACCATGGAACCGTGAAAGGGGTGCATTTTTCTGGGAGGCTGCTTGAACCCACGATGGTTTGCCGGGAGGCCAAGGCGGTGGAAGACTACCTGGGGATCTAGTCCCGACATCTCATCATAACTCTAGGCAAACACATCACGGTGCTGTTTGAGGAAGTCTATGTACCGTTTCCGTTCCTCGAGAGGGACAGCGGCGCTAACCAATGTGGGTCTCGGGTCCGCCTCACTACCAAGGTTCACCTGTACGAGCTGGTCGACGGTGGTGGAGATGCCCTCCTCAAATGCAGGAGGAGCATATTCCATGTCTTCTTCTCCACTTGGGGAAAGATCGTCCACGGGGGGAGCCGTTTCGGGGCTGCTTGACCCTGATGGGGAGCTAGCACCGGCTTGGGCAGCAGAGGTTGTCACAACGGGAGGCTCACGCACCGCGGAGACCGTAGCGACAAAGGAGGTTGACCCAATCCCATCCGGCTTGTGGCCCAAGGGGCCACGCTTTACGAAATCGAAGTATTGGTGCCGCGTTGGCCTGATCCGGTCGATCTCGGCTCAACGAAACATGCACGTATGACGCACCGCCGTTGCCATAAGCCCAACGTCCCGATATCGTATGGGGGTAGGAGGCTCGGGGATCACCCGGGCCTGGTTGGTGTAAGAGTACGAGGTGATTTCCCGCCATCACTTAGACCTGTAAATATGAATTCCTATGGTACCCGAGACAACAAAGCACTCTCCCATATCGAGAGTTGTGGCCTCCAACCGATGGATTGGGAAGAAATATGCGTCATCCAAACCGGCCCAGGGATCACTCGCGACAGTGACAGGATAAACCTCACCTGCCAGGATCTACTTTTCCATGCTCTTGTAATAGTCTGCGTCCAGGTAATGAGCTTCACAAGAGGCAAACGGGGATGCATCTCCTTGGAGCACACCCAATCGACCCTTAAGGGAATATTTGAGGCACTGATGGTAAGATGAGGGAACCGCTGCGTGAAGATGGAGCCACGAACTTCCCATCAACGCGTTATAGGCAGTGTCCTGAGAGACAACCATGAATTCAGTATTGGCAATTAAGCCGCCGAACTGGGTCTTCAGATGAATCTTTCCGAGTGGAGTTTTCTCGTTCCTGTCATACCCCTAGATTCTGAGGTCGGAGGGAGTTAAATCATCCTCAGACAGTCCCAGTTTTCACAGTGTCCGAGTTGGGATCAAGTTAATCCCAGAACCCGTGTCAACAAGACAACGAAGGACCTCCATGCCATTGAACTGGCCGGTGATGTACAGAGGGCGGATGTGCCCCTGTATGGGAGGGTCTTCATCTTCTCCGGAGAATGAGATAACCGCCTGACATTCGGTGTCCTCAATAACCTCGGTGTGGAAGGCTTATGTGGCCGCTACCTCCGTTTCAAACTGGAGGGGGCTCCTCAGAGCCTCGGCGAGCAGCTCACGCATTTCAGACGACAGGAGGAGGGCCTCCAAGATGGAAAGCCTTTCCAGAATGCCGGCCAGATGTTTCAGGACATCATACTTTCGCGAAAATCATGAGCTTCTGCTTATAGGAGGTCGCTCTGCGATTGGGGGCATGACGGGCCCTGATGGCGGGACCGGTGACTGACTGGTACTAGGTACGTCCCGCTGTTCACTAGCTGAAGCCCGGTAGGTGGCTGCCATGCTAGGACCGGAAGGCCGTAGTCGGCAAACGGTAGGGCTGGGCTGGTTTCGATGCGGGCAAGGCGATTCCGCCCGATCCAGCAACACGAACGGTGGTGGATGGGAACCTGTTGTCACCGGATGAGGGAGCTACGAGTGCTGCTCTCTACACCGGGCCTGTTGCCTGGTCTCGGTGGCATGCACGGCCTGACTGGAGGTGACGACTGCCATTCCCCGACGATTCACGTAGCCACGGCTCCATCGACGTTGAAGACATCTGGGGACATCGGGGAGATTCACCCGGTGCTCCTCGTCATCAGGATCCACAAAGGGATTTACCAACTCTATGGTGTTAACCGAAGCGTACCCCGGGCTCTCGGGGAGATTCACCCGATACTCCTCATCGTCGGGAGCCACAAAGGGATTTACCAACTCTACGGTGTTAACCGAAGCGTACCCCGAGCTCTCGGGGAGATTCACCCGGCGCTCCTCGTCGTCGGGAGCCACAAAGGGATTTACCAACTCTACGGTGTTAACCGAAGTGTACCCCAGGCTCTCATAGGGATTCACTCAGCGCTCCTCATCGTCGGGAGCCACAAAGGGATTTACCAACTCCACGGTGTTAACCGAAGCGTACCCCGGGCTCTCGGAGGGATTCACCCATTAACGGACGAGGTCTCAGAGGGACCCCCATTCCCGGGGGCATGAGATCGCCAAGCGTGCGAGAAGATGACGGTAATGGTAGGGTGCGTTCTTTCTTCTTGCGTCGCTGCCTACTCTTCTGGGAAGAAGCAGGCTGGGACGACGAGGCCGAAGCGGCGCTCCCGGATTCTGAGGGCTCTGGCTGGTCCAGGCGGGCAAGGATGATGCCATGGGCACGGGCGACCATCCTGTGGGCCACCCAGTCGTTATACTTCCAGGACCCACAGTCGGAAACCTGTTCCCACCAGTCCCCGTCGTCACTACTGCCATCTGATCCCACGAAGACACCTGCCACCTGTGCCGGGGTTGGGCCAAACCTGACTATGTTGTTGTCAATCTGGTCTTGGAGCCAATCCTTAAACACATAGCATTGTTGGATGGTGTGTCCCAGGAACCAATGATAGGGCAATAGTCAGGGTGATCTGCGAGACACGCCTATTCTGGCTTCCGGCACTCAAGCAGCCACACAATCCTCTACTCCAAGGCGCTACGGAAATAATTGGGGACCTGGCCCTCGTCAAACGAGTAAGCCCGATTCCTTCTGCCTGGACAGGGGACCCTTCGGGGCTGACCGTGGCCAGGGGCCGGAGGAGAAGGACGAGGAGGTGGAGCCAGATTACCTCGCCTAGGTGGTGGCAGTGCGTTACACGGAGGCGCCTGCCGATTTTGAGGCGGTCGCTGTTGAGCTGGAGGCTATGGGGGTGGACCCCTATGAAAATGCTGAGCTAGCCTCACTGGCAGAAACTCTAGATGTCTGGGGGCCTCTATCTGCGCCACAGCAGCGAGCTCGGCTTTGGAGGATCTCTTTGAGGAGATCACAGGAGGCAGCGGACGTGCCTGGCTGGCCTGTTGCAGGGCTTCTTCGAGGCGCTGAGCCTTGTCCGAGAAGTCCCGGAACCCTCCAGGGTAATTCTGCATGATCAGGTAAGGAACCAACTCCGCCTTGACGTTCCCCACACACATCGTCAGTAATTTCTCTTGAGTCAGTGGCATGTCAAGGGAGTACGTGAGCCCCTTCCACTGGGCGACGAAGTCCGCGACTCGCTCATCGGGCCTTTGCTTGCACCTGAAGAGGTCTGCAATGTTCTTCTTCCGGATTGTGGAACTGAACTGGTAGATTAATTATCAACGAAGGTCCTCCCAGCTAGTTACGGATCCAATAGGGAGCTGGCTGTACCAAACGAACGTTGGTCCCTCCAGCGTCTGAACGAAGCACCTGAGCTTGGCAGCCTCCTGCTGCGCCGGAGTCCCCAATATAGGCCCGCACCTCGAGTTGAAGTGGTCCAAGTGTTGTGGCGGGTCTCCGGTCCCGTTAAAGGGGGAAAAAGTGGGATTCCCAAATCATGGAGGGGTCTTCATGTCATCCACCCATGCGGGGTACAGCTTGCCATCCGGTGGGATCTCCACCTGCCGAGTTTCCAGGGCCTCCAAGCGAGCGATGAGTACCTCCATCAGATCATCCGGATGCAAATTCATGTCATGTAGCGGATCTCTAACCACAATCGCACTTCCAAGCTCTTCGATATGATAGTCGCGCTCAGCGGCTCGGGGGGCAGCTGGCAGAACGACTGTCGGAGTGGCGGGAGGAAACCGAGCAGGGTCTCCCAGGTTGCCTCGCTTCTCAGGAGGGTTCGGAGAAACATATCGCGCCCTCTTGCCATGGGCTCCAGTGTCTCCCCTGTCGGTGAACACGACATGGTCACGGTTGGCTGGGGGGATCTCAATAAGGGGTAGATGCTCCTGCCCCTGTTGTCCTGGTCTAGGGTTGTCGTAGACAGGCCGCCGCTCTGCAATGCGTTCGGCCAGGAGCTCATCAACCAGCCTTTTTTGCTCAGCGAGCTATTGTCGCAGCGTGGCCTTCTCGGGATCTTCCTCTACCTTCTGCACTGAGGCAGATGGGTCGGCGAGTTTGACAGGCCCGACGGGCTCTTTACCCTTGCCGATGTTTCGGCTCAGCACCAGTGCCTCCGTGGGTATAGGAAGGCCTAGAAGGCTCCTTTGTTGGCGAGTAATCCTCCCAGATGGATCCAGCAGCGGCCTGTCCTCAGGGGGTGAGTCCCCGTCGAGGGGCTCCACAATGTTTCCCTCATCTGAAAGGTCAGCCATGTTGACTACTACTGCCCTTGGCAACGTTCTCTCAAGGCTGCCCAGTGGGTCGGGCTGCCGGTGGATCGCACAGAAGAGGAGAGCAGCGTACTGCCCCCATCCGTGGACGTGCACGTGGGGGGTGGTCTCCTCAATAACTCTACGGAGTACTTGAAAACTCTGGACGCATTGTTGCTGAAGGGCCTCATGGAGGCCCAGCGACTCGGGGTGCCGGACCGTGGGGAGTGCTGCTAGGTCAACCCAGCAGCACTGCTCACCAATCTCCTCGAGGTGCGCTTGGCTCCCGGGATAAGGCGCCAGCTGATGAAGGAGGCGGGAATGAGTCACCCAAAGAATCTAGCGGAAGTATTCAAACTCTCCCGGGGTGAGTGACTCTGGCACATCAAAACCCGATTCTGCGACCGGCCAAAACTTCTCAGGGAAGTAGCCCACTGTAAGAACGGTCCAGAAGCTCCACGGCTCCGGCTTGGGGTCCAGAACTTGCCGCCCCTGCTCATCCACTGCGGAAAGTCGGGGAATTAGCAATGGTGTCGAGGCAGGCCGTCGGGGCGGTGGGCTGGACGGCGGGGAATACGGTGAACAGGCAGATTGGCCGTCGATCCCTGGGTCATCCTCCCGAGGTTGCAGTGCCCTAGCCACCACGTCGAGATAGGATGGGCCGGCGGATGGGCCTCCTGTCGCAACGACGGTGCTCACCGAGGGTGTGTCGCCTCGCGATCCCTACGTCGGTCCCAAGATGAGCTCCTCACCCTCCCAAAGAGGGGTGGGAGGTGCTTCCGAGGAGATCAGCGGAAACTGCGGGCTTGATCCCCTGCGGTACGCCAAATCCTCGTCCTCTTGGATATACCTTCAAAGGGAGCAGGGAATCATACGGATCTCACATTCGGGGAGTACGAGACTGACGCGCCGCGTCCCCATCCCCACCCTTAACTCGAAAGGTTGGGGGGGAGGTTCCATCGTCGAGTCGTACCCTACCTCGGAATCCGAGAAACAGATTGGTCTGATTCCCGTCCGGACTCCCCTGACATTCCTCTGATGGCGACGACGCCCAGCCTTCCTACCCCTCGGTAGTTCCTCAGGGTAAGGACGAATTTCGTCATCGGGTCCCCCGGCCACAATAGAGCTGGGGTAGATGGGACCAAAGGCCGGGGTGCGAGAATCACTGGGACAGATGTCGAACGGGACATGGGGAGGACCTCCATGTGAGTGAGCGACCGGATACACAACAGCTCCATGCTCACGACCGGCGGTAGGGGGAGTGACCTCATACCCCATGCGGTGGGTAATGGAAGGAGTCGTACCCGAATCATAGCCGTCGCGAAGAAGCCTTCGGCTTCCTAGATCGGTGGCATGGGATGAGCCTTCATGGTGAGCGGCACTACCACGGATTGTCCCACAGTGGCCATTTCCAGTGTCCGCGACCGGGAGATTCGACCCAACCTGCCTGCAGGGCGGTCGGGGTTTCAATCCTAGTCGGGCACGCAGCAGCCCCTACTCAATATGCGCAGGGATCTGGGACCAGGATTCGGCAGTGGCTGGGGCCACAATGGCTGCTGATGCCGGTGCCCCAGGACGGGCATTCTCCCCCACTCGCGCTCGGCGCTGACGTCGAGTCAGATGAGCCGGAGCCGGTGGTGCGGGCATGAAGATTGCCTGCTCCTCGGCTCGGGGAGTCGGGCGGTGGCATCGACGCAGCCTGGCGGTGGTTCTTGCAGGTAACCCCTGTGATGGATCGCTGATCGGGTGGACCCAGACATCCCCCACCTCATTGGCGTAGGGGAGGGATGTGTCACAACGCTCTGAGGATAGGCTCCCAAAGCGGTTGAACGTCGGCATGGGGAGCGGCGGATCCCTGCGCGGGCCTCAAGGGCGGCGATGGTGGTGAGGCATGACCACCTCTAGATCCAAGCGGGCCATGCCCCTGGTGGGGATGATCCCTTCCTCGTCATACCTACGAACCAGGTTATTGATCACCCTCCGTTGGATGATTTCTGACGGGGAGAGGGGGCGCAAGCACCTGGCCGCTACAACGGTCAAAGTCAGAGCAGCCGTGGGATAGGTGGGACGACGCGGGGTAGCCGCGTCGGCACTGCCCCTGCCCCTGCGCCGGTGGGCAGGTGGCGATCGAGCTCTGAATGCAGTGATCTGATTCCTGGAAACAGGGAGATAAACCCATTAGTATCAACAGGAAAGGATATCGACAACCAAGGCCCAGCATCATTCCATCTTCAGTGGTCGGTGAGAGGGAACCATGCTGACGATGTCACAGAACAGAGTAGGCAACGTCCTAAAGGCCTCGACCCCTGGTGGGTTCATGTCCCGGTGGGGGTTACCCAGACTTGGCGGCATGCTATTATTCCGATGCTCCAACGGCTACCATACCCCGTGTTTAGGAGAAGAGTTTCATGTCGGGTTCACCATTTTTTGTTTCCGACGCTTTCGCCGGGGCGCGCGTATCCGTCCGCCAGAGAGGGCGCACTGCTTGTGGCCCCACATTCCCGCTTTCCAAAGGCGGGAGGCATCCGTTCCTTGTTCGAGGACATCTGCTCCTTGATCGAAACCGGGATGATGGGATGTCAGTTCTTCCTTCCGTGGATTCCTCCTCGAAGCTTGTCACCTAGTCCGGGTCTCCCTCAAAGATTTAAGACGGATTCGTGAAGCTCATTCCTGGTGCCATATCTACATGAATTCCAGTTAATTACGTTGCTTCCGTCAAGACGCTCCAAAGGGGTCTTGTTGGGACAGCAACCTATGGTGAGGAGAATGGTCACATTGGGGCATCGTCGGCATGTCTGTCTTTGGTCCCTCATCACAGGGCTTCTCGAGGGCGCGGAAGACCTAGTCATCCCACATCAAACGCGGGGAATGTGTACCATATGAGGTTTTCCTCATCTTCCTGTGTTTAACACAGGGTATGTCGCGAGTTTAATGTCTTGCGGAGACAGATCGGGTTAAAGGATCCCTAGGGGGAAACACCGATGTTGGGTCCAGCACGTGGGCGGCCTCCCGTATGAAATGGAGTGGGAAAGGGTGGCATGATCTCACCGGGATATGGTGGCCCGGGTAAGGATCAGGATGGTTGGTGGGGTGAAGCACGGGTCTTACGTTCTAAGACGGCCCAAGAGGGGGGGATATAGTTTAACGTCAAGCGGGACGGAATACAGTTTAACGTCATGCGGGACGTGATACAGTTTAATGTCATGCGGGACGAAATATAGTTTAACGTCATACGGGACGAATGATTTGGGGCTTATGATCTGAGGCGGCCCAATGTGGTCAGGGAACCGACATGGAAAGGTCGGGATGACCGGGTGGTGGGCTTGAACCTCGTGGAGGCTTCCTACGTACCGTGCGCTAGCACGGATCAAAGTCCACGTAGTTCGCTAGGATGGGGCTTATGCTCTGAGGCGGCCCATAGGAGGATGTCATGGTCGATGCGCACTCTAATCCCACGTGAGTCATGCTCGGTGTGGGAAACAAGAGGCACCAGGGACCAGACGATCACGTCGCGAAGGGTGCATCCGTGAGAAGTGGAATGGGGCTTACGCATTGAGCGGCCCAAAGAGGAAATAGGGGCTTATGCATGGTTAGAAGCCCTTTCTGTCGGGGCTTACTCCAAGGTGGAGGCCTGTGGTGCGACAAAGCGCAGTGGGAAAAGGACTCCACTGGCCTTGGGAGGGGGGAAGTACGGAGATACACGGGTGCAATCATCCGTACAAAAGGTTAGGGGCTTACACTCTGAGGCAGCCCTTCCCCCACGGACAAACGCCGCTCCGACAAGGAGGATCTCATTCCATGTGAGGAAGAGTCCATTCTCGTGGATACGAGGGGCGTAAAAAATGTCCGAGCTGGGGGGACCCTGCGTGCGAAGCATGGGGTCGGACCACAGTTTAACGTCTTGTGTTAAGAACGAGGTGCTTAGCAGTTTAACGTCCTGCAGCTTGGACGAGGTGGGTTTTATCCACACCCCTAGGGCTTACATGCCCAACGCCCTCTACCCCTTGTGGAAGGAAAGGCATCGACAAGGCCGTGGTGAAAGGGGGTCGCAGGGCAAACCAACGGGGGGTCCACGTTAGCGTGGCTATGCGAAGAAGCAATAGCCGTTAGCGTGCCTATGCGGAGAAGCATAAGGCAAAGCAACGCAACGGAAAACACGTCCCAAGGGACCTTGAGGTTACTTTGCACGAGCCTCGAAGGCCGTGTGGGAAACAACGCACGGCGCGCATGCCTGGCAGGGGAGCCATCAGGTGCCAGTGTAGGGGGCAGCCAAGGGGCGTCAAGGTGAGGGGTCCTCGGCTCTGTGCGCCCAAAAGGGACGATTTGCGCGCAAAACACCGGGACGGCGCGCAATTGAAGTATTGGAATTGTGCGCGATGAGGGAATTGCGCGCACGGCCCATGGATTGCACGCAAGTAGGGAAACCGGGGAAAGGGGAAAATTCACTAAAGCTGGTGGAGTTGCGTGCAAAGGAGAACTCTGGGGCAAGGTTGCGTGGAATTAGGGATTACCTGGAATTCATCTTTTGCGTGGGGGGAGCCGAATTGCGCGCACAAGAGTCGCTTCGGATTCCTCAACCCCCAAACCGTTCGGGGTCACCGTATATTTATAGGCGACCTCCGGCGCGGAATCCAGGCGACGCGCGAAGCTTTCCGCGCCAGGAACCACTTGCGCGCAAATTCTCGCTGCGGAGACACGGGGCGCGCAATTATTACGCGCCTCACCAGTCCAATTCCGCGAATCCCAGGAGCAATTCGCGCGCATGACATTCTTGCGCGCGGATCCTCTTTTATTTTGCGCACCACTTCCTGGGCCTCCAGATCGGGCCTCTGATTCCGAATATGACTTCGCTTCGTCATTCCAAAACTTCCTCCGGGAGTTGCGGTCTTTTTTCGGCATCAACATCCCTACCCTGATGTGTTTAGTTACTCACGTTGGTAATTAAATCAATAAAAAGAATATAAAAATGATGATAATAATGCTAATGGAATTTAAAATGCAATAATATGAAATTATCATTCAATAATACTTTAAATAAAATCTTACTTGAAATAAATGAAATGGAATTGAAATAACATGGGAATTAAAGGCATTAAAGAAATTTGAATTCACGGCTCTATGATTAAAAATGAACAAAAATTACAAAAACTAAAGTGTTTAGAGATGTAAAAGAGATGATAATTCTGAAGGGAGTCTAACAGGAGAGATAGATAGAGCTGATCACAATGTGTCGTCAAAAGTGCTCTCGATATGTTCCTTATATACGCGGAAATGGTCATGACATGTACTTGATCGTCACATCGAGAACACTTAATCAGTGTTATTTCGGTGAGGATATCTAGTGTGACGTGTGGATATTCTTTTGATTAATGATGTTTGAACATTATCACATCATGTACAGGGGGTTCATGACGTGTAACCCATGTCTAGATGGATTTTCACATTGAATCATCACAGCTTTCTCAACATTTGGTTTGAATGGTGTCATAACGTGTAGTAGAGAATAAGGATATGAATTGGAAATTCTTCCATTCATCATTGTTGGTCACAACATAATCTTCACGAATTGATGTTGGTTGTGATAATCAAGCACACGACATGTAATTGGCCATCATGATGTGTACTTCGCCATTTTTTATCTTTTCTACCTTTCTTCCTTAGAAGCTTGTGAAGTTATATTTCCTGAAATAGTCGACATCTACCACGTGCATTATCTAGTAAATTAATGAATAATAATGGAAAAGTGACAGTAAAATATATATAAAATTTAGGCTTGGGTGTTGGAATATTATAAAACATTCATCATATAATATCACATGTAATGAAATGGGTTTCATGAATATTTCATCATTTCATAACCCATGTTAAAGAAATAGGTTTTGTGACGTCCCAGACCCGGAATCCACTTAACAGGTGCCTCGAGCTCAGTGGACCACGGCCTCAAGCACATATCCCTAAACTTCAGAGGATTCCGACTAGAAACAAGGTCCTAGGTTGTGACTGTGGAAAGACTATACCCTCATTAATAGAGTGTACCACAATGGAAAAGATAAAAAGGAATAGAAAATAGATGAAGCAATAAAAATAATATAAATAAGGAATGTAAGAAAATAAATGTAATAGAAAAATGAGAATAATAATTACTGTATCAATTGGAACACTTATGATGTAATTCTATGTCACTAGAAAATTGGAAAACATGGATACAAGACTAAAGGCATAACATATTCCACAAATTAAAATAAAACAAGGGCTACTCCATGCATCCTAAAATCCAACTCGTTCCTCAACTATCAAGATCCTTCCTAAGCAGTAAGAAATCAGGTGTTGGAAACCTTATTCTTCCCTTTGTCTACACCTATAACCATTTAATCAACTCTTGGTAGAAAACAACACCCAGATAGGGTGGGAGATATATCTCAATGGACCACCAACAATGGTTTCTATAACATTCTGACCATGTAATTGAATATAGTATTGTGCAGGAATGCATATAACATAAATAAAGCAATATAATATGAATAAATACCCAACTACCTGCTTCAAACCTCTACTGGTGTATTAAAATGTAACTAGTTCATTAATTAAGTAAATCACAATTTAATTTTAAAAGGTCACGTGAGGAATAGCCATCACTAACATCACCTCATGATAATATAAGTATTGAAGGTCCCAAGACATAACAAGGCAACCTGAAACTGATATCCAATGAGGGAGTTCCAGGGTAAAAATCATGGTAATGTAAATCTCACAGAACACTAAATCAGTAGTATCTGAGTCTAGCTATGAGGATATATTGTAATATAAGGAGCCTAATCCAAGGAATTCTATAATAAGGTGCTTATCGATTCCAAGTTTATTGACCAAGGTAAAATGGGGATAAGAAAAGATAGGGCCCTAGGGTATTTCACAATGGAACCTACTAGTCAATACTAAATCCAAGGAGTGTAACTGAGGTGTCCTATAATAATGTAAAGGAACATATGTTAGTATATTGGGCATCTGAGGAATATAAAAGAACCGAAGTCTTGGTGGGTATCAACCTAACCAAACTACATCCTTGAATCAGAATGGGGTTCTTAAGAACCAAGGTATTATCCTCTCAGTATTCATGGTGTTCTAGAGTTATTCCATTCCTATTTGATATTGAAATCATGTAATAATTCATTTAGTTCAATTATTTACATCCATTAGTGTGGATAGGTCAAGTAGAGTTGCAATAATTTATTTTATAGGTCCATGCCTTGTCTTCTATTAGTTTGAATATGCCAAGTAGTGTTGCAACCATTTAGTTAAGCCTTTATCAACCATTAAGGCATATTCAATTATCAAGGCTCACTCTGCTACATTACATAAATATAGAAAGGGGTGCTACTGACATGTAAATTTTATTCAATCTCTTTTGATAAGGCCATGTAATATACTTAGTATACTTTCCATTCCACATTTCACATTTAATAATCATTTTAAATCATTTACCTTATGTGGGTCAAGTGGTGAGAATACATGGTACATTCTATTATAAAATTATCATTAATAATAATCCATTTATTATAAGAAGACTCTCCTTCAGAAAGGTCAAGAAAGGCCCAACCAAATGGTGCCTCAAAAGAGTGAAAAACACTAAAACCCAATTATGGCATAACCTTAGGCATGAGGCGGATTGAGTTATGGGTGTAACCACTAATAACTAATCAAATATAAGGAAATAACATTACCATATGATCCTATCAAGTATAATCATGATATGTAAATTTAGGAAAATGGCTTCCAATGCAATCAGTGGGCTTCACATGAACATTCCAAAAACAATGAACTTTAGGGATAAGTTATAGACCACCCACCTTAGAGTTATAAAATACTTCTCCTCTAGTATCGGCACTTAATTTGCCTCAGATCGGAGTAGATCTAAGAAAAGGTGAAAAATTATAACATGGTGATATCTAGGTCAAGATAAATAGAGAATAAGAATGACTAAATAGGACTCAGGTACTTAAAGTTGTGCATCAAACAGGATGAAAGGAATCTTGATCGGATTCCGAAAAAAGGAAATATCTTGAACCCTAGATTTGTCCTTCCAAAATCTCTAAAAGGGTGAAAATGGAGGAAACCCACATTGGTTCTCATATTAGGAAGGAAGGATGAGGATTAATAGATCATGAAGGGAAAAAAAATTTACTTAGAAAATTAGCCTATGTATGGTTTTTCTGCATGGTTTGTCAAACCGTGTGCAAAACATGTGAGACGGCTCTACCCAAATGGTTTGGCCGCACGGTTTGATCAGACCATGTGCACGCCCTGAAAAGGTACCTGGGGAAAAGGGTGATCACTAATGGTTATGTCGCATGGCCATGCACCAGCCTGGTGAGATGGTTCTATCTGAAAAAACATTATCTACATGATTACAAAAACTGTGAGTAATTCCGCACGGTTTAATCTAAACCATCTGCCAATCTTGTTTTCTCAAAGAAGATGGGTTTTGTGCTCCAAAAAAAGACCTGAACACCCTCATAACCATTACTAACCCATTAGGAATCCATACTAGGTCCAAAGTAAATATTTAGACATAAAATTAAAGGATCAGTACCTGAGTGAAAAACTGGGTTCTTACAATCTTCCCCCCTTAAAATAACTCTCACCAAAGTTCTCCTTCTAATGGTAAAGAAACATTTTCTGAGAACAAATCTGGACATTATGATTGTACTCTAGCTTCCCTCTCCCAAGTCTCATCCTATACTCACCCGTGTTTCAATATAACCTGTACTAGAGGAATAGACATGCCTCGGAGAGCCTTCGTGCTTCATTTAAAGATGTGTATTAGATACGTCTCCAATGTAGAATCAACATCTAACTCAACATCCTTCGGATCAAAGGTATGAGATAGTTTGGAATATACATACATACTTTCTAGTTCATGAAGTGAAACGAGAGTCCCTATCTGAAATGATAGTATGTGGAAACCCATGTAGTCATATGATTTCATGGACATATAGTATTTCTAGTTCATCAAATGAGAAATTATCCCTAATAGGAATGAAGTGTAATGATTTAGTTAGTTAGTCAATGACTACCCGTATAGAATCGAAGCCCCTCGGTGACCTAGTTAAGATAACTATGAAATATATAGCAACATCTTCCCATTTCCATATTGGAATTGGAAGAGACTGTAACAGGCCTACAGGTCTCTAGTGATTTTTCTTCACCTTCTGATAGGTGGAACACCTCATGATAAAGCATGCAATCTGACATTTCATTCTAGGATACCAATACTAGCGTCGCATGTCTAGATACATCTTTTAGATTCATAGATGAACTTCCCTGTAAGAAGCATAAGAATCTTTAATCAACTCCTCTATAATATATGAAGGAACCCAGATACGTTCACTTAGACATAGGATGCCATCTCTATCTATAGACCAATATGGAGGTGGGTTATCTCATGACATACTGTCACAGAGAACTAAACCTTCAGGATTTGAAAATTTTATACACTTCACCATATCAAGGAGGGAAGAGGTAAATGTTAAGTCTGAGAGGTAAGACTCCTCGTGACTATAATGAATCTCTAGATGATGTTCAGAAAAGATGGACATTAACTTCCATTCATCATAGGCTTCTTATGCGGCATGCATTTGAGTTTTCCGACTCAGTGCATCAGGGACCACATTTCCCTTTCCAGGAAAATATGAATACTCAAAATCAAAGGATTGCAAATATTCAACCCATATCTATTATATGAGGTTCACATCACACTGATAACATATATAGTTGAGGTTCTAGTGATCTATATATTAAACAAAGATCTCACCCAACAGATAAGGTATCCATCAATGTATGTCATGGACAACTAATTCTAGATCTAGGTTTTGTGTCGGGTAATTCTACTCATGAGCCCTCAATGTTTGAGATCCGCACTCAACGACTTTTTCTTCTTGCATCAACACTTCTCCAAGACCAATGCATGATGCATCATAGAAGACGATATAACCTTTACCGAGTTCTGGAAGAATCAGAATCAGTTCTAAGACATGCCTCCCATTCAGCTCCAAAGAGGCTTTCTCATATTCTTCTAACCATGGGAACTTAACGAACTTATTTATAAATACATTAAGAGTTGAGGAAATATGTGAGAAGTCATGTATTAAGTTCTTGTAATATCTTGTGAGCACTAAGAAACTTTTGATATAAAACACATTATTGGGATGCTCCCAAGAAACTCCAACACTAACCTTTTTAAGGTCAACAGATACTCTTGATTCTAAAATAATACAACCCAAGAAGTCAACCTTGTAGATCTGGAAGTTGTACTTAGAAAGCTAGGCACAAATTTGATGCTCTCTCATTGTACTCAGAAAGATATCAATATGTATGGCATGGTCGTTACGAGTGCGAGAATACAATGAGATGTCATCCATAAATATTATTATAAAAGAGTCTAAATAGGGGTGGAAACCCCTATTCATCAACACTATGAAAATGGTTGGTGCATTCATAAGAACAAATGGCATAACAAGATACTCATACATACCATACCTACTACAGAAATTTGTATGAGGTATGTTTGATGGTTTGACATACACCTAATGATAACCTGATCTTAGTTTGATCTTAGAGAACACCTTTTCTCCTCAGATCTAGTCAAATAGATCATCTATTCGCGAAAGTGGATAGTGATTCTTGAACGTAAGATGGTTCAAAGTTATGTAATCCATGCATAGATCTAAGGTTTCGTTTGCCTTGTTAGAGAAAATCAGGGGAAAACACCAAGAGGATGCACTAAGTTGTATAATTCCTCTATCCACTATGTATTATATCTACCATTTGAGCTCTTGAAGCTCAGTAGGTTCCATCCTGTATGGAAGAATAGACACTTGAGCTACTCCTAGAACATGATCTATTGTAAACTCTACCTCTCTCTTGGGAGGTAAGCTAGAAAAGTCATTAGGAAAGACTTCCCTAAAATGATCAACTACTGGAGGGGAATCTGTTTGAATCAGACCATGATCCTCCACAAAAAGATTTAAAATATTGTTAGTCACTCCACTTATCCTGTGATACTTTTTTTCAACTCTCTCATCCTAGAAATCCCACTCACCTTTGAAAAGATAACTTCTACCTTTAGGTGATGTAAGAGAAACTTGGAGACAATATCAGTCTACAAAGATGTGATAGTGGACTAATCAGTCCATCCCAATAATTAAATTGAAACTCGTCATCTTGAGAACAAATAGATTCCATAAGAAAGGGTAACTTCCAACCTCAAGGGGACAGTACCTAAATTAGTGTATGCCCTCTATCTGTATTCCCAATGGTGTGTCGAGGATCATTACACCATAGTGATACTATATATCTAGTCCAAGACTTCCCATGATAGATATATAAATAAAATAGTTTTAATAACCTATATCAAACAAAGTAGAGACAATAGTGGAGGATACTAGAATAGTACCCCATACTGTAGATGGTATAATAGCCTGATCCCTGGGTATCATTTGTGAAGTATGAAACTAACCTAATCCACAGCCCTATTAAACAGATGGACTAACATGATTATGAATCCTTTGTTGTCACTGATGGTGATCAGGGGTTGAACTACAACGACCTCAACCTCCTCCTCAGCCAGACCTGTTAGTGTTATTCCAACTCCCTGCCTAATGTAGTGCAAAAGAACTCACTCCTGTAGGTGGAGTGGATGTTTATCCTTTTCCACTTAAAGATGGTGGAAAGTTCTTACAAAAGAACTGAATATGACCCATACTACTACAATTCTGACACTCTATAGGTTCTTTTTCACATTGGGGCTTCTTATGCCCTGATATTCCACACTGATGACATAGCACAAAGCTATCAAAATAGATTCTCTAGATTCCACTGAAATGTTGAAAAACCTCAAAGGAATGTTCCCTACCCCAAGAAGAACTACTCGCCGAGCATGGAACTGATCCTTTAAACATGGTACTTGTGCCATCCCTTAGGTTATATTCATTGATAAGGTCCTAATAAACAATTGCAGAAATGGTAGGAAGGTTAAATACATTCACCTGAGTTTTGATGGCGTACTAGAGCCCATCCTCAAAACCTCTTGCATTCGAAATCTCATCACTATCTAGAAGTGGTGAAAATCCCTATAAATCAGTGAAACATGCTGAATATTACCTTAATAACATATAATCTTGTCCGAGATGCATGAACTCTTTATCTCTATCAGCACTCAGTGCCTGGGGAAAGAACTGATCATAGAAGGCAGTCTGGAAATGAACCCATAACATTCCCTAATGATGACTAGCCTAGGTAACCACATCCCTCCAATGCATAGCTGAATCCCAAAGCATGAATGTATCAATCATGACTCTACACTCTGGAGGCATTTCCAGATGCCTAATGATAGACATCCTGGCCTCTATCCAAGACTCAGCCATCTGAGTACCGCCATCCCCTAAAAACGTAGGACGATGCTTCTACTATAACTCATGGGTCTGATAATCCATCGTATGTGTAACTTGTGTAACACCTTTCATGGACTACATTGTTGAGTCAATAAGGTTTTCCTTATTACTTTTCCAATCCTTATTGTTTTGAAAATCACAAACACCTTATCTTTAAGGAAAAATGCTTTCTTAAGGAAAATCGCTTTTGTAATAAAAAATGCTTTCTTAAGGAAAATTGCTTTTATAAGGAAATTTGCTTTCTTAAGGAAAAACGCTTTTATAAAGAAAATTATCCTTATCATATTTTCATCAATATTTTTCTTAAGTATAAGTTCCAGATTCGTTTTCTCGGAGTCATTAAAACTTTGATATAAAAGCATTCTGTTTTTAGGATTCGGTTCTGGACAAGAACTATAAGGAAGTTTCATTCCGAATTCCGGATATGAATTCTAACTAAGTTCTATTCCAGATTCAGGATACAAATTCTGAAGAAGAATTCTCATTACGAATTCTAATGAAGAAATCCCATTCCGAATTCTCATTATGAATTCTGAAGAAGAATTCTCATTACGAATTCCAATGAAGAATTCCCATTACGAATTATAATGAAGAAATCTCATTTCGAATTCTCATTACGAATTCTGATGATGAATTCTCATTACGAATTCTGATGATGAATTCTCATTACGAATTCTGATGATGAATTCTCATTACTAATTCTGATGATGAATTCTTATTACGAATTCTAATGACGAATTCTCATTACGATTTCTGATGACGAATTCCTATTCCGAATTCCTACTCCGAATTCTCATTCCGAATTCTCCTATTAAACAGAATCTGATTATCATTGTTTTATACACTCTGAATTTACTCACTCCGAACCTTCACTCCGAAGTTTCTATTCCGAACCTTTATGTTAGAGTTTAAAACGATGTCTTACATTCTGTTACACTTACTTTGTTATAAAACGATGTCGTCCATTTTGTTATAAACTAACCGTTGTCTAAGTGACACGTGTACAGGTCCCTCCGAACTTTAAGGAAAATATGACCGTTGGAGAAGGAGCCGACCTTACCTATAAATAGGAGCTCATTTGAAAGAGCTCGGTGCTGTTGGTGCTGTTGGAAAAACAACTGAGTTTGTGCCTACATGCTGTTGAAAGTGATTTCTAGAGAGAGAGTCTCTTATTAACTCTCAAAGCTTCGTGCGACTCCGAATGTTGGTGATTACATTCGAGGGCTCCGGGGATAGGAAGACAGAGGTGCCGACTACCTTAAAGATCGAGGGCTTTCTTGCTGAGAAAGACAGAGGTGTCGACTACCTTAAAGATCGAGGGCTTTCTTGCTGAGAAAGACAGAGGTGCCGACTACCTTAAAGATCGAGGGTTTTCTTACTGAGAAAGACATAGGTTGCCAACTACCTTGAAGTTGAGGGCTTGCGGGGATAGCAAGACAGAGACACCGATCTTTGTATCGAGGGCTTACCCTGGTGTGGGTAAGACAGACTTGCTTGAAAGTATAAATCAAGGGACCTTTATCCAAGGTTGTTGGATACCCTTCTCTTTGGGTTAAAAGACTATTATCTTGTTACTAGTAGTTTTACTACTTGTCTTTATTCCGCTGCAATTTGTATCTTAAGGAAATTATAACTTTCTTATACTTCCATACTTACTCTGATTAGTTTAGATTCTATACGCTTTAAGGTAGAATCTTATATTGTAACTTTTGTTAAGTTTCAATTTCCGGAATCATATTTCTGGAACCTACTTTTGGAATCCCTTTCCAAGTTCAGTTCGGTGTTAGAGGTGTTGTGAATTTACTTAGTTTAACTTTGTTAAACTTAGCTCTTTCCTTTTCTTAAGGAAACTCTAGTTATTCATAACTAACTTTAAAGGTTCCAAAGGAATTTTTAAAGTATACAATTCACCCCCCCTCTTGTATATTGATCATCTCATATTATATTTCGATCCTAAAATTGGTATCAAAGGTTGGAAACCTCTTACCCTATACCATTCTTACATTTGGTATCAGAGCCAAGGTTACTGAAATACTTGTACTCACATACAAGTTTTTCTTGCTCACTCTTCTATTCCGAACTTTGTCATTCCGATTTATCCATTCCGAACTTTTCCCATTCCGAACTTTGTGATTTCGATTCTAAGCTACTAACAAGTTTGTATCCAAGTTATTATTTAGTATGGCAGGAATTAATGTTGGATCTATTGACAATCTGAATCCTACAAGGCCACCAATCTTCGATGGTAATGATTATGAATACTGGAGAGATCGTATGAAGACTTTTGTTATCAATACTGGAGTAGACAACTTTGTCATGCTTACTGGTGATTATAAAATTCCTGAAAAGGAAGTCAGAACCTTTACTAACCAGGAAAAGCAAGAATATCAACTCAATTATAAGGTACGCAATACTTTATTATGTTCAATGACTAGAAATATATATAGCCAAATTTCTTCTTGTGAAGCAGCTAACTGTATATGGAAGAAGTTAGAGGTTACACACTTTGGGACTTCTAAGGTGATTGAGACTAGGAGAGCTATGCTTAGAGCTGAATATCATGGCTTCAATTTTCCTTATGGAGAACCTATCTGTAAAGTTCAACAAAGATTTATGACAATCGTCAACAGTCTACAATCTATGGGAGAAAAAGGTTTAGATGATGAAGCTCTTGTGGAAAAGATAATTGACATTATGCCCAATGAATGGGAATCCAAGAGAACAGCTATAGATGAGACCAGGAAGGTCACTCAAATTACTCTTGATGAATTATTTGGAACTCTTCTACAACATGAAACTAGAATGAAGAGAGATGCTGACAACATCAAGAAGAAGAATGGAAATAGTACTGTTGCTTTTACTACAACTTCGAATCAGATGAAAGCTAAGACTCCTGAGAGAGTAACCAGATCCAAATCTAAGAAAGTCATTTTCCAATCCGAATCTAGTGAAAGTGAAGTTTCAGAAAATGAATTAGCCAATCTTGCTCGAAGGATGAACAAGATAGCTGGACAGAGAAACTTTCAATCCAAGTATAAGAAGAACGACAGGAAAGATAAGAAAGATGGAGAAGTTACTTGTTATGAATGTAAAAGAGCTGGACATATTAGACCAGATTGCCCTATGCTCAAAAAGAAAGAAAGGAAGGAAAGACATTCAGAAAAGAACAGGAATAAGTATTACAAAGCCAAAGCTAAGAAAGTTCTGAAATCTAATGACACCTGGAGTGCCAGTGGTGGTGACTCTTCAGATGAATCTTCTGAATATGAATCTTCAGGACAGAAGAATCTTGGTCTTATAGCCAGATTACCTATTGATAATCATTGTCTTATGGCTAAGGTACGAAATGCTGAATCATTGACCAATGTTTCTTTAAATCCTAATGATAGTAAGTATTATAACTCTTCTGATGAAGAATCATCTTCTGATGAGGAAAATACTTTACCTACTTTTGAAGAAGTCTCTAGATTTGCTGAACTTCTTGAGATTGAGAACTCCAAACTCAACAAGAAACTTGATAAGGCAAATTCTAGGAATTCTATTCTTACTAAAGAGATATCAGATCTTTCTAAAGATCTTGATAAGAAAAATGATGTTTTTGAAAATATTTCAAAAAATCTTGAGGAAGTAAGTTCTGAGAAGAATAAACTTTCTAAAGAATTAGAAAAGTAATTTCTAAGAAAAATGTTTTCGAGCCTAACTCTAGTTCCAAAACTAATGATTTTGAGGATAAAAACTTGGTTGTAAAACTCAAGTCCGAACTTTTTTCCTTAAAGAAGTGTTTATCAAACTTTACCCATGGTAAGGAAAATTTTGATAAGATGTATTCTCAAATACGACCTTTAAGAAATAAATCCGGATTTGGTTATACCCATGCAAAACCAGTTTTCAGTAACAATTATTTTGTTCCTCAAAGTGCCCCATTTTGCACTAAATGTCAATGTGGTGGTCACTGGGCAAGAAGTTGTTCCTTAAACAAAACCCAATCTTTAGGTTTTCATAAAGCTTACTTTTCTAAGAAAATGTGGATACCTAAAATTTTATTGTCTGGAAATCTCGGATCCAAACAAGTTTGGATTCCGAAAATCTAACTTTGTTCTTAATTTCAGGAAAATAAAGAAAATACCAGCAACAATATATGGTACATGGATAGTGGATGTTCCCGGCATATGACTGGTAACAAAACCTTTTTTGAAAAGATTATCAAAACGAAAGGAGGAAAGGTAACTTTCGGAGACAATGCTAAGGGAGAGATTGTTGGTATTGGTAATATTGTTCTTTTAGGAAAAACCGTGATTTCAAATTTTTTTTTTCAAAGGAGATATTATTCTTCAGTTTATCGGAACGCAAGATCAACTTGCTGTTATTTTCACAAAATCCTTGCCTTCTGATAGATTTGAATATATTAAACAAAAGTTAGGAATGATAACCGTAAGGTAATCTTCCTTAATTAACTTTCTGTTGAAAAAATCTCCTTACAGTAATAAACTCCTTTTCATAGGGGGAGTACATTTGATTGTTTATTTAACAAAGTTTTTCAAAATTTGTTTTCGAACTTTTCGGAACGAAAATTTCCGGAATGGAACTTCCGGAACTACCATTTTCCAGAATGGATATTTTCGTACAGAATACTTCTGGAATGAAAGTATTCGTATTGAAAATTTCCGGAATGAACAACTTTCGTACTGGGACTTTCATAACCAAATTTTCGTACCAAGTTAAGTTTTTCGTATTAAGTTTTTTGTATTGAGTTTTTTGTATTGACTTTTCATATTTACTTTTTCGTATTGAGTTTTTCGTATTGACTTTTCATATTTACTTTTTCGTATTGAGTTTTTTGTATTGACTTTTCATATTTACTTTTCCGTACTGAGTTTTTCGTATTGACTTTTCGTATTTAGTGTTTCGTACTGAGTTTTTCGTAGTCATCTTTATATTACCCATTACGAATAATTTTCCTAAGCTAATCCGAAAGGTATGATTTCCTTACTGAAGTTTTCGTAATCATATTTTACTTGCTGGCAATTTCTTATAGTTTGTTTTTGGTTTTTGGATTTCTTAATTCTTTACTTTAATAAAACCTCAAAAAGATCGGATTCAAGCTTTCAACCGTTAGATCTGATCTCAGATCGTTCTAAATCGTTAGATCAACCGAGGAAGTTGAACCGTCATTCCATTGCCTATATAAAGGGGACCCTATTTTCTCGTCCCACATCGATTTCAAGCTTTTGCGTGCTGAAGCTTTGACTCTCCGATTTAAGGCCGTTCTGAACCACAGTTTTCTCAGTTCCGAACTTCAGTCTTCTCTGTTCCGAATATCTCAGAGGACTTCTAATCCGAATGTCTGCAGAGTTAGCTTCTCAAGAAATGTCTTCAACCAAGCCCATTTCTCAGTGGTTAGTCTACAGAGAAAGGTTAGTTCATCCGACTTTCTTCAGCAACTATGATTCTATCATTTCGAAGAATATCAAGTTGAATGGCTGGGAGGATGTTGCGGTATCAAAAACCGGCAACCAAGATGAAGTCTTCTCTGACTTGCTTGTCGAGTTTTATGAGTCGGTTGCTTTCTTCGAGGAAGATAATAGAGAAAAATTTTCTTTCAAATCATATGGCAAGACATATAAGCTTTCTTACACCAAGGCTGCAAGCTTGGTAGGGCTGAGTTATGAAGGGGAAGCTGAGTTTATTTCCCACGTACTGCCAGAATCTTTGGGTAGTTTCAACAAGGAAAAGGCATTAGAAATTCTCGGATTGGATGATGACAAGGCTCCGAAAATAGCAAGTCTTTCTACAAACTTCCGGATTCTGGAGTTATGGGTGTAAGGGCTTATTGTACCGAGAAAAGGAGATAAGGATAGTCTGAAGAAAAGTGAGATATACATCTTAGATTTCTTGATAAATCTAAGAAAGTTCAACTTGATGAAGCATATCCTTCTTAACATTGAGAATTTGAAGAAGGGTAATCTGAGAGCTCAGATCGTGATGTACCCAGCAATATTGTCAAAGCTCATAGTTCGGTGCCTAGAATCCTTCAAGGTAGCTTGCAGTTCTAAGCCGAAAGTTTGTAAGATCATGCTGCTTAGTGATGCCACTCTTAAGAGAATGAATATAGCTTTTAACAAGGACTCAGGGAAGTTTATTGATCTACCTCCTCAAGCAGAAGTGACTCCGAAAGTGGCTGATCCGGAATCATCCAAGCCGGTAAGGAAGAGGAAGCTGAAAGAAGTGGTAGTCGAAGCTGAGGAACCTAAGTCTAAGGAAGTCCACTCCGCACCTCCTAAGTCTAAGAAGAAGAAAACCTATACTGATGAGGTTGCAGCAAAGTGGAGAGCTGATAAAGAGAAGAGGAAGGAAGGAGATCCGTAGTTCGGATTGGATCCTGCAGAGGCTAAAGCTCTGAAAGAAAATTCTGCTGATGAGCTCGAGAAACAAGCAAAGGAGAAGAAACTGAAGAAGTAAATGTCCGAGGCTGAGGTAGCTCAGGCCTTGTTAAAGTTCAACGAAATGGTTTCAGCAACCATTCCTGTTCTGAGATCTTTCTCTCTGGAATCTCTACCTGAGACTCCAGGAAGAAATCTTGTTACTCCGGAAGAGGCTGTTGCTACAGAGGAAGTAGAGCAAGTGGAAGAAGTTGAAGAAGCTGCTGAAGGAAGTGGTGAGACAGGAGATGTGCTCAAACAAGTAGATGAATATAAAGGAACTCCTTCGGAACACCTGTCGCTCCGAACATCTGAAGCTCAATCTTCAAAGCTTGTCACTCCGACTATGGAAGAAGAGAAAGGCGAAGAAGAAGTTTCTTGTCTGAGAGAAGAAGAACATCTTTTACTTGATGCTGCTCAGAAGGAAAATGTAGAAGTTGCTGATGAGGAAGATTTGGTTGTTCAAGTGTCTGATAGCGAGAAGAAATCTCCGGAACAGGTTTCTATTCCGGAAAAAGATAAGGGGAAACGAATTCTTGCTGATACCCCGAGTTCAGAAAAGAGTATGAGGAAGGAAGCTGGTAGTTCTTCTAAGAGGAAGTTGGAGCTTATTGAGGAAGAAAATTCTCCTAGCAAGATGTCAGATTCGGAGTCATCATCGTTGGGGCACGATTTTGTTGTTCAGTCCTTGAAGAAGTTGGTGGGAACCATTCCAACCTTCTCCAGTATTGACTCTCGGTGCCAGATGCTCCAACATGCGCTAAATCAGAAAACCGATTCCATATCCATGGTAATGGATAAGTGTGTTGAGATTGAAGCTCAATTCAAAACTTTCTTCGTTGGTTACGAAGCACATAAAAGATCTTGCAAGAGGATGACAAGCTGATCGAAGAAGAATGTGGAAGAGATGAGGTTGCTGGATGAGTTTCAGGAAAATGTTAAGGATGCATTTCAAACCGAGGACAAGAAGTTTCATGAGCTGACTGCATCATTCGATGAGAAATTGACAGAAGAAAAGAACATTCGGATTCAGGAAGTGAGAGATCTGAATGGAAAGCTCAACTCCGTTAATCAGAGTTGGAAATTTTAAAGGGATCATCGGATCAATTTTCTAGAAAGAATGAAGGCTCAGGAAGAGAACATGAAAGCTCAGGAAGAAAAATTGAAGGCTCAGGAAGAAGTAATTGAAGCCCAGTCAGCAAGAATAGTTTCCTTAGAGAAGCAAGCAGAGGAAGATCATAAGGACCTCAAAAAGATCAAGACAATTCTTAAGGGGCTCATGTCAAAGGAGAAAAATCCGAAATGACCAATCCGATCTTTTTGTTGTAATTTTTTTTTGTTGCTGACTTTACAAATCTAATGGAAATTGTGCTTGTTGTTTCGTTTGTTGTCATTACTAATCTTTCAGGTACTTTGTTATTTTTTTTCCATTCCCTCCAATTCTTTTTGAAAATCACAAAGGGGGAGAAGGAAAAGATCCTTAAGAAAAAGAGGAAACTCTAATAAGAGTTTATCAAAGAGGGAGAAAGGAAAAATACCCAAGGAAAAAGAACTCTAATAAGAGTTTGTTTAAGGGGGAGTTTTTCTTAAAGAAACATCACTCCGGAAATATGAATACGATCCTTAGAGTTTCAAAGCCTAAGGGGGAGTTAGTCGTATTCATCTATATCCTTAAACCAAGGGAGATAATCTTTAATGTGTTTCTTTCTTCTTAGAATAGCTTTTTCGTAAGGATGTTTGTGCTTTCCAAAAAGGGGGAGATTGTTGAGTCAATAAGGTTTTCCTTATGACTTTTCCAATCCTTATTGTTTTGAAAATCACAAACACCTTATCTTTAAGGAAAAATGCTTTCTTAAGGAAAATCGCTTTTGTAATAAAAAATGCTTTCTTAAGGAAAATTGCTTTTATAAGGAAATTTGCTTTCTTAAGGAAAAACGCTTTTATAAAGAAAATTATCCTTATCATATTTTCATCAATATTTTTCTTAAGTATAAGTTCCGGATTCGTTTTCTCGGAGTCATTAAAACTTTGATATAAAAGCATTCTGTTTTTAGGATTCGGTTCTGGACAAGAACTATAAGGAAGTTTCATTCCGAATTCCGGATATGAATTCTAACTAAGTTCTATTCCAGATTCAGGATACAAATTCTGAAGAAGAATTCTCATTACGAATTCTAATGAAGAAATCCCATTCCAAATTCTCATTACGAATTCTGAAGAAGAATTCTCATTACGAATTCCAATGAAGAATTCCCATTATGATTTCTAATGAAGAAATCTCATTTCGAAATCTCATTAAGAATTCTGATGATGAATTCTCATTACGAATTCTGATGATGAATTCTCATTACGAATTCTGATGATGAATTCTCATTACGAATTCTGATGATGAATTCTCATTACTAATTCTGATGATGAATTCTCATTATGAATTCTAATGACGAATTCTCATTACGATTTCTGATGACGAATTCCTATTCCGAATTCCTACTCCGAATTCTCATTCCGAATTATCCTATTAAACAGAATCTGATTATCATTGTTTTATACACTCTGAATTTACTCACTCCGAACCTTCACTCCGAAGTTTCTATTCCGAACCTTTATGTTAGAGTTTAAAACGATGTCGTACATTCTGTTACACTTACTTTGTTATAAAACGATGTCGTCCATTTTGTTATAAACTAACCGTTGTCTAAGTGACACGTGTACAGGTCCCTCCGAACTTTAAGGAAAATATGACCGTTGGAGAAGGAGCCGACCTTACCTATAAATAGGAGCTCATTTGAAAGAGCTCGGTGCTGTTGGTGCTGTTGGAAAAACAACTGAGTTTGTGCCTACATGCTGTTGAAAGTGATTTCTAGAGAGAGAGTCTCTTATTAACTCTCAAAGCTTCGTGCGACTCCGAATGTTGGTGATTACATTCGAGGGCTTCCGGGGATAGGAAGACAGAGGTGCCGACTACCTTAAAGATCGAGGGCTTTCTTGCTGAGAAAGACAGAGGTGCCGACTACCTTAAAGATCGAGGGCTTTCTTGCTGAGAAAGAAAGAGGTGCCGACTACCTTAAAGATCGAGGGCTTTCTTACTGAGAAAGACAGAGGTTCTCAACTACCTTGAAGTTGAGGGCTTGCGGGGATAGCAAGACAGAGACACCGATCTTCGTATCGAGGGCTTACCCTGGTGTGGGTAAGACAGACTTGCTTGAAAGTATAAATCAAGGGACCTTTATCCAAGGTTGTTGGATACCCTTCTCTTTGGGTTAAAAGACTATTATCTTGTTACTAGTAGTTTTACTACTTGTCTTTATTCCGCTGCAATTTGTATCTTAAGGAAAGTATAACTTTCTTATACTTCCTTACTTACTCTGATTAGTTTAGATTCTATACGCTTTAAGGTAGAATCTTATATTGTAACTTTTGTTAAGTTTCAATTTCCGGAATCATATTTCCGGAACCTACTTTTGGAATCCCTTTCCAAGTTCAGTTCGGTGTTAGAGGTGTTGTGAATTTACTTAGTTTAACTTTGTTAAACTTAGCTCTTTCCTTTTCTTAAGGAAACTCTAGTTATTCATAACTAACTTTAAAGGTTCCAAAGGAATTTTTAAAGTATAAAATTCACCCCCCCTCTTGTATATTGAGTATCTCATATTATATTTCGATCCAACATACATCAGATGTAGGAAACTATCACAGACTTTATAATCAGTGCTCAGATCAAGTACCGAGTGTGGTGCCTCAAGCGGAACTCTTGGCTTTAAGAATGGTAGCTTAGGGCCCACCAAGTCCAGAGCATGATCTTCACCACCTTCCCAGGGAATGATATGAGGGCGTCATGGCGACATTGGCCTACGAATTTTAAGCACACACCTCATAAAAAGCATGGAAGAAAAGAGATAGCATCAGTAAGGAATTTAAATGTAAGTAAACTCACTACCTAAGGCATACTACCCAAACTACCCACATATATGGCCAGGTATCGGTAAGTGCTCAAGTATAAGTTTCATGTCATTTTGCAGTTAATTTCTAGGTTCAATCCTTTACCTTTCATAAACATGAAAAGGTGGGATAAGTATGTGAATCCAATTAATTTTATATTCTAGGATTCACTTTATAATGAATATTCATTTCTGATGAATCAGTGTCCATACACCTATCACTAGAAATGACACCCATTTCCTTATAGTATAATGGATTAACTCGGTAAATTACCCACCCAACCCATGAGGGCCTATACACCTCATAAATTGAGATATTAAATCCATCAATAAAATACAAAGTAATACATGTACAAGAAACTATCACAACCTCACTCAATAATCCTTAGCATATCAAGCAATGTAATGAAGTGAAATGCACCTATATGGCATGGAAATATACTTGACAAGTGAACTCTAGGTGCCTATAATGATACATGTAATAATGCTCATGGGCCTCATGTCATCAGTCCAAGGATACAATAAGACCCTCCAACAGAGTAATAATCTAATGCACCACACAATATGTGCATTACCCAATGGGGAAATAAAATCAACTATAATAGGAAAAATAGAACAAAAATTACAATTTGGGTAACTTGGCTTTTAACCTGAACATGGGTTCGCGATGCCCAAGAGAAGCTTATGAACAAGTCCCAAACATTAAAATTCTCTAAAATATTATCTCAAAATAGTAAAGAAAGAAATAAACTAGCTCTAATACTACTTTATAACATCACAGTCATGGATTCCACTTAAAAGGTTCCCCAAGCCCAGTGGGCCACAAGGCCTCAAGTGCATCTCCCCAAATGCCAAAGGCTGTCGAAAAGCTGTAAGGCCCTATGGTATGTCAGTGGGAAGACTATGCCCCATTTAGCAGTGTCTAGCACATCTGAAGGAATATAAAGAAATAGTAATTAGTGGAAGAATTATAAATAATATTAACAAATAGTAGTAGCAAAATGATCTAATAGATAAATGATAATAATAATAATAACTATATCAACTAAAACATTGAAAATGTAATTTAATATAATTAGAAAATATAAAAAATGGATACAAGATAGTAGGTATAACATGTTCCATAGAGTAAAAGAAAACAAGGGCTACTCCAAGCATTCTAAGATCCAACTCGGTCCTCGTCTATCAAGCTCCATCCTAAACATCAAGAAATCAAGTGTTGGAAACTGTACACTTCCATTTGTCAACACCTTATACCATGTATTCTACTTCAGGTACCAAAAGACTCTTGGAGAGGGTATGAGATATATCTCAGTGGGCCACCACCAATGGTTTCTACAACATTCAACCCATGTAATGGAATATATCAGTGTGTAGGCATGCATATAAATTAAAGCAAGTAGTATAATATGACTAAATACCCAAGTTCCTACTTCATCACTCAGCTAGTGTCTGAACATGTAATAAGTTCATTAATTATGTAAATTACCATTTAATGTTAATAGGTCACATGAGGCATAACCATCACTGACATCCCCTCATCATAGTATTATCACTGAATGTCCCAAGACGTAATAGGGAAACCAAAAAATGATATTCAGTGAGGGAGTTCTAGGGTAAAACCCCAAGGTAACGTAAATCTCATGGAACACTAACTCAGTAGTATATGAGTCTATCAAATGGGTGAGAGTTTAATCCAAGGATTGTAATCCAAGTAATTCCATAATAAGTTTCCTATCAGGTACAAAGTGATCGACCAAGACAAAATGGGGCCAAGCAAAGACAAGGCCCTATGGGATTTCACCATGGCACCTATTAGTTAATGGTAGACCCAGGATTGTATCTGATGTATCTTTTAATAATGTAAAAGACCCTATGGTAGTATACCGGGTATCTGAGGAATAGAAAATAACCAGAGTCTAGGTGGTTATCAACCTAAGAAAATTGCATCCTTGAATCGTAATGGGGTTCCTGAGTCCCTAGGTATTCTCCTCTCAGAATCTAAGGTGATGTCAAGTTAGTCCATTCTTATTTGATACTCTAATCATGTAATAATTCATTTGGTTCATGTCATGCCTTACATTAGTGAGGATAGTTCAAGTGGAGTTGCAACCATTTATTTTATTTGTCCAAGCCTTTTCTTCTATTAGTGTGGATTAGCCAAGTAGTTTTGCAACCATTTAATCTAGTTTTATCATCCATTAAGGAATATTTAATTATTGAGGTTCACTCCACTACCTTCTATCAATGTGGAAATGGGTGATATGTACATGTAACTTTATTCAACCTCTTTTGATATGGACAATCTATATATTAGTATACTTCCCATTCCACATTTCACATTTAATAATCATTTGAAATAACTTACATTAGGTGGGTCAAGTGGTGAGAATAAATGGTACATACCATTATGAAATTCTCATTAATAATAATCCATTTATTATAAGAAGACTCACATTTAGATATTTCAAAAAATCCACACCTGAAATATGGATCAAACATGTCAAAACACTAAAACCCAAATATGGAATAACCTTTTACATGAGTCGGAAAGAGTTGTGGGTGTAACCACAAACAACTAATCACATATTTGGAAATATCATAGCCATAAAATTATATCAATTATAATCATTGAATGTAAATTTAGGAAAAAGGATTCCAAATAAATCAGAGAGCCCCACAAAAACATTCCCAAAACAATGGCCTTTAGGGATAAGTTATAGACTATCAACCTTATGTTGGTATGATCCTTCTCCTTCGGTATCGGCCCTTGATTTGCCTCGGATTTGAGTAGATCTAAGAAAATGTGATAAAGGATCACATGATGATATCTAGTTCTAGAGTAATAGATAAGAAGAATGGGTAAATAGGATATGATTACTTACTGTTGTGCATCCAACATGACAACCAGAAGCTTGATTGGATGTCGAATGAAGGAGATCTCTAGATCCCTAACTTTGGCCTTCAAAAAACTCCAAAATGATTAAAATAGACGAAAACCCATTGGTTCTATGATTAGGGTTTAGGGAGGAGTATAAATGTGTCATTAAGGGAGAAACTAGAAATTTATAGAGAAAATTGTCATGCACATGGTTTTTCCACATGGTTTGTAAAACAGTGTGTAAATTATGCGCGATGACTCTACCCAACCAGTTTGGTCGCATGGTTTGATCAAACTGTGTGATATCTATGCATAGGTACCTAGGAAAAAATGGGCTCTCACATAGTTGTTCAACACATATGTGCACCAACCATGTGAGATGTTTCTATCTAAAAAAACACCATTTGTATAGTTAGGAAAACCATGCAGAATTCGGCATTGTTTACTCTAAACCGTGCGCTAAGCCTATTTTCCAAAAAAAAAAGTTAAATTATGGGCTCTAAACAAGCCTCGGACATCCACAGAACCTTTATTAACCTATTATTTATCCATATTACGTCCAAATTAAAGATTTAGAATGAAAATTAAAGGATCTATACCTGACTGAAAAAGTATGTTCTTATAGGTTTCATAAACATTTCATCAATTCATCATGGTATAACCCATGGAAAAGGAACTAGATTCATAAATATATTATCATAATTATCATAAAAAATATAGATAAAAGATAATTATAGTATCCTTGGATATTATCCCATGTAAATAAAATGGAAAAAAGGGGGTTTTACATTAATGAATAAAAATACCATTAAAATATCATTACAAACATGTTGAAGAAAATACCCTTTGACTTTAAAAATCAGTTTTTATAAATCTAAAAAAAACTTCACAAAAATTAAATAAACCACTTTATTTTAAAATAATATAAGAAATATATAATTTAATCTTAAATTCATTTATAATTAATGATGGTGAGAAATTTTTTTCAGGCTATATACGTTAAATGAAAACAATCTTTCCACACTTTTCTAAAAAATTCAAAAATTACATCATTTGGAAAATAAAAAAGAAGATTTGGTTTATAAAATTTAAAAAAAAAATTGGTAAAAATGACATTAAAAAGTAATTTTATAATTTAAAAAAAATTGAAACCATTTTCATAAATCATAGACATGGTAGAGAAATGGTTTCTGACCGAAGAGAGAGATAAAATTAGTTTTCCATAAAAATATTTTTTTGGTATCTTGACTATGTTAAGAGAATAAAATGAGAGGAAAATGTATTAAAAATAAATAAATATAGTATAAAAATCTTGATATTATTGAGGGAGAGATCATAGTAGTTCATCATTATAAACTTTTTCATAAACTATCCTGATATAAAATGAGATTGTGACATAAAACCCTTACCTTGAGTTCTTCATGTTTCATAAAACTCTAAAATCCTATATTATAAATTTAAAATTATTATATTATATACCAAAATCATACACATAATTATAATATCTTATATGATCCCTTTATGACATCTCAACACCCCATTTATCAATAATTCCTTAAATTCATCATTTTTTGGTGTCCACGGTTTATTTTATTGTTAGTATTTAAGTTTGGAAATTATGATCCATGTACATTAAACATGGTTCCATCATCTTCAAGGAATTATTAATGATATAAATTTCATATATATTAATTATATACATATTTAGAGTCATACATAAAATATAGAGATAATAAAATGAATTATAACATTCTAGGAGATTGTAAGTCATATGTACAAATGAACATTGTTTTCAAATTTCAAAATATGAAATGAAATAATGGTAAATAATAATTCAACATTACAGAATGATTGTTATGTAATATATATCATATGTTTTAATTAAAAATATTCTTATTATATTCTTTGTATAATGGGAATGAACAATGAATCACGTCATTTTGTGGGGGTGGTAGTCCACACATAATCATGATAAACATTATCATTTTCCAATTGATTGTAAGGTAAGAATCAAGAAGTGATAATCTATAAAATATGGTGATGAAAAATTAATAGTACCACTATGTGGATATGTTAAGTTATATGTACACGTGAGTGATACTTTCACTTCCCATTTGATAGAAAAGATAGTAAATTATGGATTTTAAATAACGATAATAACATTTCAGTGTATTATGTAAATTTAAGGTATTATTTTATTCTAGTTATCATATATTTATAGGATTTAATGAAGATATATAAAAGAAAGTGATTGGTTATAGTGATTACCTCTTATTTGAAAGAACTCCATTAAATCTCTTCCAAAGGACCCTAAATTTGATTTTTGGGATGACCATCACCTCTATAATTTTGGTAGGGAAGTTTATAAGTCATTTTGGTAGGGGTGGTCAATATATAAGTCTCAATGTGGTGTAAACAATTGAGTGAGTATGTTCCCTTTTATAATTGAGTTTATGGAATCTTTTAGAATATCTCAAATTATTAAATTATGAGAAATTCATTCTCAAGATCAATGCCGCCAAATTGAAATGGATTGAATTAAAAGATAGGATAGGGTTGTAATACCATCATCAATTACATCTTATATATGTTTCAGTTTAATTTTAAACCTTATCTTTTTTATTGACCCATGGTTAACTAATTTTAATTTTAACTATGGTAACAAAATTTTCAATATTAAAGGGTTGTAATTTGTAATTTTAAGGTGAAAATTGGACCATAAATGGATAATTTAAGACATTACATACCATATAATATATATATATTGTCTTTTTCAATATTATTATCATTTTTAAATAATTTAATAAAATATTGTTTTTATAAAATATAATTATTGCCAATTTGGACACTATTCATTTAATTTGACATAAAATTAATAAATAAAAAAGCTAGAATTCAAATATAATCATTTAAAAAAACACTAATATTTTATATTAACCTATAAAATTCGTATAACACTATTAATTACTCAAGATATATCACTTTAAATTTTTTAATATCATTTATTTTATTTTTCTACTAATTGAATAAATAATTTTTTAGATTCATTTAAGCAATTGAGATTATTATATAATACCTAAAATTTAAAAATAAATAATCATATTAAATATAAATTCATTATGAAAAAAAATTAATTTTAATATTCACTCATAACATGTTTTTTCCTATTCAAATACATTATGGATATTAAATACTAAGAGAGTGATATTTTGTAACAATATTTGATTTAGAAAAAATATAATTAATTTTCATAGATAAGTGTACATTAAACAAAAAAATTTATATCATAATTTAATAAGGGTTTATTTAACATCATCTAATAATAATTAGGATGAAAAAAATATGGACTTATCAATTACTTCTAACCTAGATTAACCTAATTTACCCTTTACTAAGGTTAAAAATTTTACAACTATTACTATTCATATTCTTCAAAATTAATAAAGACATAATTAAAAAATTTAATACTCTTGATTAAAAATATGGGATCATTTTTATAAAATTATATATATATATATATATGTGTGTCAAAAATTAATTTTAAAATAATGGTGAAAAATGCGATGAAACTACCTTTTAGGAAAAATACATTTTAAGCATAAATCATGGTTGGTTATTATACCATTAAAAGAACAATATTAAATTAATGTTAAATAATTTTATTGAATATATAACATATAAATTTCATTAAAATAATTCATCAAAGTTGATTAATTTAATTTATTAAGATAAAAATATATTATGATAAAAAAAATTCAGAAAAATAAGTGTTTTTCTTTTAAACGATTTTTATTTTTATTTATAATCTATAGATAACTAATGAGTTACTTTTATACATATGGGTCCATACAATTTTCATAATATAGTTAATATTATTCATACTATCCAGTCTAAGAGATAGGAAATAGATTTTATTTTAATTAATAATATTTTTTTACAATATCGTGGTTCATTTAAACTTAATGTTGTGTGTAATTGAAACTATCAAATAAATTAAATTTATGTGAAAGAATTCATAAAATATTAGGGGTGTTACATTTTACCCCCATAAAATTAATTTTAACCTCAAAAGTTATCACTCTAATACAAAAAAATGAGGATATATTTTTTCATTACATCCTCAAGTTCTCATGTTCCTTATTCAAATTTGTGATTTCTCCAAATAAATTTCATCAGGGGAGTAGTGATGTTCCAATATACATTATATATATGATAAAATATTTCTACTATTTATTTCACAAAATAATGATTATATTAAAGTAGTTTGAACTCTAAATTTAGTTGTAACACCCTAAGATTTTGTCAAAAAATTAAGATAAATTTAATTTCATAAATATTTGGTATAAACACATGACTTATTTTATATTTTCTTAAATGAAAAACTGATTTTAACTTGATTACATGAAACACTCATTATAAGTTTTGATATATGTTACACTGAGTTTAAACATAACGTAACATACTACTAAAATGTTATTATATAATAGTTATCATCTAGCTGTTGAAATAGTGAGTATAAATAAGATCAAATAAATTATGAAAAGATATAGTCTATAAATATATATAAAATTAATTCTTGGGAGAACAATTACATAATAATGAAAATAAAAAAATTGAAAATAATGGAAATCTATCTATCGGAAACTATTTTTATACAAATAAACAAGTTTTACCTAAATAAATTAAAAAAACAACTGTTAGTGAATGATTTTAACAAAATTAATGTATTTTTTATATTGAATGATAAATTAAAAAATTATATTATATGTTTTTTAGATAATATATAACAATTAATCCAATTTTATACTTAAAAAATATATTTTTCTTAAAACCAATTTTGTTACCTTTTTGTACTTATTTTAAAATTAATAATTTCCAATTTTATAAAATTTATTTGAAAAAAATAAAATTTATTTTTTATATAATAATATAAAAATTATCTTTGATTAGTTTTTTGGAATTTTTTTGAAAAGTTTCATTTTTTTCATGAATAGTGAAAAAACTAAATTTTAATTGAAAAATTCATATTCATTTAAATTATTTATAAATTTGAATTATGTTTTGAATTGTTTTCAAAGTAAAATTATTTAAATTATATATAATAATCCAATTTTCTTCATTTAATATTCGTATTTATAATACCTTATTTTATATAGTTTCAACATATTAATACCCATTCATTAATAATATTTCACGATTTTCTTCGTTTCATGTGCGTTCGTTTCATAGTTTCATATTCAGTTCACTTGTGTATAATTATTGAATTCCTTTTTGAATGGAAATAAAAATCTATAAGTAAAATTAAATGGTATTAATTTACATCTATAATATTAAAATTCCCCATGAGATATCAAACTAATTGAATTTTGATATAATAACTTTGTAATATTTTGAACATTTTCACTTTGAAAACTTGATTTCTCGTCGCATATACAGGATTAATTTTAAGTTAAAAATTTCTACTTAAATGAATTGAATTTTTAAAATGGATTATATATTTTCAATCATAATAATTTATATTATCTAATAATTTCAACATATGTTTTGACAAAAAATTATAGTGAAAATAGTAAAAATAAATTATTGTGCTTGATGTATAAATTTTCTTATCAGGGAATTAAACTAATAAGATAAAGGTTTAAATGACAATAAAAATTTAAAAATACATATTTTAGATACATGTTTTAATATTATTCTTCCATATTTCTAATCTATGGTCATTTGAATGATTTTTTCTTGGTAATGACTTCTTTATTTTGGATTATTTTGGCAAAATTTTCACAAAACTTCCTTGTGGGTTCCTTCCCCCATGTATAAAAGGATACCACCACCCTCCAATTAGTCACACATATCAATAAATTTTTATATAACAAAACCTTACCAATTCAGTCCCCAAAATCTATACTCTCATCCTATAAGACGTGTTCTAGATATAAAGGAAACCTTGGATGTTTTTTTATGCAAACCTATAAAGGATACTGAGAGAAGAGTTAATGTTCATCGATGAGAATTTTTGTTTTATTTATTCCTCCATTTACATTAATTATAATTATACAATGATGATAAAATAATATAAAAATTTCCATACAGTGATATTTTTTATATGTTAATTTCATGACATTAAACCATCTCTACTTGCATCAAATGGGTTGTGAAATCATCATTCTTGTATACGGCGGACTACCGCCTCGCGAATCAATGTCATTCATTTTTACATTACCACTTATAAAGGATATGAATAATGATTTATTATTATTTATATGTTATATTTATGTTATTATTATATTTATTTAATTATTATATTTTTAAAACCTTCATATTCTCCATTTTGTGGGAATATGATAATGCCTCTCATGTGTACGGCAGACTATGACCTCATGAAGTGATATGATCCATTCATGGTTTATATAAAAGGTAATAAGGATGGTTTTAATGAAAATATGTTATATATATGAAATAAAATTATTTTTTAATGATAATATATCATTTACCTTTATTTATTTCAATTTAATAATAAAATGTAAACAACATTCATATATACATATGACCTATCGTTTTCATGAATGTTGTATTTAATTTTTTATCAAGAAATTTTACGTATTAAAATATATATATATATATATGTAACAAACATATGTGATATTTATATCATTTTTAACATTATATATATTATTAAATCATGATCAAATTAAGAGGACAAAAATTTACAAATCAAAACATATACGAAAACAAAGGATTTATTACCCAAAATTTGATTTTAACAAAGAATTATTAATAAATGTGTAATAAAAGGTAATAATAAAATAATATATGGTTTTATATATATAATTATGATTCTATAATATATTTATAATAATATTATATTTATTATACATAATGTTCAAATGTGTACAAAGGAATTCAAGACTTAAGGTAAGCGATTTTCATCTCACTGTTTACTTTCATGAGACACATGTCATATTCACCACATATTTAAAATATGTAGTATATATAATACCCATGTATGTGTATTATTATACTTACACAAATAAATATCGGGTTTTACATATCAATTTGATAATCTATTTTACATGGGTTTTACAGTTCAAAAGGTAACAAATCGATAATATAGTTTTGTCTCAATTTTTCTTTTTTGGGACATAAGTTATACTATGTACCTATCTTATTCTATTAGGTACATATGATACCATAGAAAATTTTATATAATGAATATAAATATTTTCATCATATTATATTTCTCATTTAACATTATTCATAAGTTGGTATTACAATAAAAGTTACCAAAATCGTAAATAATATATATTACAATCTCATTGTTTATTGGGACTATTTATGATTATGTTTTAGATGATGAAATCATATCATAAATTTCTTAGTAAACACATTAATTTTATTATCCTCTAGTTATTCATGAAATATTTAAGTTTTATTTCTATTTTTAAGCTCTTTGGTACTTAAAATAATTGATAAAATGTTTTTAAGAAGAATTGCCTTTATTTCTCTCTTTCGTCCAAAAACTTTTTTCTTCCAAATCCATGTTTTCTACAAGAGTATTCAAAAAAATTTAACTTTATAAAAATACTTTCATAAATAAATTTTTACTCATGTTTTAATTTTTATAAAAAAAAATTGGAAATTAATATTCTTATCATTTTACAAACATTGCCAAGTTGGATATTACTAAAAATTTGAAAGGAATCCTTGTTTTAACATGTATGACTTGTATGTTATTTTATACCATCACAAAATTAAAATATTAAAAATATTCCATTATAATTTTTAAATTTTATTTTCAAAAAAACAATTATTTTGGAAAAAAAGTTTTTTTAAAAAAAATCTCAAGTGGAAAGGATATGTTCCTCAAGAATTTTTTTAAATGATATTTAAATATTATTATAAAGGAAACTAATTTTGGAAATGTTTTATGTTTTAAGAAGGGTTTTTAAAGCGGAAAGGATATTTTCCTCAAGATATTTCTTAAATTAATTTTTAATGCTTCCTTTTTTTCATGTTTATTTTCAAAGAAAATAATTTTGAAAATGTTTTATGTTTTAAAATTTTATTTTCAAAGAATGGTTATTTTTATCAGTAAATGTTATCTATGTTTTTTCATTTAAAATAATTCACCCTCTAAGATGACATTATTTGAGTTTAATTATGATTTAAAAGTGATATGATCCATGGATTTCATTTTTATTATTTCTCTAAATGGATTATGTTTTTGATGACATGATGGTTATGAATCCCATTTCTCTTCCATGGGTTATAACATGATAAAAATATTATTAAATATAATTCTTTTCACAAGTTACACTATTATGAAATTATGAAATTATTATGAAAACTATTTATTTCCAATAGGTTATGTTATAATAAAATTTCTATGAAACCCATTTCATTTCATGGGCTATGATATGGTGAATGCTATATGATTTTGTGGAAAACATATATATGATATTCGTTATGTGGTTGGTGGTATATAAATCCCTAAAATGTTTTCAGTAAATATTTATATCTCATAAGATAGATAAGACTCGAATGGGGATTGAACTAGGTTAAATAAGGGACTTTGTCTTCTATGGTGGTCTTAGAAGTGAACATTAACTACTATTATGGCTTAGGGAGTAAAATCATTACACTATGATATCCTTGTAAATAGTCCTTTACTACCAAGGAAATGATTATATATGAATATGTGTATGTCACAATTCCATTTCTTATACTAATGTTATGATTTCATGGCTCATGTTCTTTGATTTCATTATGATTCATATCTTATAAATTTCCAATATTTATTCCATAACATGTGATTATGATAAATGATATTTAGGGTAAGTTTTTTAAATGTTATTCTAATATGTTTATACCCATATTCTCATGTTATATTCATATCCCCCTTGTTTACCTTTACATAGCATCTAAGATCACCCTTTATTATGTTTCCTTTCCCCAGATTATGATGAAAGGTTTTACATTGGGTATGTTTGTAATGGTTAATAATGGGGAAGATATTTTTGGGGTAAGTTGAAGATCATTTGATAAATTAGAATATTGTGTACGTATTATCCAAGATAGTAAACTATTATGAGCCTTAAGAGGTTTTTAGTAATGTATTTATTATTCATAAACAAAATATGTAACATCGATGTATGAGAAGCTTGGTTTCTATATTTGGTATCAAAGGAATGGTATAGTTAACCTTTGGAAACTAGTATGAGAAAAATTTAGTGTTATACCTATTGAAATGTTTAGGTATATTTATAAGTATAATCTAATATATAGGAAAATTTCCAAGAGTTTTGGTAAAGGATAGAGTGAGTGGTTTCCATGAAATTACATATCGTGATTGATACTAGGAGTGGATGTGGATCTAGTACAGTGGTGCCTAGGGGTAATAAATCTATATATTTTTCATTGTGTTGGACTCGTTCATCACTTGGTGTACAACAACAAGCCTTACTGAACACTTAGTCTGTCTCTCCCTCTTAGTAACTGGCCTAAGCCCAAGGTTTGAACACCTTGGGCCTTGCTGGGGATGTGCAGCACGTAGGTGGGGAGGCCACCCCGATACCTTTTTACCCAACAAAATTTTAAATAAACTATGCCAACGGGCTTGTACACAAGTGGTAAAGGCTCATGTTTGTTATCCAAAATACCTAGAATCAAATCCGGGTAAGGGAGAATTTCTGTTTTATTATAGAAGTACTATAGCAGGGTATTGTAGCAGTACTATAGTAGTGGCGGAACTATAGAATCAATGGAATATTAGCAGCAGAGGAACTTTAGTAGTGGCAGTACTATTATAGGTATTGTAGCATCCCAGGTACTATTGCAGTACTATTAACCAAAGGGCCCTTTAAGCCAAAAATGGGCTTTACGGACATATATTCAGACCACTTGGTCTTGAGCCTTCAGGCTATGTAATGGGTCTCCATCTACACAGATTAAAAGAGGTATTTTATTTAAGTAATAAATGAGTTTAGGGCCCCAACCTTTAAAAAATGATGACTATTAATGACCTAGGAAAAAATTTTGGTGTCATATTTTAAAAATAATATTTCATGATTTAGATATCTTATAATTGTTTTTTCGTGATTATATGGTTCCCCAATATGATTAGTGTTTCTCATACTATGATTTTGGTTTTAGTCAATGGATAGAACCCAAAGGAATGATGCTAATGAAAAGTGTTATGGACAATGAAATAGTTATTCTCCTAAGAAACCAAATTATATAGAAGATGGGATAAAAATTATTTTTACTATCATCAAACAATATTATCAAGATATAAATCATAATAGAATTACAAATGAACAAAGGATGGAACAATATTCTATTGAGTCCTTCATGAGGAAACATACACCTTCTTTTTCTGGGTCTTATAATCCACTAGTCACTAAAAAATGGATCAACACCATTGAAAATATATTTTCTATTATCCAGTTTTTGGAACATGAAATGTTCCTTTTTTATACTGTTTTGAAGGTGAAGTGGATCAAATGTGGCCTCTTATCAAGCATATGTGTATGTGGGATGAAATTAACTCCATGGATTTGAACAAGTTCACAAACTTTTTTTTCAATAAGTACGTTATTCATATTATTCATACAAATATATATAATGAATTCCTTGAGCAAAAGAAAAAGTATGCTGAATTGGTTGGTACCTACAAGGAAACTTTTAAAAGAATTTCAAGGTACCATTCTACAATTATCATCCAATATAAAATTAAGTTTGATTGATTATTTATTTTATTAAAAATAAGTCTCTAAAGGGAGTTATCCCTAAGATACTTTAGTAACTATGAATTTGTTTTTCAATGTGCTATTAAGGTGCAAATTGATGTTGGGGTTATGTATCAATCTCATGGTTTAGATAAGAAGAGAAAAATGGAATTCAATGGAATGTCTAAAAAATGATAGAAAAATATGAGATTTCCATTATGATAAAAGTGTGTGAAGAAACATGAAGGAAATTCTATTAATGGAACAAGTAAATGTTTTAATTTTGGAAGGGAAGGTTATTATGAAATTTATTGTTGATGTGATTGGAAGAAGTTATCTAATGATGTGTATTGAAATAAATCTATACAAAATACACCACCCACACTCCAGTGTTTCAAATAAAATGAGTGTCTACATTATAGAAATAAATACCCCAATCTAATTGATAATGAGGATAATAATCTACAACAACCTCTAAAGACAAAGTAAAAAAGAAAATGGTTATGAAATTGTGATGGTTGATGTGAATTAAGGTAATTACGGCACACTAATCCTCCCCTCCTTAGTAGGGAATTTCATGTTTGATCTTATATGAATGAGCCCTATAAAAATATTATTTTTTATCCTTTAGTGAAATTTCATGGGATTATCTCCCTCTAAATGAATTCTAGAATAATAAAATCATATTTTGTAATTTATCAAAAAAAATTGAACCGGAAATTCCAATTAATATTTTTTGTATAAGATAATAACTTATTTAAAGAAAAAAGGGTGAATTATATTTTGGATGAATTTATGTCTCAATATAATATTAACTTAAGATTTGTGGACAACATCATGGTTTTATGAGTTTAAGTTTGATCATAAGTTCAAATTCATTGACACCTATTTTGAGGTTTTATGTGATGTGATTTTATCAAGATTAATGATATTTTAAGAGAAATTTTTGGAAATGAAACCACTTAGTTTTATATATTGTGAAAATTTATTTGAGGAGGAATAGATTTACATTATTTATATATATGATTAAAGGTATTGGTAGCCTTTAGTGTTTATCATATATTTTATGTTAATATAATTATGGGCTATATTTTATCAAATTACTATGGGATAACACATCATAGATATCCAATAAGACTTCTCATTATATCAAAATTCTAGTATATACATTGAAGAAGTGCTAAGGTTCCATGAAGTACCCCTTTCAATTATATCATCTTTGGATCCAAGGTTTACCTTAATGTTTTATCAAATTCTTCAACAAGAATTGGATATTGATTTAAGTTTCATCACATCATATCGTTCTAAAATGGATGGTTAGCCTGAGAGAACAATTCGAACCCAACTGGATATGATAATATCATATGCAATAGATTTAAAATATGATTAGGATATAAAACTTCCTAAATTTGAGTTTTCTTACAACAATATCTTTCACATGATAATTCATATGTATTATTAAGAAGACTTTTATAAAATAAAGTATAGAACTCTGATACACTGGAATTAAGTTATAGATAGAAAGCTATTAGGACCTGACTAAGTTTATGAGATAGTAAAGAATGTCAGATTCATTAAATAAAATATAAGTACAGAACAAAGTTCATCAAAATTTTATACTGATAATTGTAGATGTGATATATAATTTTAATTTTGTGAGAAGTTCTTTCTACGAATTTCTTCATGGAAGAAATAAGGGAAAACTAAGCCCTAGGTATATTAGTGCCTTTGAAATATTTGATTGTATTAGAATAGTATATTTTCACTTGGAGCTTTCACAAAAACTCTATAATATTAATAATGAATTTTATGTATCTCTTCTGACGAAGTACATACATAATCCGTCACATTTACTAAACTCATAAATTGTACTGTTTTATCATGAAATTGCTTATGAGGAACAACTAATATAGATTCTAGATCAAATAAATAATGTTCTATAACATAATGCCTCTCACTTGTTTGATGTTTTTTTGTGAAACCACCATATTTAGTAATCTACATGGGAACCATATGATGAAATGATGTAGAATTATCCTTAATTTTTGGCACCAAAGTGATGAATTTTTTGGGTCAAATTAATTATAAGGGGGTATAATTTTTCACCCTAATATTTTTTCAAATGTTTTTCAAAATAAATTAAATCTTTTTTCTAATTTGTGTAAAACAAAAAATTGAGTTCATATTTTTTATTCCAAAAACTTATTTTAGTTTGTGTCACATGAATCATAGATTGTAACTAGCAATAAATTATACACTGAGTTTAAATGAAACGTAACATACTATTAAAATATTATTATTTAATACATATCACCTTTTAGTTGGAATGGTGATTATTGATATGATTAACTAAATTATGAAAATATATTGTACATAAATGAATATAAAATGAATTATTGGGTGAAAATTAACAAAAATTGAAAAAAAGACTATTTGAAAATAAAGGAATTCCTTCCCTAGAAAACTATTTTAATGAAAAAGAGCATGTTTTACCAAAGTAAATTCAAAAAAAATCTATTGATGAAATATTTTAATAAAAACTAATTATTTTATAGTAAATAAAACATTTTATGATTCCTATTATGTAATTTTTATACAAGAGAGAAAAAAATCCAATTTTACGCTTAAAAATGTATTTTTTCTAAAAAACTATTTTGACACTATTAGCACACTTATTTTAAAAAAATCCAATTTTATAAAATTTATTTGATAAAAAAATAGAATTTTTAAATTAGAATATAAAAATTTCTTTGGTTAAAATTTTTTCATATTTCTAAAATGTTTCATTTTTTGATGAATAATTAAAAATACTAAATTTTAATTAAAAACCACTATTTCGATTAAATTATATACAAATTGATACATTATTTTGAATTTATTTAAAAATAAAATTGGTTCAATTATATATCTATTAATAAAATTCATGTTATTTTAATCATTTTTATATTTAATTATGATATTAAAACATTGTAAACTTTTAACATTTTCATATTGAAAACCCACATTTCCATCGCGTCTATGAGATTAATTTTAATTTAAATTCTTTCACTTATATGAATTTAATTTTAAAAAATGGGTTCTATATTTTTAATTAAAATAATTTATGTTTTCTAATAATTTCAACTTAATTTTTAACCAATATTAATAGTGAAAATAGTAAAAATTAATTATCATGGTTAAGGTAAAAAATGGTTTACCATGGGTAAAACTAAAAAGATAAGGGTTAAAATGACAAAAATAGTTTTAAAATTCCTATTTTTTGGAAATATTTAAATATTATCATTACCAATATAAAATCTATAGTCATATTTAATCTTTTTTCTTGGTAATTACCTTTTTAATTTTGGGTTTTCTAGGAGACTTCAAAGTAGTTTCCAAGTGGGTTTCATTCCCCAACTTATAAAAGGCCACCACCATCCTCCACTTATTTACTCCTCTCAATCCATTTCAATTAAAAAAACACTACCCAAATAAATTATCAGCATCCCTTATCTCATCTTATAATCCTTATTTTATACATAAATCAAACTTAGGAAAGATTTTGGTGCAAACCTAAAGAGGATACTCGAAGAAGAGGTAACATTCATCAACGAGCATTTTTTTTATTACTCCACCTCATTAAATTATTATCATAAAATTATAATATAAAATAATCAGTATATTCCCTATAATTATATTCTATTTTTTAAGGTAATTACCTACAACCATCTCCACTTCCATCAAATGGGTTATGAAATCATAATTTATGTGTAAAGAGGACTAATTCCTCACAAACTAATTCCAATTTTTTCCATTTCCACCTATCAAGGATGGAAATAATGACAAATTTATTATTAATATATTATATTTATGATATTATTATACTTTTTGAATTATTATATCACACATTCCTTTATACTCTCCATTTTTTTGGAATAGAATAAGGTCGGTTGTGTATACAGCAGACTACCGCCCCGTGAAATGATGTGATTCATCCATGCTTTACATGGAAGTTAATAAGGATGGGTATGATGATAATATGTGATATTTATGACATTAAAATGAATATTTAATTATAATATATCATTTACATTTCTTTCTATCAATCTTACAACAAAATGGAAACAACATTCATGTGTATGTATGGTCTACAATGTCCATGAACTATGTATTTTATTTTCTATAACTGAATTGTGTGGATTACTATAAATATATATATATATATATATGTATGTATGTTATATATATTATATTTTTATAATGTTTAAAATTTTGTTTATTATAAAATCATGATCAATTTAAGAGATAAAAGAATAAAAAATCCAAACATTATGAAAAACAAAGTAGTTACTACATGAAACATGATTTTAACAAGGAATTGTTAATAAATGGGTAATAAAAGTTCATAAGTAAATAATATACGATATGATATATATTATTCTGGTTTCGTGATATGTTTAAAATAAACTTATATTTATCTAAGTTGTTTCTAAGATGTATGAAGGATGTCGTGACTTAAGTTAAGGGATTTTCATTTAACAATTTACTTTTGGGAGACACATTCCATATTCACAACCTATTTCTATTAAGTGGTTTATATTATTCCCATGAATTTATATAATTGATTATTCTCTTAAAAATATTTTGGTTTACATATCCATTTTATTATCTCTCTTAGATAGTACAGTTCAAAATTTAACAAATTAGTAAGGGATTTTTGTCTCAATTTTCCTTCTTTATGACATAAGTTATGTTATGCACCAATATTTTTTATAAGGTGTATATAATTATACTTGAAATGTTTTATAATGAAAATAAAAATTTTATTATATTATATTTTTCAATTAATTTTATTCTTTCATGGTTCTTATAATTCAATGCTACCAAATTAGTAAAAAAATTATGTTACAATCTCATTGTTTATCAGGATTTTTTATGATTATATATATAGGGATTAAATATTATGGTACCTTTATAAAAAAATCATGAAATTTCTTATCCTTTGGTTATTAGTGATACTTTTAAATGATAGTACCACTTTTCACTATTTTCTACATAAAATAGATCATAAAATGTTTTTAATAAAAATCATCCATATTTCCCTATTTAGTTAAAAACCCATTTTTCTTCCAAAAACATGTTATTTAAAAGTATTTTAAAAAAAATTAAAATATAAAAATGATTTATTAAGGAAAGTTTTATACATATTTTACTTTTTACAAAAAAAAAATATTGAAATGAATCATCATTTCATTTTTCAAACAATGCCCATTTAGATTTTTCCAAAAATGAAAAAGGAATATTTATTTTAACATGTACAACATGTATGGAATTTTAGTTTGTCATTACCTCAAAATATTTTAAATCTAACTTCATAATTTCATAACTGTTTTTTTAAATAAAATTATTTTGAAAATATTTTTTTTATAAAAAGTGTTTTTCAAGTACAAATGATATTTTCCTCAAGAATTGTTTTTAAATAATATTTTATTATTATTTTCAAAGAAACATATTTTGAAAATTATTTATGTTTTAAAACATGAAGTTCAGAGTGCAAGGTGTATTTATTTAATAAATGTTTTGATTTTTTTTTTAAATATTCCTTTATAAGTTTCAATGTTATTTTAAATAAAAAAATTTAAAAAAATTATGTTTGAAAAACTGATTTTTAAAAAAAGGTTATTTTTCTCAATAAATGTTCCATATGATTTTTTATTCAAAATAATGATATGTCTTAGATGACATCCTTTGTAGTTACTTATACAATATAGGGTATATGATCCAAAAACACCATTATTATTCTTTCTCTTAATGGTTTATCTTTATGATGATGTGGTGTTTATTAAACCTGATTCTATTCCATGGGTTATACCATGATAGAACTCTTATAAAACATGATTTTTTTCATGTTTATGCTATAATGAAATAATGAAATGATTATGAATCAGGTCTCATTTCAATAGGTTATGTTATGATGAAATTATTGTGAAGTCCATTTCATTACATGGGTTATGATATGATGAATGTTTTATATTCTTATTTCACACATATGTATGATTTTCATTATCTAAAGGGTGTGACCAATATCTCCCTTAAATGCATTGGGTAAAGATTTATATCTTATGAGATTGATATAATTGGAATGAGGATTGAACCTAGTTTAGTAAGGGACTTTTCCACTATTTAGGTCTTGGGAGTGATCCTTGACTACTATGATGGTTTGGGAATTCAACCCATTCCACTATGATATACTTGTTAATGATCATTGGATACTTTAAAAATTATTTTCTATGATTATTTGTGTTCCAAAATTACATGTATTATTCAAATATTAAACCCTCTTGGATCATGTTCTTTTATTTCATTATGATTCATGTCTTATGAATTTATAATATGTATACCCTGAATAATGTTTATAATCTATGATATATATGGTATGGTTTTGAAATATTATTCTCATTTTTTCATATCAATATACTCATGTTATATTGATATATCCCTTGTTTACCCTTTCTATGAATCTGAACTCACACTTTCTTATGTTTCTCTTCCCCAGGTTATTGAAAAATGTTTTATGTATGGTATATTTATAAAGTGTACTAAAGTGGAAGATATTTATAGGATATATTAAAGATCATTCATCAAATTAGATAATTGTGTACCTAGTCTCCAAAGATACTAAAATATTATAGTCCTCAGGCATCTGTTTGTGTAATGTATATAATATTCATCTAAAAATATGTAATATCTACATGAGATACTTTGTTATCTATATTAGTACTTATGATATTTCAGGTATGTACATCCTCTAGGGAGATACATGGGATGAATTAGGAACTTGGGAGAGGTTCAGTGGAAGCTCTAAGAGATAAGCTACCATCCCTACTCAGTCAATAATCTTAAACAGGAAAATATACCTATAAATCGTCTTTCCCTTAATTAAAAATATCATTACCATCTATCGTGAATCATTACACTTAGGTCAAATGTTCTCACTTAAATAGTCGTGTTGTAATTCTATATTCCAATGATTCCTTATGATCCTTTTAAAACATACAGTACTGAAACTGCCAAAACATAATCAAATTATCATAGATACCATTGAAGAAACCTAAAAATACAGCCTACCCAATCTTTTCTAACTAGAGACATGATCATATCATTATACCTTTTAATAAAATGACATATGGTGCTACTCACCATTGGTTGGGGATTTCAATGGACAGTTATAATCCATGGTACTTACCCAATCAAAATTTCATACCGGTCATGTAAAAATTATTCCAATGACACTCCTAGAAAAAATTTAAATGTGCTATGCTTGAACACCCACTTGTACCCTCTTTGGTTCTTGATTTAACTTGGATGGTCGAACTCTAATCTACCCAGCATACCCTGGTTGTGACTGATTTTCCTAAAAAGAATAGGATGACCATTAAACACATTCTTCCTCATTAAAACTACAGGATAAATGTGTTTCTCCACAAAACATATCTAACCTTTAAAAATAACATGATTTAAACCACCTTTTGTTCAACTATTACCTTAGAAATTCTCAGCACCTATGGCCAGAATGCCATGAAAAATTCATCTCAAAGCCTTTTACCCCTAGGCCTATAGATAGTGTTCCTATAACACTCACTAAATTCCATACCTGACTTCTGGTGATGTCTCCCAAAATAAAAAATCTTATGATCCAAATATCCTTGTGTTATAGAACCAACACCTGAAAGATACCTAATCCAATACTCATGGATCATAAAAAACTACCACCGGATTAACACCCAGATCTGGTTTTTATATAAAATCATAATTGAACTTATACATAGAGTTTAATGAGGATTACATTCATACATTGAACCATCGATTTAAAAACATAGGAGATCCTGAATGACCATCTCGCAACTAGTCCTTCCTTACCACAACCATTCTCAATCGAGGGTTTTTTACCAAAAACTAAATCTCTAATCCCCACCTTAAAATCAGCATAGTCATCACTTCCTCAAAAATTTAATTTAATCACCACATGACATTCCATTTACCACATGTATATAAAAATTTAATGCTCAAGAACCCACTCATTATAGATCATTAACTGAAAACATCACTTGACACTCATTCTCATTTTCTGAGAATAATTTCCATAGCGATCACTAAAGGTAAAAACATAATGATGGTCACTGCCCTTGAATGGAAAGAAATTCTTTACACACCAACTATATTTCTCTTAATCCACTCCCTTAGTATAGTTTCAAGAAGTTTTTTTCCCAACCAATGGTAATTTTGGATCAATTCATCTCATTGTATAACTAATTCCCTCTCTGCATACTCAGTATAAAGTCAAGATAGGGGGATGATCGTCACTACACTAGGATTACATTGAGATTTCATAAATAGTTGATTGTTTCTCTCCCAAGAAATGATCTCAAAAAAACAAGTGGTACTAGCCTTAAACCAATCATGACACCATGTATCATGACTGTGTGTGTTGAGTTACAACTATGGGTCAACCATCCTATGGTACCTAGTTCATTCCCCAAATAGCCCTCATCACGAGTCACTTTCTATAATTCACCCAAAATCTCTGGGTCAGGATGCCCATAAGCATCAAATTTTGATACATTTGTCTTCATCTCACACTCTTCTACTCATAGACAAAGTATTTAATTGATTCTCATGCACAACCTCCATGAATTAAGGTTTACATATATACTCGTTGTACATCCCAGACCACCCAATTCCAAACCCAACTAACTCTACTATGATACGTCCACCGTCAAGGTTAAGCTGATCATTCTACATGGAATGTTATTTTTCAATACTAGAGGATGTCTATTGGAAATCCTCTACAGAATCATGAACTTACTTGTGCCATTATTATGAAAATGACTTTCATCTTCATAGCATTGTTTTTAGAAATTAAATCATCAGCAGTACAAACACTAGTCATTTAGGTCAAGAACCCAAATAGCCCTTCCCATTGAATCTAGTTTCAACATCCAAGCACCTGATGTTACCTTTAAAATCTAAAGTAATCATTATTAATACAATTTGGAACCCAAGAACCTCATGTTTATTGGTCTATAAATGATCATAACATTAAGATCATTTCCTAAAAATATGTCCATCAAACTTTGGGATAACCTCTCTCATAGGTTCCCTATTAATAACAAAAACTATCCTACTAGGGTATGACTAAAAGATAAGGGCTTTTTGGTCTCCCACCTAGACCTAAGTTCTATAGCAGTAGAACCATACCTCAAACAAGGGATTTATCATGCATAATCCTCATTCTCATAACCACTCTCAAAAATAGGTAGAACTAAAGTAGAAAGTAAGTCCATCAACCTACACAGGTCACAAAATCATGTCAAAGTAAATTAAAAAGAACTCATTGGGTATTCAATTATGGGAATACCTGTCAAGACCTCCTCCTACCAAAGATTCCCCTCCTAGAATGGTAATAAAGAAAGGGATATAATGACCCTTAATTCATGAATTAATTAGGCTCCATGTTGGAAACTATCACCAAGGGTATACATATCTCACAATGTGAGAGTTATTTCCCTTCATATGAATCAATATTGGGAGATAAGATGAATCGTCCACAAAACAACTCCAAGACACATGAAAAAAGAAATCCAAAACCATCCAACATGCATGTATAAATAAAAATGATACAAATAAAATAAAGTCTCCAAAGTAAAATACCCAAAATAAAATTTTATTTAGCTATACAGTAGCTCTCCAAAGGTTTGATCTAGTAATGCATATCACATCCATGAAATCCTCCTAGAAACCTAAAAGTGAATTTATATATGTAGTTTGGGAATACAAGTATACTCTGTATGAAAACCCAAGTCTCTCACTCACATGTGATAGATGCATACTAATGCTCTAGTGAGAAAATAGTAGAACCAAAAAGCACCTAAATAGGTATATTAACCATCCCAACCTCACCAAGGCACGATCACCAAGTTATACAAGCCAATAAATATAATATAATGTAAATAACATCAATGATAGGTTACCCCACAGAACTTTCCCGCTAGTATCACACTCTTTCCCAACGTCATATGTCCTCGCACTCTAATCCCTTTCATATACTACATCACATTCCACCCACACACACCTGGGCCTCATAACACATCATGCATATACACACCTGGGTCTCACAACACATCTTGCCCACACAAACCTAGGCCCCACAACAAATCTCACTCGTACACACCTGGGCCTCACAACACATCCTTCACGAACACACTTGGGCCTCAAAAAAAATAATGCCCCATACATCTGGGCCTCACAAAACATAATTACATATCTCATCTTGAATAAACATGGTAAAACACATCACATCGCATCCCGAAGACACTTGCTAAAACACATCACATCTCACCCGAATAGACCTAGGCTATCAAAACAACCATATAAAGAACTAACTGACCTCCGAGAATCACAGACTATGTCATACCTACCATGTCTAGAAGATAGAATGAAAAATAGTGGGTACCCATCCATCCATACTCCTCACCTAATTTTTCAAAAAACATCCCCACCCCCACCCCCACCCCCCACCCAGCCACCCCGCACCCCATCCCCGTGTGACGATGTAGGTGTTTGGAACATATTTATCAACATGGGTGGGGTGAAAATCCCAAGAATATACAAAATATATGTATGTTATCAAAAAATCAATCCCAACCTATAGGTTTACAAACCAACCAACCAACTCACTACACCATTACTTTTGATTCCACATCTAAATACATTTATTAGTATCTGCAACAGTCATTTCAGAAGGTGAAAAACCCTAACAAATTAAAGAGGATTATCATTACCTCAATGTTTTACACCCTTTGATTTAATTATTTATCATAAATCGCATTTAATCACACAACCCATCATATAATATTTAATTGTCCACCTTTATCTCATTAACCAGACCAACCCAATCAATTCCCAATATTATTAAACCATTGTTTATTTATTCCAACACTACTCAGGCATCTAGCACAACATAACCACATATCATAAGAAATCATTCATCCCCAACAACCTCACCTCACTGCCCCAAAATCATAGCCAAACAAAAAATCATGCCACCACCCCAAAAATTATGTCCAAAAAAAGTATCACTTCACAACCCCAAAAGCATATCAAAAAAAAATATCATCTCATCTTCCCAAAATCATGACCAAACAAACTATCACCTTTCCACTACAAAAGTATTTTCAAACAAACTATCACCTCAACTCCCATAAATCACATAAAAAATACCACTTATCACCCCAAACCCCATTGTAAACACTAATTATTGTCCCATAATCACAGCCAAACATCAAAACATATCAAGATAATTTTTACAGATTTTCATAGAGGCTTTTATCACATTCCACTTTGTTTAGGGTAATTATCACACAACCAACATCCTAAGGAAACCATTTCATTTGAAAAGTATAACTAATTAACCAATTTCCATTTAAGGTTATATCACAACAATCACAATACATATATCCATCACAAATAAATCTCCCAACAGCCACAATTTTCAACAGGGAGTCAAGAATGTACAATTAAAAATATCACAATCATATCAAGGATGTAAAAACATGCGAAGTATACCCCTATACCCTTAAATTTCAATTAACCAATTTATTTACCTTATATTAATCCAAAAAACTACAATACATAGACAAATAAAAGTAGAACCCCTCCCATAAGTTACAAACTGTGGAGAAATGAGGGAAATCCCACCTTAAAGAAGCTTTCCAACTTTTTGTGCACCACGAGGCATGGAAGAACACCCATAAAACACAAATGCACTATGAGGAACTACAAATCAACTGACGCTACACCAAGGATCCATAAAAACAAAACCCAAACACACATAAATCCCAAGAAATACCACTACAGTAGATCACTGAGAGAATAATGGAAGAAAACAACCAAGAAATGGGAAGAACTTACCACGATCCAACCATAGATCACTGATGAACAAGCACCGGGGTCAACAGATCAAAGAGGGATGAAGAAGGGTTTTAAGGACACCTTGAGGTGCCTAGGGTTCTCCCAAAAATAAAGGAAAAAGAAATCTCATCTGAATGAATAAAATTTTAGATGAAAAAAATGAAATTTTACATGATTATGGTATTACATGACGTGTCATACCATTTCACATCATGTAATACTCAGGTTTCAATTTCTGCAGAAAAACCTATTGCCTCTTCATTTTATTATTTTTTTAAACCCAAAAATATTTCATGTAATGAAACCCTCTTTCATAACATGTAAAATTTGTACAGGTCATGAAACCCTCTAGTTAAGCCTTTAAATCGACTTTCATATCATGTGATCTACGTACACGATTTGTAATCTCCTTACATCAAGCCTTTAGAATAAGAAATTATATGAAATCCCCATGATCCTCCTCTGAATGCCTCCAAAAAATAAAAATGGTGAAGTAACAGACTGGGTAGGAATGGACTATTACATCAGATACCTCTTAAATGATTCTAACCCTTGATAATCTAAAACCAACCCCAATAGAAAAGGGGTACAAACAACCACTATGTGAGATAACTCTCAAATGATTCTTGTCCCCAAGAATCCAAAACCAAGCCCAGAAGAAAAGGGGTATGAACAACCACCCTACGATATACCTCTCAAAGATTTCATCACACATCAAATGCTACCACCAAGAAATCACATCAAACCAAATGACCATAATATCCCACATAACCTCATCACCACAAAACCACAACTGAAAAACGTCTCCTCTCATTCAACCACACTGCCACACAACCACTACACAGTTATCTCAAACCTCCATGCAGACCAAACCAAAAAACACTACAACCAATGAACCGCACCATCCCAAACACTTTAATTGAAGAATTGCATCTTCTATATCAAGATACTATCTGGTCTAAGTGGAACTGGAACTCCCACATGGGTTTAATCATATTGTAGTTAATGAACATTTATTAGAAATATGGTTCTCCACTTTTTATTTTTCATGACTTTATCAAACATCACAAACTAAGGAAAAAATCTCATTTCATCAAACAAAATGTATTAAACATCACATCACAAAGAAAAACAGAGTAAGGTAAAGCTCAAAAAACATTATGTACTAGGAATGAATCTAAATATCTCACTCCCAAGTACTATCCTCCTGGACAACATGCCTCCACAACACACAAACCAAATAAATTTTTCATCCTCTCAACACCTTATCCTGATGATGTTGGATCTCTACTGGCAGTTCCAAAACCATTACACCATCCTTGATATCTAATCTCCCCATTCAATTATATATTCATGATCATGAAGATATTGAAGAAGTTTAGAGATGTGGAATAGTTCTTGGATCCTCTCCTACTACGGTGGAAATTCCAATCGGTACACCACTTTTCCAACTCTTCCCAACACCTCAAGGGTCTAAGAAACCTGGGAGAAAGCTTACTCCATTTACCAAACCTATGATTCGCATGTTGAGGGGAAACCTTCAATAACACGTGGTCCCTAACCTCAAAATCCAAGATTATTATCCTATGATTACTATAGAACTTATATAATTTATGTGCTACTTTCATCCACTCACGAACAAGATGAAATTTCTATGTCGTGCTCTGCACCACATTGAGACCATGAATGGTTGTCTCCCCAATCTCTATCCATCACAATAGAGAATGAAACAATCTTATATACAATTCCTCAAATAAGTCCATGAAAATGGAAGTGTGATAGTTATTATTATAAGAAAACTCCACCAAAGGTAAGTGTCATACCCAAGATCCGCCATAGTCGAAGACACATGCTCATGGAATATCATCCAATGTCTGTATAACGACCCATATTTTACATACATTGTTATTACTTAAGAATTGAAGAATAATTATTAAAACATATAACAAAATCATGGTAGGAACGTATAGGTATAGTGTCTTTAGAAACTGGGAAACATAAACAACTGGTTCATAAAGCATCTACATTGTCTCCCATTTATTTCCTCATATTTAGAGTCCCTTTTCGTATATCCTACTTAATAACCTTATTCTTGACCTAGGGAAAATAAAACATACAAAAGGGTGAGATCAAATACTCAGTAAGGGTAAAAAATGTAAATATCAATTATATCATATTCATAAGAACATAACATTTTGAGAATCTTAACCTTCAAAAGAGATCATAATATCATAACATGGGATAAATCGTAATAGTGAAATTTAATCCCAATAGTCATAACATAAAACATGAAACTTCTTAGAATACACACATAATCATAGAAAATAATTTTTAATTAGTCAACACACATTTCCAAGACTATCATAGTGGACAAATTCCATTTCTGAACCGAGTTCACTCCTCGTTCCAGTCCTCTATTACTAAACCAGATTAACTTTGCGTTACAAACATGACTATCTCATGAGATATAAATCTTTACCTAATTCATTGTAGGGAGATATAGGTCCCACCCATCTCATAATGAAACCATTCATATGTGTTCCAGAAAATCATAAATAATATATCATATCATAACCCATGTAATAAAAATGGGATTCTTAAACATCATGCCATCATAACATAAACAATATAAGATAAAAGTACTTCATAAAAATAATTCCATCATAACATAATCAAATCAATGTAAAAATAGGGATAGAAATAGTACCCTATATTATCTTATATGGATAATAATTTTGATAAAACACATGAACTCCATTCTTGAGGAAAATATCCTTTCTACTTCAAAAACATTTTTCCTTTATTAACATGTCATAAAATATTAAACTAAAATAAGTTAATTAAAAATAAACATGAAAACTTATAAAGGAAGATTCATGGAAATAATGTTCTATGAAATCATAAAAATCCATTCATGTCGTAAAAGTTAAAAAAAACATTCTTCTTGTACTTTGGCCAGAAAATTCAAAAAGTAACTCGTATTGAAAACAACAAAACAATCCTTTCATATCATTTACTAAAAATTCATGAATATGTAATTTTGGATTTAAAAATTTTTTGGAGGATAGAAATAATATTACATATTTAGGAAACATGGGTGTGGATGATAAATATTCCCCAGTAAATTCAGAAGTATAAACAATCTCGGATAAAAATGAGATTGTGAGATTTTCGATTACCTAGGGTCTGATATGCTTTTTACATGTCCGAAACACCTGTTTAATTATTTAAATAATGTCATGAACTTATTCCAGAATCATATTAATTGTTATGATATCATATATGGTCATATTATTAGCTTCGTATTAGTAATATTTCATTGCTACTTGTAATTCGGGTGTTCATTACTTTATATTATTATGCGTGTTTTGTCGAATAAATTCTTATTCCTATTTTTTTGTTATAGCTAAATCATTTACATATTGGTATTAGTATAATATATATCAGATTTACTCATTCAATTCATCTATATAATCATGGTTTAATGAAGATCATGTATAACAAATCACATCGCACCATGGAGACGGAAAGCCATACGTACGCACGAGCGACGATATCGTTCCCATAATTATTGAATGGTATTAGAGTGGATGGTAGAATATCTCAAAATTAGTATCATTCTATAATAATCATATACATGGTTATTATTTTCACCATTATACCCATCCAAGTAAGGTGGTGTAAAACAGATTACACCACGGCGTGGAGACGGTATTTCGTACATACGCACGCGTGGTGATTTCATTTTTCATAGGATGGATAGAATGTGAAATAGGTTTGTTTCATATTTATAATAACATATTAGTATATTATTGATGCAGATTTTATTACTTTATAATTAAAAAATTAAATAAGATGAAGTAGAAGAAGGAAGAAACTTGAAAGAATCGGTAGAAGAGATTACCTCTTCATCGACGTGCCTCCTTTAAACTTCCTCTTAAGGGAATAGAGTTGGTCTTTTCGGAAGACCAGGAACTCTAGAATATTAATAGGGAAGCTGATAAGAGTAATGGGTAGGTTTTTCCTGATCTTGAATGCTAGAAGTTTTGTAAGGAGGAGAGGGAGGAGGTTCCCTTTTATAAGGGAGGAGAGGGGCACCTTTGGAAACCTAAAATATATTAATTTATAATAAATCAAACCCCCACTTAAAAACCTTCAAAAATGATTCATATTATAATATTAGATGATATAGGGTTGTAATCTCATCAACCAATAAAATTTACACATGTTGGAAGTTTATTTTAAACCTTATCAACTTGATTTATCCTTATTTAATCTATTTAATTTTATTTGTGGTAATAAGATTCTAAATTTTAAATTGTTATAAATAATTACTTTTGTGTTGTGAATTGTCCATAATTGGATAATTTATAAAATTTCGGACCATTAAAATTTTAATTTATAATTTTTCAACATCTTTGTGATTTTTAAACAATTTTATATTATGTTATTTTTATAAAATAACAATAGTGTCGATTTTGACACTATTTATTTATTTGAATTTAAATAAAATCCAGACAGAAGATATGTTCAAAATAAAAGATTTAATAGATTTATAACATGTACTATTTATCTATAAAATTCTTGTAGAACATTAAATAGTTCATATAATATTCTTTTAATATTTTTAAAACTATTTATTTGATATTTCAATCAATAAAACAATTTCAACATCACTATTGTGTCACCTTTAATGATAATTATTTAATCTCTAAAAATTATAAATAAATTCACATGATATATATAATTTTATGATATTTCAAGATACTATTCATTTTTGATGTTTCATGAAGTTTATCACTAAATTAAAATTATTATATTTGTAATATTTAAGAGAGTGACATGTTGTCACCTTCTTTGGTTTTAATTATAATTAAATTATTTTTATATTCAAAAGTCCATAAAATGAATCTATTACGACCCTTAGGTGATATGGGTCGACTTTTAGTCATCCAAAATAATTTTTCCAGGTGATAGGGTAATTTTACAATCTTATTTTTACCCTTAATTACCCGATTTACCTTTAACTGTTGTAAATAAAAATTACCATAGTTACTATCCATAATATCAAAAAAATACAAGTAACATTTTAACATAATTTGGACCCACTAAATTCAAATATGAAATCCATTTTTCGAAATTCAAAACACACCAGTTGCAGTAATTAATTTAAAATTAATCCCATTGTTAAGATAATGGGTTTTAAAAGTTAAAACATTACCAAAGATTGAAATGTTTTTATCTATGAATTCAATGTAAATTAATGGTAATGATATAAATTATATTAAATGGTAAAAATATATTCTATTTATACTCTAAAACCATTAAATATTATAATTTAACCATATAAATTATTTCAATTAGAAAAGTTGTTTTCAATTAAAATATAGCATGATTTTATTATTCATTAAATTATGAAAGTTATCAGAATAATATGAAAAAATTATCCAAAGTAAATTTTTATATCTTGATTCCAAATAAGAACATTATTTTGTCAAATTTAACTTATAAACATGTCAAAAACTAGATTTAATGTGGGTGCGCCATTAAAAGGTGGAAAAACAACATATTTTGAAAAATAATTATTTTACCCGAAAAATTTATTTTGTTCTAATACCATGTTCTAGAAAATGTGCTAGATGAATAATAATGTTATAAAATTCAAAATTTAGTAAATAATATTCATAATATCTAATACATAATAATATTATAACAATATATTCTTGTTCAGTGAAACCTGGTATTGCGTAATACACACGCTATCATGGAAGGTCACAATAGCTTGTAACGCAAGCCAAGCTAGTGTTGTGTATAGTGAAAGATTCCTTCGGTGTTGCGTATAACAGAAGACATATATATATATATATATCATAAAATCTCAGGGTGTTACATTCTACCCCCCCTTAAAATGAATTTCACCCTCGAAATTCATCACTTCGTAACAAACAGATGAGGATTTATCTCCCTCATCACATCCTCAAGTTCCCATGTAGCTTCTTCTAATTAGTGGTTCCTCCATAAAACTTTCACCAAGTGAGTGTTCTTGTTTAATAAGACTTTTTTGCTACAATCCAGAATCTTTATTGCTTGTTCTTCATAAAAAAGATCTTTCTCCAGCACTACAACTTCTGAGATTAGTACATACAAAGGATTGGATATGTACTTTCTCAGGAGAGATACATGGAAAACTTCCTGAACTTTAGAGAGATTCAGTGGAAGCACCAATCGGTAAGCTACCTTCCCAACACAATCCTGTATTTCGAAAGAACCGGTTTACCTAGGGCTCAGCTTTCCCTTCTTCCCAAATCTCATTACTCTCTTCTAGGGAGATGTTCTTAAGAACACTTTATCACCCACTTCAAACTCTAGGTATTTTCTTCAGTTTTCGGCATAACTTTTTTGTCGACTCAGAGCTGCTCTAATGTGTTGTTGAATAGGTACGTCCTTTTCTACCATCTCATTAATAATATCAGGTCCTAATAGATTTCTTTCCCCAACTTCATCCTAGAAAGTTGGAGTTCGGAAATTCTTTCCATAGAGAGCTTCATAAAGAGACATCTGAATACTGGAGTAAAAGATATTATTATAAGAAAATTCCACCAAATTTAGGAGTTCATCCCAACCACCTTTGAAATACATAGAGCAAGCTCTCAACATATCTTCTAGAGTTTTAATTTTCCTCTCAAACCGAACATCTGTTTGAGGATGATAAGTAGTGATGAAACTCAACTCCGTATCCAGAGTATGCTGAAGACTTCGCCAAAACATTGAGGTAAACCTCATATCCCGATCAGATATAATGGAAAGTGGTACTTCATGAAATCTTACCACATCCTTTACATATATCCTATAAAGCTGATCAATAGAGAAATCGTCTCCAATATCAATGAAGTGTGCTGACTTCGTAAGACGATCAACTATAACCCATATAGCATTATTGTCTTTGGATGTTTTAGGAAGTCCAATGAAAAATTCCATAGTGATGTTTTCCCATTTCCATTTTGTTATGGGTAATGGTTGTAACATCCCCTTAGACTTCTGTCTCTCAGCTTTAACTTTTTGACAAACCAAGCATCGAGAGACATATTCAAAAACATCACTTTTCATACAATCCCACCAGAAGTACTCCTTCAGGTCCCTATACATATTCGTGCTTCTAGGGTGAATAGAGAATGAATAACTATGAGCCCCATCCAAAATTTCCTTCTTTAATTCTGGGATGGAAGGAACCCAAACTCTATTCATGAACCTTATTATTTCATCCCAATCAATGTGGAATTCAGGAACATTTCTCGCCTTCTTTGGTAACTCTACATCTTCTTTTTGTGACTCATTAATCCTCAAATGTATATATGGTTGAACATTAATTTCAGAAAGATAATATTTTTTCCCTTACATTATAATTCCAAGCTATATCCTTTGTAAATACATAAATATTGGATCTTTTGTGATCCTCATCATGGATAATCTAGAATGGTCTTGTCGACTTAATGTGTCTGCCACCTTGTTTGCTTTCCCAGTTTGGTAATGAATTGAGTAGTCGTAATATTTAATCAACTCCAACCATCTTCTTTGACGCATATTCATCTCCTTTTGTGTGAAAATATAGTTTAAACTTTTATTATCAGTATAAATATCACACCTTTCAACATAAAGATAATGCCTCCAAATATTTAATGCAAAAATTGCCATAGATAACTCCAAATCATGAGTTGGGTAATTTTTCTCATGGATTTTCAACTGCCGTGAGGCATAAGATATCACCATATCATTTTTCATGAGAACACACCCCAGCCCCTTCTTGGATGCATCACTGTAGATCACAAACCTTTCTCTACTACAAGGTAGCATGAGAATAGGTGCACTGGATAACCTTCTTTTTAACTCCTTGAAATTCTACTCACACTCCTATGTACAAATGAACTTAACTCCTTTTTGAGTCAACCTGGTGAGCGAATTAGATAATCATAAAAATCTTTGACAGAATGTGGATAATATCCAGCCAAACCAAGAAAACTTCGGATCTCAGTTACTGTTGTTGATCTGGACCACCTTTCTATAACCTCTGTTTTTGTTGGATCCATAGATATCCCCTCTTTTGATATTATGTGACCCAAAAAATGAAACTTTTTGAATCCAAAATTCACACTTGGTAAATTTAGCATAAAGCTTCTCCTTTCTCAGGGTCTTTAATACAATTCTCAAGTGATCTTCATGTTCTTCCTTTCTTTTTGAATAGAAAAGAATATCATCTATAAATACTACCACAAATTCATCAAGATAGTCTCTAAAGACTCTATTCATTAGATCCATGAAGATAGTAAGGGCATTGGTAAGACCAAATGGAATCACTATAAATTCATAGTGTCCATACCATGTATGGAAAGACGTCTTTGTTATATACTTCCTTTTGACCCGTAATTGATGATACCATGAACAAAGAACAATCTTGGAAAATTATTGAGCTCCACGTAGTTGGTCAAATAAGTCATCAATGCATGGGAGAGGATATTTGATCTTGATAGTGATCTTGGTAAGTTCTCGATAATCAATGCAGAGTCTCATTGATCCATCTTTCTTCCTAAAAAATAGAACAGGTGATCCCCAAGGTAATGCACTAGGGTGTATGAATCCTTTATCAAGATTCTCTTGGAGTCTCTTCTTCAATTCCTACGTCTCAATAGGTGTCATTCTATAAGGTGTCTTTGAAATAGGTAAAGCACCCAGTACGAGTTCTATTGAAAACTCAACATCACGATTTGGTAGAAGACCTGGCAATTCCTCTGTAAAGACATCATCAAACTCCCGTACAATGGGAATATTATTAATCGTGACATTCTCTCCAACCATTTGAGATAAATAACCTTCATTTAGTGTAATCAAGACCCATAAGATAGAAGAAATTTCCACTAGAAGGTTATATTCATCCTTGCATCAATAGATGATCATAGATTGATGTGGGATATGAAATGTGACTTCTCTTATTTGGAAATTGATATGATATCCATATAAAGAAAACCAATCCATGCCAAGAATCACATCAAATTCCTCTATAAGAAGGATCACAAGATTTGCAGGAATCACTTTCCTAGAAACTTTAATCGAAGAAGAATTGTAAACTTTTGATGCGACAGTTGTGCCATTAGGAGTTGTCACATTTAACTCAACATCTAATTGTTGAGGTAATACAGTGATACCCTTAAAAAAATCTTCAAAAATAAAAGAGTGGGTGGATCCAGAATCAAATAAACCATTTTCTACTCTATAGTGGATGGTAAGTGTACCTTTCACCACTTTGTTATCATACTCAGCATCACCGATAGAAATTGCATGTGACTTTCCTTTTTCTTTGGCCTTAAAGGTTTATTGACATCGATCGTCATCAAAAACCCTTGGATTAGGGCATTGATTAGCATAATTCCCCATTTCCTTACACTTGTAACATTGAAGTGTAGGAGGTGCATTCTTTGTAGCCTTTTCTTTTTTCGCATCACTAGACATCTTTTTTCCATCATTGAGGCATTCAAATGCCCGATGACCTTCTTTTCCACATTTGAAACATTTACTTGTCACTTTTAGAAAATTCCCTCCATGTTTCTTTCCACACTCTGAGCATTAGGGAAAACTCTTCTTCTTTTCAGTGTGGTCTTTAGATTTCCCTTTGAATTCCATTTTCCTCTTCTTATCAAACCCATATGACTGATGGGTTACTCCAATCTCCATCTCAACCTTGATAGCACATTGAACAATTTCTTCGTAGCTATTAAAGTTTCTTATGGATAATTCCCTTCGAAGACTTGGTTTTAAGACACTAAAGAATCGATCGATCTTACTCTCAGGTTGGATAATAATCCCAGAATAATACCTTGTTGGCCTTATAAAATTTTCTTTGTAGGTACCAACAGATTCATCAACCTTTTTCTTTAGTTCAAGAAACTCCTTCTCCATCTTTGTTAGAAGAATATGAGGTAATTACTTATTGAAAAATAAGTTCTTGAACTCATCCCATTCCATGGACTCAGTTTCATCTCTTTGTCACGTATTCTTGGTAAGATTACACCATTGATAAGCTTCACCCTCCAAACGATATACTACTAAGATGACTTTATCATGTTCAAAACATTGTAGAACTGAAAATATATTTTCAGTGGTACTAATCCATTGTTCAGCCACTAATAGATCAGTAGACCCACTGAATGAGAGTGGACGCTGCCTCATGAAGGATTCAACAGAATGTTTCTCTTTCATTTGCTCGTTTGGAATTCATGTATGATTCATAGCTTGAGAAAGTTGTGTGATCATGGATACAAGATTTTTCATTCTAACTCCCATAACATTTGGTTTCTTTGGGGGATAATCATCGCATTGCCCGTTGCATTCAGCATTGACATGGTTCCTTCGGGTTCCAGCCATTGACTAAAACCTATAAGTATAGTGTGAGAAACATTAATCATAATAGGAAAACCACATAATCAAGA